>CM077643.1:399759418-400359418 GCA_039707465.1 Rhabdophis nuchalis | reverse complement strand
AATTTAACCTTGCAATCAGAGGGTCCTTTCAGGGCAAGGCTGGAATGGCAACCATGCAGCTCAGAAGCTCTCCAAGAATTCGATATTTTTATTATCGTTTGTTCTAATCAGCCTTTCATTGCATAACTATCCATAATAGCGACTCAACAGAAAAGGAAATATAATAAATTGCATTTTCCCACACCTTGCCCCCCGGTTCATGTTTTACAGCACATTGAACTGTGGCCTTTGAAAGTTACCTTTGCAATCTTGCAGTTTACACTGTTGGGAGGCGTAACACCAGGTTGCCCCTCCTGCAAAAGACAAATAGCTTGCATTAGTATAATCATATTATTCTCAAGATGAGTGATAGCAGAGAACAGGTAACATATACAGAATACAACGTTTTGAAACAAGGTATGAATTGATTTTAGAATGCTGTCATCCCTCTCCGAGACGCAAAAATTGACCCTCTGTAGTTAAAAATGGAATAGCCCAAATTAAGAGGAAACATCAGACTCAGACAAAATATGCAAAGTGAAATGAGAAATAAAAGAATAAGGAAAAACAGTAAAATAAAAACACAGAATAATAGCGTTGGAAGGGACCTTGGAGGTCTTCTAGTCCAGCCTCCTGCTCAGGCAGGAAACCCTATGCCACTTCAGACAAATGGTTGTCCATTCTCTTCTTAAAACCTTCCAATGTTGGAGCACTCAAACTATTAGTTTGTTTCTTTTTTTTTCCTTATTGTGTATTTTCACTTTGGAAATAAAACTTTTAAATGGTTGCGGGGAAAGCAATTTGAAATTACAGTCTAAATCATTCTGGGAGTTAAAGTCTAAGGTCTGAAAGTTGCCAAGGTTGGAGATGCCTGATTTAAATGATTGCTGCAATAAAATAATATTTGATAGAGAAGGAAGGAAGGAAGGAAAGAAAAAGGAAGGAAGAAAGAAGAACAGAAAGAAAGAAAGAAAGAAAGAAAGAAAGAAAGAAAGAAAGACATGAAAGAATAAGAAAGGAAGGATGGAAGAAGGAAGGAAGGAAGGAAGAAGGAAGGAAAGAAGAAGAAAGGAAGGATAGATAGAAGGAAGGAAAGAAGGAAGGAAAGAAACGAAGGAAGGAAGGAGAATGAGGGAGAGGAAGGAAGGAAAGAGGGAAGGAAGGAAAGAAGGAAGGAAAGGAAAGGAAGGAAGAAAGGAAGGAAAGGAAGGAAGGAAGGAAAGGGAGAGGAAGGAAAGAAAGAAGGAAGGAAAGGAAGAAGGAAGAAGGAAGGAAGGAAGGAAAGAAGAAAAGAAAGAAAGAAAGAAAGGAAAGAAGAAGAAAAGAAGGAAGGAAGAAGAAAGGAAGGAAAGAAGAAGGAAAGAAGGAAGGAAGGAGAAACAGATGGAGAGGAAGAAAAGAAAGAAAGAAGAAAAAAGAAAAAAGGAAAGAATTAATTAATTAATTAATTAATCGATTGATTGATTGATTGATTGATTGATTATAGGAACTAAGAAATGGCTTCCCTAAGTCATGGGCTGACAACTTGCAAAGTTGAAGGGAGTTAAGAGGACATCCAGCTGTGAGGTGGATGGAGCCAGCAGTGATGGGAGGGTGGGGGGACACTGTTACAAGATCAGAGGGGGGAAAAAACGGGTTGGGGGGGACAGACCCTCCTGCAGAAAACCTCTGCTTGGGGCTGCTGAGAGCCAACACTGATTTAATAGCCCAAAAATCCATCAAATCGCAAGGCGATTTCCTCTCTTACGACAGGAAGCAGGAAAACGGCTTCCTTCAATACCCGATTGGCCAATTGCAGAGTGTAAATAAACACCAGGGGCTTTTAACCATAACCATAACAGCTGGAGGGGAGGAGGGAGGGGAGGGGCTCTTTGCGCTCAAAAAGAACACGTTAATGTATAAAAAGATATTTGCAAATATATAAACCAGGAAGAAACCCGGAAAGAAGATAAAAATGTTCCCAGAGAACATTATCGGGTGTCTGTCCGATAAATGGCCATAGCAAGTGGCCAACCCTCAACTCAAACAACTGAGCAAGTTTAACGTGAATGAAAAAAACATCACAAAATCTTTGGAAAATTTAAAAAAAACAGCTGAGAATCTGGCAACAAGGAGGGTGGTTAAATTATGTTATTGTTATAAGACTGGCTAATAGAGTTGGTTTTCGACTTACAACAGTTTCTTTAGTGACCCTTGGCTAGCTCTCATCAGCTAGTCCAGTGGTGGGTTTCAAATTTTTTAGAACCTACTCTGTAGGTGTGGCCTATTTTGTGGGCGTGGCTTGGCAGTCATGTGACAGGGTGGGAGTGGCCACCTTTTAAAATGTGGTGAAACTCATTTAACAACGCTCTTGCTTAGCAACCAAAATTTTGGACTCAATTGTGATGATAAATTCTTCCTTCCTTCCTTCCTTCCTTCCTTCCTTCCTTCCTTCCTTCCTTCCTTCCTTCCTTCCTTCCTTCCTTCCTCTTTCTTTCTTTCCTTCTTTCCTTTCCTTTCCTTTCCTTCCTTCCTTCCTTTCCTTTCCTTCCCGTTGGGTCACTGGCAGCGGCAGGCCAGATTTACTTCCAGGTACGCCGGTGGAACCCCCTCTCACCAGTTCTCTAAATTTCACCAACCGGCTCTCGCGAGTAGGTGCGAGCCTGCAGAAACCCACCACTGAGCTAGTCGTACCATTACTGGGATTTGAAGTTATAGTTATAGTTATAGTTTATTTGATTTCTATACCGCCCTTCTCCCTTTCGGGACTCAGGGCGGTGTACAGCCATAATAAAATAAGTGATACAAAATCTAAAACAATGTGTTAAAAGATATTAAATAAATGGCCAACATTTTTAAAATCCCATACTAAAATCGCTATTTAAAATCCCTTTAAAACTACGACAGGCCGGCAGCGCAGAATAAATGCATCTTCAGGGCCCGATGGAAGAGATGTAGGTCCGAGATCGTCCTTAGCCCAGGGGGCAGGTCATTCCAGAGGGCAGGGGCTGCCACAGAGAAGGCTCTCCCCATGGGGGTCGCCAGCCGGCATTGTTTGGCCGACGGCACCCTAAGGAGGCCCTCTCTGTGGGAGCGAACTGGTCGGTGGGAGGTATTCGTCACGCGAACTGATAAATCTCCCTAGACAGCCCACTTGTCTGGTCACGCCCATGTGCAAATTCAGTGAATCCTTGTTACCCTTCAGCTTGCTGGAGATCAATGGCAAAAAAGCCAACACAGTTCTAGGCTGCATCAGCAGAGGGAGAGAATCAAGATCACGTGAAGGGTTAATACCACTTTATAAGGCCTTGGGAAGGCCACACTTGGAATACGGCATCCAGTTTTGGTCACCACGATGTAGAAAAGATGTGGAGACTCTAGAAAGAGTGCAGAGAAAAGCAACCAAGAGGATTAGGGGCCTGGAGACCAAAACATATGAAGAACGGTTACAGGAACTGGGCATGTCTAGTTTAATGAAAAGAAGGACGAGGGGAGGCATGATAGCAGTCTTCCAATATCTCAGGGGTTGCCCCAAAGAAGAGGGAGTCAAGCTATTCTCCAAGGCACCAGAGGGCAGAACAAGAAGCAATGGGTGGAAACTAATCAAGGAGAGAAGCAACTTAGAACAGAGGAGAAATTTCCTGACAGTGAGGACAATTAATCAGTGGAACAGAAATTGCCTCCAGAAGTTGTGAATGCCCCAACACTGGAAGCCTTCAAGAAGATGTTGGATAGCCATTTGTCTGAAATGGTATAGGGCTTCCTGCCTAGGCAGGGAGTTGGACTAGATGACCTCCAAGGTCCCTTCCAACTCTGCTATTGTATTATTGTATTATTAAAGCCAGCAAGCCAAACCTTTTTCACGTCAGCAGATATTCTGACCCTTTGCCTCCTGAAGCTGCTTTCCTGCTGTGTCAGCGTTCAGGCAGGTGGAAATCTAAGGTGAACGGAAGGAGTTTCTTTGCCAGACCTTGTGAAATTCGAAGAGGTTTTGAGGCTGGTGTCAAAATTTGCTGGGAGCTGCAAATTTTAGAGGATGGCTGGGGGCAAAAAAAAAAAAAAAGAAACATAAAGAAAACCGACAAGGACAAATTTGGTTTTCTCCCCTGCTGATAGGCCTTCAGGTCTAAAGTTTCTGAATTCACTTAGCTCAGAAATGGATATTTTTCAAACGTGCCCATTTGGATTAATGGAGCATCACGCCAAGGGGGTTGGACTGGGAAGAATACAGAATACCAGAGTTGGAAGGGACTTTGGAGGTCTTCTAGTCCAACCCCCCGCTCAAGCAGCAGGGCCTACACCATTTCTGACAAATGGCAGGCCAGTCTCTTCTTGAAAGCCTCCAGGGATGAACCTCCCACCACTTCTGAAGGGCAACTTCCGTTCCATGGGTTGATTGTTCTTGCTGTCAGAAAAAATATCCTTATTTCCAGGTTGAATCTCTCCTTGGTTAGTTTCCATCCATTATTCCTTGTTTGGCCTTCAGGTGCTTTGGAAAATAGTTTGACCCCTCGTCTCTGGGGCAGCCCCTCAAATATTGAAAGACTGCTGCCCTGTTTCCCCTGGTCCTTCTCTTCCCTAGACTAGCCATGCCCAGTTCCTGCAATTCCCCAACCAGCAGGCTTTAAGATGGATGGGCTTCCACTCCCAGAATTCCCAGGCCAGCAGGCTTTAAGATGGGTGGGCTTCCACTCCCAGAATTCCCAGGCCAGCAAGCTTTAAGATGGATGAGCTTCCACTCCCAGAATTCCCAGGCCAGCAGGCTTTAAGATGGGTGGGCTTCCACTCCCAGAATTCCCAGGCCAGCAAGCTTTAAGATGGATGGGCTTCCACTCCCAGAATTCCCAGGCCAGCAGGCTTTAAGATGGATGGGCTTCCACTCCCAGAATTCCCAGGCCAACAGGCTTTAAGATGGATGGGCTTCCACTCCCAGAATTTCCAGGCCAGCAGGCTTTAAGATGGGTGGGCTTCCACTCCCTGAATTCCCAGGCCAACAGGCTTTAAGATGGATGGGCTTCCACTCCCTGAATTCCCAGGCCAACAGGCTTTAAGATGGATGGGCTTCCACTCTCAGAATTCCCAGGCCAACAGGCTTTAAGATGGGTGGGCTTCCACTCCCTGAATTCCCAGGTCAGCAGGCTTTAAGATGGATGGGCTTCCACTCCCAGAATTCCCAGGCCACCAGGCGTTAAGATGGATGGGCTTCTACTCCCAGAATTCCCAGGCCAGCAGGCTTTAAGATGGATGGGCTTCCACTCCCAGAATTCCCAGGCCAACAGGCTTTAAGATGGATGGGCTTCCACTCCCAGAATTCCCAGGCCAACAGGCTTTAAGATGGGTGGGCTTCCACTCTCAGAATTCCCAGGCCAACAGGCTTTAAGATGGGTGGGCTTCCACTCCCAGAATTCCCAGGCCAGCAGGCTTTAAGATGGGTGGGCTTCCACTCCCAGAATTCCCAGGCCAGCAGGCTTTAAGATGGATGGGCTTCCACTCCCAGAATTCCCAGGCCAGCAAGCTTTAAGATGGATGAGCTTCCACTCCCAGAATTCCCAGGCCAGCAGGCTTTAAGATGGGTGGGCTTCCACTCCCAGAATTCCCAGGCCAACAGGCTTTAAGATGGGTGGGCTTCCACTCCCAGAATTCCCAGGCCAGCAAGCTTTAAGATGGATGGGCTTCCACTCCCAGAATTCCCAGGCCAGCAGGCTTTAAGATGGATGGGCTTCCACTCCCAGAATTCCCAGGCCAGCAGGCTTTAAGATGGATGGGCTTCCACTCCCAGAATTCCCCAACCAATAAGCCCACAGGTATGAATTCATGCTGATTGGGCAATTCTGGGAGTGGAAGTCCACCCATCTTAAAGCCTGCTGGGTAAGGAATTCTGAGAGTTGAAATCCACCCATCTTAAAGTTGCAAAGTTTGCTATTTGAAAACCACTTCTAGTCTTTCTGCTGGAGACAGAAAATAAATGAAAGTTTGACGTTGGGATTTGCTGATTAGATAAGCCCATTGTTTTAGAAACGGCTAGGATACTAAGTACATACAACTCGAAAGTTGAGGCTGTACCATGCTATTTTTCATTGTACGGCATTGAAAAAAAAGTTGGAAGCTAACTCTATTTTTTTCCTCTTCTTTTTTGCCCCTTAACCCCCACGTCTCTTATCCCTGTTTACCTTTCCCATTTCCCTATTATCTTTATTTTCATTTTATATTGCGAAATGCGATAAAAATTGGAAGGAAAAAAAAGTTGGAAGCCGACTGGTTTAAAAGAAAAGGAAAGAGGACTGACCAAACAATTAAGATTTAGAAGGCCTTGTTCCCTGGTTGGGAAGACACCAGTGGTGGGTTTCAAATTTTTTAGAACCTACTCTGTAGGTGTGGCCTATTTTGTGGGCGTGGCTTGGCAGTCATGTGGCAGGGTGGGAGTGGCCCACTTGTAAAATTTTTGAAACTCACTTAACAACGTTCTTGCTTAGCAACCAAAATTTTGGGCTCAATTGTGATGATAAATTCTCTTTCTTTCTTTCTTTCTTTCTTTCTTTCTTTCTTTCTTTCTTTCTTTCTTTCTTTCTTTCTTTCTTTCTTTCCTTTCTTTCTTTCTTTCTTTCTTTCTTTTCTCTCTCTCTCTCTCTCTCTCTCTCTCTCTCTCTCTCTCTCTCTCTCTTTCCTTCCTTCCTTCCTTCCTTCCTTCCTTTCCTTTCCTTCCTGTTGGGTCACCGGCAGCAGCAGGCCAGACTTATTTCCAGGTACGCCGGTGGAACCCCCTCTCACCGGTTCTCTAAATTTCACCATCCGGGTCTCGCGATTAGATGCGAGCCCGCAGAAACCCACCACTGGAAGACACCCAGTTGGGAAGGCTTGAGGATGGAGAAAAAAGAAAAGAAATCGAGAAGAGAGACACTTTGGGGTACAGGTAGTCCTCCAGTTGCGACCACAATGGAGCCCAAAATGTATGTTGCTAAGTGAGACAGTTGCGAAGTGAGTTTTGCCCCATTTTACCACCTTTCTCGATGCAGTTGTTAAGTGAATTGCTGCAGTTGTCCAGTTAGTAACATGGCCGCTAAGGGAATCTGGCTTCCCCATTGACTTTTTGTTTGTCGCAAAGTGGATCACTTTGATCCCGGGACAACTGCAACTGTCATAAATAAGAACCAGTTGCCAAGCATCTGATCACATGACTATGGGAATGCTGCAATGGTCATAAAAGTGGAAAATGGTCATAAGATAAGTCACTGTTTAGATTCATGACTTTTATTGTTTTAGAATGGAATGGAATGGAATGGAATGGAATGGGAGGGGAGGGGAGGGGAGAAGAGAAGAGAAGAGAAGGGAAGGGAAGGGAAGGGAAGGGAAGGGAAGGGAAGGGAAGAGAGAAGAGAAGGGAAGGGAAGGGAAGAGAGAAGAGAAGAGAATATATGAAATGGAATGGAATGGAATGGAATGGAATAGAAGGGAAGGGAAGGGAAGGGAAGGGAATAGAATAGAATAGAATAGAATAGAATAGAATAGAGAATGGAATGGAATAGAAAACATGGAAGAGAAGGGAATATAGAAATAGGATAGAAGAAGGGAAGAGAAGAGAAGTGAAGAGAAGAGAGAAGAGAAGAGAAGAGAATATATGAAATGGAATGGAATGGAATGGAATAGAAAACATGGAAGAGAAGGGAATATAGAAATAGGATAGAAGAAGGGAAGAGAAGAGAAGTGAAGAGAAGAGAGAAGAGAAGAGAAGAGAAGAGAATATATGAAATGGAATGGAATGGAATTGAATAGAAAACATGGAAGAGAAGGGAATATAGAAATAGGATAGAAGAAGGGAAGAGAAGAGAAGAGAAGAGAGAAGAGAAGAGAAGAGAAGAGAATATATGAAATGGAATGGAATGGAATGGAATAGAAAACATGGAAGAGAAGGGAATATAGAAATAGGATAGAAGAAGGGAAGAGAAGAGAAGTGAAGAGAAGAGAGAAGAGAAGAGAAGAGAATATATGAAATGGAATGGAATGGAATGGAATAGAAAACATGGAAGAGAAGGGAATATAGAAATAGGATAGAAGAAGGGAAGAGAAGAGAAGAGAAGAGAGAAGAGAAGAGGAGAGGAGAGAAGAGAAGAGAAGAGAAGAGAATATATGAAATGGAATGGAATGGAATGGAATAGAAAACATGGAAGAGAAGGGAATATAGAAATAGGATAGAAGAAGGGAAGAGAAGAGAAGTGAAGAGAAGAGAGAAGAGAAGAGAAGAGAATATATGAAATGGAATGGAATGGAATGGAATAGAAAACATGGAAGAGAAGGGAATATAGAAATAGGATAGAAGAAGGGAAGAGAAGAGAAGTGAAGAGAAGAGAGAAGAGAAGAGAAGAGAATATATGAAATGGAATGGAATGGAATAGAAAACATGGAAGAGACGGGAATATAGAAATAGGATAGAAGAAGGGAAGAGAAGAGAAGAGAAGAGAGAAGAGAAGAGAAGAGAATATATGAAATGGAATGGAATGGAATGGAATAGAAAACATGGAAGAGAAGGGAATATAGAAATAGGATAGAAGAAGGGAAGAGAAGAGAAGTGAAGAGAAGAGAGAAGAGAAGAGAAGAGAATATATGAAATGGAATGGAATGGAATGGAATAGAAAACATGGAAGAGAAGGGAATATAGAAATAGGATAGAAGAAGGGAAGAGAAGAGAAGTGAAGAGAAGAGAGAAGAGAAGAGAAGAGAAGAGAATATATGGAATGGAATGGAATGGAATGGAATAGAAAACATGGAAGAGAAGGGAATATAGAAATAGGATAGAAGAAGGGAAGAGAAGAGAAGAGAAGAGAAGAGAAGAGAGAAGAGAAGAGAAGAGAAGAGAATATATGAAATGGAATGGAATGGAATGGAATAGAAAACATGGAAGAGAAGGGAATATAGAAATAGGATAGAAGAAGGGAAGAGAAGAGAAGAGAAGAGAGAAGAGAAGAGAAGAGAAGAGAATATATGAAATGGAATGGAATGGAATGGAATAGAAAACATGGAAGAGAAGGGAATATAGAAATAGGATAGAAGAAGGGAAGAGAAGAGAAGTGAAGAGAAGAGTTGGAAGGGACCTTTGAGGTCTTCTAGTCCAAACCCCTGCTCAGGCAGAAAAACCTATACCATTTCAGACAAATATCAATGTATAAGTTTTATCAAAACTAATTAAACTAATCAAGGAGAGAAGCAACCTAGAACTGAGGAGAAATTTCCTGACAGTGAGAACAATGAATCAGTGGAACAGAAGTTGCCTCCAGAAGTTGTGAATGTCCCAACACTGCAAGTCTTCAAGAAGATGTTGAATAGCCATTTGTCTGAAATGGTATAGGGCTTCCTGCCTAGGCAGGGAGTTGGACTAGAAGACCTCCAAGGTCTCTTCCAACTCTGCTATTGTATTGTATTGTATCAACGTATTAATTCAAAGAAAAAGAAAAATAGGAAATTAAGGAAAGGAAAAAGAGGGGGAAATCAAATGTAAGATACAAGGGAAATAAAGCAAAAAGCATTGACTTCCAACTCTTTTTAGCACAGTACAAGATAACAATATTACAACCTCATTTTTTTTTAACTTTTACACAGTAGTAAATAACAAGCCATTGCTATAATAACCGATCTATCTAATCGCCAAAAACAAAATCAACGTTTCATTTTTTTTCTCCTCCCAAGCACAAAATGCAGAAGTGATATTCAAAAAAAAACCACAAATTAAATACATTTTCCTCTTTGAATAAAGCAATCGGATTAACCATTTCGGCTTCGTCTGCCTTGTTATGGAAATAATATATACTTTGTTTGCACCTAATAATCTTTATAAACTGTCGCCATTTATATTAACGAAATTCAACACAAGTCACAAAAATAAGCCCCTTTTTATGGTGCCACTAAACGAATGGTTGTAAGTTGAGGATTATCGGTAGCCCTTGAGTTACGACCAAAAACTTAACCCCAAGCTCATGGAGAGCAAGCACGAAGGGATGGATTCCCACCTACATTCATTGAGTTAGACCAGGGGTGTCAAAGTCCAGGCCCAGGGGCCGGATCTGGGCTGCAGAGTGCTTAGATCTGACCCCGGGGGACCTCCCTGGAAACAGTGAAGGACCAGCCCACGGTACCTCTGCCAGTGAAAACGGAACTCCAGTTTTGCTAGCAGAAGGCTGCAGGAGGCCATTGTATTATTATTATTATTATTTTTATTCAAATTTATAAGCCGCACCCATCTCACCACATAGGGACTCGGGGCGGCGCACAGGGAATATAAAATATAAATACACAAATATACAGAAATAAAACATTTATTAAAACTCAATTAAATTAACCCACCCTGTGCTAAAACCCATATTAAAACCCCTGAATTAAAACTTTGGTTACTAGAGGCAGTGCAGTCGAGTCAAATCATGCCAGGCCGGCTTGTTGGAAGAAGTTTTTTTTTTTTTTTTGAAAAAAAAGTTTTATTGGGTTTTATAATTTTTTACAAATAGGGTAAAGGTATGTAAAAGATATTGTGAGAACTTTCACGTCGAAGTCAAAGACCCCTTCCAAGGCTTCATAACAAAATATAGATAATACATTAAATTTTCATTTGTACTACAAAGTGGAAAGAAATGCAAATATATCATTGTAAAAACTATGCTAGCAATCATATATGAACATCCAAACAAGAGTTGTGTTATACTAAAATAAAGTCACTTTTGAGATCTAAGTCTTTTGGCAATTGTGTCTTCTTCTCCCTGGACCCCAGTGGGCGGGGCCGCGACACCCTGTGCTCCCCCATTTTCATCCTCCAGGATTGAGGAATGTTTTTTTAAGAAAGGCTTTCGCCTCTGCAATTGTTTTAATTCTTACTCTTCCTCCCTCCCAGAACACCAACATTCCCTCTGGCATCATCCACTTGAACCAGACCCCCTGTTTAAATAATCTTTTAGACAAGAAGGAATACTTCCTGGAAGAAGTGTGTTTTTAACCGCTGGCGGAACAGGCGGAGGTCCGAGATGACACGGAGTTCAGGGGGGAGAGCGTTCCAGAGGGTTGGGCCCATCACAGAGAAGGCTCTACCCTGGGCGTCACCAACCGGCATTGCCTGGTTGACGGCACCCAGAGTAGACCCTCTCTGTGAGAGCGTATCGGTCGTAGGGACGTATGGGGCAGTAGATGGTCTCATAGGTAGCTAGGCCCCGTGCCATGGAGCACCTTGAAGATGGTCATCACAACCTTGTAACGCACCCGGAAGGTCACAGGCAGCCAGTGCAGCTCGTGCAGGAGCGGTGTTATGTGGGATTGCCTTGAGGCACCCGTAATCACCCGCGCGGCCGCATTCTGGACCAACTGCAACCTCCGAGTGCATCTCAAGGGGAGCCCCATGTAGAGAGCGTTACAGTAGTCCAGCCGAGAAGTCACGAGCGCTTGAGTGACTGTGCGAAGGGCCCCCCGGTCAAGTAATTGTAGCCCAAAATGGAGTTCCATTTCACTAGCAAAGGATTACAGGAGGAAGTTGCAGCCGAAAACGGAGCACGGGAGACCATTTTTGCTGGCAGAGAGCGCGGGCCTGCACAGGCGCCAACTGACACGAGTGACGGCAAGCTGGCCACGGCCCCCTGCCCACCCACCCCCAGGTCAAACACAGCCCTAAATGCGGCCCAGGTTGCTTCTCTCTTTAATGGTGTTCAATACAATAATACAATAGCAGAGTTGGAAGGGACCTTGGAGGTCATCTAGTCCAACTCCCTGCCTCGGCAGGAAACCCTATACCATTTCAGACAAATGGCTATCCAACATCTTCTTAAAGACTTCCAGTGTTGGGGCATTCACAACTTCTGGAGGCAACTTCTGTCCCACTGATTCATTGTTCTCACTGTCAGGAAATTTCTCCTCAGTTCTAAGTTGCTTCTCTCCTTGATTAGTTTCCACCCATTGCTTCTTGTTCTGCCCTCAGGTGCCTTGGAGAATAGCTTGACTCCCTCTTCTTTGTGGCAACCCCTGAGATATCGGAAGACTGCTATCCTGTCTCCCCTGGTCCTTCTTTTCATTAAACTAGACATACCCAGTTCCTGCAACCGTTCTTCATATGTTTTAGCCTCCATTCCCCTCATCCTCTTTGTTGCTCTTCTCTGCACTCTTTCCAGAGTCTCCACATCCTTTTTACATTGTGGTGACCAAAACTGAATGCAGTATTCAACCCGTCGCTTCTTGTCCTTGATGCTTTGGAGGGTAGATAGATCCCCTCCTCTTCTGTGGCAGCCCCTCAAATACTGGAAGGCTGCTATCCCGTCACCCTGAGTCCTTCTCTTGGTTAGACTAGACACCTCGTTCAACCTCTTCACGTTGCCAAGGTTGGCCAACCCTGCTCCACTGTATATGTTTCAATTCTTGCATCCCTACGCAAACCAGTTTTGCAAATTTCCCCCCTCCGAGTTTGATTACAATTTGGGCTTTGAGATAAGGCCTGTCGGAACGGCCATCAAATATTTATACATCGGCCATTTGGTGGCTTTCTGTGGAAGTCTTCAGGCAACATCTGATTCCCCCAGAACATCCCGGGGACTCTAGGGAGTTCCTTCCTTCCACCCCTCCACCCCGTGTTTCCTTCCTCCCATTAACCTTGAGGGAACCATGGCCAGCCACAAGCCTCGAATTGCAGCTAGAGTCCCTCTCCTGCCCCCACAAGCCATTTCCTAGAATAACCTTGCCCTTCCTAGGTTCCTTCTGGAGAATACAATGCCGGGAGGAATGTTATTTAAATCAACACCGCCTGCGTGGGATTCCATCAGGGAATTTGGCATAAGGTTAGAGGAGGGAAAAGGTCATTTATAAAAACTCATTAGGGAACAAAAAAAACCTTCCGTTTTTAAGGGCTTAATAATGCACGTTGCATTTACAATACAATACAATACAATAGCAGAGTTGGAAGGGACCTTGGAGGTCTTCTAGTCCAACCCCCTGCGTAGGAAGGAACCTTATATCATTTCAGACAAATGGCTATCCAACATCTTCTTAAAGACTTCCAGTGTTGGGGCATTCACAACTTCTGGAGGCAACTTCTGTTTCACTGGTTCATTGTTCTCACTGTCAGGAAATTTCTCCTCAGTTCTAGGTTGCTTCTCTCCTTGATTAGTTTCCACCCATTGTTCTTTTCCTGCCTCCAGGTGCCTTGGAGAATAGCTTGACTCCCTCTTCTTTGTAGCAGCCCCTGAGATATTGGAAGACTGCTATCCTGTCTCCCCTGATCCTTCTTTTCATTAAACTAGACCTACCCAGTTCCTGCAACCGTTCTTCATATGTTTGAGCCTCCAGTCCCCTAATCCTCTTTGTTGCTTTTCTCTGCTCTCTTTCCAGAGTCTCCACATCTTTTCTACATCGTGGCGACCAAAACTGTATGCAGTATTCCAAGTGTGGCCTTCCCAAGGCATTATAAAGTGGTATTAACACTTCATGTGACATACATGCGAGACCGTATCCTGCCCCATACATCCCTCTGACCGATCCACTCCCATAGAGAGGGCCTTCTCCGTGTGCTGTCAGCCGGGCTATGACGATTGGCGACACCCAGGGGAAGGGCCTTCTCTGTGGTGGGCCCAACCCTCTGGAACGACCTTCCCCCTGAACTCCGTACCACCACAGACCTCCGCCTTTTCCGCCGGCGTCTGAAAATGCATTTATTCCAACAAGCCGGCCTAGGATAAACACCCGATCTGGACTTTTTAGTTATAAATTTTAATTAGAGAATTGTAAAATGTTTTAGCACGGGGTAATTTAATTTAATTGGATTTCAATAATTGATCTATTTATGTACGTTGTGTTTTTATTTTCCTGTGCGCCGCCCTGGGTCCTTTTGTAGGAGAAGGGCGGGGTATAAATTTAATAAAATAAAATAAAATATTTGCAATAGCGGAATGCCCAGCGGTGGGTTTCACATAATTTTACCGCCGATTTGCCGCGTACGGAAACTCTGCGCGTGCGCACCTTCCGTGCATGCGCTTTGCTCACACACGCGGCTTCCACGCATGCATGTCAGAGGTGGGTTGCTCCGGTTTGGCCCAGATCGGGCGAACCGGTAGTAGCGGTAGCGGGATTCTCCGCCCACCCGCCTGGACGCTTCTGTGCATGCGTAGAAGTGTTGCGAGTGAGCGCGAGCGTCTGTGCGCACGAGCAAACTGGTAGTAAAAATAATGGAAACCCACCACTGATGCATGTGGCTTAGAAAAGGTGGTTAAATAGGACGGCGTAGAACTGGTGGGGGGAGGTGCCACACGCAGGTCGCCACTGTTGGTTCACCTGAACCAGTCCGATCCGGCTGAGTACCACCACTGGTAATGCCACTTCTGTGCTAGATTATCAGCTCTAAAGGATGGTGGCATGTTTAGCTGGTCACTGGCAGAATAGAAATTTCCCAACAGTGACAACAATTAACCAGTGGACCAACTTGCCTCCAGAAGTTGTGAGTGCTTTATCACTGGAGGCATTTAAGAAGAGATTGGACAACCAATAGAATAGAATAGAATAGAATAGAATAGAATAGAATAGAATAGAATAGAATAGAATAGAATAGAATAGAATAGAATGGAGTGGAGTGGAATAGAATTAGAATAGAATGGAGTGGAGTGGATGGAGTGGAATGAAATGGAATGGAACGGAACGGAACGGAATTTATTTATTTATTTATTTATTTATTTATTTATTTATTTATTTATTTATTTATTTATTTATTTATTTATTTATTTATTTATTTATTTATTTATTTATTTATTTTTATTGGATTTCTAGACCGCCCCCTCTCCCCGAAGGGACTCGGGGTGGTGTACAGGCAAAATTAAAAATTATCACAATCAACAATACATATAAACTAAAACCGAATTAAATAACCCTCTGTACAAATTTATAAAAATTAAAAACTTAACCTTAAAACCAAATACAATAATTTAAAATTACAAACTGAGGCGGGAAGCATGGAATTAGGCCAGGCCGGTTAGATGAAACAGGTGGGTTTTGAGTTTCTGGCGGAAGGAGCGGAGGTCCGTGGTCATTCTAATGTCAGGGGGAAGGTCATTCCAAAGGGTCGGGCCCACCACAGAGAAGGCCCTTCCTCTGGGCGTCGCCCGCTGGCATTGCCTAGTGGACGGCACCCGGAGAAGTCCCTCTCTGTGAGAGCGAATCGGCCGAAGGGATGTATGGGGCAGAATACGATCCCGCAAATAACTAGGTCCTGTGCCATGGAGCGCTTTACAGATGATAACCAACACCTTGAAACGCACCCGAAAGACCACAGGCAGCCAGTGCAGCCTGCGCAGGAGCGGTGTTACGTGGGAGTATCTAGTGACTCCCAAAATTGCCCGCGCGGCCGCATTTTGGACCAGCTGCAGCCTTCGGGTGCATCTCAAGGGGAGCCCCATGTAGAGAGTGTTACAGTAGTCTAGACGGAATGGAATTAGAATTGAATGGAATGGAGTGAAGTAGAGTGGAATAGAATTAGAATTAGAAATTAGAATAGAATAGAACAGTACAGAACAGTACAGAAACAAGAATAAGAACAGAATAGAATAGAACAGGGAATGGAATGGAATGGAATAGAATTAGAATAGAAGAATAGAATAGAATAGAATAGAATAGAATGGAATGGAATGGAATGGAATGGAATGGAATGGAAAGGAATGGAATGGAAAGGAATAGAAGACTCTGGGGAGGGGGGTGGGCGAGGCCAGCCAGCCCTTCCAAGTAGTGGTTCAGTGAACCAGATGCAAAATTAGCATCCGGTACGCCCGAAGCGGATCTAACCGGCTGAATCTCACCCCTGAGTATATAAGTCTAAATGCTATTGCTATTCTTGTCCTGCCTTCTGGTGCTTTGGAAAATAATTTGGCTCCCTCAAATATTGGAAGACTGCTATCATGTCCCACCCTAGCCCTTATTTTCCTTCTTTAGCCTCCAGGCCCCTAAATTAAGGGACTAGAGACTAAAACATAGGAAGAACGATTGCAGGGACTGGGTATGTCTAGTTTAATAAAAAGAAGGGCCAGGGGAGACATGATAGTAGTGTTCAGATATCTCAGTAGTGTTCAGATATCTCACAAAGAAGAGGGAGTCAAGCTATTCTCCAAAGCACCTGAGGGCAGAACAAGAAGCAACGGATGGAAACTAATCAAGAAGAGAAGCAACAGAACTGATGAGAAATTTCCTGACAGTTAGAACAATTAACCAGTGGAACAGAAGTTGCCTCCAGAAGTTGTGAATACTCCAACACTGGAAGTCTTTAAGAAGATGTTGGATAGCCATTTGTCTGAAATGGTATAGGCCTTCCTGGCTAGGCAGGGGGTTGGACTAGATCAGGGGTCCCCAACCTTTTTGGCAACAGGGACTGGTTTCATGTAAAAAAAATTCTGTGGACCGGTGGGAGCCTCCAGTGGGTGAGTCAAGTCACGTAGGCCGCCTGCGTGTTCGGCGGTCACGTGGAACCCGAGGCGGGAACCCGAGTCTCGTGGGAACGCGACCCCGGAAGGGCGCCTTGTGTGCAACGCCAGGTCCGTGGTCAACAAAGCCCCCCTCGTTCATGACCTTGTGTCAGAGGGGGAGCCGGACCTGGTAGGAATTGCGGAAACCTGGCTGGGCCACGAGGGAGGACTTCCCCTCGTTGAAATGTGCCCGCCAGGTTACTGCGCATTTCATCAGCTGCGGGCCCTAGGCAGGGGTGGTGGGGTAGCGGTCATTATTAAGGAAGGCCTTCAGCCGAGAGAGACCATTGTGCCTCAGACTACCGGCTGTGAGTCCCTCTGCGTGAAGTGGGGCCTAGGGAGGCAGTTGGGCTTGCTGGTTGTATACCTGGCTCCCCGCTATGTAGCAGCAGCCCTGCCCGAGCTCCTGGAGGTGATCGCTACGGTGGCAGTGGAGACCCCCAGACTTTTAGTCATGGGGGACTTTAATCTGCCATCGTTGGGCGAATCATCCGGGGCAGCTCGGGAGTTCATGGCTTCCATGACGGCCATGGACCTGACCCAAGTAATTCAGGGCCCCACCCACGAGGGTGGACATACGCCGGATCTCATCTTTGTCTCAGGCCAATGGAAGAGTGATCTGGGTATAGGGGATATAGTCATCACACCCTTGTCATGGTCAGACCACTCACTTCTCCGGCTCGACTTTCCGACCGCTGCTCCCCTCCGCGGGGAGGCGGAACCAGAGTTACCAATCTGGTACCGCCCCAGGCGCTTGATGGACCCGGATGGGTTCCAGACAGCGCTTGGGCCATTTCCTGTATCCCTGACCCGCGCCCCGATGGAGGACCTCACGGCCGCATGGAACTCTGCTGCCGTGGGAGCCTTGGATCGGGTCGCGCCCTTGCGGCCTCTCTTGCGGCAGCGAACCACCCTAGCTCCTTGGTTCACTGAGGAGCTGCGGGTGATGAAGCGCCGCAAGAGATGCCTAGAGAGAAGATGGAGGTCTAGCCGTTCTGAATCTGACCGGACACAGGTAAGAGCCCATTTACGGACTTACATTGTGGCGCTGAGAGTGGCCAAACGTCATCATTGTGCTACTCTCATAGCATCCGCAGAAAACCGCCCTGCCGCCCTGTTTAGGGTGACCCGCTCCCTCCTTCAACAGAGGGAGCGGGAAGCCCCACTACAGGGTAGAGCAGAGGAATTTGTGACTTTTCTGCAGGAGAAAACCGCTCAGATACAGAATGAGCTAGCCCCCATTCTTGGTCCAGTGGGATGCCACGAGAGAGATCTTGTTTGGGAGGAGTTTGACTCCGTTACTTCCGAAGATATGGACAGGTTACGTGGGCGACTGCGAGCCACCACATGTTTATTGGACCCGTGTCCCTCCTGGCTTGTACTGGCATCCTGGGAGGTGACACGAGGCTGGCTCCAAGAGGTTGTCAACGCATCCTTAAGTGAGGGTTCCTTGCCTGCTTCCCTAAAAGAAGCTATGGTGAGGCCCCTCCTTAAGAAGCCCTCTTTGGACCCAGCTCTTTTAAACAACTATCGTCCAGTCTCCAACCTTCCCTTTTTGGCGAAGGTTGTCGAGAGTGTGGTGGCACAACAGTTTCCCCGTCACCTGGAGGAAATTGAGTATCTAGATCCGCGCCAGTCCGGCTTTCGGCCCGGGCATAGCACCGAGACGGCATTGGTCGCGTTGGTAGATGATCTCTGGAGGGCCAGAGATGGGGGATGTTCCTCCATCCTGGTCCTATTAGACCTCTCAGCGGCTTTCGATACCATCGACCATGGTATCCTATTGCATCGGCTGGGGGGGTTGGGGGTGGGAGGCACCGTTTTACGGTGGTTCTCCTCCTACCTCTCTGGCCGATCGCAATTTGTGTTGGCAGGGGAGCAGAGGTCGACCCCGAGACCCCTCACATGCGGGGTGCCTCAGGGGTCGGTCCTCTCGCCTCTCCTGTTCAACACATACATGAAGCCGCTGGGTGAGATCATCCGTGGTTTTGGGGTGGAGTACCATCTTTACGCTGATGATACTCAGTTGTATATTTCCACCCCAAACCACCCCAACGATGCCGTAGCGGTGATGTGCCAGTGCCTGGAAGCCGTACGGATCTGGATAGGAAGGAACGGACTCAGACTCAACCCGACCAAGACCGAGTGGCTGTGGTTTCCGGCTGCCCGATTCAACCAGCTCACTCCATCGCTGGCCATAGGGGGCGAACATCTTGCCCCTGTGGATGGGGCGCGCAATTTGGGTGTCCTCCTGGATATCCGGCTGTCCATGGAAGATCAAGTGACAGCCGTGGCCAGGAGGGCGTTTTACCAGGTTCGCCTGGTTCGCCAATTGCGCCCCCTATTGGATCGGGACGCCCTTCGCACAGTCACTCATGCTCTCGTGACATCCCGACTGGACTATTGCAACTCTCTCTACATGGGGCTCCCCTTGAGGTGCACCCGGAGGCTTCAGCTAGTCCAGAATGCAGCCGCGCGAGCAATTATGGGGACCACCAGGTCGACCCACATAACACCGCTCTTGCGCGAGCTGCACTGGCTACCTGTCGTCTTCCGGGTGCGCTTCAAGGTGTTAGTTATCATCTTTAAAGCGCTCCATGGCTCGGGACCTAGCTATCTGCGGGATCGGATCCTGCCTCATACATCCTCACGGCCGATCCGCTCCCACAGAGAGGGACTTCTCCGGGTGCCGTCCACTAGACTCTGTCAGCGGGCGACTCCCAGGGGAAGGGCTCTCTCTGTGGTGGGCCCGGCCCTCTGGAACGACCTTCCCCCCGATATCAGGATGACCACTGACCTCCGCTCCTTCCGTCTCAAGCTAAAAACACACTTCTTCTGTCTGGCCGGCCTAGGATAGTCTCTCTGTCTTTGGGGTTTTTTAATGGGGTAGCATATTTTTAGCGAATTAGCACAGGGTTGGTTTAATCGTTTTTTATGAAATGTATGTATTTTTTGACTGTTTTTATTCTGCCTGTGCACCGCCCCGGGTCCCTGTGGGGAGAGGATGCGGTTTAAAAATAAAATTATTATTATTATTATTAACCGAGCGGGAAAGCTGCCAGGGGTCCCGGGCGAAGGATCCTCAGCTGGGGCAGGGAAGGACAGGCTGAGTCCTGGGCAGGAGGGTCTGGCAGCCCCTTCCCCCATGCAGGGCAGGGTGGTGCCCTGAACCCCCCCACCAATGCAGGCCGTTGCCCCCGTCCTGCCCCTGGGGAGCGCCCCTGCCAGCCACCAGGATAGCGGAGCGTTTGCTACACTTTCCTAAGAGTTGCTCTACTCTCTCCGCCACCGGTCCGCGGCCCAGGGGTTGGGGACCCCTAGACTAGATGACCTCCAAGGTCCCTTCCAACTCTGCTATTGTATTATTGTATTGTGTATTCAGCTGGAGACCCCTGGTTGCTGCTTATAAAATAAGAAATGCCCCAGGTGTGGATCTGTCGGAGCGGGGGGAGGGGGAGAAGCTGCGTGGTGGATGTGGGATGTACTTTGTGCTCCACAATGGGGTGTCCTTAACAAACAAAAGAGGCCTCAGGAAAGGTGGAGAAAGCCGGGCTCTGTTTACGCGGCAACCTGCTAAGTCAATCAATCTTCTCCTGTATCTTTACTGAACCTCCTTGCAGCGTTCCAAGCACAGCTGGGCCCGGAGTTGGCTGTCTCATTGCAAGGTCACATTACAAACTGAGCGTCTGTTGGTTTTTGGCAGTCAGCTCCCTGAACGTGTAAGCCTGCGACGGGATTTCACACGCGTGCAAATTCGACGAGACGTGCCTGCGCCTGCACAGGTAGCCCTGGACCCCAATGGAACCCCAAGTTTTTCTGTGGCGAAGCGAGATGGTCGTTAAGTGGGGTTTCGACACCCCTGTTGCAGGTCAACGAGTCTGTGGCTGGAATTGCTTGTGGAATGCCCTAATTGTTTTGGGAACCCAAATTTCAGAATTTGTAGGGATTTAGGACACTGGTGTCCCAGGTTATCTGCGCCACGTGGAATTAAACGTATTACAGGTCCTGCTTCCTGGCTCAGTTGGCGTTTCCTTCTACTTGGGACTGGCAACTTGACAAGTGGAGAGTTTGCAGCAAATGCTGATAAGCTTTGCTATTCTCTTAGCTTGCTTGTTTCTCTTCCTAAGAAGCCAAGACGATCCCCTCCTCCCCCCACACACAAAAAAGATGATGAGACTTGTATTCAGCCTTATATTGGGTTGACATTATATATGAGTCTATGTTCTTAAGGAGTTATGTAACTTTAAGAACTGTCTTTGAATTCTGATTGGCTGTGCTGCCCAGCTTTACCATATAAGCAAGGCAGGAACACAGTCAATCCCCTGATCGATCCCTGTTCGATTCCCTGTGATTCCCTGTGTTTTCCTGATTGCCGTTTGAGAAGCTGAAGAAGAAGGAGGAGGATCTGTTTTGCATCACTGTGAGATAAACTCTGTTTGGTGACGGGCTGTTATTATTGTTTGAGAAGTTAGTCGGAAGAAGTATTTAGTTGCTACCAAGTAAAGACTATTTATTTTCTTACTATCACTGTTTTAGAGTTTGTTTGTGGTTTACAGCAACGTATCTCTTTACTGTCCGGTGAATTACACTATTCCGCATTTATTTCGCTAACACTGGTTAAGGGACCAGAGTCTTAACACTGGTTTTGAACCCAGAGTTGCTAGCAAGACTCCAGAAAGAACACAGAGAAGAGAAACAAAGATTGATAAGGAGTCTGGAGACTAAAATGTACGATGAACGATTGAGGGAACTGGCTCTGTTTAGTCTAATGAAGAGAAAGACTGGAGTGATAATGCTAGCAGTCTTCAATAGTTATCTGCGGGATCGCATTCTGCCTCATACATCCCTGCGGCCGATTCGCTCCCACAGAGAGGGACTTCTCCGGGTGCCGTCCACTAGGCTATGCCAGCGGGCGACGCCCAGGGGAAGGGCCTTCTCTGTGGCGGGCCCAGCCCTCTGGAACGACCTTCCCCCCGAGATCAGAACTACGGACCTCCGCTCCTTCCGTCAAAAATTAAAAACACATTTCTTTTGCTTGGCCGGCCTAGGTTAGTCTTCCGTCTTTTAATAGGGTTTTAGGGGATTTTAGTGTATTTTAAGATAGGGTGATTTTAGCGCAGGGATAATTTGGTTTAATTGGTATTTTATCTATTTATGTATTTTATATTGGTATTTTTAATTTTCCCTGTGCACCGCTCCGAGTCCCTTTGGGGAGAGGAGGCGGTATATAAATAAAAATATTATTATTTATTATTATTATTAATAGTTGAGGCACTGCCACAAAGAAGAGGAGGTCAACCTGTTCTCCAAAGCACCCGAGGGATGGACAAGAATTACCGTATTTTTTGGAGTATAAGATGCACCGGAGTATAAGACGCACCAAGATTTTGAAGAGGCAAATTAAAAAAAACAGTTTTTGAACTCTGGAAACCTCCCAAAAATGGCCCGTTTTTCGCAAAAATGGCCCCATTTTCTTTCCAAAAAAATGGCATGAATAATTTGAATTTTTGAATTTTATTCAATTTATATACCGCTCCTATCTCCATCGAGATGGACTCAGGGTGGTGCACAGGAAATTAAAAATCCCCCAACAAATAACAATAACTACAATGACACTATTAAAATAAAATAAATTAGGTAACCTGTGCTAAAAATATTTCCCATTAATAAAATTATAAAATCCATTTACTAATTGCTAAAATCATGACGCATCTGAGCTCTAAGCTCTAGGCTAGACCGGCTTGGTGGAAAAAGTATGTCTTAAGGGAGCGGCGAAAGAGGGGAAGGTCCGTGATAGTGCGGAGTTCGGGGGGGTAGGTCGTTCCAGAGGGCTGGACCTGCCACAGAGAAGGCCCTTCCCCTGGGCACCGCCAGCCAGCATTGACCGGCGGTTGGCACCCTGAGGAGGCCCTCCTTGTGGGAGCGGATCGGTTGGTGGGAGGTGTGTGGCAGGAGACGGTCCCGCAGATAACTAGGCCCCGTGCCATGGAGCGATTTGAAGATGGTAACAAGCACCTTGAAGCGCACCCGGAAGGCCTTTGGGAGGCTTATAGAGTGCTCCTTGGAGACTGGAGGGGGGGGCAAAATTGAGCACAACAGCCCGTTTTTCATTCATTTCTGCCCTCCCCAGCCCCCAGGAGCACTCTGGAAGCCTCCTACAGGCTCTGCACGGCCATTTTGGTGATGGGGGTGGGGTTTCGGGAAGCAAACAAATGCTGTATTCAGTGTATAAGACACACCCAGATTTTCACCCTCTTTTTTGAGGGAAAAAGGTGCGTCTTATACTCTGAAAAATACAGTAACAAGGTGGAAGATCATCAAAGAGGTCTTCCAAGTCCAACTTGGAAATAAGAAGGAATCTCCTGACTGAGATTTGTATAAAAGCCCAGAAAGTCTTTTTAATTTGCTTGCACATAAGAGTTTTTCCTAAATTGGAGGCTAAAACGTATGAAGAACAGTTGCAGGAATTGGGCTTGTCTAGTCCCGGGACTAAACACACAAAGAACCATTTGGACCCGTTTCCCACAGAAAACACTGGAAGCCACAAAAACTATTCCCATGCCTGACTATTTCCTGAGAGGCCACAGAACTAGCCTGTTTACTTCTGAAACTTTTCTTTTCTTGGATTTATCTATGGTTGGCCGAAAAGCTCAATAAATCACGTTGCTGGAGGCTATCACACATTGGCAGTTGTGATGCATATTTTGAGTGGCAGGGAGCCGCAGCAGAGGGCCAAAAGAGCCACATGTGGTTCCAGAGGTTGATGACCCCTGGTCTACTCTAACAAAGAGAAGATTTACAAGGTGACATGATAGCAGTCTTCCAAATTTTTGAGGGACAAAGAAGAGGGGGGTCAACTTATTCTCCAAAGGCAGGACCTGAAGCCGGGACAAGAAGCAACGGATGGGAACTAATCAAGGAGAGAAGCCACGTAGATCTAAAGAGAAATTTCCTGGCGGTAAGACCAATGAGCCAGTGGAACGGCTTGCATCCAGAGGTTGTGGGTGCTCCAACAGTGGAGGTTTTTAAAAAGAGATTAGACAGCCATTTTTCCAGAATGGTATAGGGTCTAATTGTTCTGACTATTAGCAACTTTCGCCTTAATTCTAAGTTGCTTCTCTCCTTGATTAGTTTCCACCCATTGCTTCTTGTTCTACCCACAGGTGCCTTGGAGAACAGCTAGACTCCCTCTTCTTTGGGGCAACCCCTGAGATATTGGAAGGCTGCTATCATGTCTCCCCTAATCCTTCTTTTTATTAAACTAGACCTACCCAGTTCCTGCAACCGTTCCTCATATCCTTTAGTCTCCAGTCCCCTAATCCTCTTTGTTGCTCTTCTCTGCACTCTTTCTAGAGTCTCTGCATCTTTTCTACATCATGGCGACCAAAACTGGATGCCATATTCCAAGTGTGGCCTTCCCAAGGCCTTGTAAAGTGGTATTAACACTTCACGTGATCTTGATTCTCTCCCTCTGCTGATGCAGCCTAGAACTGTGTTGGCTTTTTTGGCAGCTGCTGCCCACGGCTGGCTCCTATTTAAATGGTTGTCCACTAGGACTCCAAGATCCCTTTCACGGTTACTACTATTGAGCAAGGTACCATCTATGCTGTACCTGTGCATTTTGTTTTTCTTGCCTAAATGTAGAACCTGACTCTTTTCACCCTTGAATTTCATTTTGTTAGATAGTGCCCAATGTTCAAGTCTGTCAAGATCCTTCTGTTATCTTAAGCCTATCTTTTAGAGTGTTGGCTATTCCTGCCAGTTTGGTGTCATCTGCAAATTTGATGAGTCTTTTTTATATCGTAATGACCCAGCTCAGCTCTGTGCTGGAAGCACCTGCTTATTCACGGAAAGACTGAAACTAGAACTTACAGTTGTGCTTGGCACAGCATAAGGGAAAGGTTGATGGGAGGGGCAACTTCCCCACTCACTCATGAGTTAATTACTAAATGCAGCATGTAAACACCATGGGAAGAAGGGATGACCTTTGCACCCACAACCTGGTTAGATCATTTTCAATGCCTCAATAGTTCTTCACTCAGTCTAAGGCTGAATCAGTCCCATCTGCACCTGAAGGCCACCAAACTTTCTGGACTTCACCTCTCGTCAAGATAGGCTAGGAACCATGGGAGTTGTAGTCTAATGCAGGAGTCTCCGACCTTTGCAACTTTAAGTCTGAAGGACTTCAGCTCCCAGAATTCTCCAGCCAGCAAAGCTGGCTGGAGAAGTCTGGGAGCTGAAGTCCTTCAGACTTAAAGTTGCAAAGGTCGGAGACCCCTGGTCTAACGTCCTTGGCAAAGGGTGAATACCAGAAAAATAGAGATGGAAGGGACCTTGGAGGCCTTCTAGTCCAACCCCCTGCTCAAGCAGGAAACCCTATACCATTCCAGCCAAATGGCTGTACAGTCTCTTCTTAAAAACATCCAGTGTTGGAGCATTCACAACTTCAGGAGGCAAGTAGTTCCACAGATTAATTGTTCTCACTGTCAGGAAATTCCTCCTTAGTTCCAGATTGCTTCTCTCCTTGATTAGTTTCAATCTAAGATGGCAGATGAAAATAAGTGTATAATCAGAATAATGGGAAATTAAGTTGATGAAATGTACCTTTTAAAGGCCATCAACAGAGGGAGAGAATCAAGATCACTTGAAGTGTTAATGCCACTTTATAAAGCCTTGGGAAGGCCACACTTGGAATATTTGCATTCGGTTTTGGCCGCCACGATGTAGAAAAGATGTGGAGACTCTAGAAAGAGTACAGAGAAGAGCAACAAAGAGGATTAGGGGACTGGCGGCTAAAACAAATGAGGAACGGATGCAGGAACTTGGTATGTTTAGTCTGATGGAAAGAAGGCCCAGGGGAGCCAAGATAGCTGTGTTCCAATATCTCAAGGGTTGCCCCACAGAAGAGGGAGTCAAGGCACCTGAGGGTAAAACAAGAAGCAATGGGTGGAAACTAATCAAGGAGAGAAGCAACCTAGAACCAAGGAGAAAGTTTTTGACAATTTTCCAATTAATCAGTGGAACAACTTTCCTCCAGAACTTGTGAATGCTCCAACACTGCAGGTTTTTAAGAGGAGATTGGATAGCCATTTGTCTGAAATGCTATAGGATTTCCTGCCTAACTAGAGGGGTTGGACTAGAAGACTGGGGGTTGGACTAGAAGACCTCCAAGGGGGTTGGACTAGAAGACCTCCAAGGTCCCTTCCAACTCTGTTATGCTAATTCTAATTCTAAAGTGATCTTAGGATGTCAAGGTTAGCTTCTAGGGTTTATGGAGATGAGGAAACAGGTTGCCAAAGAATTGGGGGAAAGAATTTAGATGAAAGCCTCCCAAATATAAAACCGAAGGCAGTTCTGGGATATAATTCCTGAGTCATTACAGAGATTCAGCAAAGGGACATGTGCTTTGAATAAAAGCTAAGAGCCTCGGATGAATTCCAAGCCAAAAGTTTCTCCTGTATTTTTAGCTGCTGTTCCAACTCAGTTTGATAAGCGGAAATGGAGTTTCAGGACTTCCTGAGAGACAAGAGATATTCAATGCAATTCCCAAGAGGTTTAGGGCTGGGGGGCGTCCTAATTTAAGATCAAGATAAGCCAAGGGTGTGGGCAGATGCTTTGTATTTTGTTGAATTATGATTCTCTGGAGCAGAGCGTGCTTCTCTTTTTGTGGTCTCCCCACATTCGGTAACCGTGTTAATCCTAGTTACTGAGTTTAAAGAGCAATTTCACGCAATTTCAATCAGGTTAGGGGGACATGGAAAGAGATGTTATGTATGTAGCAACTGTGAGAGGGATCTTGGAGTCCTAGTGGGCAACCATTTAAATAGGAGCCAGCCGTGTGCAGCAGCTGCCAAAAAAGCCAACACAGTTCTAGGCTGCATCAACAGAAGGAGAGAATCAAAATCACATGGAGGGTTAATACCACTTTATAAGGCCTTGGTAAGGCCACACTTGGAATACGGCATTCAGTTTTGGTCACCACGATGTAGAAAAGATGTGGAGACTCTAGAAAGAGTGTAGAGAAGAGCAAAAAAGAGGATTAGGGGACAGGAGACTAAAAGGTATGAAGAACGGTTGCAGGAACTGGGCATGGCTAATTTAATAAAAAGAAGGACCAGGGGAGACATGATAGCAGCCTTCCAATATCTCAGGGTTTCCCACAAAGAAGAGGGAGTCCAGCTATTCTCCAAAGCACCTGAGGGTAGAACAAGAAGCAATGGGTGGAAACTAATCAAGGAGAGAAGCAACTTAGAACTGAGGAGAAATTTCCTGACAGTGAGAACAATGAATCAGTGGAACAGAAGTTGCCTCCAGAAGTTGTGAATGCCCCAACACTGGAAGTCTTTAAGAAGATGTTGGATAGCCATTTGTCTAAACCAGTATAGGGTTTCCTGCCGAGGCAGGGGGTTGGACTAGAAGACCTCCAAGGTCCCTTCCAACTCTGCTATTGTATTGTATTGTATTACAATGTAGATATTAGAACGACAGATAAATTGACATTCTAGAATATGATGGTCAAAGATAACTCTTCAACACTGTTAAACAGCACTGTTTAAAATAGTATATATGTTTGTTTTTCACTTTTCTTTCATGGCAAGTGGAATGCCAGGACAATTACACTGTATTCAATATATTTATATGTAAACAATAAAAACATTTTTTTAAAAGAGCAATTTCATTCTTTTTCAGCAATATTCAGTTATCTCCAGTGAATTAATGATACACTCAAAAACCCTACACTCTCTTAAGCCATGGTTTATTCATAGAATAGAAGAGAACAGAATAGAATGGATCTTGGAGGTCCTCTAGTCCAGCCCCCTGCTCATCCTACACCAGAACCTATACCAGTGATGATCAACCTTTTTAGCATGAAACTCCAAAATGCAATGCGAGTACCGCAGGGGTGGGTTCCTGCCAGTTCTAGCCTCTTCTATAATAGAGGTTCCACAAATCTACAGTACCCCCCCCCCCATCTGCACATCATCAAGAGGAAGAGCGAGAGGAGGAATTCTGGGAGTTGAAGTCCACAAGTCTTAAAGCTGTCAAATTTGAACACCCCTGGGTTTTTTTTCTTCTTCGAAAGGGTGAGAGGTGTTAGAAGGGTCTTGGAACTTGACAGCTTTAAGACTTGCGTGCTTCAAATGCCAGAGTTCCTGAGGCAACATTTTGGTTGCTAAGCAAGAGCGTTGTTAAGTGAGTTTCACCGCATTTTTTTAGATAGATAGATAGAGAGAGAGAGAGAGAGAGAGAGAGAGAGAGAGAGAGAGAGAGAGAGAGAGAGAGAGAGAGACAGACAGGCAGACAGACAGGCAGACAGACAAATATGGATGAATGGATGGACAGATGATAGATAGATAGATAGATAGATAGATAGATAGATAGATAGATAGATAGATAGATAGAGATAGATAGATAGATAGATAGATAGATATAGACAGGCAGGCAGGCAGGCAGACAGGCAGACAGACAAATATGGATGAATGGATGGACAGATGATAGATAGATAGATAGATAGATAGATAGATAGATAGATAGATAGATAGATAGATAGATAGATAGATAGATAGATAGATAGATAGATATAGATAGATAGATATAGACAGGCAGGCAGGCAGGCAGGCAGGCAGACAAATATGGATGAATGAATGGACAGATGATAGATAGATAGATAGATAGATAGATAGATAGATAGATAGATAGATAGATAGATAGAGATAGGTTTCACCACATTTTACAATGTCACATGGCCAGCAAGCTACTCCCACCCAGTCACATGACCGGCAAGCCACTCCCATAAAGCAGGCCACACCTACAGAAGAGGTTCTAAAAAAATTTGAAACCCACCATTGGAGCATCACTGGAGGGCTTAGCGTGCCACCTGTAGCAAGCGTGCTATAGGTTCGCCATCACGGATCTATACCTTGCAGACAAGGGACTGTTCAGTCTCTTCTTAGAAACCTCCAGTGATGGAGCATATTTTACAATGGTTTTGTAAAATGCGAAATGGGATTGCAGGGCCCCCCTGAGAAGGGAGTAGAAAAACCCCAAGGCTCTTTAAACAGAGGAGGAAAACTTGGGAGAAATGAAAGGAGGGATTTTAACACCCTTCACCAGAAGGATTTAAATAGCTGGAGCTTTGGAGTGGATTAAAAAGAAAACTCTGCTTCTTTCTTAAGACGTGGAATTTGCAACAGTGAGCGGCCCCTGTTTTTAAAAAGGATTTGGTAAATCCACAGAAGGAAAAGCTGTCAGTAATGGTAGTGAGGGATCATGGCTGGATACCACTTTCTTAGCCTTGAGATTTTTAAGTTGGGTGGACTTCAACTCTCAAAATTCCCCAGCAAATATGGTTTACGTTATGTAGACTTCAATTCCCAGAATTCCCCAGCAAATATGGTTTACGTTTTGTGGACTCCCAGAATTCCTCAGCAAGCAAGTTTGAATTATGTAGACTTCAACTCCCAGAATTCCCCAGCAAGCAGGTTTAAGTTGTGTGGACTTTGATTCCCAGAATTCCCCAGCAAGCAGGTTTAAATTATGTAGCCTTTAACTCCCAGAATTCCCCAGCAACCAGATTTACATTGTGTGGACTTCAGCTCCCAGAATTCCCCAGCCTAATTTAACATAATTCTGGGAGCTAAACCTCTACGTCTTAAAGTTGCCAAGGTTAAGAAACCCTATTTTAAGCCTGTCAGGAGTATCCATGCAAACAAAATGCTACACTAAGAAAAGCTTTGGCCGATGCTGTTTTTATTTAATGTTGCTTGCTTTTGCCATGATTTAAAATATATTTTTAATTTGAATTCTGTTTTGGCTTTCTCCCAAGAGGAAACTTTCTGATCTCCATGTTTATGAACTTAGTGGTTAAAGGGCTTTTAATAATCTTTCCTTTTTTGTCTTCACTGGTTAATGTTTGTTTAGATCCCTGTATCTGAATGGCAAGGTTCATTTCCAATGTTTTTTACAGCCCTTAGAAAGCTTATAAGCCAAGGGGAAAAGTTGATAAGGTATTTCCCTTCCCCCCCACTTCTGTTAGTTTGAAAAGCTTGGTAGGACTCCAGGAAAGCCTTAGATGACTCTATTGCATTCACTGGAAAAGCAACTAGTCCTCATGGTTAAAAGCCGATGACGAATTGGCGTTTAAATGACAAATGCCAGCAAGGGGCTCAGAGGCAACGACATACAATATGGTAAAGGTAAAGGTTCCCCTCGCACATATGTGCTAGCCGTTCCCAATTCTAGGGGGCGGTGCTCATCTTTGTTTCAAAGCCGAAGAGCCAGCGCTGTCCGAAGACGTCTCCGTGGTCATGTGGCCAGCATGATTCAATGCCGAAGGCGCACGGAACACTGTTCCTTTCCCACCAAAGGTGGTTCCTATTTTTCTACTTGCATTTTTTACCTGCTTTCGAACTGCTAGGTTGGCAGAAGCTGGGACAAGTCATGGGAGCTCACTCCATTACGCAGCTCTAGGGATTCGAACCGTCGAACGGCCGACCTTTCTGATCAACAAGCCCAGCATCTTAGCCACTGAGCTACCGTCTCCCTTGAGACACATGATATGACAACTTATTATTCCTTAATTTGGGTTTTCTAAGTTTCAACTGTCCTTAGAGGCAATGACAAACGTTTTATATAGTTCTAAGACTTTTTAATACACTGTGCAAGACAAAAAGCACAACTGTTGTGCATTGTTCAAGCCCTGATGGCCATATTGTCCTTTTGCATTTTTATGCTGAATTGGAAATGGTTTTGTTGTTTGTTTATTTCCCGGGCTTTGTTGAGTTACTTTGGAAAAAAAATTAAAAAGCAAACAAGAATGCAAATAAAATGGGCAGACAGATAAAGTGATACTGGGTCTGTATTGATTGGCTAACTACTAAGAAATTAGAGAGTAGAGTAGAGTAGAGTAGAGTAGAGTAGAGTAGAGTAGAGTAGAGAAGAGAGTAGAATAGAATGTAGAATAACATTAGAGTAGAGTAGAGTAGAGTAGAATAAAATAGAATGTAGAGTAGAATAACATTAAAGTAGAATAGAATAGAATAAGAATAGAACAGAATAGAATGTAGAGTAGAATAACATTAGAGTAGAATAGAGTAGAATAGAATAGAATAAGAATAGAGTAGAACAGAATAGAATGTAGAGTAGAATAACATTAGAGTAGAATAGAGTAGAATAGAATAGAATAAGAATAGAGTAGAACAGAATAGAATGTAGAGTAGAATAACATTAGAGTAGAATAGAGTAGAATAGAATAGAATAAGAATAGAGTAGAACAGAATAAAATGTAGAGTAGAATAACATTAGAGTAGAATAGAGTAGAATAGAATAAGAATAGAGTAGAACAGAATAGAATGTAGAGTAGAATAACATTAGAGTAGAGTAGAGTAGAATAAAGTAGAGTAGAGTAGTGTAGAATGAAATAATATGAAATGAAATGAAGAGAAGATTATATAATGCTATACTAGACTAGGCTATATTATATTGATATCAGAATAACAGAGTGGGAAGGGAATGTGGAGGTCTTCCAATACAATCCTCTGCTCAAGCAAGAGACTCAAAGTAGTATAAGAAGATATGACATTTCTATTTTCTATTAGGGCAGAATTTAACCTGTTTTCTCCTCTTTTCACTCTCAACCTCCTCCAGTTCTGTGCCCCGATTTTTGCATCCTCTTTTCTAATTTAAACATATCCACAGATATTTATAATATACTTTTGTGTTTTTGCCAAGGTACTATTGACAAGATTACCATAGTTATTTATTCAAGAATTACTTTTCTCGATCCAAGAAAAACAAGCCAATCCCTTTCTTCTAACTATCTAAACAATACTGGCATATCAAGATAAGCTTTTTTTTTTAAAAAAATTAAAAAATCGAAGCACGCTTCTCAGGAATTTAGGCTGCAAGCTTCAAACATAATCAGGCCAGTACATTTCACACCGTGAAACTTCCTTGTGAGTAAACATGGATAAAGGGACAGGATTAAGTTAATGGAGGCACTCTGGATAATAGTCAGTCTAGGGATGTCTTATGAAATCCCTTGCAGTCCCAAAACACTCACACAAATGAAGGAATCAAGTAAAGTTCTACATTTAGGCAAGAAAAACAAAATGCACATGTACAGTATAGGTGGTACCAGGCTCAATAGTAGCAACTGGGAAAGGGATCTTGGAATCCTAGTGGACAACCATTTAAATATGAGCCAGCAGTGTGCAGCAGCTGCCAAAAAAGCCAACACAGTTCTAGGCTGCATAAACAGAGGGATAGAATCTAGATCACGTGAAGTGTTAATGCCACTGTATAGTGCCTTGGTAAGGCCACATTTGGAATACGGTATCCAGTTTTGGTCGCCACGATGTAGAAAAGATGTGGGTACTCTGGAAAGAGTGCAGAGAAGAGCAACCACGATGATTAGGGGACTGGAGGCTAAAACATATGAAGAACGGTTGCAGGAGCTGGGTATGTCTAGTTTGATGAAGAGAAGGACCAGGGGAGACATGATAGCAGTGTTCTGATATCTCAGAGGGTGCCACAAAGAAGAGGGAGTCAAACTATTCTCCAAGGCACCTGGGGGCAGGACAAGAAGCAATGGGTGGAAACTAATCAAGGAGAGAAGCAACTTAGAACTAAGGAGAAATTTCCTGACAGTTAGAACAATTAACCTCTGGAACAGCTTGCCTCCAGAAGTTGTGAATGCCCCAACCCTGGAAGTCTTTAAGAAGATGTTAGATAGCCATTTGTCTGAAATGGTATAAAGTTCCTGCCCACGCAGGGGGTTGGACTAGAAGATCGACAAGGTCCCTTCCAACTCTGCTATTGTATTGTATAATCAGAACAGGATAAAATATATTTCTGAATCAATAAGGTTGGAACTGATGTTAAACTGGATACATTCATCTCAAATTTGGCCAGCAAAGTTGGGAACATTTTTTGACAGCTCAGCCCAAATTTCACACTGGGTGGGTGGGATAAAATCTTGGCTATTCTGTTCATAAATGAATAACAGAGTTGGAAGGGACTGTGGAGGTCTTCTAGTCCAACCCCCTGCTCAAGCAAGAGACCCTATAATGCTAAAGACAAAATGTTGTCCAACATCTTCTTCAACACTTCCAGTGTTGGAAGCCTTCACAACTTCTGGAGGCAAGTTGTTCCACTGATCAATTGTTCTCACTGTCAAGAAATGTCTCCTTAATTCTAGGTTTACAATAATAATACGATACAATAGCAGAGTTGGAAGGGACCTTGGAGGTCTTCTAGTCCAACCCCCTGCCAAGGCAGGGTAACCCTATACTGTTTCAGACAAATGGCTATCCAACATCTTCTTAAAGTCTTGCAGTGTTGGGGCATTCACAACTTCTGGAGGCAACTTCTGTTCCACTGATTAATTGTTCTCACTATTAGGAAATTTCTCCTCCCTTCTAAGTTGCTTCTCTCCTTGATTAGTTTCCACCCATTGCTTCTTGCTCTATCCTTAGGTGCCTTGGAGAATAGTTTGACTCCCTCTTCTTTGCGGCAGTCCCTGAGATATTGGAAGGTTGCTGTAACATCACCCCAAGTTCTTCTCCTTACATAGACATACCTAATTCTTGCAACCATGTTTTAACCACCAACTTGGGTAAAATGTCTGTCTCTTGCACAGGAAACTAATTAAACAGACTTTGCTGACTTGTATGCAAATCTATCCAGCTGTGCTCAAACCCATCGGCTCTAGTCTGATTTATCTATCCCCTCCCAATATTATAAGCAGGGGGAGGAATGGACAGTCATTCAGCCGGTTTAATCATGCATATCTACCCTTTTTCTGCAGAATTCATTTCAGTGCTGAGCTCATGAAAAACAGCCAGCTCTGACCATCAGCCTGACCTCAATACCAGGAAAGATTCTGGAAAAAATAACGAATTAGTTAACACCTAGAAACAAACAAAATAATAACCAAAAGCCAACATGGGTTTGTCAAAAACAGATCATGCCAGACTAATCTTATTGCAATTCTTTGATAATGTGACAAAATTAGTGGACCAGAGGAATGCTGTCGATACAGTTTACTTGGACTTCAGTAAGGCATTTGACAAGATAGACCATAACCTACTACTAGATAAAGTAGAAGAATGTGGGATAGACAGCATCACCAACAGATGGATTCGTAACTGGCTGACCAACCGCACTCAACATGTAGTCCTCAATGGAACTGCATCTACATGGAGGGAAGTTATGCAGTGGAGTCCCCCAAGGCTCTGTTTTAGGCCCAGGACTCTTCAACATCTTCATCAATGATTTGGATGAGGGAATAAATGGGGAAGTCATCAAATTTGCAGACGACACCAGGCTGGCAGGAATAGCCAACCCTCCAGAAGATAGGCTTAAGATACAGAAGGATCTTGACAAACTTGAACATTGGGCACTATCTAACAAAATGAAATTCAATGGTGAAAAAAGTAAGGTTCTACATGTAGGCAACAAAAATGAAATGCACAGGTACAGTATAGGTGGTACCTTGCTCAATAGCAGTAACTGTGAAAGGGATCTTGGAGTCCTAGTAGACAACCATTTAAATATGAGCCAGCAGTGTGCAGCAGCTGCCAAAAAAGCCAACACAGTTCTAGGTTGCATAAACAGAGGGATAGAATCAAGATCACATGAAGGGTTAATACCACTTTATAAGGCCTGGGTAAGGCCACACTTGGAATACGGCATCCAGTTTTGGTCACCACAATGTAGAAATAATGTGGAGACTCTAGAAAGAGTGCAGAGAAGAGCAACAAAGATGGTTAGGGGACTGGAGACCAGGATGATTAAGGGACTAGAGACTAAAACATATGAAGAACGGAACTGGGTATGTCTAGTTTAATAAAAAGGACTAGGGGAGACATGATAGCAGTGTTCCAATATCTCAGGGGCTGCCCCAAAGAAGAGGGAGTCAAACTATTCTCCAAGGCACCTGAGGGTAGAACAAGAAGCAATGGGTGGAAACTAGTCAAGGAGAGAAGCAACTTGGAAATTTCCTGACAGTCAGAACAATTAATCAGTGGAACAGAAGTTGCCTCCAGAAGTTGTGAATGCTCCAATACTGGAAGTCTTCAAGAAGATGTTGGATAGCCATTTGTCTGAAATGATATAGGGCTTCCTGCCTAGGCAGGGAGTTGCACTAGATGACCTCCAAGGTCCCTTCCAACTCTGCTATTGTATTGTAATTTCAAGTAATGACAGACAAAAATGATGTTGGGTTTTTGGTCAGATGAAATGATCCCCCCCACGCCTCGCTCATCTCTATCTTTTCTAGAGAAGAGATTCTTTCTCTCACTTCTTTCCATTACTTGCTTTTGGGGGGGGGGGTCCCAAAGGTGCTTCCCCCCACCAATTTTATTTATTTTCTATTCTTTTACATACCATTTTAATTGTTATTCTTCTTTACATTTGTCATTATTATATATTTGTTATTTCATTGAATAGGTAATAATATACAGTCCCTTCTTCCTGTTGTAACACCACCTTATTTTCCCTTTCTTTTCTCCCTCCCTCCCTTCTCTATTTTCTTCCTTCCTCCTCTCCTTCCCCTTCCTTCTTTCATTCCCTTTCTCCTCCTCCTCCTCTTCCTCTTCTCCTTCCTACCCTCTCTCCTTCTCTTTCTCTCCCTTCTTTCCTCCTTTCCTTTCCTTCCCTTTCCTTCTTCATTCACTTTCTCCTACTCCTACTCTTCCTCTTCTCCTTCCTACCCTCTCTCCTTCTCTTCCTCTCACTTCCACCCTCCTCTCCTTACCTCTTTCTCCCCCACCCTCGTCTTCCTTTCATTCTCTCCTCCTCTCTCCCTTTCTTTTTCTATTGTCTCTTTCAGGTCTCAGTTTATGTTTTCTTGGGATGGTATTTCCACAAACCCAAATATAATTTGGTATCCTTTCTTGTTCCCTTTTCCTTCGCTAAATGGTGGGGAAGCGTTTATATTCCTTACAATAATGAGAAGCCGTCTGCAAGAGGTATAAATCCTTCCCCACTATCCAGTCAGAGCAGAAGAAGCTTCTTGGAGGAGAAGTGAAACATCTCCAAAGGAAAACCAGAAAGTCCAGTTGCCTGTTGAAATAAGCATCTTTGGGACAACCAAAGGATGGAGAATCTCCATAGACATTTGCTTTTTTGCATGGTTTTCAACGTGTGCTTGAATTTGGGATTTTTTGCATGTAACGAAAGAAGTCTGCCTCACCCCATCTTTCTTAGCTTTCAATTGATGTTTACATCAATCTGCATATCAATACTGCTATCGTGTCACTAGGGAGGGGGGACATGATAGCAGTATTTCAGTATTTTGAGGGGCTGCCACAAAGAAGAAGGGGTCTATTTATTCTCCAAAGCACCAGGAGGCAGGACAAGCAACAATGGATGAAACTCATCAAAGAAAGAAGCAACCTGGAACTAAGGAGAAACTTCCTAACAGTGTGGACAATTAACCAGTGGAACAGAAGTTGCCTCCAGAAGTTGTGAGCACTCCGTCACCGGAGGTTTTTAAGAAGAGATTAGACAGTCATTATCTGAAATAGTGTAGTCTCCTGGACTAGAAGACCTCAAGTCCCTTTCAGCTCTATTCTGATTCAGATTGATTGGTTTTTTTTAAAAAATAATAATAATCCAGAAAGTTTTGGGGAAATACTAGGAAAAAAATATCAAGGGAAGCTTTTAGCAAAGTCTCAGTCTCTCTCTCTCCTTCTATCTCTCTCCCTTCCCCTCCCTCCCTCTCCCTCTCTCTCTTTTCTCCTTTTCTTTTTTTCTCACTCTTTTTCTTTCCCTCTTTCCCTCTTTTTTCTTTTTCTTTTTCTCTCTCTCTCTTTTTCTCTCTCTTTCTCTCTTTCTTTTTCTCTTCCCCTCTTTCTCTTTCCTTTTCTTTTTCTTTCTCTCTCTTTCTTTTTCTCTCTTTTTCTCTCTTTCTCCCTCTTTCTCTCTTTCTTTCCCTCTTTCTCTCTTTTCCTTTTCTTTCTTTCTCTTCCTCTCTCTTTCTCTTTTTCTTTCTCTCTATCCCTCCCTCCTTTTCCCTCTCTTTCTTTCCCTTTTTTCTCTTTTTCTCCCTCTTTCTTTCTCTCTTTTTCGTTCCCTTGTTCTCTCTTTTCTTTTTCTTTCTCTCTCCTCCTCTCTCTCTCTCTCCTCCTCTCTCTCTCTCTCTCTCTCGTCTTTCTTTCTCTCTTTCATTCTCTCTCTCTCCCACCCACCCTCCCTCCCTCTCTTTCTTTTCTCCCTCTCCAGGGAGAAATCTGAGACAAGGCGCATCGTGACAGCATTGCGCGGTTACAGCTACTGCGGAGAATCGAGGTGACGGGTTTCTACAGCGGCAGCTGGAGAGGAATCCAACTGGAGATCGCGGAACTTCTTGGCAACGCGGAATCCAATATCCCACGCGAAGCTCGGGAGCAAACGTCCCAGGACGACGCAGCCCCACGCAGGAGAAACCCACACCCCCCCCCAGCTCAGCCCAGTCCGAATCTGCGTTAAAGCCCCCTGAAAATAAACACTGCTCCCCTCCAACCCACTCCTGTCCCCAGTGGCTTAGTCACCCAGCTTTCTGCCGACTTCCCAGGGCCCTTCCGAAAAGCAGAATTTTGCAAGAGGGAAGGGGAAAAAATATTCTTTGCAAAAGAAATAAATGCAGCATCTCGGAAAATCCGCGCAGGAGGAAGACTCACCTTCCGAGGCTGCGGCTGCAAAGGCGGAATAGCCCAGGAGGAGGAAAGCCAAGCAGGAAAGCCCACTCATGGCTCCTCCGGCGGATGGGCTGCAAAGACCCCGCGTGAAGCCCTCGCGTTGGCGCACCTGGGCTTTTATAGCGGAGGGAGGCATTGCTTCCATCACCCCCCCTCCCCTCCCCACTCCCGGCCCTGAACGGGGAGCTCCTCCCTCTTTTAATCCCTCCGGCGATCCAGGGCGATAAGGCTCTGCTCCCCTTTCGCCGTCCCTGCATTTCCTCCACACCCCTTCATGAGGGGCTGTCAAAAGGAGCCAGGCTCCGCCGAGCAGCAGCCGCCGATTCCCCGAGTGAAACTTTTGGCCTTTCGGGAACTCACCTGCGGCGCCCCGGCCGGTCCGGCAAGGAGAAAAGGGGCTTTGCTCCGGCCCGCCTCTTCTGCAGTTTGGACCCGCTTGGCTTCGGTTGTTTTTTTTCTTTTTGTATGCCCAGCAAGCGTGTGTGTGTGTGCATGAAAATATGTATAAATCGAGGAAGACACATACCATCCGTAAGGGTGAAAAGGGATTATATATATGTGACACAATACATACATACATACATACATACATACATACATACATACATACATGCATGCATGCATGCATGCATGCATGCAAATCCTTATATATATATATTCTAAATAAATAAATACATCATTTTATATATATTCTGTCTATCTATCTATCTATCTATCTAATCTATATCTGTCTATCTGTCTATCTACCTATCATTCTATTTAATCAATCTATATCTGTCTGTCTATCTAATCTCTCTCTCTCTAATCTATATCAATCTAGCTACCTACCTACCTAATCTCTATCTATCTATTTATCTATCTATCTATCTATCTATCTATCTATCTATCTATCTATCTATCTATCTATCTATCTATCTATCTAATCTACATCTATCTATCTAATCTTTATCAATCCATTCATCAATATCTATCTATCTATCTATCTATCTATAATCTATATCTGTCTGTCTAATCTCTCTCTCTCTCTCTAATCTATATCAATTTACGAACCTACAGTACCTACCTACCTACCTATCTAATCTATATCAATCAATCTATCTATCTATCTATCTATCTATCTATCTATCTATCTATCTATCTATCTATCTATCTAATCAATATCTAATCTGTATCAATCCATTCATCAATATCTATCTATCTATCTATCTATCTATCTATCTATCTATCTATCTATCTATCTATCTATCTATCTATCTACCTAATCAATATCTATCTAATCTACATCAATCAAAATAAATCTATCTAATCATCCTGGTTGCTCTTCTCTGGAAAGAGTGCAGAGAAGAGCAACCAAGATGATTAGGGGACTGGAGGCTAAAACATATGAAGAACGGTTGCAGGAGCTGGGTATGTCTAGTTTGATGAAGAGAAGGACCAGGGGAGACATGATAGCAGTCTTCCGATATCTCAGAGGGTGCCACAAAGAAGAGGGAGTCAAACTATTCTCCAAGGCACCTGGGGGCAGGACAAGAAGCAATGGGTGAAAACTAATCAAGGAGAGAAGCAACTTAGAACTAAGGAGAAATTTCCTGACAGTTAGAACAATTAACCTCTGGAACAGCTTGCCTCCAGAAGTTGTGAATGCCCCAACCCTGGAAGTCTTTAAGAAGATGTTAGATAGCCATTTGTCTGAAATGGTATAAAGTTGCTGCCCACGCAGGGGGTTGGACTAGAAGACTGACAAGGTCCCTTCCAACTCTGCTATTGTATTGTATTGTATCTCTCTCTCTCTCTCTCTATTTAATCGTAGTTTAAAAAACTAACACATACACACACACACACATATATTCTTTGTATACTTTTATATGACCTTATTGATCGTATATACTGTATATAATAATAATAATAATAATAATAATAATATTTAATATTTATAAAACCGCACCCTCTCCCCGCAGGGACTCGGGGCGGTGCACAGGTAGAGTAAAAACAATAAATACATACAAACAATTCTAAAAACAAATTAAACATAACCTGCGCTAAAATTTCCCCATTAAAACTAAGCAGTACTAATTTCCCAATAAAAACCCCAAAGACAGAGAGACTTATCCTAGGCCGGCCAGACAGAAAAAGTGAGTTTTTAATATAAGACGGAAGGAGCGGAGGTCCGTAGTCGTCCTGATATCGGGGGGAAGGTCGTTCCAGAGGGCCGGGCCCGCCACAGAGATAGCCCTTCCCCTGGGTGTCGCCCGCTGACAATGTCTAGTGGACGGCACCCGGAGAAGTCCCTCTCTGTGGGAGCGAATCGGCCGTGAGGATGTATATACATATATGGATGTATATTTGTATGCCTGGATGTCTATAACAGAGTAACAGAATAATGGAGTTAGAAGGGATCCTGAAGGTCTTCACTGCCCTACAGCATTTCAGACAAGTAGTTTTCCAATCTCTTTTTTAAAACTTCCAGTGTTGGAGCATTCACAACTTCTGGAGGCAAGTTATTCTACTTCCACTGATTAATTGTTATCACTGTCAGGAAATATATCTATATACGTATGTGTAAATATATATATGTGTGTGTGTGTGTGTGTGTGTGTGTGTGTTTCCACAACACCCTGTTAAGGCCCCAATTAAGGGAGGAAGCACACTGCTTTTCCTTTTCTGCCTTTCGGCTCATCACCAGAGACCATCTAGACAGAAAGCCAAGAATTCCATTGTGTAATTTTTTTTATATGTGTGTTACGTTTTTGATCTGATCAATAAATAAGTCAGGGAGACTAGGATAGATCTATTTCGAGCTTATTAGCTCTCATCAGCTAGCCATACCCTTACTGGGATTCGAACCAGGGCTGTATTACATGCCAGGCGAGAGCCTTGCCATTAAGCCAGCTAGGTTCTGTTCTTGTCAGCTGAGACAGGAGGATAGTTATATATAATTGTTTCCAGAACACACATATAAAAAAAATTACACAACAGAATTCTTGGCTTTCTGTCTAGATGGTCTCTGGTGATGAGCCGAAAGGCAGAAAAGGAAAAGCAGTGTGCTTCCTCCCTTAATTGGGGCCTTAACAGGGTGTTGTGGAAACAATTATATATAACTATCCTCCTGTCTCAGCTAACAAAAACAGAACCTAGCTGGCTTAATGGCTAAGGCTCTCGCCTGGCATGTAATACAGCCCTGGTTTGAATCCCAGTAAGGGTATGGCTAGCTGATGAGAGCTAATAAGCTCGAAATAGATCTACCCTAGTCTCCCTGACTTATTTATTGATCAGCTCAAAAACGTAACACACACACATACACACACACACACACACACACACATATATATTCTGTGTGTCTGTGAGTATTCTATGTATATTTTATATAAGTATACTTTATATAAAGTAATGAGAAAAGCTAAAATAAGGCTACTTTCTCCCTACGTTTCAAAGATTCACCACAGTGCGGTTTATGCAACGTCCTTCCAAAAAGGAAGACTGGCAACAAATGACAAATAAGTACTATGTCATATTTAATTTAACATATTGGATTTGTAAAGCTGCCCAGTGTAAGTGACTCTCAGGAGAACCCAAGATTAAAAATCAATAAGGAGGCAGTTATCAAAAGACGAAGAAATATAGAAGTCCTGATACACCCCGACAACCACAAGAGTTATTGTTATGCATCTGAATAACGGGAAGGCAAATTATTCCCTCTTTTTAAATAAGGTAAAGGTAAAAGTTCCCCTGGCACATATGTGCCAGTTGTTCCCGACTCTAGGGGGCGGTGCTTATCTCCGTTTCAAAGCCGAGGAGCTAGCGCTGTCCGAAGACGTCTCCATGGTCATGTGGCCGGCATGACTCAACACCGAAGGCGCACGGAGCGCTGTTCCCTTCCCACCAAAGGTGGTTCCTATTTTTCTTTTATTTTTTATTTTTTTTAAAATTATAATCACTTATACACAATGACAAAAACATACACAATACTTACAAATAGCATCAGAACTACACGTTCCTTCTTACAGCAGATCTCTATCGGTGCATTTTTACAAACACTATTTCCTTTTAAATCCATTCTAGTTTGACACGTATAATCCTATTATTTCTTACTTTTTTGCTTAGCAGTCTATGTTTGGTTATTTGTATCATTCAGTCTTTGTTGATCTTGTACTAATATATAACTTTTCCTAATTTGGAAATCCTATTCTTCCTACATTCTTATCGCTAACGAGCCGTTCCCGGCCACGCTTTTCTGTGGCCCAGTCTGGTTAAATGGCCAACCAATCTGTGTGTAGATCTACAGCTACACACACAAACATGTACACACAACCACCGTATAACCCCCACCCTACCTACCTACTGTATTTCTCCCTCTCCCTCTCTATCCCTCTACCTACCTACCTACCTACTGTATTTCTCCCTCTCCCTCTCTATCCCTCTCCCTACCTTCCTACCTACCTACCTACCTACTTTATTTCTCCCTCTCCCTTTCTATCCCTCTACCTACCTACCTACCTACCTACCTACCTACCTACCTACCTACTTACCTACTTTATTTCTCGCTCTCCGTCTCTATCCCTCTCCCTACCTACCTACCTACCTACCTACTGTATTTCTCCCTCTCCCTCTCTATCCCTCTCGCTACCTTTCTACCTACCTACCTACTGTATTTCTCCCTCTCTATCCCTCTACCTACCTACCTACCTACTTTATTTCTCCCTCTCCCTCTCTATCCCTCTACCTACCTACCTACCTACCTGCCTACTGTATTTCTCCCTCTCCCTCTCTATCCCTCTCCCCCCCAACCCCCTCCCTACCTACTGTATTTCCCCCATTCCCTCTCTATCCCTCTACCTACCTACCTACTGTATTTCTCCCTCTCCCTCTCTATCCCTCTACCTACCTACCTACCTACTTTATTTCTCCCTCTCCCTCTCTATCCCTCTACCTACCTACCTACCTACCTACTTACCTACCTCCTGTATTTCTCCCTCTCTCTATCCCTCTACCTATCTACCTACCTACTGTATTTCTCCCTCTCTCTATCCCTGCTCTCTCTGTATCCATCTACCTATCTTTTTTACATTTCCGTTGCGTGTACCTGGCACAGGTGTGACATCTACACAATCTATATATATCATTGGTGCCGTATTTGAAAGGAACGTTGTGTGAAAATTTGGAAGCGATTGGTGCAGTACTTTCAGAGATTAGCGGTTTTGAACAAACTTTGTTACATTCCTACTTCTTCTATAATACAATACAATACAATAGCAGAGTTGGAAGGGACCTTGTAGGTCTTCTAGTCCAACCCCCTGCGTGGGCAGGAACCTTATACCATTTCAGACAAATGGCTATCTAACATCTTTTTAAAGACTTCCAGGGTTGGGGCATTCACAACTTCTGGAGGCAAGCTGTTCCAGAGGTTAATTGTTCTAACTGTCAGGAAATTTCTCCTTAGTTCTAAGTTGCTTCTCTCCTTGATTAGTTTCCACCCGTTGCTTCTTGTCCTGCCCCCAGGTGCCTTGGAGAATAGTTTGACTCCCTCTTCTTTGTGGCACCCTCTGAGATATCGGAAGACTGCTATCATGTCTCCCCTGGTCCTTCTCTTCATCAAACTAGCCATACCCAGCTCCTGCAACTGTTCTTCATATGTTTTAGCCTCCAGTCCCCTAATCATCTTGGTTGCTCTTCTCTGCACTCTTTCCAGAGTCTCCACGTCTTTTCTACATCGTGGCGACCAAAACTGTATGCAGTATTCCAAGTTTGGCCTTACCAAGGCACTATACAGTGGCATTAACACTTCACGTGATCTAGATTCTCTCCCTCTGTTTATGCAGCCTAGAACTGTGTTGGCTTTTTTGGCAGCTGCTGCCAAAAACAGCTGGTGTGTTTATCAACAGCCAGTGGAAATGCCACCAACTCTTCACAGAGAGGAAAAACGTGGAAAAACTCTATAAATATCCTCAACCAGCCAACCTTGGTTGTTTGTAACCCTTTATGATGCTCCACTTAAAAAGAAGAAGGTGGCTCAGTGGCTGAGCTTGTCAATCAGAAAGATCGGCAGTTCAGCGGTTCGCATCCCTAGCGCCTGCCTAACGGAGGGAGCTCCCGTTCCTTGTCCCAGCTTCTGCCAACCTAGCAGTTCGAAAGCACGTCAAAAATGCAAGTAGGAAAATAGGGATCATATGGGACATACTGTCACACATGGTGGACGTGCGAGGGGGCCCAAAAATTATGGGTTAAAATCAGAAACTGGTTGGAAGCTATTACAGGAATCACATAGATTAGAAACCAGAGGCATTTTTATTAGGTTTAACTATAACCAAATACAAGAAAGAGACTTTATATTTAATTCTACACATTATTACAGCATATGCACAGAAATGAAAGAACAATATAATACTGAACGAAGATGAGAAAATATGGAAGATTTTAGAATGTGCAGAGATGGATAAATTGACCAAGGAAATTCAAGGAAAGGAGAAAAGAGAGTATTTAACTTGGGGGAAATGGTATAAGTGCTTGGAGGATAAAAACAGGACATAAGAATTTGGAAAATATAGTTTTCAGAGGAAGCAGAGGAAGTGGATGTACTTTTTGCTAACCAGCTAACTAAGGTATGTAGGAAGCACACTACAATAGTAATGGGAGATTTTAACTACCCTGACATCAATTGGGAAACAAACTCTGCACCAAGTGGAAGATCCAACAGGTTCCTAACAAACCTAGCAGACAACTTTGTTTCCCAAAAGGTAGAGAAGGGAACAAGGGGATCAGCAATATTGGACTTAATTCTCACTAACAGAGAGGAAATGATAGAAGGTGTAGAAGCTACAGGAACTTTGGGGGCAAGCAATCATGAAATACTGGAATTCAACATTATGCAAACAAAAGTAGTTGAACAAAGTCAAACTAGAGTCTTAGACTTTAAGAGAGCTAATTTCAATAAACTCAGAGAGAGCTTGGGAAGGATTCCATGGATGAGAATCCTCAAGGGGAAAACAACTCAAGAAGCTTGGGAAATTTTGAAAAATGAGATTATAAAAGCCCAGTCCAGCGCAATACCAATGAAGAAGAAAAATAACAGTTCCCAAAAGAAACCAGCATGGCTGCATAAAGAACTCTGACAAATTGAAAGACAAAAAGGATAAATATAAAAAGTGGAAAAAGGGGGACATAACTAAGGCAAAATATCAGCAAATAGCCCGAGCCTGTAAAGATGAAGTGAGGAAAGCTAAGGCTCACAATGAAGAAAGGCTTGCCAAAAAAGTAAAAAATAACAAAAATAGCTTCTTCCAACATGTTAAAAATAAGAAAAAATTTAAGGAAACAATTGGTCCACTGCTGGGAGAAAATGGCAAGAAGATGATAAGCAACAGGGAGAAAGCAGAACTATTTAACTCTTTTTTTGCATCTGTCTTTACACAAAGGGATAAAACAGTCCAACCAATCAAAAACAGCACCACAAAAATCAGATTAGGAACACAAGTTGAAATAGGGAAGAAAATGGTAACTGAGCACCTGTCTGCCCTGGACGAGTTCAAATCACAAATAAATAAATATGATAAAACAATGGTTAGACAAAAGAAAAATTGTAAAATGGTTCAATTTTTGAATCCCACTCCTGGGACTCGTAAGTGTGAAAAAATGGCCGTCAGTCAATTTTTTGGGTGCCGTGGCGACTTTGAACAGTCACTAAATGAGCTGTTGTAAGTCAAGGACTACCTATCCTTCTTTCAAGGACTTTTGAGGGGGTTGGTGGTGGTTTGAACACCTTTCGTTTCAAACCTATTTTGCCCATCGCCACCTTCGGTTTTAGAAACGGAGGGACAGGTGGGTCTTCTCCATAGGTAGACCTCCTCCTTGCTCCTTTTCCCCTTCAGTTTTCCTCCTTGCTTTCCCACCGTTCTTCCGAGGCTTCCTCCCAGCTTTGGATCCCTTCCAATCACTTCCGAGATAAAGTCACTTGATGAAGCTCAAGTAGGGTTGACCTCCACCTGACCACAACATCTATTGTTTGAAGTTCTTCCTGTTTACGCTCCTCAAGAGGTTTTGGTGAAGTCTGTCTCTCCCCCCCTCCCTCCCTCCCTCCCTCCATCCCATCCCATCCCATCCCATCCCATCCCATCCCATCCCATCCCATCCCATCCCATCCCATCCCATCCCATCCCATCCCATCCCATCCCATCCCATCCCATCCCATCCCATCTATCTATCTATCTATCTATCTATCTATCTATCTATCTATCTATCTATCTATCTATCTATCTATCCCTCCTCTATCTTGATCCCTCCCCCCTCTCTTCTCTCTATCTCTCTCCCTCTTTCTCTCCCCACCTCTCTCTATCTCTCTCTATCCCCTTCTATCTATACCTCCCTCTCTGTATCTCTATCTCTATCCCCCCTCTCTATCTAGATCTTTCTCTCCCTCTCCCCCCTCTCCCTCCCTCCCTCTCTCTCTCTATCCCTCTATCCCCCCCTCTCTCTATTCCTCTCTCTCTCCTCCCTTCTCCATCTCTATCGCTATCCCCCTCTATCTATCCCTCCCTCTCTATCTATTTGTCTATCCCACCCCCCTCTATCTCTATCCCCCTATTGATCTATCTCTATCCCTCTCTCCCTACTCTCTCTATCTATCTAATCTATCACACCCTCTTTATCTCTCCCCCTATCTCGATCCCTCCCTCCCACTCCCCCATCCCCCTTATCTATCTATCTATACCTCCCTCTATTTCTATCCCCCCTCTCTATACCTCCCCTCCCTCTATCTACCTCCCTTTCTATCTCTATCCCCCCTCTCTATCTATATTTTTCTCCCCTCTCCTCCTCTCTTCCTCCTCTCTCTTTACCTCTTCCCTCTCTCTCCCTCTCTTCCTCCCCCCCTCTCTCTCTATCCCTCCCTCTCCCCCTCTCTCTCCCTCCCTCTCTTTCTCTCTATCCCCCCCTCTCTCTCTATCCCTCTCTCTCCTCTCTATCCCTCTCTCTCTCTCTCTCTCTCTCTATCCCCACCCCTCTCTCTCAATGGGTACCTCCGGTTTCTTTTTAAGTCCAGCCCTCCCCTTAATCATGGTTAATGGGTTAACCTCTTGACCATTAAACCTCATCAGGGTGTTCCTTCTCTCGGTGCTACTCGGATGTTCTTTCCATTGTTTGTATGAGCCTATTGATTTAAGGTTGATCCAAGTCCAAGGAATGTATACATCTTTGTATCCGTGTGCTGTTGGATGGAGATAGGGCAAGGTGGAAGAGGGAACGATCTGTGCCTGTCCTTTTCCTACACATCTTCACATCCGCCAAGCTTGGCAAACTGTACCCAACACAACCCCAAATCTCTAAATTCCTTCGATGCCTTTGATCTTTTCCCAAGTCTAAACACAACCCCCACCACCTACCATTTCTCCTTATCTGTCCCAAACTGTTAGCAAACTTTAAACCTTAAAGATGAATCAACTGCTGTGGCCTAGAGGTGAAGCTCTCGCCTCCCAATCAGGAGGTTGTGAGTTCAATCCTAGGTAGAGGCAGATGTAGGGTCTCCTCCTTGAGCAGGGGGTTGGACTAGATGACCTGTAAGGTCCCTTCCAACTTTGTTAATCTGTTAAAAGTTGGAATTAAGATTGCCGGGAGAAATATTTTGTAGGAGAAGGGCGGGGTATTTTAATAAAATAAATAAATAAAATAAAATAAAAATACCCACAACCTCAGATACGCAGATGATACCATTCTAATGGCAGAAAGTGAAGAGGAACTAAAGAGCCCCTTGATGCGGGTGAAGAAGGCGAGTGCAAAGATTGGCTTAAAACTCAACATTAAGAAAACAAAGATCATGGCATCTTTGGATGGGGCGCGCAATTTGGGTGTCCTCCTGGATACCCGGCTGTCAATGGAAGATCAGGTGACAGCCGTGGCCAGGAGGGCGTTTTACCAGGTTCGCCTGGTACGCCAATTGTGCCCCCTATTGGATCGGGACGCCCTTCGCACAGTCACTCATGCCCTCGTGACGTCCCGACTGGACTATTGCAACTCTCTCTACATGGGGCTTCCCTTGAGGTGCACCCGGAGACTTCAGCTAGTCCAGAATGCAGCCGCGCGAGCAATTATGGGTACCACAAGGTACACCCATGTAACACCGCTCTTGCGCGAGCTGCACTGGCTGCCTGTCGTCTTCCGGGTGCGCTTCAAGGTATTAATTATCATCTTTAAAGCGCTCCATGGCTCGGGACCTAGCTACTTGCGGGATCGGATCCTGCCTCATACATCCTCACGACCGATTCGCTCCCACAGAGAGGGACTTCTCCGGGTGCCGTCCACTAGACTTTGTCAGCGGGCGACACCCAGGGGAAGGGCTCTCTCTGTGGCGGGCCCAGCCCTCTGGAACGACCTTCCCCCCGATATTAGAACGACCACGGACCTCCGCTCCTTCCGTCTTAAATTGAAAACACATTTTTTCTGCCTTGCCGGCCTGGGATAGCTACTCCTCTGTCTTTAGGGTTTATTGGGGATCTCTAGTTAGATAGTTTTAACGGGTATTTTAGCACAGGTCACTTAATTTAATGTATTTTTAATGAAATATGTATATAGTTATTGTTCTTATTCCTCCTGTGCACCGCCCCGAGTCCCTGTGGGGAGAGGGTGCGGTTTATAAGTAATAAATTATTATTATTATTATCTGGCCATCCCAATTCCTGGCAAAATAGATGGGGAAGAAATGGAGGTCATGACCAATTTTATTTCCCTGGGCTCCAAGATCACCGCAGTTGGGGACTGCAGCCAAGAAATTAAAAGGTGCTTGCTCCTGGGGAGGAAGCGATGGCAAAGCTGGAGAGCATCCTAAAAAGCAGAGACATCCCCCTGCCAACAAAAGGGCATCTAGTCAAGGCTGTGGTTTTCCCAGTTGGACCATAAGGAAGGCTGAGCACCAAAGAATGGAGGCCTTTGAACTCTGATGCTGGAGAAGACTCTTGCATTGAGGCCCTTGGACTGCAAGGCCATCCAACCAGTTGGTCCTAGAGGAGATCCACCCTGACTGCTCTTTAGAAGGCCAGATCCTGAAGAGGAAAGTCAAAGACTTGGGCCACCTGATGAGAAGGAAGCACTCCCTGGAGAAGAGCCTCATGCTGGGAAAGACTGAGGGCAAAAGAAGAAGAAGGGGATGGCAGAGAAGGAGGTGGCTGGATGGAGTCACCAAAGCAGTAGGCGTGAGCTTCAATGGACTCCAGAGGATGGGAGAGGACAGGAAGGCCTGGAGGAATGTTGTCCATGGGGGTCGTGATGGGTTGGACACAACTTCGCAATTAACAACAACAACAAAACCTTAAACTTCCTTAAAATATTCACCTAGTGCTTCATGCTAAATATTGACCTGGAAAAATTGGTGGGAATTTTTACAAAACTCATTTCTTGCGAATGGGGGGGGGGGGAAGGGGTGGGAGGGAGAGGAAGTGGCCACATAAGGAGTGGTCAGTTGCTGGGCTTGATAAGTTTTCTTCCTGTCCACGTAATAGGAAATTTTAATGGGATCTCCAGGACTATTAAAAAGAAAGTTTGCAGACAGGCAGAGAGTTCGTTTGGTCTAGTAGTTTAGGTGCCAGGCTAGAAACTAGGAGATGGTGAGTTCTAGTCCTGTACTAGGCATGGAAGCTAGCTGGGTGACTTTGAGTCAATCACTGGGAGAGGATGAGCTTTATTGCTGTCTTAGGCATGAAAACCAGCTGAGTGACTTCAGGACGATCACCAGGACACACTGATTGTAGTCCTGCCATATGTATGAAAGTCAGCTGGGTAACTTTGGGCCAATCACCAGGAGATGGTGAGTTCCAGTCCCTGCTTAGGTGTGAAAGCCAGTTGGGTGACTTTGGGTCAGTCACTAGGAGACGATGAGTTCTAGTCCTACCTTATGTATGAAAGTCAGCTTGGTGACTTTGGGGCAATCACCAGGAGACGGGGAGTCCTTTCCAGCTCTATTCGAATTGATTGATTAGGCATGAAAGCCAACTGGGTGACTTTGAACCAGTCACTTTCTCTCATCAAAACCACCTCACAGGGCATTGTGGGGACAATAAGAAAAGGAAGGTGTGAGGGACATGTTAGCCTCTTGGGTTATTTGTAAAAGTAATAAAGGAAGGAATAGACAGACGGACAGACGGACAGACAGACACAGACATAGATATGGATATATAATTAGTTAGATAGATAGATAGATAGATAGATAGATAGATAGATAGATAGATAGATAGATAGATAGATAGATAGATAGATAGATAGATAGATAGATAGATAGATAGATAGATAGATATGGACATACTAGAAATGGATGGATGGATGGATGGATGGATGGATGGATAGGGATATATAATTATATAGACATAAATAGATAGACATGGACATACTAGAGATGGATGGATGGACGGACGGACGGACGGACAGACAGACAGACAGACAGATATAGACATGGATATATAATTAGATAGATAGATAGATAGATAGATAGATAGATAGATAGATAGATAGATAGATAGATAGAGATAGATAGATAGATAGATAGATAGATAGATAGATAGATAGATAGATAGATAGATGATAGATAGATAGAATTATATAGATATATAAATAGATAGAGACATGGACATACTAGATATGGATGGATGGATGGATGGATGGATGGATGGATGGATGGATAGAGACAAAGATATGGATAGATAGATAGATAGATAGATAGATAGATAGATAGATAGATAGATAGATAGATAGATAGATAGATAGATAGATCGACACACCGACAGACCGACAGATATAGACATGGATATATAATTAGATAGATAGATAGATAGATAGATAGATAGATAGATAGATAGATAGATATGTATAATTAGATAGATATATAAATAGATAGATAGATAGATAGATAGATAGATAGATAGATAGATAGATAGATAGATAGATAGAGACATGGACATAGATATGGATAGAGAGAGAGAGAGAGATAATTATATAAATAGATAGAGACATGGACATACTAGGTATGGATGGATGGATGGATGGATGGATGGATGGATGGATAGATAGATAGATAGATAGATAGATAGATAGATAGATAGATAGATACATAGATATGGATATATTTATATATAGATATATAAATAGATAGATAGATAGAGATATGGACATAGATATGGATAGATAGATAGATAGATAGATAGATAGATAGATAGATAGATAGATAGATAGATAGGAAGGAAGGAAGGAAGGAAGGAAGGAAGGAAGGAAGGAAGGAAGGAAAGAAGGAAGGAAGGAAAGTTTATTTTTAAATTCCAGAATTGGGAGAAGGTTAATACAGATTTATCTTTCTTTACCTTGCTACATCCTTTATCCAACAGCATGCATATTTAAAACAACCCATACATTTAAATGTAAATTAAATTTCATTTAAAGCTACAGAGGCGGATGGAAGGAACAGCCTCTCCACTCATCCTCCTTCAGCCTCTGCAGGAGGACAAGCTGTCCCTTGACTTGATAAAGACTCTCCGGGCCTGTTCTATTCGACAGGCAGCTTTTCAGCGTTGCCAATTTTTTCTTTTGTCTTCTTCTGTGGTACGTGCACACATGAAATTGGAATTTCTAACCAGTCTGAGCCACATCCTGTTTCTGATTCACACACCGTCCCTCCTGGATCTATTCTCAGCTGCTTATCTTTCTCGTCAGCCCCTCTTCGTTTGCAAACCCGCTTGCAAAATTGGAGGCAGCATGACGGCTGGCCGCGGAGTCATCCAGATGTTTAGACTGGATGTGACAGTTTTGTCCACCTAGTGAGTCCTGCCCAAGGACCTGGGGATAGGCAGCTGGTTTTTCCACCCTGTGGAGATGCCACACTACCAGCCTCTTCTACCGCAAAGATCCCACAGAAGAAGAGCAGCCTGGACAACTGTGGGATCTGGCAGGGTGAGAGCTGTGACTCACAAACACAAAACCTTTGCTGTGTCCCAGCATAACAGATATAGCGCTCTTGCTGATCTTAATGGGGACAATAAAGTGACAGGTCAAGGTAATAATGATGACTCAAATAAGCAGGGGATTGTGGTCCAAAGTGAAGAACTTACTTCAGAAATGCAAAAGTGTGAATCAAGGATCATGCATCAGTCACACAACAAGAGCAAGGTACCCAAAAAGAGAAGTCACCTCCTGATTGGTGACTCAATCGTAAGGGATGTAAACTTAGGTAAGGATATGGATATGGAGGTTTTGAAAGAGGTCAGATGTTTGCCGGGTGCTACAGCCAGCAGAGACAAGAGGCGTATTCTTAAGATAGTCAAGAATGCAAGTAAGGACTGTGAAGTTGATGCTATTATACATCTTGGCACAAATGATCTGTCCCAAAAAGATGTAGCTTCTGTGCAGAATGATTTCCAGAGTTTGGGGTACGAACTTAGTAGTACAGGTTGTAGGCTTATCTTCTCAGAGGTTATACCAGTATACAAGGAACAAAAAGGAAAGGGCCAGCGCATAGCAGAGTTTAATGTGTGGCTAAAGGAGTGGTGTAAAAAGGAAGGCTTTGGTCTTATTAGTCATGATGCCTGCAGCTGGTCCAATGATAAACTGTACAAAGGAGATGGTTTGCACCCATCCAAGAAAGGGACTGAGTTACTTGGCATTAAATTCACAGATTTCCTGGCTAAACATTTAAACTGAATAGTGGAGACAGAGAATCAATAGATAAAGAACATTTCTGTCCCCAGCAAACTAAAATTCATAGGGTTATCAGTGCATGTAACATAGATATTTGTGCGGGTAATATTATCACCACTGCTGTCAAGCAAAACCAAACAATTAACAGTGAGTGCCATACCATGTACATGAACCATACAAGTGGCAAAGAAATAGGGGCAAAGAGAACCATAATCAGGCATAACACAGGTTTCGTAGACAGTAAACACAGGGTCAATCAAAATGGACTCAAATGTCTATACACCAATACACAGAGTATGAGGAATAAACAGGGTGAATTAGAAATTCAAGTAAATGAGGGCAGATACGATATTGTTGCCATTACAGAAACTTGGTGGGATGAAACCCACAAATGGAACATACAGCTAGAAGGATTTAAATTATTTAAAAGAAATAGACCAAATAAAAGAGGAGGTGGAGTTGCACTATATATAAGAAATAACTACATCTCTACAGAAATAGAGCACAACAATGATGAGAACTGTCTTGAATGTATTTGGGTCAATATTAAAGGTTGGGGGGGGAATGATATTGTCATAGGTCTATACTACAGGCCACCCAACCAAGCAGAGGAAGTGGATGAACCTTTTGCTAACCAACTAACTAAGGTATGTAGGAAGCACACTACAATAGTAATGAGAGATTTGAACTACCCTGACATCAATTGGGAAACAAACTCTGCACCAAGTGGAAGATCCAACAGGTTCCTAACAAACCTAGCAGACAACTTTGTTTCCCAAAAGGTAGAGAAGGGAACAAGGGGATCAGCAATATTGGACTTAATTCTCACTAACAGAGAGGAAATGATAGAAGGTGTAGAAGCTACAGGAACTTTGGGGGCAAGCGATCATGAAATACTGGAATTCAACATTATGCAAACAAAAGTAGTTGAACAAAGTCAAACTAGAGTCTTAGACTTTAAGAGAGCTAATTTCAATAAACTCAGAGAGAGCTTGGGAAGGATTCCATGGATGAGAATCCTCAAGGGGAAAACAGCTCAAGAAGCTTGGGAAATTTTGAAAAATGAGATTATAAAAGCCCAGTCCAGCGCAATACCAATGAAGAAGAAAAATAACAGTTCCCAAAAGAAACCAGCATGGCTGCATAAAGAACTCTCTGACAAATTGAAAGACAAAAAGGATAAATATAAAAAGTGGAAAAAGGGGGACATAACTAAGGCAAAATATCAGCAAATAGCCTGAGCCTGTAAAGATGAAGTGAGGAAAGCTAAGGCTCACAATGAAGAAAGGCTTGCCAAAAAAGTAAAAAATAACAAAAAAAGCTTCTTCCAACATGTTAAAAACAAGAAAAAAGTTAAGGAAACAATTGGTCCACTGCTGGGAGAAAATGGCAAGAAGATGATAAGCAACAGGGAGAAAGCAGAACTATTTAACTCTTTTTTTGCATCTGTCTTTACACAAAGGGATAAAACAGTCCAACCAATCAAAAACAGCACCACAAAAATCAGATTAGGAACACAAGTTGAAATAGGGAAGAAAATGGTAAGTGAGCATCTGTCTGCCCTGGACGAGTTCAAATCACCAGGACCGGATGGATTACACCCCAGGGTTCTGAAGGAACTGGCAGACGAGATCTCAGAACCATTGAACTATATCTTTCAGAGATCCTGGAGCACCGGGGAACTGCCAGAAGACTGGAAAAGAGCTGATGTGGTTCCCATCTTCAAAAAAGGAAAAAAAACAGATCCAGGAAACTATAGACCCATCAGCCTGACCTTAATAATAATAATAATAATAATAATAATAATAATAATAATAATAATAATAATAATAATAGTAATAATAATAATAATAATTTTATTTGTATACCGCATCCTCTCCCCGAGGGGACTCGGAGCGGTGCACAGGGAAAATTAAAATAACTATAAAATACATAAATAGAATAGGTAAAAACAAATTAAACTAAAATTATCCCTGCGCTAAAATCCCCAATTATAGATTAACTAAAATCCCCTAAAATCCTAATAGATGGAGACTAACCCAGGCCGGCCAGACAGAAAAAGTGTGTTTTAAGTTTTTGACGGAAGGAACGGAGGTCCGTGGTTGTTCTAATTTCGGGGGGAAGGTCGTTCCAGAGGGCTGGGCCTGCCACAGAGAAGGCCCTTCACCTGGGCGTCGCCCGCTGGCACAGCCTGGTGGACGGCACCCGGAGAAGTCCCTCTCTGTGGGAGCGAATCGGCTGCAGGGATGTATGGGGCAGGATCCGATCCCGCAGATAGCTAGGTCCCGTGCCATGGAGCGCTTTAAAGATGATAACTAACACCTTGAAGCGCACCCGAAAGACGACAGGCAGCCAGTGCAGCTCGCGCAAGAGCGGTGTTATATGGGTAAACCTGGAGGTTCCCATTATTGCTCGCGCGGCTGCATTCTGGACCAGCTGAAGTCTTCGGGTGCACCTCAAGGGGAGCCCCATGTAGAGAGAATTACAGTAGTCCAGTCGGGATGTCACGAGGGCATGAGTGACCGTGCAAAGGGCATCCCGATCCAATAGGGGGCGCAACTGGCGTACCAGGCGAACCTGGTAAAACGCCCTCCTGGCCACGGCCGTCACTTGATCTTCCATGGACAGCCGGGTATCCAGGAGGACGCCCTGGTTGAATCGGGCGGCCGGAAACCACAGCCACTCGGTCTTGGACGGGTTGAGTCTGAGTCTGTTACTTCCCATCCAGGCCCGCACGGCTTCCAGGCACTGGCACATCACAATACCAGGAAAGATTCTGGAAAAGATAATTAAACAACAAATAAGTGAACACCTAGAAGCAAACAAAGTGATAGCCAAAAGCCAACATGGGTTTGTCAAAAACAGATCATGCCAGACTAATCTAATTGCATTCTTTGACAAAGTGACAAAATCAGTGGACCAGAGGAATGCTGTCGATATAATTTACTTGGACTTCAGTAAGGCATTTGATAAAGTAGACCATAACCTATTATTAGATAAAGTACAAAATTGTGGGTTAGACAGCACCACCACCAAATGGATTCGCAACTGGCTGACCAACCGCACTCAACGTGTAGTCCTCAATGGAACTGCATCTACATGGAAGGAAGTATGCAGTGGAGTACCCCAAGGCTCTGTTTTAGGCCCAGTACTCTTCAACATCTTCATCAACGATTTGGATGAGGGGATAAATGGGGAACTCATCAAATTTTCAGACGACACCAAGCTGGCAGCAAGAGCCAACCCTCCAGAAGATAGGCTTAAGATACAGAAGGATCTAGACAAACTTGAACATTGGGCACTATCTAATAAAATGAAATTCAATTGTGAAAAAAGTAAGGTTCTACATTTAGGCAAGAAAAACAAAATGCACAAGTACAAGTACAGCAAAGGTGGCTGGAGAATTCTGGGAGCTGAAGTCCTTCAGACTTAAAGTTGCAAAGGTTGGGGACCCCTGCTTTAAAGTATGAGAATTGAAAATTGTTATTCCTCTCCAACAGTTGGAATGAGGACAAGCTCACAGATCCAGCCCTGGAACATTCATTAAGCTATAAATTTCAATACAAGGGGGAGAGAGAGAGAACCAATTTCATTGTAATTTTAGTACAATGACAATAAAGATTATTATTATTATTATTATTATTATTATTATTATTATTATTATTATTATTATTATTATTATTATTATTATTATTATTATTATAGAGAGAGAGTTGTCACAATCTTTTAGTTCTATCAATTTTCTCAATCGATTTTTGCTTTGAAGGTGTTTTTATTTCATTTTTTAATTCATTTAAATTCATTTCAAATGAATTCAAATGAACTCATTTCATTCTTCGTTCTTCTCTTTGGTGTTTGTAATTTGCTGCGAGATGGGTGGCTGGACCAATAAATACATGTTTTTTTTCCTAACCTTTATGTTACTGAAGCTGTGAGAATATAACTCTTTTCTCCTTCCTCTTGTTTAATTCATTGGCCATCCTTGGTTGTAAAGAAGGATAAATCTTCCAATAATGCGGACCTTGTTCCTCTCCCCTTCAATTTTCCCCCTTGCTTTCCCCCCGTTTTGTAGGAAGGTAGTATCCACCCCTCAGAGGCAACTTCTGTTTCACTGATGAATGGTTCTAACTGTCAGGAAATTTCTCCTTAGTTCTAAGTTGCTTCTCTCCTTGATTAGTTTCCACCCATTGCTTCTTGTTCTCCCCTCAGGTGTGTTGGAGAATAGCTTGACTCCCTCTTCTTTGGGGCACCCCTGAGATATTGGAACACTGCTCTCATGTCTCCCCTGGTCCTTCTTTTCATTAAACTAGACATGCCCAGTTCCTGCAACCGTTCTTCATATGTTTTAGCCTCCAGTCCCCTAATCAGGGCTGGGCTCCTGCCAGTTCTAAGCTCTTCTATAGAAGAGGTTCCACAAATCCACAGGGCCGTTTAGATCCGGTTCCAGCTCCCTCCCCCCACCCGTCCGCACATCATCAAGACGAAGAACGAGAGGAGGAATTCTGGGAGTTGAAGTCCACAAGTCTTAAAGCTGTCAAGTTTCAACACCTCTGAAGTTTTTTTTTATCTAAAGGGTTAGGGGTGTTACAAGGGTCTTGTAACTTGACAGCTTTAAGACTTGCATACTTCAAATGCCAAAGTTTCTGAGCCAACATTCTGTTAAGTGAGTTTCACCACATTTTACAAGTTGGCCATGCCCACCCAGTCACATGGCCAGCAAGCCACTCCCACTCGGTCACATGGCCGGCAAGCCACTCCCACTCGGCCACATGGCTGGCAAGCCACTCCCACCCAGTCACATGGCTGGCAAGCCACTCCCACAAAATATGCCACTCCTACAGAAGAGGTTCCAAAAATTTTTGAAACCCACCACTGCCCCTAATCCTCTTTGTTGCTCTTCTCTGCACTCTTTCCAGAGTCTCCACGTCTTTTCTACATCGTGGTGACCAAAACTGAAGGCCGTATTCCAAGTGTGGCCTTCCCAAGGCCTTGTAAAGTGGTATTAACACTTCACGTGATTTCTTCCAACTGTTCTTCCAACATATCCTTAGTTTGTTTGGATCCCTTCCTACCACTTCAGAGATGAAGTCTCATGATGAAGCTCAACTAAGGTTGACCTCCACCTGACCACAACTTACATTGTGGGAAGTTCTTCCTGTTTACGCTCTTCAAGACTTTTTTTGTCAAGTGCCTGTCTCTCTCTCTCAATGGGCACCTCCAGTTTCTTTTTATGTCCAGTCCTCTGCTTAATCATTTTTAATGGTTTAACCTCTTGACCAGTACAATCTCATCAGGATGTCCCTTCTCACAGTGCGTCTCTGAGGTTTCCTTCTGTTGTTTGTACCAATAGTCCTCGAATGACAGTACGGCCACAATTGAGCCCAGCATAACTCTGGAACGCCTCGAGCAATTTCAACCAAACTTGGTACACAGATGACTTACTCTCTGGAGAAAAATACAGTGGGGGTAAGACACCCCTAACACCCCTCGGGGTGTGTGTTTCTGTTAAGATACAACCTGTTGTGCCTTAAAATGGCTTCTACTGTACTGCTGTAAAATGGATTCTAGTGCACAGCGCAGTGGAGCTGCCATGGTAACGGTTTCAAAGTACACCACAAGGGGGCTCCCTCTGGTAAGGGGGAAAATCCAACACTAGAAATTACGTTTCGACCGGACATTTTCCCCCTATAAATAAATACCCAGACAACGCCGGCTTATCAGCTAGTTTAAAATACAGTAAAGAATCATTGCCGTTTTCCCTGTCTGCAAAATTCTATAACTTTTCCTAAGTCCTGCTCATTGCTAACTGAACGCTGATTCAAATCAAATGATTCTACATTTAGGCAAGAAAACCAAAATGCACAGGGACAATATAGGTGGTACCTGGCTCAATAGTAGTAACTGTGAGAGGGATCTTGGAGTCCTAGTGGACAACCATTTAAATACGAGCCAGCCGTGTGCAGCAGCTGCCAAAAAAGCCAACACAGTTCTAGGCTGCATCAACAGAGGGAGAGAATCAAGATCCCGTGAAGGGTTAATACCACTTTATAAGGCCTTGGGAAGGCCACACTTGGAATACGGCATTCAGTTTTGGTCGCCACGATGTAGAAAAGATGTGGAGACTCTAGAAAGAGTGCAGAGAAGAGCTACAAAGAGGATGAGGGGACTGGAGGCTAAAACACATGAAGAACGGTTGCAGGAACTGGGTATGTCTAGTTTAATGAAAAGAAGGACCAGGGGAGACATGATAGCAGTCTTCCGATATCTCAGGGGTTGCCCCAAAGAAGAGGGAGTCAAGCTATTCTCCAAGGCACCTGAGGGCAGAACAAGAAGCAATGGGTGGAAACTAATCAAGGAGAGAAGCAACTCAGAACTGAGGAGAAATTTCCTGACAGTGAGAACAATGAACCAGTGGAACAGAAGTTGCCTCCAGAAGTTGTGAATGCCCCAACCCTGGAAGTCTTGAAGAAGATGTTGCATAGCCATTTGTCTGAAACGGTATAAGGTTTCCTGCCTAGGCAGGGGGTTGGACTAGAAGACCTCCAAGATCCCTTCCAACTCTGCAGATGTCCTGTTTTTATGAGAACATTTTATCCAACTCCCCTACAGGTAGTCCTTGACTTAAAACCGTTCATTTAGAAACTGTTCAAAGTTACAACAGCACTGAAAAGGGTGACTTAAGTGTTTTCCACACTTACAACCATTGGAGCATCCCAGCATTCATGCGATCAAAATTAGGATGTTTGGCAACTGACTTGTATTTATGACGGTTTGCCCTATCCCCTTTTGCGACCTTCTGACGAGCAAAGTCAATGGGGAAGCCAGATTCACTTAACGACCGTGTTACTTAACTTAACAACTGCAGTGATGCACTTAAAAATATTGGCAGGAAAGATCGTAAAGAGGGACAAAACTCTTTTAACAACTGTCTCGCTTAGCAACAGAAATTGGGGACACAATTGTGGTCATAATTCAAGGACTAACAATAGTGGGAAATATTGGTTAAGACCTTTTCTATCTCATCCCAGAGGGAAGGATGGAATTCAGCAGGTTCTGACAGGTTCTGGAGAACCAGGAGCAGAAATTTTGAGTGGGGAGGGAATGGGGATTTTGCAGTATCCTTCCCCCTGGAGTAGGGAGGGAATGGGGAGTTTACAGTATCCTTCCCCCTGGAGTGGGGAGGGAATGGGGTTTTTGCAGTATCCTTCCCCTGGAGTGGGGAGGGAATGGAGATTTTGCAGTATCCTTCCCCTGGAGTGGGGAGGGAATGGGGATTTTGCAGTATCCTTCCCCTGGAGTGGGGAGGGAATGGGGTTTTTGCAGTATCCTTCCCCTGGAGTGGGGAGGGAATGGAGATTTTGCAGTATCCTTCCCCTGGAGTGGGGAGGGAATGGAGATTTTGCAGTATCCTTCCCCCTGGAGTGGGGAGGGAATGGAGATTTTGCAGTATTCTTCTCCTGGAGTGGGGAGGGAATGGAGATTTTGCAGTATCCTTCCCCTGGAGTGGGGAGGGAATGGGGAGTTTACAGTATCCTTCCCCCTGGAGTGGGGAGGGAATGGAGATTTTGCAGTATCCTTCCCCTGGAGTGGGATGGGAATGGAGATTTTGCAGTATCTTTCCCCTGGAGTGGGGAGGGAATGGAGATTTTGCAGTATTCTTCTCCTGGAGTGGGGAGGGAATGGGGTTTTTGCAGTATCCTTCCCCCTGGAGTGGGGAGGGAATGGGGATTTTCAATTCAATTCAATTCAATTTATTAAATTTATAAACCGCCCCACTCTCCCCAAAGGGACTCGGGGCGGTGCACAGGAAGTTAAAATAGAATAAAAAGACACACATAACAATAAATAGTACTAAAAATTAATTAAACCCCAATACCCTGTGCTAAAAATCCTAAAACCATTAAAATCCTAAAAACATTACCCTGAAAAGCCAAATTAAAACAACTTAAACTATAGTCTATAACTAATGTTGTGGATTAGGCCAGGCCAGCGAGATGGAAGAAATGCGTCTTCAGACTTCGGTGGAAGGAGCGGAGGTCCGTGATAGTTCTAAGTTCAGGGGGGTAGGTCGTTCCAGAGGGTCGGGCCTGCCACAAAGAAGGCCCTCCCCCTGGGCATCGCCCGCTGGCACTGCCCGGAGAAGCCCCTCTCTGTGGGAGCGAATCGGCCGAAGGGATGTGTGAGGTAGGATACGATCCCGCAGATAACTAGGTCCCGTGCCATGGAGTGCTTTAAAGATGGCAATCAATACCTTAAAGTGGGATTGGGGATTTTGCAGTATCCTTCCCCTGGAGTGGGGAGAGAATGGAGATTTTGCAGCATCCTTCCCCTGGAGTGGAGAGGGAATGGGGATTTTGCAGTATCCTTCCCCTGGAGTGGGGAGGGAATGGGGATTTTGCAGTATCCTTCCCCTGGAGTGGGGAGGGAATTGAGATTTTGCAGCATCCTTCCCCTGGAGTGGGAAGGGAATGGGTATTTTGCAGTATCCTTCCCCTGGAGTGGGGAGGGAATGGGTATTTTGTAGCATCCTTCCCCTGGAGTGGGGAGGGAATGGGTATTTTGCAGTATCCTTCCCCTGGAGTGGGGAGGGAATGGGTATTTTGCAGCATCCTTCCCCTGGAGTGGGAAGGGAATGGGTATTTTGCAGTATCCTTCCCCTGGAGTGGGGAGGGAATGGGTATTTTGTAGCATCCTTCCCCTGGAGTGGGGAGGGAATGGGTGTTTTGCAGTATCCTTCCCCTGGAGTGGGGAGGGAATGGGTGTTTTGCAGCATCCTTCCCCTGGAGTGGGGAGGGAATGGGGGTTTTGCAGCATCCTTCCCCTGGAGTGGGAAGGGAATGGGTATTTTGCAGCATCCTTCCCCTGGAGTGGGGAGGGAATGGGTATTTTGCAGCATCCTTCCCCTGGAGTGGGGAGGGAATGGGGATTTTGCAGCATCCTTCCCCTGGAGTGGGAAGGGAATGGGGATTTTGCAGCATCCTTCCCCTGGAGTGGGAAGGGAATGGGTATTTTGCAGTATCCTTCCCCTGGAGTGGGGAGGGAATGGGTATTTTGCAGCATCCTTCCCCTGGAGTGGGGAGTGTTGCATCCTGAAGAGACACGGGAAGCCCCGGCAGCCGCCAGCCGCGTCCTGATTGGACGGGAGTAGACGGGACGCGGTTGGCTGGGGCCGGGGGCGTCGGTCGCGCTGATTGGCCGGCTACCCTCCAGCCGCGGTTGGCTGTGGCTGGAGGGCGTGGTCGCACTGATTGGCCAGCTGCCCTCCAGCAGCTCCATAAAAGGAGCTGCAAGGCAGAAGGCGCCACCTTTGAAAATTGGTCACTTGCTATGTCTTTCTCCTTGCAATAAAGAGCTGCTAAGTCATACCGGTCTGGACTCCCTTTTCTCTGCCGAGAATCTAACAGGGAGGGAATGGGTATTTTGCAGTATCCTTTCCCTGGAGTGGGAAGGGATGGGTATTTTGCAGTATCCTTCCCCTGGAGTGGGAAGGGAATGGGTATTTTGCAGCATCCTTCCCCTGGAGTGGGAAGGGAATGGGTATTTTGCAGTATCCTTCCCCTGGAGTGGGAAGGGAATGGGTATTTTGCAGCATCCTTCCCCTGGAGTGGTTGAGGGAATGGGTATTTTGCAGCATCCTTCCCCTGGAGTGGTTGAGGGAATGGGTATTTTGCAGTATCCTTCCCCTGGAGTGGTTGAGGGAATGGGTATTTTGCAGTATCCTTCCCCTGGAGTGGTTGAGGGAATGGGTATTTTGCAGTATCCTTCCCCTGGAGTGGGGAGGGAATGGGTATTTTGCAGTATCCTTCCCCTGGAGTGGGAAGGGAATGGGTATTTTGCAGTATTCTTCCCCTGGAGTGGTTGAGGGAATGGGTATTTTGAAGTATCCTTCCCCTGGAGTGGGGAGGGAATGGGGATTTTGCAGTATCCTTCCCCCTGGAGTGGGGAGGGAATGGGTATTTTGCAGTATCCTTCCTCTGGAGTGGGAAGTGAATGGAGGTTTTGCAGTGTCCTTTCCCTGCCACGCCCACCAAACCACGCCTACAGAACCGGTAGTAAAAAAATTGAATTTCACCCCTGGAGAGAATCCTGAAAAATGGATTTAAGTTATAGGAAGGCAGATTTCTATCGATTGGTTAGAAAGCGGGGTGGTAGTGGTGGTGTTAATTTTGCTTCAATCAGTGAAGCTTACTGTCCCGTCCCGTGCCCCCCCCATCCCACACACACACCAACCGTGACAATTTGACTCCATCGTCTTCCAAAATCTTTGCTTTTTCAGCTGCGCCAATCTACCAGGCTTGTGCATTTCTGCCTCCTATGAAAAGAATGTTTGCACAGATTACGAGAGAAGGACGGGATGTGGCATCCAAGTTAGAATGTGGAAAGTTAAGGAAAAACAGGAACGATGATCCACTTTTTGGAAAACGTTTGGAATCAGATTCCAGATGGCTGCTGTGCTGATCTATCAATCCAACGGTTTCATAAATTCCTAGCGAAAGAGGAAATGAAATATTTTACGTGGCGTCTCTGCTTTTCAGTTCCTGTTTTTCTTTTAGGGGAACGAAAAGGGGGAGAAAAAAGAATATTTGAGGAGAAATCTTTGGATGAAAAAGAAGCGAGCAGGGTGAAGATTAAAAAGGGATTCATTCCAAATCCCTTCTTCTGTTCTGTCCTCGACTTACAACGGTTTGTTGTTGTAAAGAACTCAGTGGTGGGTTTCTGCAGGCTCGCACTTACTCGCGAGAGCCGGTTGGTGAAATTTAGAGAACCGGTGAGAGGGGGTTCCACTGGCGTACCTGGAAGTAAATCTGGCCTGCCGCTGCCAGTGACCCAACGGGAAAGAAAAGAAAGGAAAGGAAGGAAGAAAGGAAAGGAAAGGAAAGGAAGAAAGAAAGAAAGAAAGAAAGAAAGAAAGAAAGAAAGAAAGAAAGAAAGAAAGAAAGAAAGAAAGAATTTATCATCACAATTGAGTCCAAAATTTTGGTTGCTAAGCAAGAGCGTTGTTAAATGAGTTTCACCACATTTTAAAAGGTGGCCACTCACACCCTGTCACATGACTGCCAAGCCACGCCCACAAAATAGGCCACACCTACAGAGTAGGTTCTAAAAAATTTGAAACCCACCACTGAAAGAACTGTATTGGTTTTAAAACATTTATGGGGAAAAGGTAAAAAGGTACATAGAACATTTGGGTAGCTCCCATGCTAGTAGTAGAAATCCCTCCAGATCTCACAGTTTTACAATTTTAAAAATACAATAATACATTAATACAATAGCAGAGTTGGAAGGGACCTTGGAGGTCTTCTAGTCCAACCCCCTGCGTGGGCAGGAACCTTATACCATTTCAGAGAGTATGTGTGTAGCAGTGGTGGGTTTCAAATTTTTTAGAACCTACTCTGTAGGTGTGGCCTATTTTGTGGGCATGGCTTGGCAGTCATGTGACAGGGTGGGAGTGGCCACCTTTTAAAATGTGGTGAAACTCATTTAACAACGCTCTTGCTTAGCAACCAAAATTTTGGACTCAATTGTGATGATAAATTCTTTCTTTCTTTCTTTCTTTCTTTCTTTCTTTCTTTCTTTCTTTCTTTCTTTCTTTCTTCCTTTCCTTTCCTTTCTTCCTTCCTTTCCTTTCTTTTCTTTCCCATTGGGTCACTGGCAGCAGCGGGCCAGATTTACTTCCAGGTATGCCGGTGGAACCCCCTCTCACCGGTTCTCTAAATTTCACCAACCGGCTCTCGCGAGTAGGTGCGAACCTGCAGAAACCCACCACTGGTGTGTAGGTAGGTAGATAAAGGAATAGAGAGAGAGAGAGAATAGAGAGAGAAATACAGTAGGTAGGTAGGGGGAGAGTGTGTGTGTGTGTGTGTAGGTAGGTAGATAGGATAGAGAGAGAGAAATACAGTAGGTAGGTAGGGAGTGTGTGTCTGTGTGTGTGTGTGTGTGTGTGTAGGTAGGTAGATAGATAGATAAAGGAAGAGAGAGAGAGAGGGAGAGAGAATAGAGAGAGAGAAATACTTTAGATAGATAGGGGGAGAGAGAGTGTGTGTGTGTAGGTAGAGATTAGGTAGTTAGGTTGATGTTTCCAGGTGTATTTTTTTATGTCCTGGAGAAGGAAATCGCTGACAAACCTTAAGACTTCATTTCTGCTGGCACAGAAACAGTTAAAGAGCAGGGGGAAAAACCCTTTTGCACTCTGCAAACCTCCCCCAAATGGCCCGTTTCTCCGTGAAAACGGGGCCGTTTTTTCCCCCAAATAAAAAGCATGACTAACCTTGGGGGGGGCTTGCAGAGTGCTCCTGGGGGGCTGGGGTGGTCACAAATGAGCAAAAAACCGACCCATTTATCACAAAAAGGGGGCATTTTTGTGCCAAATAAATTGCATGCATAGCACTATGGAGGCTTATAGAGTAAGGTGACCAGATATTCAAAGTCCCAAAGCGGGACACCGTCGACAGGAGGGGGGAGGCCCGCGAGGCGGCGCGCTCCGTCGCGTCACGCGCCTGGGCAGAGGGCGTCAGGGCCAAGGAAGGGGGGCTGCGCACGCTCCGGCATGTCACGCGCCTGCGCAGAGGGCGTCGGGGTCAGGGTGAGCTCCCCCTGCCCTGGCGCCCTCTGCGCAGGCGTGTGACGCGCCAGAGCGCACACGCCCCCCCATCCTCGGCCCCGACGCCCTCCCCGCCCGAGCCAGCGCTCAGAGGCATGCGCCTCTGAGCGCGTACAGAGCGCCTGCCGCCTGCCCGCAAAAAGCGGGACCTTTTGAAGAGGCGGCGGGGCGCGGGACATCTGAAGGTGAACCGGGACTGTCCCACCAGAAGCGGGACGTCGGGTCACCTTATTATAGAGTGCTGCTGGGGAAGGGCGAAACAGCCCATTTGAGGCTAATTTCTGCCATCCCCAGCCCCCAGGAGCTCTCTGGAAGCCTCCATAAGGCTAGGCACAGCCAGTTTGGTGAAAGGGGCGGGGTTCCAGGAGGCAAAAAAATGCTGAATTCGATGTATAAGACGCACCCAGATTTTCAGCCTCTTTTTAGAGGAAAAAAGGTGCATCTTATACTCCGAAAAATACGGTATATACCAAGAATATTATTTTTATACACAAAAAGTAATGACTCCCAACTGCTTTTACAGTAAGATTTAAGTTCATCTCTTAGTCTCAAATTAGAACGTAACCTTTTTTATAATCTCTGATTATTGCTAGTCATTAAATCCGTATGTCATCATTTCATTTTTTTCTCCTCTTTCCCAGAAATAGTCCAAAAGGCCTTTCCAGTGGGTAATACATTTAGCCAATGTCTTTTCTTTAATCAAAGCTGTCTGTTTTCCCATCTCAGGCGTCTCTATCACTTTTACTAACTCTCTCCCATGACAACTCTCAGTGATAAATAACCTTTTGCAATTGTTTTTTCTCCCTCTCTTATCATTTAACGTTCACTTATCGGTTGCCTGGATGAACACAACGATAAAAGGATAGTTGTTCTTTGCCTTGAAACGCAGGTGTGGTTGTGATGGTGCCGTGCACAATAAAACAGAGGTAAAACACAACCTGCATTGATCACATCCTGTTGAAACTGGAAGAGTTTCGCTAAAGTGTATGGTTGAATATTGCAAAGCAATTTTGTACTAAAAGCAATCTTTTAGCCAAAGATTAGGGATTGGCTAAGACAGGTCGTCCTTGAGTTGTAACAATTCTTGCAGTGACCCTTCGAAGTTACAACGGCACTGAAAAACGTGACTTATGACCGTTTTTCACACTTAGGAGCGTTGTGGCATACAATACAATACAATACAATAGCAGAGTTGGAAGGGACCTTGGAGGTCTTCTAGTCCAACTCCCTGCCTAGGCAGGAAGCCCTATACTGTTTCAGGCAAATGGCTATCCAACATCTTCTTGAAGACTTGCAGTGTTGGGACATTCACAACTTCTGGAGACAAGCTGTTCCACTGATTAATTGTTCTCACTGTCAGGAAATTTCTCCTCAGTTCTAAGTTGCTTCTCTCCTTGATTCGTTTCCACCCATTGCTTCTTACAATAATAATACAATAGCAGAGTTGGAAGGGACCTTGGAGATCATCTAGTCCAACTCCCTGCCTAGGCAGGAAGCCCTATACTATTTCAGGCAAATGGCTACCCAACATCTTCTTAAAGACTTGTAGTGTTGGGACATTCACAACTTCTGGAGACAAGCTGTTCCACTGATTAATTGTCCTAACTGTCAGGAAATTTCTCCTCAGTTCTAAGTTGCTTCTTTCCTTGATTCGTTTCCACCCATTGCTTCTTGTCCTGCCCCCAGGTGCCTTGGAGAATAGTTTGCAACCCACCTCTGCCTCCATGGAGTAAAGAGAATTAAACAAAGAAACTCAATACATTTGGCTTAGTAGCATTCTTATCTTTCGAGCATGTGATCGGCATCAAAAAATAAATATAATATGTTTCCACTGAAAGTCGGAGAAAGTCTAAACTATTTGCCATTGTTGAGGAAATGGCTGAGTGGTTTCTCTCAAAACTTTTCAAGAGGAAGAGAAAACAAGCATTTCTCAGGAACACAATTGATTCCCAGAAGGTTCAGCACACAACAATGGAAAGTGTGCTCTCTGCCGTTCTTTAGAAAAAACTGTGGCTCCCCCACCTAGTAGACAAAATGAACAATGTGCTAACCTGAGGAGCAAGAAGTCAGTTTGTACCGAAAACAGTTCTGACAGAAACTTGGAAATGATTTATTTAGATTTTCCTTCCTCACTTCCTCCTTTCCCCTTACCTCCAATTCCTCTCTTCTTTCCTGCCTCTTTCTCTTTCTAAATTCTTTCTTTCTTTCTTTCTTTCTTTCTTTCTTTCTTTCTTTCTTTCTTTCTTTCTTTCTTTCTTTCCCTCTGTCCGTCCCTACCTCCCTCTCCTTCCCTCCCTTCTTCCCTGCATCTTCCTCTTTTTTCCCTTCTTTACTTCCTTCTTTTCCTTCCTCCCTCCGTCCTTCACGAGCTGCCTACCTACTTTTGTGCCTCTTCCTCTTCCTTCCCTCCGTTCCTTCTTTCCTCCCTTCCTCCCTCCTACCCTCCATCCTTTCCTGCCTCTTCCTCTTTCTTCCTTTTCCTTCCTTCCTTCCTTCCTTCCTACCTACCTACCTTCTTTCCTGCCTCTTCCTTTTCCTTCCTTCCTTCCTTCCTTCCTTCCTTCCTTCCTATCTACTTTCTTTCCCGCCTCTTCCTCTTCCTTCCTTTTTCTTCTTTCCTCCCTCTTACACTCCCTTCCTTCCTGTCTCTTCCTCTTCTTTCCTTCCTTCTTTCCTTTTCTCTTCTTTCCTTCCTTCCTTCTTTTCCTTCCTTTTTTCCTGCTTCTTCCTTCTTTCCTTCTTCTTCTTCCTTCCTTCCTACCTATCTCCCTTCCCTTCCCTCCCTCCCTCTTATCTTAATTTTTAGTTTATGTTAGCCTTTTATCTTTCTGGTTTGCACCTTTTAGTAAAAGTCTCATTAAAAAGGAGAAACCATGTTCCCCTCAAAGAGAAAACGTCTCTCTCACACACACAAACACACACTCTGCTCTGATCAGAATTTCACCCAAAAGCTTTGGAATGAACTTTTTCATAAGTTTACAACACGGAGTGGAAAAATGGCAGGGGAGGGAAAACAAAGGGGAAATATCCTACCCACAGTTGTGTCTAATTTGTGACTTTTATTCAGCCTTAACCACAAAATAGGAAAATAAGGGGCAAGATTCAAGGCTAAGCATCTGGATGATTTGCAAATGTCCTGTCTCCGTGCTTTATCTCTGCCACAGATAATTCATCATTGGTGATGAATTAAACATCATTTCTTTAACCTTCCTTTTTATTGCAATTTATTGCCCTGGCTGTCAGCACGTACATTCTCCAGAATTAGCCTTATCTCTGGGGATGGGCTCCGGGTTTCCTGCAGCCAGTTGGGTTTTACAGATGGGAAGATGGACTGTGCGATAAGGAAACACTGGAGGATTAAAATTAAGCCTCTTCCAGGTCAATGTAATGATTGACAGGTGTTAGCTTGCATTTCTAAAGAGAGGGGGGCTCCTTTGAAATGGGGAAGGTGATAGAATCTAGATCACGTGAAGTGTTAATGCCACTGTATAGTGCCTTGGTAAGGCCACACTTGGAATACTGCATACAGTTTTGGTCGCCACGATGTAGAAAAGACGTGGAGACTCTGGAAAGAGTGCAGAGAAGAGCAACCAAGATGATTAGGGAACTGGATACTAAAACATACGAAGAACGGTTGCAGGAGCTGGGTATGTCTAGTTTGATGAAGAGAAGGACCAGGGGAGACATGATAGCAGTGTTCCGATATCTCAGAGGGTGCCACAAAGAAGAGGGAGTCAAACTATTCTCCAAGGCACCTGGGGGCAGGACAAGAAGCAATGGGTGGAAACTAATCAAGGAGAGAAGCAACTTAGAACTAAGGAGAAATTTCCTGACAGTTAGAACAATTAACCTCTGGAACAGCTTGCCTCCAGAAGTTGTGAATGCCCCAACCCTGGAAGTCTTTAAGAAGATGTTAGATAGCCATTTGTCTGAAATGGTATAAGGTTCCTGCCCACGCAGGGGGTTGGACTAGAAGACCTACAAGGTCCCTTCCAACTCTGCTATTGTATTGTATTGTATCAGTCCTAGAGGAGATCCACCCTGGCTGCTCTTTAGAAGGCCAGATCCTGAGGATGAAACTCAAAGGCTTTGGCCACCTAAGGAGAAGGAAGGGCTCCCTGGAGAAGAGCCTCATGCTGGGAAAGATGGAGGGCAAAAGAAGAAGAAGGGGACGGCAGAGGATGAGATGGCTGGATGGAGTCACTGAAGCAGCCGGCGTGAGCTTCAATGGACTCCAGAGGATGGTAGAGGACAGGAAGGCCTGGAGGAACGTTGTCCATGGGGTCACGATGGGTCAGACAACTAACAACAACATCATCCTGTCTTGCTCAGATTCCTGCACGGAGAATTCGTGGTGGGCATGAAAATTCACACACTTGCTGGAGGAATGTTGCTGGGAAGTCTGTGTGGCTGCAGAATTTTTCCCCAGAAAGTCCTTACAAAAATTCATTTGGCAATTTAAATCCATTTAGCAGCTAACATTTATTTAGTACCAATTTATAAAGCCTTAGCAAGGCCACACCTGGAATACCCCATCCAGTTTTGGTCACCCCATTACAAAAAAAGATCAGTTGCAGGATTTGGGTTTGGCCAGTCTAGAGGAAAGAAGGACTAGGGGGGACATGATAGCAGTCTTCCAGTATTTGAAGAGGGAGTCCCAAAGAAGAGGGAGTCAAGCTTTTTTCCAAAGCACCAGAAGGCAGGACAAGAAGCAATGGGTGGGAACTAATCAAGGAGAGAAGCAACCTGGAATTGAGGAGAAACTTCCTGACAGTGAGGACAATTAACCAGTGGAACAGCTGGCCTCCAGAAGTTGTGGGTGCTTGGTCACTGGAGGTTTTTAAGACGAGACTGGACAGTCACTTGTCTGAAATGGTATAGGACCTCCTGCTTGATCAGGGGGCTGGACTAGAAGACCTCCAAGGTCCTGTTAGAAGAAATGTCCTTCTGGGTTCAGCTCCAAGTGGGGAAAAAGACACTGGAGACATGGAGGCTGCTTGGAACGATGGTTTAATGCTGGACAGGATCCCATGGCTTTACAGGAAGGAAGGATGGAAGGATGGAAGGAAGGAAGGAAGGAAGGAAGGAAGGAAGGACAGACCTTCTGTTCAATTCCAAGTGGGGGGAAAAGACACTGGAGACATGGAGGCTGCTTGGAAAGATGGTTTAATGCTGGACAGGATCCCATGGCTTTACAGGAAGGAAGGAAGGAAGGAAGGAAGGAAGGAAGGAAGGAAGGAAGGAAGGAAGGAAGGAAGGAAGGAAGGAAGGAAGGACCTTCTGTTCAATTCCAAGTGGGGGGAAAAGACACTGGAGACATGGAGGCTGCTTGGAAAGATGGTTTAATGCTGGACAGGACCTCATGGCTTGAGCTCCTGAGCAGAAAAGGTGATCACATGCTTCAAGCTGTTGGGTGAAGAAGAAGAGAAGAAGAGGCTGCAGGGCTGAAGGTTCCTGGCTTTATACTCTCTGTTCAGCCCCACCTCTCTGTTTCCTGTTCCTATGTAAGAAATGTATTCTGATTGGTTGACAGACTCCCATTTGGCCAAGTTTTGAGTTTCCAGATGCCATGTGGTGAGCTTCTGTGGAAGGCCAATAGTCTCATTCTTTAATCCCATCACCCTGGAGCTGAAGGGGAGGACTCTTTATTATATAGAATAGATCGGCTTGAGCATTTTAATGGGCCATTAAGAAAAGCGGGGGCTACTAAGGGAGAATCGGTTTCCTGCCTCAAAACACGTTTTTCCACTTCTCCTCTAGGGAAATATAATATTCTGCCTTTTCAATATTTCCTAAGATATTTCATTTTTCCAGGAGAGGGCTGGGTGCTAACTTCCTATAATCCAGGGATGTCCAAACTTGGGAACTTTAAAACTTGTGGACTTCAACTCCCAGAATTCCCCAACCAGCTATGCTGGCTGGGGAATTCTGGGAGTTGAAGTCCACAAGTCTTAAAGTTCCCAAGTTTGGACATCCCTGCTATAATCCTTCCCTTTTTAAAAAAATTTAAAACATGCGAGTGGGACACACACATTTTTGGCAAAAGATTAAAATTGGTCAGATTAGGGAGATTTAACTTTTTTTTTCCTGATGGAAAGGCATTGAGAGAGGCAGCAGAAGGATTCCTTCAGTGCAGGGGTGGGTCAGAGGCGCAGCGTGGGGGGTGCAGGGGGGGCCGGCCGCACCGGGCGCAACATCTGGGGGGGCGCGCTCGCACCGCGCACCCCGCCTGCCTCAGGCCGGCCTCCCGCCTCAGCCCCGTCCCGCCGCCGCCGCCGCCCCGACAAAGTTTTGACACTCACGGGAAGGGAGGCGGAGGCGCCACGGAGCTTCCCCTCCTGCGGCGTCGAGGGAGCGCGGAGAGGCGGGAAAAGGCCAGGCGGCGCCGAACGGGGAAGCCTGGGCGGAGGCGGCGGAGAGAGCCCGGGTGGAAGTCGCTCGCTCCAGCGGCCGGAGGGGTCCCCTGCTCAGCCCACCCGGGGAGGGTCGAGAATGCGAGCGAGGGGCCGGGAAGGAGGAGGAGGCGGAGGAGGAGCTCCCGCTGCAAATTGACACTCCGGCCGAGCAGGAGGAGGGGGGAGGAGGAACGCCCCCCCCCGCCAGACACCCCCTTCCGCTCCTCATCCCCCTCCGCCCCCACCCTTTCCCCCCGGGACCCTCCAGCGCTGCGCCCCCTCCCCGCGCAGGGCGTCCCCTCCCGCTCCCCCCCCGCCCCCGATGCGCGCACTTTTCCGTCTCTTCCCACTTTTATTGTGGTTTGAAAGCGGAGCGAGGGACTATCTGGGGGAGGGTTAGGGGGCGCAAATTACTTGCCTTGCCCCGGGTGCTGACAACCCACGCTACGCCACTGGGGTGGGTTCCTGCCAGTTCTAGCCTCTTCTATAGAAGAGGTTCCACCAATCTACAGGGCTGTTTAGAACCGGTTCCAGCTCCCTCCCCCCGCCCGTCCGCCCGTCATCAAGAGGAAGAGCAAGAGGAGGAATTCTGGGAGTTGAAGTCCACAAGTCTTAAAGCTGTCAAGTTTGAACACCCCTGGGGTTTTTTTCCCCCTAAAGCAGGCATGTCCAAAGTCCGGCCCGGGGGCCATTTGCGGCCCGGGGGTCGGTTTAATATGGCCCTCCAACAGCCCTCCCTGCTCTGTATAAATGTGGCCCTCCCTTCCTCCCTCTGTCTCTGGGGCTGTGTGGCTGGGAGGGAGGTGGACGGAGGTTATGGACGCCTCCTCCCGCAGCGGGCGAGGGAGCAGGAGGGGTGAGCACCCAAGGCTACCGTCATCTTAAGCACCACCGAGGCTGTCGCCCGGCAGGGGCGTCAGGCAGGGAAGCCGGTCGCGCCTCCATCGCTGCACGTTCTGGGGCTGCGACGCTGGGAGGGAGGTGAATGCGCGACCCCAGAACATCCGCTTGGCGCGTTCACCTCCCTCCCAGCCACGCAGCCCCAGAACGTGCAGCTCCCGCCGCACAAGGTCGCCCGGCAGGGGCGTCAGGCAGGGAAGACGGACATGCGGCCTCAGAACATAAGCCGTGGTGCCTGCCGGAGGGAGCCGCGATGAAGATGCGACCGGCTTCCCTGCCTGACGCCCCTGCCGGGCGACAGCCTCGGTGATGCTTAAGATGACGGTAGCCTTGGGTGCTCACCCCGCCTGCTCCCTCACCCGCTGCGAGTGGCGAGGGAGTGACTGACAGACACAGAGAGAGACAGAAGGGGAGGGAGGGAAAGACAGAGAGACAGACAGAGACAGAGAGAAAGAGAGGGAGGGAGAGAGACAGAGAGAGACACAGATAGAGAATGAATCGGAATCGGATTGAATCGGAGACAGACGGGGAAAGAGGGAGAGACAGACATACAGAGAGAGGGAGGGAGGGAGAGAATCAGAGAGAGTGACACACACAGAGACAGGGAGAGACAGAGAGAGGGAGGGAGAGAGATAGATAGAGACTGATTAAGTGAGTGACAGACAGACAGACACACACACAGAGTGACAGAGAGAAAGAGAGAAAGAGAAAGAGAAAGAAAGAGAGAAAGAGAGAAAGAGAGAGAGAAAGAAAGAAACAGAAAGAGAGACAGAAAGAAAGAGAGAAAGAGAGAGAAAGAAAGAGAGAGAGAGAGAGAAAGGGAAAGAAAGAGCGAGAGAGAGGGAGAGATAGAGAGACAGAAAGAAAGAGAGAGAGAGAGAAAGAGAAAGAGAGAGAAATGAAGAGAGAGAGAGGAAGAAAGAGAGAGAAAGAGAGAGAGTGAGAGAGAAAGGGAGACAGAAAGAAAGAGAAAAAGAGAGAGAGAGAAAGAGAAAGCGAGAGAAATGGAGAGAGAGAGAGGAAGAAAGAGAAAGAGAGAAAGAGGTAGGTAAGGTTTTTTTAAATTTATTTTCAATACATTGTGAAAACTCAACTGTCAGTTGATCTTAATGTTATGAAATGAAAAGTATGTCATTTGCAATTAACTAATTTGCAATTAACTAATTAATAATTTATTTGCATTTAATTGTAATGGTTCAAAGAATGTTCGGAAAAATGTTCGGCCCTCCACCATGTTCACTTCATCCAATCTGGCCCTCTTTGAAAAAAGTTTGGACACCACTGCCCTAAAGGGTTAGGGGTGTTAGAAGGGTCTTGTCACTGGACAGCTTTAAGACTTGCGTGCTTCAAATGTCAGAGTTTCTGAGCCAACATTTTGGTTGTTAAGCAAGAGCGTTGTTAAGTGAGTTTCACAACATATTACAAATTGGCCATGCCCACCCAGTCACATGACTGCCAAGCCACTCCCACCCAGTCACATGGACGGTAAGTCACTCCCACTCGGTCACATGGCTGGCAAACCACTCCCACCCAGTTACATGGCCAGCAAGCCACTCCCACCCAATCACATGGCTGGCAAGTCACTCCCACCCAGTCACATGGCTGGCAAGCCACTCCCACAAAGCAGGCCACACCTACAGAAGAGGTTCTAAAAAATTTTGAACCCCACCACTGTGAGGCTAAATTTAGGTTAGCTGGAGGGCAATCCAGGCTATTTAGTCTTCAAGTGGGGGAATTGCCTGAGGGGAATTGACCCTCCCCCCTCGGATTAACAGGGAGATATGACTGCTTGGGCTTTAGTGCCAGGGCAAAAATCAACCTACGACAGTGATGGCGAACCTATGGCACACATGCCACAGATGGCACGCGGAGCCATTTGTCAGGGCACGCAACGTGATGCCCTGTCAGCTGGCCAGCCGCATGCGTGTGCTGGCCAGCTGAATTCGCCCTTTTTTGCATGCTCTTTTCGCCCTCCCCAGGCTCCAGAGGCTTTATAGCAGCCTGGGGAGGGCGAAAAGAGCCTCCTCCTGCCCGGAGACCCTACGGAGGCTTCATCAACTTCCCTGAAGCCTCCGAGCACACAAAATGATGCGCCACCGAAACCGGAAGCGACGTCCGATTTGCTTGGAGCGTCATTTTGAGTGCTCCGGAGGCTTCAGCGACCTTCAGCAGGCTTCCCTTAAGCCTCCGGACCACTCAAAATGACGCTCCAAGGAAATCGGGCATCACTTCCGGTTTCGGTGGCGCATCATTTTGAGCGCTCCGGAGGCTTACCAGGCCCTCTGGAGGCTTCAGCGACCTTCAGGAGGCTTCCCTGAAACCTCTGGGGCACTCAAAATGACGTGCCAGCGAAACCGGAAGTGACGTCTGAATTGCTTGGAACGTCATTTTGAGTGCTCGGAGGCTTCAGGGAAGCCTCCTGAAGGTCGCTGGAGGACTGCCAGGGGGGCAGAGGAGGCTGTTTGCGCCCTCCCCAGGCTCCTATAAAGCCTCTGGAGCCTGGGGGTGGTGGTGAAAAGAGCATGTAAAAAATGGGGGGGTCATGCCTGTAGTGCGCGCATGTGCACTGGGGGGGTCACACATTGCGTTATGGGTGCGGTATGCCCACGACCGCCCCCCCCTGTCCTACTCCCACTTATGGTATACGAGCCAAAAAAGGTTCGCCATCGCTGACCTAGAAGAAACCTTTGTGTGGAGGTAAGTCAAGGAGATGGTTTCAATCTAATTCTGAATGGGTTTGTGTTCTTTCTCTCTCTCTGTGTGTGTGTGTGTGTGCGCACGCTTCTACAATACAGAAAATACAGACTTTTGGGACAAGTTTCCATCGCACCAGAACGAAATCCAAGGTGTTCAGAACTTGCTGTGCTAGCCACTCTCAAACACAATGCTTACATGACTGCATTAAACTGATTACAATAGAAACGAGGCAAGAAAGAAAACCTTACAATGAATTTCTGTGAATGAAGCAAAGAAAGGGAACCTTGCAATCAAGGTTCCCACCCTCCCCTGAGGCAGGGCATAAAGTGAGACTTAGTTGTTAAGTGTGAAATGATGTGGGGTTGGAATAGATGACCCGGAGGGGTCCCTTTTAGCTCTGAATTTGTAGGAGCTTCAACAGGAAGCTTGAAAGGAAATTCAAATGTCGAACCGCAAACACTTGCTTGTAAATAGGCCGAGTTAGATGACAAGTGAGACAACGGGCATAACCACAAAGGCTGGTTAGCAAAAACAGGATATGTTTGTGGTTTTCTTTTTGATGACGATCATTTAACCAATCAGAAACTAGCCATGATGAAAGTTGCTTGTAGTGAAGTATAAAACTTTGTATTCCCTTTTGGAAGGGATTCAGAATTCTTGGATGCTAGCCTTAACTTGCTTTCTGAACTATGGCAGCCATAATAAACTTTTCCTGATTTTGAGAAGTCCAAGTCTCGTGCTCTCTTTTTCTGCAACACCCCTATAGTCTTTACACCTGTCTTCTGGGAATTTCAAAAGAGCCTTTTCGTCTTTACTTGCTCTCTACATGGGGCTCCCCTTGAAGAGCACCCGGAGGCTTCAACTGGTCCAGAATGCGGCCGCACAGGTAATTATGGGGGCGACGCGACACTCCCATGTAACACCCCTCCTGCGCGAGCTGCACTGGCTTCCGGTGGTTTTCCGGGTGCGATTCAAGGTGTTGGTGACCATCTTTAAAGCGCTCCATGGCTTAGGGCCTGGGTACCTACGAGATCGCCTTCTGCCACCGAGAGCCTCCCACCGGCCCGTATGCTCCCATAGAGAGGGTCTCCTCAGGGTGCCGTCGGCTAAACAATGTCGACTGGCGACACCCAGGGGGAGAGCCTTCTCCGTGGGAGCACCGGTCCTCTGGAACGAATGGCCCCCGGAATTAAGAACTATCCCTGATTTATGCACCTTCCGCCGTGCTCTCAAAACCTTTTTCTTCCAACAAGCCAGGCTGTCAAAATGCATGTTTTTTAAATTTTAAATTTAAATTTTTAAACGTAATTTTTTATTATTTTAATTCGGGTTAGTTTGGGGTTTTTTTTTCATGTTTCGGCCAAGATTTTAATGATTTTAATGATGTCTTTTAATTATGCCTTTTAATATTTGTTTTATTTTGGCTGTACACCGCCCTGAGTAGGACGGTATAAGAAGCCAATAAACCTAAACCTAAACTTCTTCATACAATACAATACAATACAATAGCAGAGTTGGAAGGGACCTTGGAGGTCTTCTAGTCCAACCCCCTGCGTGGGCAGGAACCTTATACCATTTCAGACAAATGGTTATCTAACATCTTCTTGAAGACTTCCAGGGTTGGGGCATTCACAACTTCTGGAGGCAAGCTGTTCCAGAGGTTAATTGTTCTAACTGTCAGGAAATTTCTCCTTAGTTCTAAGTTGCTTCCCTCCTTGATTAGTTTCCACCCATTGCTTCTTGTTCTGCCCTCAGGTGCTTTGAAGAATAGCTTGACTCCCTCTTCTTCTTAGGGTCCTGTCAGCCTCTGCTTTGCTGCTTGCTTCGGCTCCCATTGAAACGGGGAGGGAGGGGCTTTGGTATTTGGGAATGGGACTGTATGGTGCAGGAGGGAGATTTGGAGCAGGGAGTATGCTCTCGCCATCTACTTCGCATACCACTGGGTGGGGCCGTGCGGTGGTCAAGGTCAACGGTCTTGCATGCCATCCTGATGATGCTCCTGGAGAGGCAACCCACATGACACCTATGGGGATTTCGCATGGACAATGGGGTGGGGGTTGCTAGGGGAAAGGGGGTTGGACATATTATTGATATGTATGATTTCGCGTGCTGGGCTCTCAGACCTTGCTTTACCTCGCTGCTATCTTTTCATAACCAGTAAAAGTACTCTTAATTCTTTCAAATGGAGTTGAGTGGATTCTTTCTTGGTTATCGTTAGAGGCAGCCCTGACAGGTCCTTTCTTTCCTTTAAAGATGGTGCTGACCACCATCTTTAAAGCACTCCATGGCATGGGACCTAGCTAGGGGAAGGGCCTTCTCTGTGGCGGGCCCAGCTCTATGGAACAACCTACCCCCTGAACTCAGAACAACCATGGACCTCCGCGCCTTCCATCATAAGCTCAAGACTCATCTCTTCCAGCAGGCCAGCCTGGCCTAACCTACCTTCCAGCCTTTTTAGTCTGAATATCTAAATTGTTTTAATTGGGTTTTTAAGGGGTTTAGTTTTTAGGATTTTAGGTTTTTAGCACAGGGATAAATTGTTTAATCTGATTTTATATATTTATGATGTATTTATGTTTGTACATTTTTAATTCCCCTGTGCACCGCCCCGAGTCCCTTCAGGGAGAGGGAGCGGTCTACAAATTAAATTTTTTATTATTATTATTTTTAAGTCTTCCAGGGTGCCATGCTTGATGGGAAGGCCAGTCAGTCAGTCTGCTCCACTCTGCTTGTTGTGATGGCTTTCTAGTGGAGGGCTGGATTCAAACCCAATTCCTGGCTCGAATGGATGGAAGGTCTCCTCTGGAGGCATCTGGACCCATGCGCTCTGCTCAACTGGGCAGGGCTGAAAGACACAGAACAGAGTCCCCTCCTCCACAGTAAAGGCATTGTTGGAGGATTAGAGGTAAGGGGTGGCGATGGGGAGGGGGGGTAGATAGCTTGCAGGCAGAGTTTGAAAAAAAACCCATCAGTATTGCAGTCGCTAAACAGATTTTTATTTTTATTTTATTTTAAATCAAATTTATATCCCTCCCTTCTCCACAAAGGACCCAGGGCGGCGCACAGGAATTTAAAAAACATACAAAAATAAATACTTAATTTAAAAATATATTAAATTACACTAATCCTATGCTAAAACCAATTTTAAAATTCCCAATTTAAAACTCTCTAAAATAGTCCCCACGGGAGGTTAGGCTAGGCCGGCTTGCTGGAAAAGATGTGTCTTCACACACTGGCGGAAGAGGCGGAGGTCGGTGATGGTGCGTAATTCAGGGGGTAGGTCGTTCCAAAGGGCAGGGCCCGCCACAGAGAAGGCTCTTCCCCTGGGTGTCGCCCGACGGCATTGCCTGGCCGACGGCACCCTGAGGAGGCCCTCTCTGTGGGAGCGGATCGGCCGAAGGGATGTGTGGGGCAGGAGGCGGTCTCGCAGATAAACTGGAAACAATCTGGAGATATCACAGATGAGAAAAGGGAGCCAAAGTCACCTGCTTCAGGAAAGAGATGAACAGGTAAAATCATTTAAACACACACAGTAAGTACAAGACTGATTTTTGGGGGGTCTGCAGAATGATGGAGGAGCAGGAGCAGGAGAAGGAGGAGGAAGAGAAGGAGGAGGAAGGATAATGGGGTCTTTGATGCTCTCTGAGCTTGGTTTTTTTCTTGCTGACATTTCATGACCCAAGTAGGTAACATTATCAGTGCTAGAATGGAGTGGAGTTTGCTCTATGTTTATACACAACTGGCTTGTTGTGTCAGTGGTGGTGAGAGTGTTCTTGGTGGTGAATAGGCTGCTGTTTACTGTTTGTTTGTCTGCAGAATCTGATTTTTCCTGAAGCCACCAAGAATCAAAGGGTCAAATCCTGAGATCTGATTTCCTGTGGCCTTCAGAGAAGAATGGTGTTTTTTTTTAATGTCGATGCTGAGAATTGCTTTTCAAGGACTGCATTTGTGTCACCTCTGGGGGGACTTTCCTCAGATCGGCAAAGGTCATCCCGGTTTTCAACGAGCTCATTTCTTGAATGACAGGCGTTTCCTTTCATAAACCAACTCCAGTTTTATTTTATTTCCCCATTGAATCTGTCAAAACTGACAATTCTGATAACTGAATGAAGTCACGTAAAAGAAGCCGGTGCCAAGAACTAAACAGACTAACTGACTGTTCGGTGTATCTTTATGGCATGCCCTACTCTGGAGTGACAGGATTATTCTGACCTTGATAGTTGATCTGTTTTTCCTAGGGAAAATATTACATTTCACTGGGCAATCCCTGTTGCAACGGAAAAGAGAGTAGAATGGAATGGAATGGAATGGAATGGAATGGAATGGAATGGAATGGAATAGAATAGAATAGAATAGAATAGAATAGAATAGAATAGAATAGAATAGAAGAAGGGAAGGGAAGGGAAGGGAAGGGAAGGGAAGGGAGGAGAGGAGAGGAGAGGAGGGGAGGGGAGGATATGGGAAGGGAGGGGAAGGGAAGGGAAGAGAAGAGGGAAGGGAAGGGAAGAGGGAAGGGAAGGGAAGAGTGGAAGGGAATAGAATAGAATAGAATAGAATAGAATAGGGGAAGGGAAGGGAAGAGAACAGAAGAGAAGAGAGGAGAAGAAGGGAAGAGAGGAAGGGAAGGGAAGAGGGAAGGGAAGGGAAGAGTGGAAGGGAATAGAATAGAATAGAATAGAATAGAATAGAATAGGGGAAGGGAAGGGAAGAGAACAGAAGAGAAGAGAGGAGAAGAAGGGAAGAGAGGAAGGGAAGGGAAGGGAGGAAGGGAAGAGAGGAAGGGAAGGGAAGAGGGGAGGGGAGGGGAAGGGAAGGAGAGAGGGAAGGAAGGGGAAGAGGAAGAGTAGGAGTAGGAGAAAGGGAAGGGAAGAAGGAAGGGGAAGGAGAGGAGGAAGGAAGGAAGTAGAGAAGGGAGGGAGGGAAAAAGGAAAGGAAAAGGAGAGGAGGAAGGAAGGGAGAGGAAGAGAAGGAGAGAGGGTAAGAAGGGGAAGAGGAAGAGAAAAGTGGGAGAAAGGGAATGAAAGAAGGAAGGGGAAGGAGAGAAGGAAGGAAGGAAGAAAGTAGAGGAGGGAGGGAGGGAAAAAGGAAAGGAAAAGGAGAGGAGGAAGGAAGGGAGAGGAAGAGAAGGAGAGAAGGTAAGAAGGGGAAGAGGAAGAGAGAAGTGGGAGAAAGGGAATGAAAGAAGGAAGGGGAAGGAGAGGAGGAAGGAAGAAAGTAGAGAAGGGAGGGAGAGAGAAAAGAAAGGGAAAACCAGGTGGTGTTACAACAGGCGGAAGGGATGGTAAATAAAGCAACCCAAACTGTATATTATAACCTATTCAATGAAATAACAAATGCATAAGAATGACAAACGTAAAGAAGAATAGCAATTGAAATGGTATGTAAAAGAATAATAAATAAATAAAATTGGGAGAAAAAGAAAAAAGCACCTTTGGGACAACACCCTCCCCCCACCCCCCAAAAAAGCAGGTAATGGGAGGAAGTGGGGGAAAGAATCTCTTCCCTAGAATCGATAGAGATGAGCGAGATGGGGAAAAACCAAAATCCCAACCGCATTTTTTGTCATTGTTGCTTGAAATTAAATCAGAGCTGGCTGTTTTCCATGAGCTCAGCACTGAAACGAATTCTGCAGAAAGAGGGTGGGCATGCAAGTTTAAACCGATTGATCGCAGGAACTGGGTATGTCTAGTTTGATGAAGAGAAGGACCAGGGGAGAAATGATAGCAGTGTTCCGATATCTCAGAGGGTGCCACAAAGAAGAGGGAGTCAAGCTATTCTCCAAGGCACCTGAGGGCAGGACAAGAAGCAATGGGTGGAAACTAATCAAGGAGAGAAGCAACTTAGAACTAAGGAGAAATTTCCTGACAGTGAGAACAATTAATCAGTGGAACAGAAGTTGCCTCCAGAAGTTGTGAATGCCCCAATCCTGGAAGCCTTTAAAAAGATGTTGGATAGCCATTTGTCTGAAATGGTATAAGGTTCCTGCCCAAGCAGGGGGTTGGACTAGAAGACCTACAAGGTCCCTTCCAACTCTGCTATTGTATTGTATTGCATTATTTGTATTATTGTATCAGCCGATGGGTTTGAGCACAGCTGGATAGATTTGCATACAAGTCAGCAAAGTCTGTTTAATTCGCTTTCTGTGCAAGACACAGGCATTTTCCCCAAAATTGGTGGTTAAAACATGGTTGCAAGCATTAGGTATGTCTAATGTAAGGAGAAGGACTTGGCGTGATGTTACAGCAACCTTCCAATATCTCAGAGGTTACACAAAGAAGAGGGAGTCAAGCTATTCTCCAAGGCACCCGAAGGCCGGACAAGAAGCAACGGGTGGAAACTAATCAAGGGGACGACAAATTATGTCTAGTTTAATGAAAAGAAGGACCAGGGGAGACATGATAGCAGTCTTCCAATATCTAGGTGCTGCACCAAAGAAGAGGGAGTCAAGCTATTCTCCAAAACACGCTAAGGCCAGGGGAGGGGAGGGGAGGGGAAGGGAAGGGAAGAGAAGAAAAGAATGGAATGGAGTAGAGTAGAGTAGAATAGAAAAATTGGATAGAATAGAATAGAATAGAATAGAATAGCAGAGTTGGAAGGTACCTTGGAGGTCATCTAGTCCAACCCCCTGCCTAGGCAGGAAACCCTATACCGTTTCAGACAAATGGCTATCCAACATCTTCTTAAAGACTTGCAGTGTTGGGGCATTCACAACTTCTGGAGGCAACTTCTGTCCCACTGATTCATTGTCCTCACTGTCAGGAAATTTCTCCTCAGTTCTAAGTTGCTTCTTAATTAGTTTCCACCCATTGCTTCTTGTCCTGCCCTCTGGTGCCTTGGCGAATAGTTTGACTCCGGCTTCTTTGTGGCAACCCCTGAGATATTGGAAGACTGCTATCATGTCTCCCCTGGTCCTTCTTTTTGTGTATCTCTAGATACACACACACACACTTCATGAATGAAGTATTTACTTCATAAAAAAAATAAAGAATTAATTGGTGCAACTCATTTAATCAATTGTCTTGCTTAGCCACAGCATTTCTATTGTAGTCGTAGGTCAAGCATAACTTGTACTTTAACAAGGAAAAAACGGTACTTCTTAGAGCAGCTTGAGTTCTAGAACATTCTTGGATTCGTCCCTGTAATTTTCTTCTCGGAGGTTGGTCGTTGCTGACTTCCCAGTTAGGCCTGCAGAGCTGGGGGTTTCCTAGTGGTCTCCCATCCAAATGTACATCAGGCCTGACTCAACTCTCTGAGATCAGCCAAAATTAACTAGGTGGTGCCACCTGCTGGCCCAATACAGCCATAGTAATACAATACAATACAATAGCAGAGTTGGAAGGGACCTTGTAGGTCTTCTAGTCCAACCCCCTGCGTGGGCAGGAACCTTATACCATTTCAGACAAATGGCTGTCTAACATCTTCTTAAAGACTTCCAGGGTTGGGGCATTCACAACTTCTGGAGGCAAGCTGTTCCAGAGGTTAATTGTTCTAACTGTCAGGAAATTTCTCCTTAGTTCTAAGTTGCTTCTCTCCTTGATTAGTTTCCACCCATTGCTTCTTGTCCTGCCCCCAGGTGCCTTGGAGAATAGTTTGATTTCCTCTTCTTTGTGGCACCCTCTGAGATATCGGAACACTGCTATCATGTCTCCCCTCATCCTTCTCTTCATCAAACTAGACATACCCAGTTCCTGCAACCGTTCTTCATATGTTTTAGTCTCCAGTTCCCTAATCATCTTGGTTGCTCTTCTCTGCACTCTTTCCAGAGTCTCCATGTCTTTTCTACATCGTGGCGACCAAAACTGTATGCAGTATTCCAAGTGTGGCCTTACCAAGGCATTATACAGTGGCATTAACACTTCACGTGATCTAGATTCTATCCCTCTGCTGATGCAGCCTAGAACTGTGTTGGCTTTTTTGGCAGCTGCTGCACATTGCTGGCTCATATTTAAATGGTTGTCCACTAGGATTCCAAGATCCCTCTCACAGTTGCTACTATTTAGCGAGGTGCCACCTATACTGTACTTGTGCATTTTGTTTTTCTTGCCTAAATGTAGAACCTTACTTTTTTCACAATTGAATTTCATTTTATTAGATAGTGCCCAATGTTGAAGTTTGTCTAGATCCTTCTGTATCTTAAGCCTATCTTCTGGAGTGTTGGCTATTCCTGCCAGCTTGGTGTCGTCTGCAAATTTGATGAGTTCCCCATTTATCCCCTCATCCAAATCATTGATGAAGATGTTGAAGAATACTGGGCCTAAAACAGAGCCTTGGGGGACTCCACTGCATATTTCCTTCCATGTAGATGCAGTTCCATTGAGGACTACACGTTGTCTTTTATTGGATTGCTGTACAGTGTGTCACTCAAGAGTCACTTTAACAGATGAACAGAGTTGGAAGGGACCTTGCAGGTCATCTAGTCCAACCCCCTGCCCAAGCAGGAGACCCTACATCTGCCTCTACCTAGGATCGAACTCACAACCCCCTGCTTGTGACGCAAGAGCTCCACCTCTAGGCCACAGTGAGATAGAAACAGAAACATAGAAAACTGATGGCAGAAAAAAAACCCAGTGGTCCATCGAGACTTCTGAGTTTTTCCTTTGGTTTTTTTTTTTTTTGAGCAGCCATATAGAATTTTTATTAAGACGTTAAACAATTAAAATAAAAGATAAATGTTGCTCACCTGAGTGTCTATGGAGACGCTCAGTCATCCAGGTCATGGTTGTCCCAAGGGTGCTTTTATAAAGAGGCAACTGGGCTTTCTGGTTTTTCATTGGAAGACATTTCGCTTCTCATCCAAGAAGCTTCTTCAGCTCTTCAGAAGCTTCTTGGAATGAAGAAGCTTCTTGCCCGAGGAGCGAAACGTCTTCAAAGAAAAACAAGAAAGTCCAGTTGCCTCTTGAAAAAGCAGCTTTGGGACTCACGTTCTTTAGAATGGAATGGAGTGGAGTGGAGTAGAGTATGGGATGGGATGGGATAGGATAGGATAGGATAGCATAGGATAGCATAGGATAGCATAGGATAGGATAGGATAGGACAGAACAGAACAGAACAGAATAGAGAAATAGGAATAAGAATAAGCATAAGAATGGAGTAGAGTAGAGTATAATATAGAATAGGATAGGATAGGATAGGAAATGGATGGGATGGGATGGGATAGGATAGGATAGGATAGGATAGGATAGGAAATGGATGGGATGGGATGGGATAGGATATAGGAATAGAATAGAATAGAATAGAATAGAATAGAATAGAATAGAGGAATAGGGATAGGGATAGGGAATGGAATGGAATGGAATAGAATAGAGAAATAGGAATAAGAATGGAGTAGAGTAGAGTATAATATAGAATAGGATAGGATAGGATATAGGAATAGGAATAGGAATAGGAATAGGAATAGGAATAGGAATAGGAATAGGAATAGAATAGAATAGAATAGAATAGAATAGAATAAGGGATAGGGATAGGGATAGGGATAGGGATAGGGATAGGATAGGATAGGGATAGGGATAGGGATAGGAATGGAATGGAATGGAATAGAATAGAGAAATAGGAATAAGAATGGAGTAGAGTAGAGTATAATATAGAATAGGCTAGGCTAGGATATAGGAATAGGAATTGGAATAGAATAGAATAGGGATAGGGATAGGGTAGGGTAGGGTAGGATAGGAATAGGAATAGGAATAGGATAGGATCGGATAGGATAGGATAGGGATAGGATAGGGATAGGATAGGGATAGTAATGGAATGGAATGGAGAAATAGGAATAAGAATGGAGTAGAGTAGAGTATAATATAGAATAGGATAGGATATAGGAATAGGAATAGGAATAGGATAGGGTAGGGTAGGGAATGGGAATAGGTTAGAATAGAATAGAATAGAATAGAATAGAATAGAATAGGGATAGGGATAGGGATAAGAATAGAATAGAATAGAATAGAATAGAATAGAATAGAATAGAATAGAATAGAATAGCAGTTGGAAGGGACCTTGGAGGTCAAGGAGAGAAGCAACTTAGAACTAAGGAGAAATTTCCTGACAGTGAGAACAATTAACCTCTGGAACAGCTTGCCTCCAGAAGTCGTGAATGCCCCAACCCTGGAAGTCTTTAAAAAGATGTTAGATTACCATTTGTCTGAAATGGTATAAGGTTCCTGGCCACGCAGGGGGTTGGACTAGAAGACCTACAAGGTCCCTTCCAACTCTGCTATTGTATTGTATTGTATTGTATTGTATTGTATTGTATTGTATTATATTGTATTGTCTTCTAGTCCAACCTCCTGATCAGGCAGGAAACCTATAGTACCATTTCAGACAAATGGTTGTCCAATCTCTTCTTAAATACCTCTAGTATTGAGTTCAGTTGCACTTTCCAAAGGGCTACAACTCATACTACCAATATTGGCCGGATTCTGTGTTGTAGACATTTTAGACAATTCCCCAACATCATTTGACCGTGATAGCTAAGTTGAGAGCAAGTCACAACCATCAAAAGCAGAGATGTCCAACTTCGGCAAGACCTGTGGGTTTCAATTCCCAGAATTCCCCAGCCATCATGAAATCTTAAAGTTGCCAAGGTTTTTGGACACCCTCAATCTAAGGCGCAACAGCTTGGCCAACGCTGATGTAGGGAAGGAATGGAAATATCTCTGTTTGCTTTGCATCTGCAATATTTGTCCTTTAATTAATGTCATTCCAGAGTAGGCAGCCCGGCTGGGCCGAGAGATTAGCTAGAATTTATTGGATACCTTTGCTAGGTGAGATCAACCTAGCAACCTTGGAGTAAGGCGCTGATCGCCCTCCTGATTAGATGCCTGGGAGTTAACGTTTAACTCACTGTTTGGGTGATACGAGGGAAAACAAGAATGCACCAAGTTGAGTCTTCTCCCCATGGATCAGCAAAACAGGAGGTCGTCATACCCATTACCAGCCCAGAGCTGCAGAATAGGAGAAGAAAAAGAGAAAGAGAACATAGAATCATTGGGTTGGAGGGACCTTGGAGGTCTTCTAGTCCAACCCCACGCTTATACCATTCTGGACAAAACCTCCAGTGATGAAGCACCCACAACTTCTGGAGGCAAGTCGTTCCACTGATTAATTGGTCTAACTGTGGGGAAATGCTTCCTTAGTTCCAGATTGGAGATGTCTTTAATGATCTTCCACCCATTGCTTCTTCGCTTGCTCTAAGGTGCTTTGGACAATCTTCAAATCTTCAGGTTCATCTGCATCTTTAGTTGGGTGAGTGGTGGCCTCGTACGATCTACAAGGTCCATGATTTGAAATATCTTCCATGGCAATCAGGATCCCAGCCAGTGGTGGGATTCAAATGATTTAACAACCGGTTCTCTGCCCTAATGACCAGCTTGGTAGGTATGGCTCGGTGGTCACGTGACTGGGTGGGCATGGTCAATTCAACGTCACTCAGGTCGATGGGCACTTCGCCTTAGCTGTTACAATGTCATAAGGGTTAACCGGAGGGGCAGTTTCTGTAAGCCAGGCAACAAAGATGAGGCTAGAAACAACACCAGACTGTTTCCTTCCTGCCTTCCTTACAGGATTAGCCCTCTAAACCAAATGAGATTTCTTCCAACAGTCGGTTGTCTGAACTGCTTAGAAAGTTACCAACCGGTTCTCCCGAATAGGTGCGAACCGGCTGAATCCCACCACTGATCCCAGCCCTTCAATCCCAAAGGTTTCCTTCTAAGATCCAGAAAGTGGGTGAATCTGTAGGTTTCCTGATCTCGTCTTCGACCTGGGTTCTTGGCTTCAGCCTTCCATCCTGAAGTCTTGCCTCTAATCTTCAGCATCTCAGCTTTTTTTTAAAAAAAAAAAGTTTATTTATTTTTTATTTTTATAGATCTCATTTCGTGAATGGTTTGGTTCCTGGACTTCATACATTTCACTACAACTAATCATAACAATATTGTTCATTTTCATTTTTTATTCTGCTAATACATAGTTTCTACTGTCCTCTTTCATTTCCAAAACCTCATAATTCTGCCATACTTCATATCCTTTATATCGATTTTTACCGATTTTTATTGATTTTTATTGCTCTCTACATGGGGCTCCCTTTGAAGAGCACCCAGAGGCTCCAACTGGTCCAGAATGCGGCTGCGTAGGTAGTTATGGGGGCGACGCGACACTCCCATGTAACGCCCCTCCTGCGCGAGCTACACTGGCTTCCGGTGGTTTTCCGGATGCGATTCAAGGTGTTGGTTACTATCTTTAAAGCGCTCCATGGCTTAGGACCGGGGTACTTACGAGATCGCCTTCTGCCACTGAGAGCCTCCCACCAGCCAGTACGCTCCCATAGAGAGGGTCTCCTCATGGTGCCGTCGGCTAGACAATGTCGACTGGCGACACCCAGGAGGGGAGAGTTCTCCGTGGAAGCACCGGTCCTCTGGAACGAATTGCCGCCAGAATGAAGAACTATCCCTGACTTACGCACCTTCCGCCATGCTCTCAAAACCTTTTTTTTCCAACAAGCCGGGCTGGCATAAAAATGCATTTTTAAAAATGAATTTTTATTAATGAATTTGTATTAATTTTAATCAGGGTTTATTTTTGTGTGTTTTTTTTTATTTTAAGAGAGGCCAATGTTTAATATGCTTTTAAAACTGTTTTTTAACTTTTATATATCTGTTTTACTTTGGCTGTACGCCTCCCTGAGTCCTTCGGGAGTAGGGTGGTATAAAAAACGAATAAACCTTAAACCAGGGGTTCCCAAACTTGGCAACTTTAAGACTTGTGGACTTCAACTCCCAGAATTCTCCAGCCATGCCATGCTATGCTGGCTGGAGAATTCTGGGAGTTGAAGTCCACAAGTCTTAAAGTTGCCAAGTTGGGGAACCCCTGCAAACCGTTACTATTTTCCCCTTCATTTTTCTAGCTCTATTTTATCCCTCTTCCCCCCCCCCCCCCTTCCTTTATCCTTCTAGTAATCAACCTGTCTTGTCCTCAGCATCTCAGCTTTGATGGTTGCCTAGGGCTCGGGGCCCAATCCTCACCATGATCCGGAAGCACGATTGCTTAAACAACATCACTGCTCCCATATGGAACCGCCACCTGGTGTTGGCCTTGGGCATCCCTCAACTTCTCATCACCTTCGTCTCCGCCGTCTTCAATTCCGGCGTGGTCCTTGGGGTGGTCTTCTCCAGGGACTTCCACAAACCCATCTTCATCCTTTTCTGCAACTTGGCTGTCTCTGATTTCCTCTGCGGCTCTTCGGGCTTCTGGATCGCCATGCTGTTCATCACGGACCCTCAGAGCACCGTCGTGGGGTCCAAGCAACTTCTCCGAGCTTACGCCTTCTACGCCATGTCGATCCTGGCCACCATTTATAACCTAGTCGTCATTGGGATCGAACGCTACCTGGCTGTCTCCAGATGTCTACGGATGAGATGCCGAATCAGCCGGAACCAGATTTTGAGTGCCACGTTGGGTATTTGGGTGTGCGCCTTCTCCTTGGGCTTTATGCCTCTAATGGGGTGGAACTGCTTGGAGAAGGATAAGATCTCCTCTTTGTACAGTCCGTTGTGCATGGACTATCTCACCTTCATCACCATTCCTCACTGTCTAGTGGTGTTGGTTCTACCGCTCTTCACTTATTTAAACATCATCCTCTTTTTGAGGAAGCACAAAGGGTCTATGGAAACTCTCGGGCAGTGCCACGCCACCTACCGTCTAGCCGAGGTCCAAGTTGCCAGAACCAGCGTGTTGATTTGGGTTTTAGCTTTGTTCTCCTACGCTCCTTTCTTCGCCGGGGTTGTGTTCGATTCAGCCACGCAACAATGCCCCAGCGAGCATTCTCCAGCCATCTATATCTTCAGAAACCTCTCAGCGATGATGATCACCATTAACTCGCTCGGAGACCCCATCATATATTCGCTGAACATGAAGAAGTTAGGACACAGGTTCAGGTGCCTGAAACTTCCTTCCCACAACCGCATTGAAGTACAAGCCATCGGGCGGACCTGATTTTGGAGGGGGGGTGGGGAAATCTCTGGATCGGTGAATTTCCCCCCCCCCTTGTGAATGATTGACAACTGGTATGATGGAGGGTGCCCTCTTTTGCATGGCTATTTTAACACATATATGAAGCCGCTGGGCGAGATCATCCGTGGTTTTGGGGTGGGATACCATCTGTACGCTGATGATACTCAGCTGTACATATCCACCCCGAACCACCCCAACGATGCCGCCGAGGTGTTGTCGCGGTGTTTGGAGGCCGTACGGATCTGGATGGGTAGTAACAAACTCAAGCTCAACCCGTCCAAGACTGAGTGGCTGTGGTTTCTGGCACCCCGGTTCAGCCAGGTAACTCCAACTCTGGCCATTGGGGGCGAAACACTGGCCCCCGTGGAGAGGGCGCGCAATTTGGGTGTCCTCCTGGATTCCCGGCTGTCCATGGAGGGCCATGTGGCAGCCGTGGCCAGGGGGGCGTTCCATCAGGTACGCCTAATGCGCCAATTGTGCCCCTTACTGGACCAGGCTGCCCTTTGCACAGTCACTCAAGCTCTCGTGACGTCCCGACTCGACTATTGTAGTGCTCTCTACATGGGGCTTCCCTTGAGGTGCACTCGAAAGCTACAGTTACTCCAGAATGCGGCCACGCGGGTGATTACGGGAGCCTCTAGATGCTCCCATATAACACCGATCCTGCGCGAGCTGCACTGGCTTCCTGTGGTCTTTCGGGTGCGCTTCAAGGTCTTGACGACCATCTTCAAAACGCTCCATGGCTTGGGACCTGTTTATAAAAGAAGTTAAATATGTAACAAAAAAATAAAAAAAACCTCTTTGTTTTTAAAAAAAGATACCATAGAAAAAGTGATTTATGACTGGTCCTCCTACTTACGACCATCATAGCAGCCCCATGTTAATGTGATCAAAATTTGAGAACTTGGGATCTGGCATGTATTATCAATGGTTATTTCAACTCCTTGGGGTCATGTGATTGAAAAGTAAGGTTCTACATTTAGGCAAGAAAAACGAAATGCACAGGTACAGTATAGGTAGTACCTTGCTCAATAGTAGCAACTGTGAGAGGGATCTTGGAGTCCTAGTAGACAACCATTTAAATGGAGCCAGCCATGTGTAGCAGCTGCCAAAAAAGCCAACACAGCTCTAGGCTGCATAAACAGAGGGATAGAATCAAAATCACATGAAGGGTTAATACCACTTTATAAGACCTATTAAGATTGCTGCTGTCTTTTTAGATATGTGTCATCCCTTAAAAATCTAAAACATATATATATAGGGAAACAGTATGTCTCCTCCCTTTAATTGGGGCCTAATAATAACAGGTTGTTGTGAAACAATTACCTATACTAATATACCCTGTCTAAGCTGATGTAATAGGGGAACTGGTTTGGCTTAAGTATGAGGTTTCTCGCCTTGCATGCAACATAGCCCCGGTTCGAATCCCAGTAAGGGGTATGGCCAGCTGATGAGAGCTAATAAGCTCGAAATAGATCTATCCTGGTCTCTTCTAATTTAATTTATTGATCAGCTCATAAAACTAACATATATATATACACACACACACACACACACACTGCTTTCGTAGATTTTCACGGGTGTAGGTATGCTGGTGTTGCCATCCTCAGGTGTTTTCCCGTGTAAAAATTCCATGCTATATACACGGGAAAACACCCGAGGATGGCAACACCAGCATATATACATACATACATACATAAGACATACCTACATACATACCTACATACATACATACATACATACATACATACATACATGATAAAAAAACTTTATTGCGGTCATAGACCAAAAGACAAGATAAACAGATCACATGTGGATGTACAGCCGGGCCCTACTGAAGGGTGGGGGACAACAGGCAGAATCGATGGCAAAGGCCATTCTGTCAACCATACCATCTAACCATTATGGGGATCTAAATCTATTGTTTGAGAGTATGATCAATTCGAATTGAGCGCAAATAGAAGGTACCATGTAAAAATTTACATGCGATCTACATGTCGGCACTTGATGCGGCCACCAAGTGGTATGCTGCAAACTATCAGCACAACTGGCCTCAGCTAGTGGGACCAGCCCGACCCTTCCCACGGTTCTTGCAGGCTAAGACCGCAGCAAAAAAACTTGCAACCTTCAATGTGGTCCTCGAGTCAGCGTCCTGGAGAAGAAGGCGAAGGCTCTGATTTGCGGTAAGTCCGGGAAATCTTTGGCAAATAGGGGAGATGAGTTGTAATCTTTTCTCCTGGTAGTAGGGGCATGTGAATACTATGTGAGCTAGCGATTCCAAGGATCGGCTGTCACACGAGCAGTGGGTGGACTTTACACCCCCTGGAAAGTCTGCTATCTCGGGCATTCGAGGGGATCACGTTAAAACGTGCCTTTATGAATGCCAGCTTGTGTTTGATGGAAGATAGCTCGGAGAGATATTTAGGGGGGTGCATCAGGGGAATAATGCCGAAAGAGAATGGAGAGCAAATTCCTACACCAAGTGCCAGGTTCTGTTGCCTTTTGATGTCGTCCAATCGTGTAAAGGTTTCAATAGGGGAGATTCTTATCTTTATGGGCTTGGTGTGGATGTTACGGACCCAAGGGCTGTGGAAGTCATCCTGCCATAAGCACTGTCCCAAGTAATAGGCTGGGAGTCTGGCCCATCTATACTAGCTATACCAGGCCACGCGTTGCTGTGGCCCAGTCTGGTTAAATGGCCAACCAATCTGTGTGTAGATCTACACCTGCACACATACACCCAACCACCATATAACCCCCAACCTACCTACCTACTTCTCCCTCTCTATCTATTCCTCTACCTACTTACCTACTGTATTTCTTCCTTTCTCCCTCTATCTACCTACCTACCTACTGTATTTCCCCCTCTCTATCCCTCTACCTACCTACCTACTGTATTTCTCCCTCTCTATCTATCCCCCTATCTGCCTACCTGCCTACCTATTGTATTTCTCCCTCTCTATCTATCCCCCTACCTATCTACCTGCTGTATTTCTCCCTATCTATCCCCCTACCTACCTACCTACTGTATTTCTCCCTATCTATCCCTCTCCCTATCTACCTACTGTATTTCTCCCTATCTAACCCCCTACCTACTTACCTACCTACTATATTTCTTCCTTTCTCCCTCTATCTACCTACCTAGCTACTGTATTTCTCCCTCTCTATCTATCACCCTATCTACCTACCTACCATGTTTCTCCCTATCTATCTATCCACCTACCTACCTACCTACCTACCTACCTACCTACCTACCTACCTACTTTATTTCTCCCTCTCTATCTATCCCTCTATCTACCTACTTTTTTTTAAATAAGAGGATTAAAGATAACCATAGTTGATTTTCGATGGGTTCTGAATGCAGACGTATAGTATAGTATTGTACTGGTATCCAGTTTCAGCACCAGAAGGAGTGGACAGTTCCCCACCAACACAAAAAGCAGCAGAAACATCCAAAATGCTTCAACACTGGAAGTTTCTAAGAAGATGCTGGATAACCGTTTGTCTGAAGTGGTGTAGGGTTTCCTGCCTAAGCAGGGGGTTGGACTAGAAGACCTCCAAGGTCCCTTCCAACTCTGTTATTCTATTCTATTCTATTCTATGTTCTGTTATTCTACTCTACTCTACTCCGCTCCACTCCAAAAGCGCTCCATGGCACGGGACCTAGCTATCTGCGAGATCGCATCCTGCCCCATACATCCCTTCGACCAATTCGCTCCCACAGAGAGGGACTTCTCCGGTGCCGTCCACTAGGCAATACCAGCGGGCGACGCCCAGGGGAAGGGCCTTCTCTGTGGCGGGCCCAGCTCTATGGAACGACCTACTCCCCAAGCTCAGAACAACCCCGGACCTCCGCACCTTCCGCCAAAAGCTTAAGACTCATCTCTTCCAGCAGGCCGGCCTGGCCTAATCTACCTTCCAGCCTTTTTAGTCTGAATATCTAAATTGTTTAATTGGGTTTTTAAGGGGTTTAGTTTTTAGGATTTTAGCTTTTTTAGCACAGGGATAAATTGTTTAATCTGATTTTATATATTTATGATGTATCTATGTTTGTACGTTTTTTTAATTCCCCTGTGCACCACCCCGAGTCCCTTCGGGGAGAGGGAGCGGTCTACAAATTAAATTTATTATTATTATTATTATTATTATTATTATTATTATTATTATTATTATTATTATTATTATTATTATTATAAAAAGTGACCATTTTTCACACTTATGACGGTTGCAGCATCCCCATGGTCATGTGATCAAAATTCAGATACTGTCAGCCTCCACTTTGCTGCTTGCTTTGGCTGCTATTGAAACGAGGAGGGAGGGGCTATGGTATTTGGGAATGGGACTGTATGGTGCAGGAGGGTGATTTGGAGAAGGGAGTATGTTCTCACCATCTACTTCGCATACCGATGGCTGGGGCCTTGCGGTGGTCAAGGTCAACGGTCTTGCATGCCATCCTGATGATGCTCTTGAAGATGCAACCCACATGATGCCTAAGGGGATTGCGCATTGGACAATGAGGTGGGGATTGTTGGGGGGGAGGGAGCTGGGCATATATTGATGGCTCAGGGCCTAGCTATATACGAGACCGCCTCCTGCTCCATACATCCCTTCATCCGATCCGCTCCCACAGAGAGGGCGTTCTCCGGGTGCCGTCGGCCAGGCAATGCCGGTTGGCGACACCCAGGGGAAGGGCCTTCTCTGTGGCGGGCCCGGCCCTCTGGAACGACCTACCCCACGACCTACACACTATCTCGGACCTCTGCCTCTTTCGCCAACGTCTTAAGACATTTTTATTCCAACAGGCCGGCCTAGCATAGCCCCCCATTTCTGACTTTTTATGGATAAATTATAATTAGGCAGGGTTTTAAATGGGTTTTTTAGCACGGGTTTAAATAATTTAATATGTTTTTAACAATGTATATTGTTTTTATTGTGGTTTTAATAATGCCTTTGCGCCGCCCTGGGTCCTAACAAGGAGAAGGGCGGGGTATAAATTAAATAAAATAATAAATAAATAAATAAATAAATATGTATGATTTCGCGCGCCTGGGTCTCAGACCTTGCTTTACCTCGCTGCTATCTTTTCATAACCAGTAAAAGTACTCTTAATTCTTTCAAAATAGAGTTGAGTGGATTCTTTCTTGGTTATCATTAGAGGCAGATACCTGACAGATACTTGGCAAACGGTTCGTATTTATGATGGTCGCACGTCCTGGGATCACGTGACGCACTTTTTTTGCGATGATTTTTTTTTTTTTTGACAAGCAAAATCAATAAGGGAGCCAGATCCACTTAGCAACCATGTTTCTAACTTAACAACTGCAGGGATTCACTTAACAACGGTGGCAAGGAAGTTCGTAAAATGGGCAAAACACACGTAACAACTGTCCCACTTAGCAACATTTGCGGTCATGCCTTAAGGATTGCTTGTAAAGCAAGAAAGAACAAAACAAGCAAAAAGAGGAAAAAAATATTTTGCATACTGGGTGCACATGGAGATGAGTTCATATTAGGTAAAGGTAGAGGTTCCCATCGCACATATGTGCTAGTCATTCCCGACTCTAGGGGGCGCTGCTCATCTCCGTTTCAAAGGCGAAGAGCCAGCGCTGTCCGAAGACGTCTCCGTGGTCATGTGGCTGGCATGACTAAATGCTGAAGGCGCATGGAACGCTGTTCCCTTCCCACCAAAGGTGGTTCCTATTTTTCTACTTGCATTTTTTACATGCTTTCGAACGGCTAGGTTGGCAGAAGCTGAGACAAGTCACGGGAGCTCACTCCGTTACGTGAGGATTTGAACTGCCAAACTGCCGACCTTTCTGATCGACAAGCTCAGCCACTTAGCCACTGAGCGTCCCTGCTGAGTTCATATTGGGATAGGTATTTTTTTCTTATCCCTCAAAAAGAAAAGCAAACAATTTAAATACCCTGTTTCAACATTTCTCTCCAGAACATGCGGTAGGAACGATGTTAATGGGATATAAAAAAGCATGGTTCGTTTTGCTGATAAAATGCGGATCAGTCCTGAATAAATTTATCTTTCCTTATAAGCTGGCTACAGATTTTGTGACTCTGCTCTTGGCCTTCAATCAAGACAACTTTCCATTCTGTTTTAAATATCACCGACCCAATTAAAGAAATAATTTATTTTGTGGCGTTCGGCGACCGTGCTGCCTGCCGGCTAAAAAGAAGGAATTAAATAGATTTTATGGCTGTGCCTTAAGAAATAGGGACAATACATAGATAAATTAGCAGCAGGATTTATTATCTGCCCTTTTAGGAGAACCCACATTATTCAAGGTGCGGAAAAGAGGTAAGAGAGAGGGTAAGCGAATAAATGAAGCCAATGTTCTGTAGTTTCTTTTCCTTGTTAATTCCTTGTTAATACAGTAGGTATTAATAAAATAAAACTAATATAAAACTAACCAAGGAGAGAAGCAACTTAGAACTGAGGAGAAGTTTCCTGACAGTTAAAACAATTAATCAGTGGAACAGCTTTCCTTCAGAAGTTGTGAATGCCCCACCACTGGCAATCTTTAAGAAGATGTTGGACAACCATCTATCTGAAACGGTATAGGGCTTTCTGCCTAGGCAAGGGGTTGGACTAGAAGACCTCCAAGGTCCCTTCCAACTCTGCTGTTGTATTGTACTTTACTTTTCTCTACACTGAATTTCATTTTGTTAGATATAATGGTTTTTTAAATATTTTTATGGCAGCAAGCCTGCCTGTATTCTGAATTTCTTTGCATTTACCGTGCCTCTTAAGTTTTTCCCCTCCTCTGTTTGTTTCCTAGTTTTCGCTTCTCTTTAAATGTAACTTGCCACGCTTAAAAAATGCCTCTAATGATAGTGTTTGGAGCATCCAATGCGATATTCAGATCATCCTACATGATTATTAAGTCGAAATTAATTTTGTGTTTTCATCAAAACTTTATCTTGAGCTCAAGTGTTGCTTAGAAACCAAAGCCAACTTCACTTTCAGCTGTAATGAGATTAACATCGTGCCTTATCGATAGCAAACAGAACATTAGCATGGTCTGAATTACTTGCTTTTCCTATTGCGCATCTATGAATATATGAACGTAGCTAAAATAAGATTCAAATATTTTGGTTTCTTTAGCAGATTTCATATTAAGTAAATAAGACACGTAATATTTAATAAGTGGGTAGCCTGGTGCCCAGCTTCAATGCAGGTAGTCCACTATTTACAACCAGAATTGAGCCCAAAATTTGTTCAGTGACTTTTGCCTCATTTTACGACTTTATCTTGCTACAGTTGTTAAGTGAATTACTGTAGTTGTCAGGTTGCTAAGGGGACTCGGGGCGGTGTACAGGTAAAAATTAAAACAACTAAAACCATAACAATACATACAAAGTTAAAATCAAATTAAATAATCTTCTGTACAAATTTATAAAAGTTAAAACTAAACCCATAAAACCGAATAAAATAATTTTAATTACAGACTGGGGTGAGAAGCATGAAGTTAGGCCAAGCCGGCTAGATGGAACAGGTGAATTTTAAGTTTCTGGCAGAAGGAGCGGAGGTCCGTAGTAGTTCTGATATCAGGGGGAAGGTCGTTCCAAAGGGTCGGGCCCATCACAGAGAAGGCCCTTCCCCTGGGCATCGCCCGCTGGCATTTCCTAGTGGACGGCACCTGGAGAAGTCCCTCTCTGTGTGAGCGAATCGGCCGAAGGGATGTATGGGGCAGGATACGATCCCGCAAATAACTAGGTCCTGTGCCATGGAGTGCTTTAAATATGGACCAGTTGCCAAGCTTCTGAATTTTGATCACATGACCATAGAGATGCTACAACAGTTGTAAATGTGAAAAACAGTCATAAGTCACTTTGTTCAGTGCCATTGTAACTTTGAACGGTCACTAAATGAACTGTTGTAAGTTGAGGACGACCTGTCCACAGCTCCTGACTGGCTTGCAAAAAGTTCCAAGTTAAATACCCAATAGAGGTATTTTTTTGAACTACCGTATTTTTCTGAGTATAAGACACACCAAGATTTTGAAGAGGCAAATTAAAAAAAAGGTTTTGCACTCTGCAAACTGCCCAAAAATGGCCTGTTTTTTGCGAAAACGGGCCCCTTTTTTTGTAAAAAACAAAAATGGCATTCATAGCCTTTAGGAGGCTTGTAGAGTGCTCCTGGGGGCTGGTGGGAGGCAAAAACGAGCAAAAAACGGCCCATGTATCTTTTCATGTCCTTTTATGTACATGTCCTTTTATGTACACTGAGAACATTTGCACCAAAGAAAAATTCCTTGTATGTCCAATTACACTTGGCCGATAAAGAATTCAATTCAATTCAATTCTACTCTATGCTACGCTACGCTACTCTACTCTACTCTACCCAGTGGAAAGAAGAAACATGGCAGCAGTTTGGGGAGTGGCATCAAGATGGCCACGCCTGTTAGGACTATAATCCTAATGGGTTGGCAATATATATATAAGCCATGATTGAAATGGTATCTTTAACTTTAAATGCTACAGTGAAATGTAATTGGCTGCTGCTTCCTCAATTCGGCCATAAGAGGGAAGCCAGAAGCACTGTTAGTTTGCTGAGCATTTTGAATGGAGACTCTGGATGTCGGGTTAGATCAGTGAAAGGCAAAGATGCAAGAAGGATCGTGGATTAGGCAACTGTAAGCCAACTGTTTGAGTTATAGACTGTATTTTGATTCAAGACTAACTATCACTGTTTGTGAAGAAGTAGTTTACTTTGTTTTCCCACCACAAGTAAAGTCTGCTTGTTTTTACCATCGGTGTCTGTGACTAATAGTGTGAATATCTAGCACCATATCTCTTGCTGCAAATTCCGTTGCACATCTCTCGGTCTCCTAACGGAGATATCCTCAACACTGGTTATGGGCCTAGTGTACCCAGAGTGCCAGCTGCAGCAATAGGGGAGTTGAGTTGCTAGACACGCTAAAGTTTACAGACATCGGCTTCATGACTATCCCAGAGAAGATGGCACAAGACCAAGCACCAAATTTGTCGTTGGTCACCCAGCTGGATGGCACAAACTAGGTATGCACAGGTACAGTATAAGTGGTATCTTGCTCAATAGTAGCAACTGTCAGAGGGATCTTAGAGTCCTAGTGGACACCCATTTAAATAGGAGCCAGTCGTGGGCAGCAGTTGTCAAAAAAGCCAACATAGTTCTAGGCTGCATCAACAGAGGGATAGAATCAAGATCACGTGAAGGGTTAATACTACTTTACAAGGCCTTGGGAAGGCCACACTTGGAATACGGCATCCAGTTTTGGTCGCCACGATGTAGAAAAGATGTGGAGACTCTAGAAAGAGTGCAGAGAAGAGCAACCAAGAGGATGAGGGGACAGGAGGCTAAAACGTATGAGGAATGGTTGCAGGAACTGGGTATGTCTATAATGAAAAGAAGGACCAGGGGAGACATGATAGCCGTGTTCCAGTATCTCAGGGGTTGCCCCAAAGAAGAGGGAGTCAAGCTATTCTCCAAAGCACCTGAGGGTAGAACAAGAAGCAATGGGTGGAAACTAATCAAGGAGAGAAGCAACTTAGAACTGAGGAGAAATTTCCTGACAGTTAGTTAGAACAATTAATCAGTGGAACTACTTACCTCCAGAAGTTGTGAATGCCCCAACACTGGAAGTCTTTAAGAGGATGTTGGATAGCCATTTATCTGAAATGGTATAGGGCTTCCTGCCTAGGCAGGGAGTTGGACTAGATGACCTCCAAGGTCCCTTCCAACTCTGCTATTGTATTGTATCCTGGTCCACAAAGTGCAGTCTGCTATTGAGCAGAGAAGGGCTATGGGATGTTGTGCAGAACCCACTAGATATAACTTCCTGGCATGCAAACAATGACGATGAAGTTAGCAGAGTTTCAGAGGAGCAACGAAGAAGCATTGTGTATTATTGGTCTAACACTGGCTGACCAACAACTAGTTCATATCCGTGGGGAACATTCTGCTGCACAATGCTGGAACAAGTTGAAGAAGATTTATGTACGTGACACTGTGGGTCATTAATATCGCACGTAAACTGTTTAGAACATGGCTCATCAAGGGCGGAGACATGTTAGCCCATTTGGACTTCACGAAAGGAGTTTTTCAGGAGCTACATGAAAAGGAGTTGATTTTTTTTCTGAGCAGCATCAAGTCTACGTTATTCTTTCGTCGCTGGATGAAAGTTACAACGACTTTGTAACTTCTCGTGAGGCAGGGGTCTGCAAAGTTGGCTCTTTTAAGACGGGTGGACTTCATCTCCCAAGATTCTGGGAGTTGAAGTCCACCCGTCTTAAAAGAGCCAACTTTGCAGACCCCTGTCGTGAGGTTTTAGCCCAACAGGAACTAACATTAACAATGCCCACCTACACCCAGTGAGTGGTGTCAAACTCCAGGCTGTATATTTAAATTTTAATTGGGTTTTTAGGGGTTTAGTGTTTTAGGTTTTTAAGGTTTTAGCGCAGGGTCATTGTAATTCAATTTAATTTTAGATATTTATATTGTTGTATGTTTTTATGTTTTATATTCCCTGTGCACCGCCCCGAGTCCCTTCGGGGAGAGGGAGCGGTGTATAAATAAACATTTCATACATTCATTCATTCAAACTGGCCACACCCACCAGGTTGGCCACACCCACCCAGTCGGTCACACCTGCCCGGCCTCCAAGGTCAACCACAGTCCTGATGCAGCCCTCTATGAAATTGGATTTGACACCTCTGACCCAGAGCCTTTTGGAATGGGGCAGCTATACAGACAGCCATTGACTTACAATGATTCAATAATAATAATACAATAGCAGAGTTGGAAGGGACCTTGTAGGTCTTCTAGTCCAACCCCCTGCGTGGGGGTTGGGCTAGAAGTAGCTACATGAATTCACGAATTGTTGCTACATGAATTGTTGCTACATGAATTCATGTAGCAACAATTCAAAATCACAAGGGCATGTGGAAAAAAAGTGACTAACCACCGCTCTTCACCTTTATGACCCTTGTGGTGTCCGCAGAGTTACATGATCAAGATTCAAGTGCTTGGAAACTGGCATGTACTTATGACAGTTGCCTCATTCTGGGGTCACGTGGTCACCATTTGTGATGTGACCTTCCTAGCTGGCTTCTCACCAGCAAAGTCAATTGGGGGGTGGGGGGAGAGCTGGATTCATTTAACAAACACGTGATTCACTTAGCAACTGCAGTGATTCACTTAACAACCACAGAAAGAAAGGTAGTCAATGCAGCCCGACACACTTAACGACTGCCTTACTTAGCAACAGAAATTCTGACCCCAATTGTGGTTGTAAGTCTAGCATTCCCTGTAATGAATTTTCCAGGATTGCTGTACTGAAATTGATTGTCTATCGCCACCTGGTGGTGAAGAGTTTTAATTGCTTACTATTATGCTTCCAACTAGTCCTTGATTTAACCACCACAATTGATCCGAAAATTTCTGTTCCTAAGGGAGATACAATACAATACAATAGCAGAGTTGGAAGGGACCTTGGAGGTCATCTAGTCCAACCCCCTGCCTAGGCAGGAAGCCCTATACCGTTTCAGACAAATGGCTATCTAACATCTTCTTAAAGACTTCCAGTGTCGGGGCATTCACAACTTCTGGAGGCAATTTCTGTTCCATTGATTCATTGTTCTCACTGTCAGGAAATTCCTCCTCAGTTCTAAGTTGCTTCTCTCCTTGATTAGTTTCCACCCATTGCTTCTTGTTCTGCCCTCAGGTGCTTTGGAGAATAGCTTGACTCCCTCTTCTTTGTGGCAACCCCTGAGATATTGGAAGACTGCTATCATGTCTCCCCTGGTCTTTCTTTTTATTAAACTAGACATACCCAGTTCCTGCAACCATTCTTCATATGTTTTAGCCTCCAGTCCCCTAATCCTCTTTGTTGCTCTTCTCTGCACTCTTTCTAGAGTCTCCACGTCTTTTCTACATCGTGGTGATCAAAACTGAATGCAGTATTCCAAGTGTGGCCTTACCAAGGCCTTATAAAGTGGTATTAACACTTCATGTGATCTTGATTCTATCCCTCTGTTTATGCAGCCTAGAACTGTGTTGGCTTTTTTGGCAGCTGCTGCACATGGCTGGCTCCTATTTCAATGGTTGTCCACTAGGACTCCAAGATCCCTTTCACAGCTGCTACTATTGAGATAGTTGAGTTTTGCTTCCTTTGACTCCTTTCTTGCCACAGTTAAACAAATCACTGCAGTTGTTAAGTAAATCATGCAGTCATTAAGCAAAGCTGGCTTCCCCCCATTGATTTTAGAATAGAATGCACGGGATGGAAGGGACAGGAGAATCTATACTATCTTTCTATATAAATGAAAATGTAACAAGAGTTTGTTCAAAACTGCTAATCTCAGAAAGTACTGCACTGATCGTTTCCAAATTTTCCACCAACATTCCTTTGAAATACAGCACCAATGATATATATAGATTATGTAGATGTCACATCTGTGCCAGGTGCACGCAACGGAAATGTAAAAAATTGTAAAAAAGGTAGGTAGATGGATACAGAGAGAGCAGTGGGCCACAGGCATTATGTCATCCTTTATGACATAAAATACTCTGAGGGAGAAATACAGTAGGTAGGTAGGTAGGTAGGTAGGTAGGTAGGTAGGTAGGGAGATAGAGAGGGAGAAATACAGTAGGTAGGTAGGTAGGTAGAGGGATAGAGAGAGAGGGAGAAATGCAGTAGGTAGGTAGGTAAGTAGAGGGATAGAGAGAGAGAGAGGGAGAAATGCAGTAGGTAGGTAGGTAGAGGGATAGAGAGAGGGAGGGAGAAATGCAGTAGATAAGTAGGTAGGTAGGTAGAGGAATAGAGAGAGAGGGAGAAATACAGTAGGTAGGTAGGTAGGTAGATAGGGGGATAGATAGAGAGGGAGAAATGCAGTAGGTAGGTAGGTAGGTAGAGGGATAGAGAGGAGAAATACGGTAGGTAGGTAGGTAGGTAAGTAGGTAGGTAGGTAAGTAGAGGGATAGAGAGAGAGGGAGAAATACAGTAGGTAGGTAGAGGGATAGAGAGAGAGAGAGAGAGAGAAATACAGTAGGTAGGTAGGTAGGTAGGTAGGTAGATAGGGCAGGGGTCTGCAAAGTTGGCTCTTTTAAGACTCTTAGCTGGCTGGGGAATTCTGGGAGTTGAAGTCCACCCGTCTTAAAAGAGCCAACTTTGCAGACCCCTGAGATAGGGGATAGAGAGGGAGAAATGCAGTAGGTAGGTAGGTAGGTAGGTAGGTAGGTAGGTAGGTAGGTAGAGGGATAGAGAGAGAGGGAGAAATACAGTAGGCAGGCAGGTAGGTAGGTAGAGGGATAGAGGGAGAAAGGAAGAAATACAGTAGATAAGTAGGTAGGTAGGTAGGTAGGTAGGTAGGTAGGTAGGTAGGTAGGTAGGTAGGTGAATAGAGAGAGTGGGAGAAATACAGTAGGTAGGTAGGTAGATAGGGGATAGAGAGGGAGAAATGCAGTAGGTAGGTAGGTAGAGGGGGGAGAGAGAGAGAGAGAAATACGGTAGGTAGGTAGGTTGGGGGTTATACGGTGGTTGTGTGTATGTGTTTTTGTGTGCAGGTGTAGATCTACACACAGATTGGTTGGCCATTTAACCAGACTGGGCCACAGCAACGCATGGCCGGGAACGGCTAGTTTATGATAAACGACTTCTTAAAAACATGCAGCTGTTCCACTGGTTAATTGTCCTCCGTGTCAGGAAGTTTCTCCTTAATTCCCAGTGGCTTCCCTCTTAGTTTCCCTCCCTTGTTTTCTCGTCCTGCCGCTTTGCTGGTCCGAAGGCTGCCAAAGGGGAGACATGATCGCCGTCTTCCAATATCTCATGTTGGCTATGTAATAGTATACTGTATGAAAATGGAATAAAGAAATGAATAAAAACTGTATACGTGTAGGGTTCTCCTGCTTGGGCCTTGGAGGGGGGGGTTGGACTAGATGACCTCCAAGGTCCCTTTCCAACTCTCGTTTATTCTGTATCGAGCGCCGATAGGGGCTTTGAGAGCGGCTTGGCGGGCGGAGCAGCTGCCGGGACTGGAGCCAAGCTCCGCCCGCGGGGGGCGGTCGGGCAGGCGGGCCGGAAGAGGCGCCGGAGAGCCCAAGGTTTGGTGCGGCCATGCCGGGGACGCCTAGCGAGGGCCGATGCGTGGTTTGCGGGCGAGAGGGCCGCCAGGCCGCGAAGTACCGATGTCCGGGCTGCCGGCAGAGATAGTGAGTACCTGCTCAGGCGCGCTCTGCTTATGCTCAGAGGCCGCTTGGGAGAGGGGAAGGGGCTTCCCGCCGCTCTCGGGGGTCTGGCGTTTGCAAGGAGGGTGGGGGGAAGGGTTTGGGGATCTTGGGGAAAGGGAAGGGAGGGTCTCTTTGGAGGGAAGGGTCCGGACTAAGGAGGGTTGAAGATGCTTTGCAAGAACCGGGGGGCGGCTATATTTATTTGTTTATTTCTTTTTATGTATATAAATACATGTCTCTGTCCCCCATAGCATGGCTGTCTGAGGAATTCTGGGAGTTGAAGTCCATACATTTTAAAGATTGGGAAACATTGCCCCAAATTAAGTCGTTTCCCCCCTTCTCATACAGAAAGAATCTATCTATCGATCTATCGATCTATCTATCTATCGATCTTTCTATCGATCTATCTCTATCAGTTATCTAATCTGTTAATCGTCTATCTATCTTATCAATCATCTATCCATGTATATCAATTATCTAATCTATTAATCATCTATCTAGTAATTGTCTAATTTATATCAATCATCTAATCTATCTATTATCTATATCTGTCAATCATTAATCTATATCGGTCATTAATCTATATCTAACCTATGTATATCCTATTATCTATCTATCTATCTATCTATCTATCTATCTATCTATCTATCTATCTATCTATCTAAGCAATCAGCTATCTATGTATACCTATCAATTATCTAATTATCTATCATCTATCTAATCAATCAGCTATGTATACCTATCAATTATCTAATCTATTAATCATCTAGCAATCTAGCACTCATCTAATTATCAATATCAATCATCTAATCTATCTATTATCTATATCTGTTAATCATTAATCTATATCAGTCATTAATATATATCTATATAATCTATGTATATCCTATCATCCTATCTATCTATCTATCTATCTATCTATCTATCTATCTATCTATCTATCTATCTATCTATCTATCAATCAATTATTTAATCTATTAATCATCTATAGCAAATCTAATCTGTTATCTATCTCAATCAATCAATCAATCAATCAATCAATTAATCCATATTAGTCATCCAATCTATAATCAATCATCTATCTAATCTATGTATATGTATCAATCATCTAATCTCTCTCTCTCTCTCTCTCTCTCTCTCACGCACACACACACACACACACACACCTCTGAAGATATCTAACACATTTTGTCCCATTTCCTTATATTTATAATATCCTATTATAGATATTCAGGGGATGCCTTCCAAGGGCTGGAGGAGGTCGTGGGTGAATCGTGGACCACTGGCCGAGCAGAAGGCCTCTCCCCTTTTGCCTGGGCTATAATGCAATGGGGGATTACTTAGAAGCAATCTCTTCTAAACGAGAATTGCTGGCTTAGAAATCTAGAAATTGTTTTACCGTTTCAGGAATGGTCCATTGGGGTGTTCGAGGAGAATCTGTGGGTTGATTCAGGTTGGAATTTGCAAACTGTGTTCCCACAAAGGTTGGGGAGAGATCTAATATAGTATTTCTCACACTTAGGAACTTTTAAGAAGTGTGTACTTCAACTCCCAGAATTCCCCAGCTAGTTATGAGTTCTCTTTTCTGGCAAAAAACACTGGTTGGATAAAACTGATTTGTTTATTGGCTGGGAAATTCTGGGAGCTGAAGTACACAAGTTTTAAAAGTTCCCAAGTGTGAGAAAATCTGATTTAGCAAAGGCATTCCCAGAATGTGACAATCTTTACTTTAGTTTAGTTGTTCTCTCTTTAAAAAACAAACCAACCCTGTCTTGTTCACTTGCAGCTCTTTGGACTAATAATGGATTATTTGGTGCATAATATAAATCTTGAAAAATGGGTAAATTAAATGTGTTGTGAGCAACTTAGTCTCTGGAATCAAATTACTTTCCTCTTAACTGGTTGGTATTTGCTTTCTCTGTGGGCATTCAGCCTTGTGTCATCTGAAGGAGCTACAAGAAGACCCCTGGCCATGTGCAGAGAGCATTCCTCCCTTCGGATCTCGAGATAGGTTGAAATAGAGAAATTTGGGAATCAATCCACATTTTGCTTTTTGGTCCCTTTTGCTCTTAAAGCTCCTGCCCTGATGGATAATTCTCTTGTCATTTCAGTTGTTCGGTGCCTTGTTACAAGAAGCACAAAGGTAATTTTTCCTTTTCATCTGCATCCCCTATTCTATTGATTCGAATTGTAATTCTACGTCTCAGCCTTCCCAAAATCTCTGTTGGATGGGGTGTATGGGATCTGGAGTCCTATAAATCCGAGAAGTATCATTTTTGTTTTCTATTTGCATCGTTTCTCCTCTGGTCCAATTCTATCCTGTTCCTTCTCCCCCACCGGCCCCCCCACTACCCCATTTTTATGCTGGGAACTCACACTCTCCTAGTGTCTAGCTGCTTAGATTAATGGTTTAGTTTTCAATTTAATTTATTATTTATTTATTTATTTATCATACTTTTATCCCGCACCCATCTCCCACAGAGGGACCCGGGGCGGCGGACAGGGAGATTAAAAACAACTACAAATATACAAAAATACAATAAATTATCCTAAAACAACATTAAACCCAAAACCCTGTGCTAAAACATACTTAAAATCCCACGGATTAAAACTTTGGCAAACTAAAACTCAGTCCGTATAGGGAGGTTCATGCCAGGCCGGCTGGATGGAAGAAGTGCGTTTTTAAGCGCTGGCGGAAAAGGCGGAGGTCCGAGGTGACGCGGAGTTCGGGAGGCAGGTCGTTCCAGAGGGTTGGGCCCGCCACAGAGAAGGCCCTTCCCCTGGGCGTCGCCAACCGCCATTGCCCGACCAACGGCACCCGGAGAAGGCCCTCTCTGTGGGAGCGGATCGGACGAAGGGATGTATGAGGCAGGATACGGTCTCACAAATAACTAGGTCCCGTGCCATGGAGCACTTTTAATCGTTTTAACTATTTTAGCACAGATTCAATTATTTAATTCTATTTTATATTGTATGTATTTGTTGTGGTTTTACTTTCCTGTGCACCGCCCTGAGTCCTACCACGGAGAATAGGGCGGTATATAAATCAAAATAAACCTAAACCTAAACCTTTTCATGCGGAAGAAGGGAAAGGCCTTCTAGGCAGATACCGGTATAAGACTTTTAGGAAAAGAAACGGTTGTTTTTCTACTCCATTTGCTGCTTAAAATATATGGTAGCAATAATGGTTACATGAGAATAATGTTAGAAAGAAGCTAATGTAAATTGTATTATTGTACAACATAATTTTCTGCGAAGAGAGGGAAGAATCTTAATAGAGAAAAGAACAGGAGGTGAAAAATAAATGTACTCTATGTGTATAATAAGAAGCATCTAAAACAGTGTTTCTCGACCTTGGCAACTTGAAGAGGTCTGGATTTCAACTCCCAGAATTCCCCAGCCAGCGAATGCTGGCTGGGGAATTCTGGAAGTTGAAGTCCGGACGTCTTCAAGTTGCCAAGGTTGAGAAACACGGATCTAAACGGTAAAGGTTCCCCTCACACATATGTGCCAGTCGTTCCCGACTCTAGGGGGCGGTGTTCATCTCCGTTTCAAAGCCGAAGAGCCAGCGCTTTCCGGAGACGTCTCCGTGGTCATGTGGCTGGCATGACTAAACACCAAAGGCGCACGGAACGCTGTTCCCTTCCCACCAAAGGTGGTTCCTATTTTTCTACTTGCATTTTTTACCTGCTTTCGAACTGCTAGGTTGGCAGAAGCTGGGACAAGTCACGGGAGCTCACTCCGTTATGCGGCGCCAGGGATTCGAACCACCGACCTTTCTGATCGACAAGCTCAGCGTCGTAGCAACTGGGCCCACCATTTCCCTTTTCAAATTATAGCAAATTATATTTATAATTATATGCAACTTATAACAGACCCCCCCCCCCCCCAAAGGTCCTTATGACCCACTTCTGGGGTTCTGACATCTATATGCACACACATACGTGCGCACACAACATGGTCACCTGATTGCACTGAGCCTTTGGCTACTGGCTCATGTTTATGGCCTTTTGCAGGATCTGGTCACATGTCCGTGATTTTTTTATGGCTTTTGCTGGTTTCCAGCATTCCAGAGTGGATTTGATTTAAATCAAGTTGATTTAAATCATGATTTAAATCACTAGTAAAAAAGCTTGATTTAAATCATAGTTTTCTACATAAAGACTAATTCTTGCTGGCATAATTTATAATATGCAAGTAGATGAAGATTTTTAGAATAACAACTTTTCATATTAGTTTTTTTATCCCCAGTTTAATAGGTTAATAATTCATATTTGGACAACTTTTCTGTTGTACTTAGGAAAGAGAAAAATAATCATTACCTTAATAATAATAATTTAAATAGATTTATTCAACTGAAACAATAACATTACAGCATATGTTATTTGCTTAAACAAACATCCATGTTTGTTAACTAATTTGGCTAAACAAAATATATATATTTTAAGAAACTTAGACTTTCATTTTGTAGTACTGCTTGTCTGCTTGCCCCTTCCTCCTCACACTTAGTTTCACTTTCTTCTTGTGCAGATCTATTCCACCCCAAACAATCAGAAAAATATTGTTTCTTTTCTATTCACTGAACTTCTTGAAACTTAGCACTGAAGGGGTTGATTCTGTATTCATAGGTTTGTAGAAGTTAGGATTAAGGTCTTTTTTTCAACTCTGTTCATGTTATAACATTTTTTCTGTGAAGAAGAGGCATGTGATCTCTGCTGAGTCAAATTCAGCTTTGAGAACTGCAAAAGTAAACCAAGCATCTGTGATAATATCTTGTAGGCAGAGAAACTGCCCAATAATCTTACAAAAACCTCTGGAAGAGCATGACATTGTGAATGGATTAATGGAATTTATTTACCCAAAAAATTAAACATATACAGCCTTATTCTACATAATTAAAAAACTAATCTTTATTTCATGATGGAATAACCTTTGGATGGTAATATATTTTCCTCAAAAAGCATTTTATATTAAAAAATCCAATTTAAATTAAAAAAAAACAATTTGAATAAAAAAAATCAGTTTTTTTAAAAAAAATCATTGATTTTTATCCACCCTGCAGCATTCTGTTTTCCGACAAAAGACGACTCATTGGATAAAATTGACTTGTTTATTGGTCCCTGTGTTCATTTGTCCATGTCTCATTTAGCAACCACTGCAAAAACAAGTTCATACAATTGTGTACGGTCACCTGGTGGCCCACTTAACAATTGGAATTCTGGGTTCAATTCTGGCCATAAGTTGAGGACTACCTGCAATCAGATGGGAGATCTGGAGTAAAGCCCTTAAGCTTTGTAACTACTGCCTTAAGAGATGGGAAGCAGGGGTGTGTGATCTGTAACCGAGCACGACGAGGTTAAAAAAAATGTATTTGGAATTTTAATAGAAAAGTGCGCGCCCAGAGTGGATCCAGCCACGCGGCCTGCAGATTCAGATCCTTCGTGCCCCATTCAGAGAGAGAAATCACGGAGAACTGAAGGTACGTGTTATTTTAGTCGTGAGTTGGAAGGAAAATGGGTTTTCTCTCTGTAAACCAGTTATGAATATGGAATAACAGAGTTGGAAGGGACCTTGGAGGTCGTCTAGTCCAACCCCCTGCTTTGGCAGGAAACCCTACACCACTTCAAACAAAGCGTTATCCAACATCTTCTTAAAGACTTGCAGTATTGGGGCATTCACAACTTCTGGAGGCAACTTCTGTTCCACTGATTCATCGTTCTCACTGTCAGGAAATTTCTCCTCAGTTCTAAGTTGCTTCTCTCCTTGATTAGTTTCCACCCATTGCTTCTTGTCCTGTCTTCAGGTGCTTTGGAGAATAGTTTGACTCCCTCTTCTTTGGGGCAACCTCTGAGATAATGGAAGACTGCTATCATGTCTCCCCTGGTCCTTTTGTTTCATTAAACTAGACATGCCCAGTTCCTGCAACCGTTCTTCTTAGCCTCCAGTCCCCTAATCATCCTGGTTGCTCTTCTCTGCACTCTTTCTAGAGTCTCCACATCTTTTCTACATTGTGGTGAACAAAACTGGATGCCGTATTCGAAGTGTGGCCTTCCCAAGGCCTTATAAAGTGGTATTAACCCTTCACGGGATCTTGATTCTCTCCCTCTTGTTTATGCAGCCTAGAACTGTGTTGGCTTTTTGGGCAGCTGCTGCAAACTCTTATGAGAAGCGGGGAGAAAACCGCTTTCTTCGGAGCAATGTTTCCCCACCTTGGCAACTTTAAGATGGGTGGACTTCCAACTTTTAAGATGGCCGGCTGGGGAATTCTGGGAGTTGAAGTCCACCCGTCTTGAAGTTGCCACGGTTGGGAAATGCTGATATGGAGAGAGAGAGAGAGTGCAACGGGAATGGCAGAATTGAAATGTTTTGCCCCTTCGTGCTATGTAGTTTTGCAAAGCACAAACATAGAACATTAGCAATCGTGGCGAATATCTATAGCTCGGGTGTAGGATGAGCCACAAGTTCAGAAAACGAGTCTTCACCCTCCTAGAATAATAGGGTGGGAAGCAGTGGTGGGTTTCAAATTTTTTAGAACCTACTCTGTAGGTGTGGCCTATTTTGTGGGCGTGGCTTGGCAGTCATGTGACAGGGTGGGAGTGGCCACCTTTTAAAATGTGGTGAAACTCATTTAACAATGCTCTTGCTTAGCAACCAAAATTTTGGACTCAATTGTGATGATAAATTCTCTTTCTTTCTTTCTTTCTTTCTTTCTTTCTTTCTTTCTTTCTTTCTTTCTTTCTTTCTTTCTTTCTTCCTTCCTTCCTTCCTTCCTTCCTTCCTTCCTTCCTTCCTTCCTTCCTTTCCTTTAACAATGCTCTTGCTTAGCAACCAAAATTTTGGACTCAATTGTGATGATAAATTCTCTTTCTTTCTTTCTTTCTTTCTTTCTTTCTTTCTTTCTTTCTTTCTTTCTTTCTTTCTTTCTTTCTTTCTTTCTTTCTTTCTTCCTTCCTTCCTTCCTTCCTTCCTTCCTTCCTTCCTTTCCTTTCCTTTCCTTTCCTTTCCTTTCCTTTCCTTTCCTTTCCTTTCCTTTCCTTTCCTTTCCTTCCCATTGGGTCACTGGCAGCGGCGGGCCAGATTTACTTCCAGGTACGCCGGTGGAACCCCCTCTCACCAGTTCTCTAAATTTCACCAACCGGCTCTCGCGAGTAGGTGCGAGCCTGCAGAAACCCACCACTGGTGGGAAGGGACCTTGGAGGTCTTCTAGTCCAACTCCCTGTTGAAGCAGGAGACCCTACACCAGCCACCCCCAACTGGTCCACAGATTGGGGGTGGGGATCCCCTGTAGCAGAATGGTAAAATCTGTATCGATGCTATTTTTGGGGGGGACTTCTTTAGTAATGGAATGTCTCTTTTTGGCTTTTTAGGCGGTCCTTGGTCTGTGGATGACATTTTGACGGAAGATGACGAAGATGATAGGGTGCCTCTCCAGAAACTTCAGCTATTGAGTAAGTTTTTGGCATAGAACAAAATGAGTATCCTACAGTTAAGGAAACTTTTGTTAGGGTTCCAAGTAACACCCCCAACCAAAGAAGACTCCGAGGCTTGATAGCAACAGCATTATAATTGGCTTACTCTCCTTGTCAATCTCTAAAACCATCCCAGTCGGGGTTGACTCTTCACATATCCAGATGGTTCCTGGTATTGACTGGTTCTATTAGTTAACTGAGCTCATAGGTTTAAGAGGTAACCAGCTACTGAGATCATGGCAGTTTGCTGCGCATGACTGTACATAACCTCTACACTCAAAGTTCCATTTTATTAGAGGTGTCATATTGGTACATCTGTTTTCCCCACCCAAAAGAAAGTCCAAGCACCTGCCAGCATTCACCTGTCCTTCACATGGTCCAATCAGGCACCATCCCACTTAGAGATGCCTTCCAGTCACACCACTCCAGGTTCAGGGCAGGATGACCTTGACTCTCTGAGAAAGGAATGTTATTTTGACTATATGTCACCCACACTCTATATAATCCCCCCTCCTATTTTCCCACAGTAGACAATGTGGCTGGCCTGAAGTCCCAAAAGTGAAATATGGCTTCCAGATCTGACAACTTTCCTATTTCAATCCCCTGCAAATATTTATTTGAATGAAGTTACTAATGAAATCCTGGTGATTTCCTTGCCATGGAGGGAACTAATTAAAAAAATAAGCAGTCTTGGATTAGAGGCGCAGGAAGTCCTCGACCGATGGCCATAATTGAGCCCAATTTTTCTGTTGCTAAGCAAGGCAGTTGGGAAGGGAGCTTCACCCCATTTTACGACTTTCTGGCCAGAGTTGTTAAGTGAATAACTACAGTTCTTTAGCAACATGGTTCTCCAGTGAATCTGGCTTCTCCGTTGGCTTTGCTTAACTGAAGGTCGCAAAAGTTGATTGCTTGACCTCGGGGTACAGCAACCGTCATAAATATAAGCCAGTTGCCAAGCAAAATTCACTTACTAATTGTCTCACTTAGCAATGCAAATTCTGGGCTCAGTTTTGGTCGTAAATTGAGGACTACCTGCATTTGACTTGCCCCTGATCCTCAGCCATCTTAGATGCCAAAAACTGTCTAGGCTGATGAAAAGAAGGACTTGGAGTGACATGATAGCAGCCTTCCAATATCTCAGGGGCTGCCCCAAAGAAGAGAGAGTCAAACTATTCTCCAAAGCACAGGACAAGAAGCAATGGGTGGAAACTAATCAAGGAGAGATGCAACCCAAGCTAAGGAGGAATTTCCTGGCAGTTAGAACAATGAATCAGTGAAACAACTTGCCTTCAGTTGTGAATGCCCCAACATTGCAAGTCTTTAAGATGTTGGATAGCCATTTGTCTGAAGTGGTGTAGGGTTTCCTGCCTGAGCAGGGGGTTGGACTAGAAGACCTCCAAGGTCCCTTCCAACTCTCTTATTCTATTCTAACTTTCCCATACCTGAAATTCTCAGCTCATCCTTCTTCCTTTCCCTCTACTTTTCTAAAAACAGAGGAATCTGAAGAGCTCCGAGCCATCCTTTCGAATCCTCACCTCCGCACACTGCTGCTTACCATTGACCAATCCAAGGACAAGAGCGGCCTCATGAGAAAATACATGCAGGAACCGGTCTTTGTGGAGTTTGCAGATTGTTGCCTGAGGACTGTCGAGCCGGGGGTGAAGGAGAAGGAAATTCCAGAGTGAAGGTCTAGGAGCCACCTAGATGTTTCTACCAGCCCTGGATAGCGGCCGGCAAATTTGGAAATGCTTTGTCTTATTCGCTGCTGACGGTGTGTTGGAATCCCTTGGACAGAACGAGCTAGGCTGCTCCCAAGAACAGTTGACCCAAGCATGGGGGTAGGTGGGGTGGGCCATTTTCACAAGGTTGTTTTTGTTTTTTTGAACCGCCAAATCTTTGCCAGTTTCAGAGTGGCAGTGCCTCTAGAACAATGATGGCGAACCTTTTTTTCCTTGGGTGCCGAATGTGCGCGTGTTCTGACACCCATAATGCAATTCCCATTCTGCATGCGCGCGCCGCCCCCCCCTGCGCGCCCTCCCCCGCCGCCCCCGTGCATGCACGTGACCGTTTGGTGCTAGCAGGCCTCCCTGAAGCCGCCTGGGTCCAAAAACAGGAGGCGGGGGGCACCCCCACCCGTTTTTATCCCAGGAGACTTCAGGGAGGCCCGCTAGCACCAAAACAGTGGGGTGAGGTGCTGCACACCCACCCACCTCCCTGAAGCCTCCTGGAACCAAAAATGGGGCTCGGGAGGGCACCACATTCTCCCCACTCTCTGTGCATGCACGCATGACCCCCCCCCCAACCCTGCTCATGCGGGCGCATCTCCCAGACCTGAAAATCAGCTGGTTGGTGGGAGGCGCATGCACATGTGTAGTGGTGCTGACCTGGGTGACAGATCACGTGTCCGCCGAGATGGCTCCACATACCACCTGTGGCACGCGTGCCACAGGTTCGCCATCACAGCTCTAGAAGGTGGGTGGTTTTCAAAGGGAGAAATATGTTTTTATCTTTTCAATAAATTCTTTAATGAAGCCTAACTAGCCTACTTTTTGCACTCTTGTCTGATTTTATCTTACGTGGGAATGTATTGTGCTTCTGAAGTATAAAACTTACGCAGTAAGACTATCAAAGCCAACCACCTTTATACCCATCTCAAGTTTATTACATCTTAATTTATACAGCATATAATGCAACCCAGGCATTAGGGAGAGTGATCAGAGACTATTACTTCGGCCTCTGCTTTTTAATGATGTATTCTTTTTTCCTGATATTTTTAAGAAACATTTTGAACAAAACCGGCTGCATCTCACAAGAATGTTTAAAATATCTCTTCAGATATTTTTTTTTTTATAAATGCCCAAGAATCAGGCTTTTCCTTTATTACTTTGGGGACACTGACAAGTGCAGTAGAAATTTTAAAAAAATATATAAAGTTCTCACTACATTAAAATGGTGTCTTTGGTGGTAAATGAATATAATTATGTGGCCACTTAAAAAAAAAAAACCCTGAAGATTTCTATCCAAAGGGAGCAGATTCTTGGTATAGCAACTACAGTATAGCACCCTTTTTAAATAGACATTGCCATATAGATACTTTAAAAAAAAAATAGCATCCTTAAAACTAGCAGGATTGAAATTCTACCAGCTCCTGGCTTTAATAAGATTTAGAGCTGTTAGCATGCTTCAACAATGACTTTGAAGAACAATTTTGTGCCCGTACTGATCCAAAAATAGCACCTCATTGGATTTGTTTTAAAAGTCCGCTTTGACTGAGGCGTCTACAGAAATGTAAAATAAAACTGCTGTTGCTTTAAGGTTCTACTTAAAGCCACTGGATTCCTTAAAGCAGGGGTCTCCAACCTTTGCAACTTTAAGTCTGAAGGACTTCAGCTCCCAGACTTCTCCAGCCAACTTTGCTGGCTGGAGAAGTCTGGGAGCTGAAGTCCTTCAGACTTAAAGTTGCAAAGGTTGGAGGCCCCTGCCTTAAAGTGTCATTATTTATAGCCTTGGGTGGAAACCTGGAAAAAGGTAGGCTGTTTTATTGAATAGCAGTCAAGGGTTGGGCTTTGAGCACTTCCCAATCGTTTTCAAGGTCTGCACAAGACTTGTTAAGATTTGCTTCCCGATTCTGAAAATAAAGGATCAGATGATAATGGAGACTGGATCCTTTCACTGCAACCAGATTACTGCCTGCTATCAGGCCATGTAAGGCAGGGGTCTCCAACCTTTGCAACTTTAAGTCTGAAGGACTTCAGCTCCCAGAATTCTCCAGCCAGCTTTGTTATTTTTCTTCTTCATTGGTATTGCGCTAGACTGGGCTTTTATAATTCTGGGAGCTGAAGTCCTTCAGACTTAAAGTTGCAAAGGTTGGAGACCCCTGATGTAAGGCATTGGAGGTAGCTCTGTTTCTGTTATATGCATAGGACCATCCCAAATGGGGGGAAAGGAATGCAATTTAATAAATTGATGGATTGAATGAGTGGGCCAGGAGTGGGCTACTTCTGCATCTGGATTAGGGCTACTCAACTGTGGCCTCTTTAAGATGGGTGGGGAATTCTGGGAGTTGAAGTCCACCCACCTTAAAGGGGCCACGGTTGGGAATCACTGTTTTAGATCATCTTTGTACATGCAAGAAGTGCTGAAGTTCTCTGGTCCTCCAGGAAGCATCCTCAGAAGAGCAGCAATAAATACAAGAGAGATCAAGGGCCCAGAAGGACCGTTTCAGACTCAAGGTATTGCACATTTATCAAGAAGAATCTGGTTGAACCCGGTCACCAGGTAACTGTGGCTGTATGGTCTGGTGTTGGCATAGAGCAGGGGAGACCTTCTGCAGTGGAACCTGATGGAGCCCTGAGGATAAAAAAAAGATGCTGGATAAGCAAGGTATTATACTAATTAAAAAGATTGCAAAATGTGACGCACGCTAGATAGTTATTTACAGGGAAGACAAATTGGGGCACAGTTAACATACATATCTAAAGCAAGTGTCTGATACAGCAAGTGTGCAATCTATTTAATTCTTTTTAATGTTGAAATATTGATTGCATAATTTTATTTGCCACCCATCTTCGCGTGGGTCTACTCTAAAATGAAAGAAACAAACGTAAACATAACAGTAAGGTAAAGGTTCCCCTCGCACATATGTGCTAGTCGTTCCTGACTCTAGGGGGCGGTGCTCATCTCCGTTTCAAAGCCGAAGAGCCAGCGCTGCCCGAAGACGTCTCTGGTCATGTGGCCGGCGTGACTAAACGCTGAAGACGCACGGGACGCTGTTTCCTTCCCATAAAAAGTGGTTCCTATTTTTCTACTTGCATTTTTTACGTGCTTTCGAACTGCTAGGTTGGCAGAAGCTGGGACAGGTAACGGGAGCTCACTCCATTATGCGGCGCTAGGGATTCAAACTGCCGACCTTTGTGATCGACAAGCTCAGTGTCTTAGCCACTAAGCCACCGCATCCCTTAACAACATAACAGTAGCAAAGGAATAAAACAATAAACAATGGAAGTACAATAATATGAAATTTAAAAGGTATTGATTATCATCTTTAAAGCGCTCCATGGCACAGGACCTAGTTATTTGTGGGATCGTATCCTGCCCCATACATCCCTTCGGCCGATTCGCTCACAGAGAGGGACTTCTCCGGGTGCCGTCCACTAGGCAGTGCCAGCGGGCGACGCCCAGGGGAAGGGTCTTCTCTGTGATGGGCCCGACTCTCTGGAACGACCTTCCCCCGGATATTAGAACGACTACGGACCTCCGCGCCTTCCACCAAAAAGTAAAAACCTATTTGTTCCATCAGGCCGGCTTGGCCTAATCTACGCTTCTCGCCCCAGTCTGTTTTCTCAAATTGTTTATTGGGTTTTAATGGGTGGTAATTTTAATGGTTTTTAAATTTTGTACAGGGTAGTTTAATTGGTTTTTAATTTGCGTGTATTGTATGTTTTTAATTGGTTTTTAATTTTCTTGTACACCGCCCCGAGTCCCTTCGGGGAGAGGGGGCGGTTTATAAATATAATAAATTAAATTAAATTAAAAAGATGGGCCGAGGGGGGCAGGAAAGCACAGAGGGAGGTGGGGATCAGTTAATTAGTTCAGTCGCCACCGTTATTCCATAAGATACAACAGCTAGAGGTCGTCCTCGACTTAAGAACCATCCGCTTAGCGATTGGTTGAAGTCACAATAGCATTGAAAAAGGGGATTTATAACTGTCTCAGCATCCTCCCGGTCACATGACCAAAATTTGAGCTCTTGGCAACTAGCATGTACTTATGACGGTTGCCCATCGCTGGGTCACGTGATTACCATCTGCAACCTTCATAGCCGGCTTCCGAAAACCGGTCAATGGGGGAAGCTGAATTCGCTTAACAACCGCACGATTCACTTAACCGCACGATTCACTCAACTGTTTTTAGGGTTTTTAATGATTAATTTTTAGTTTTAATATGGGATTTTAGCACAGGGTTAGTTTAATTTTATTTTATATTGTACTATGTTTGTGATTTTATATGTATTTTAAATTCCCTGTGCCCCGCCTCGAGTCCCTTCAGGGAGAGAGAGCGGGTTATAAATTAAAATTTATTTATTATTATATATAGAACTGTTTGTATATTTTTTACTGTTTTTATTCTGCCTGTGCACCGCCCCAAGTCCCCATGGGGAGAGGGAGCGGTTTATAAGTATTAAAATTATTATTATTAGTATTATATATTATTTAAGGGCAGTGATTCCCTTAACAACCATGGCAAAAAAAAAGGCCATAAAATCAGGGGCGACTCAAGAACAGTTTTGCTTCGCGATGGAAATTCTGGTCCCAATTGTCATAAATCAAGGTTCGTTTAGGGACCGTTTGAAGTTACACCACCAAAGAAAAAAGTGACTTACGACCATTTTTCACACTTATGACCACAGTAGCATCACCGTGGTCAAGGTGATTCGCCTTTGAATGCTTGACAACCGACTCATGCATACAACGGTTGCAATGTCCCGGGGTCATGTGGTCCCCTTTTATGACCTTCTGACAAGCAAAGATTCATTCCACTTCAGCCAAGAGATTTGCTTAACAACCGTGTTACTAATTTAACAAATGCAAGTGATTCACTTAAAAACTGTGGCAAGAAAAGTCGTAAAACCCACTTAACAATTTTTTCACTTAGCAACATAAATTTTGGGGCCAATTATGGTCCTAAATTGAGGACTGCCTCATTCCTATGCTAGGAATGGCTAACAAAAGGTAGGAATTATTTTTAATTCACTGGGTCTCCGTGTGTTCAAAAAAATATGCCCTATTTTTTCGGAATATAAGACATTCTGGAGGATAAGACGCACCTTAGTTTTTGGGAAGGAAAATATGAAGAAGAAAAATTCTGCCTCTGCCCACCAGCATCCATGGTATTCAGCTGACACCTGGTAACAAGGTCAGCCAATGAATAGGCAAAACAACTAAGTCAGCCAATGAGGGCCATTTGGACTCTGAAATTTGCTGTGTGAGCAACAAGGAGACAGGGAGGAGCCTGGCTTAGTGGAAAACTGAAAGTGAAACTGCTTGTGTTTTGCTTGTATTTTTTATTATTATTATTATTATTTTTTAGCAGAGTTGGAAGGGACCTTGTAGGTCTTCTAGTCCAACCCCCTGCGTGGGCAGGAACCTTATACCATTTCAGACAAATGGCTATCTAACATCTTCTTAAAGACTTCCAGGGTTGGGGCATTCACAACTTCTGGAGGCAAGCTGTTCCAGAGGTTAATTGTTCTAACTGTCAGGAAATTTCTCCTCAGTTCTAAGTTGCTTCTCTCCTTGATTATTTTCCACCCATTGCTTCTTGTCCTGCCCCCAGGTGCCTTGGAGAATAGTTTGACTCCCTCTTCTTTGTGGCACCCTCTGAGATATCGGAACACTGCTATCATGTCTCCCCTGGTCCTTCTCTTCATCAAGCTAGACATACCCAGCTCCTGCAACCGTTCTTCATATGTTTTAGTCTCCAGTCCCCTAATCATCTTGGTTGCTCTTCTCTGCACTCTTTCCAGAGTCTCCACGTCTTTTCTACATCGTGGCGACCAAAACTGTATGCAGTATTCCAAGTGTGGCCTTACCAAGGCACTATACAGTGGCATTAACACTTCACGTGATCTAGATTCTATCCCTCTGTTTATGCAGCCTAGAACTGTGTTGGCTTTTTTGGCAGCTGCTGCACACGGCTGGCTCATATTTAAATGGTTGTCCACTAGGATTCCAAGATCCCTCTCACAGTTGCTACTATTGAGCAAGGTACCACCTATACTGTACCTGTGCATTTTGTTTTTCTTGCCTAAATGTAGAACCTTACTTTTTTCACAATTGAATTTCATTTTGTTAGATAGTGCCCAATGTTCAAGTTTGTCAAGATCCCTCTGTATCTCAAGCCTATCTTCTGTAGTGTTGGCTATTCCTGCCAGCTTGGTGTCGCCTGCAAATTTGATGAGTTCCCCATTTATCCCCTCATCCATTTACCGCTCCCTTGGAAAACCTGCTTTTGGTAATGTATTGTGTATATTTTGAATCCTGCCGAATCAGGTATTGTGATTTCTGGATGTGATTGCTGCGGCAAACTCTGACGAGCCAGGTCAGCTTCAGCACTTATTGCAGCCTGATTCAGCATGAGCAGCTGATTGGCAAGTGGATCGACTGCCGGAATACCCCCACTCAGCTGTTCCAGGCTGCAGGGATTGCCACAGACCATCGCTGCCTCCATGCCTCGTGTTTTTTGGCCTCTGGAGGGGGTGGGTGGGGCTACATTTGGTATATAAGACGCACCCAAATTTCCACCCTTTTGGGGGGGGGGGGGAAAGGTGTGTCTTATACTCTGAAAAATACGGTATATGGTTGCGCTTCAGTGTTTGGTTGAAAATGATGTAAGCTTGGTTGTTTTCCAGGGATGTGAGTGTGTGAGTGAGCAGAAGTCAAACGTGGAAGCGTGTGTAACAGTAGACCTTACCTGTGGGGCAGCTCGGATGGAGTTGACACCTTGTACAGGGAACCTGGACTCTGTTTTGGTCCAGTTCACCTTCTGTAAGGCTTGTAGGCATGTTAGGAGAGCAAGTTCTCGCTGGAGCCCCACCAGCGTTGTTGGGGTGCTTGACAGAACAAGGCTGAGAGGCCAGACGTGGATGATGGGATTCAGAGGCCAGGAGCTGCCCAGTTTTTTATCAGCCTGGCCTAAGGGAGCAGCTGCCCCAAGGACAGAGGGAAGGAGATGTTCCTCTATGCCATCCAGTTCTTTTGCAGCTATCACTGCCATCTTGGTCTACGGAAGAGGAATAAAAAAATACTCCAATTTACCCGCCAAGTAATCATTGAGAAAAGGAAAGATTTATTTCTCTTCTGGATTAAATAATCTGAAAGCAGTAGAACTACTACTACTAATAATCTTTATTGTCATTGTACTAAAATTACAATGAAATTGGTTTTAACTTCACTGACAGTTAGAACAATTAACCTCTGGAACAGCTTGCCTCCAGAAGTTTTGAATGCCCCAACCCTGGAAGTCTTTAAGAAGATGTTAGATAGCCATTTGTCTGAAATGGTATAAGGTTCCTGCCCACGCAGGGGGTTGGACTAGAAGACCTACAAGGTCCCTTCCAACTCTGCTATTGTATTGTATTGTATTGTATTGTATTGTATTGTATTGTATTGTATTGTATTGGTGCAAAATTATAACAGAAACAAAACAGGCTTGACTACTGTAACACTCTCTACATGGGGCTCCCCTTGAGGTGCACTCGAAGGTTACAGTTAGTCCAGAATGCGGCCGCGCGGGTGATCATGGGAGCCTCTAGGCATTCCCACATAACACCTCTCGCTGCACTGGCTACCTGTGGCCTTTTGGGTGCGCTTCAAGGTGTTGACGACCATCTTCAAAGCGCTCCATGGCTCGGGGCCTAGCTATATGCGAGACCGTCTCCTGCCCCATACATCCCTTCGACCGATCCACTCCCACAGAGAGGGCCTTCTCAGGGTGCTGTCGGCCGGGCAATGCCGGTTGGCGACACCCAGGGGAAGGGCCTTCTCTGTGGCGGGCCCAGCCCTCTGGAACGACCTGCCCCCCGAACTACGCACCATCTCAGACCTCCGCCTCTTCCGCCAGCGTCTTAAAACGCACCTATTCCAACAAGCCGGCCTAGCATAACCTCCCGTTCCTGACTGTTATTAGCTAGATTTTAATTAGGGGGATTTTACACTATTTTAGCACAGGGTATGGGTTTAATAGTTTTTTTTTAAATTGTATTTTTGTATATTTGTATTGTTTTTTTAAATTTCCTGTGTGCCGCCCTGGGTCCTTTTAGGAGAAGGTGCGGGGTATAAATTCGAATCAATTTTTAAAAAAAGAGAGAAAAAAGAAAAAACTAGCATGTGCATGGAGTGATTGCGGTTGATATTAAAAGTCTCACAGCCCAAGGATAGAAGCTATCTTTAAACCTGTTTGTTCGGCTGGCTATACTTTGATATCTTCTGCCTGATGGTAGAAGGGCAAAGAGATACCAACCAGGGTGTGAATCATCTATGAGAATCTTCCTTACTCTGCTAAAGCAGTGAGATCTGGCGATGTTATCCAGTGATGTCAGAGGGCAACAGATGGTTTCTTGTGCCGAATTGATCACTCTCTGTAGTGCCTTCCTCTCCGCAACTGTTAAACCAGCATACCACACTGTGATACAATATGGGAGGACACTGATAGAAAGAGGTCATCAGCCGTTGTTCCACCTGATTTTTCCACAGGACTCTAAGGAAATGAAGTCTTGGTTGGGCTTTTCCAATCACCAGAGACGTGTTGTTTTCCCAGGTGAGATCTTGGCTAATAAGCACTCCTAAGAATTTAAAAGAGGAAACCCTCTCCACACAGCCCCCCTCAATATACAGTGGGGCAGGTTCATCTCTGCAACTGTAGAAGAGGCGCAGTGGTGGTGCAGTGGTTAGAATGCAGTACTTCAGGCTTCTTCGGCTGACTGCCGATTGCCAGCAGTTCTGCACTTCAATCCTCGCCAGGCTCAAGGTTGACTCAGCCTTCCGTCCTTCCGAGGTCGGTAAAATGAGGATCCAGATTGTTGAGGGTCATAGGCTGACTCTGTAAACCACTTAGAGAAGCACTGTGAAGCGGTACATAAGTCTAAGTGCTATTGCTATTGAATAATCTCAAGCATGCAATCATTAATAAAGGATTACAGAGAGTCCTTTGACGCATTTAGCGACTGTTTGAAGTTGCAACACTGCTGAAACAAATTAATGATTTACAACCGGTTCTCCAAGTTACGACCGTTGCAGCAGCATCCTTGTGGTCACCAGGACATGATTTGGGTGCTTGGCAATCGGCAGGTATGGTTGCCACTCAGATGGTTGCAGTATCCCAGGCTCACTTTGTTGCCATTTACAATCTTCCCTGCTGGAATCTGACAAGCAAAGTCAACACGGAAGCCAGCAAGAAGTCACAAATCATGATAGCTTGTTTCACTTAATGCCCGTGGCAAAAAAAAAAAGATGGTAAAATTGGGTGCAGTCATATGATGTCTCACTTTAGGACCCCAACGCTTAACAATGAATTTTCCAATACCAATTATGACTGTAACTTGAGAACTATCTATATGGCAAAACATATATATACACTGCAGCTTTCCTCATTTTTGTCACTTACATTTTGCCTTATGAGGGGAGAGGACTTTCTTTAAATTCCCACAAATGTTTTGTTGTTAGCTGCAAAGTCGTGTCCGAGCCATCGCGACCCCATGGACAACATTCCTCCAGACCTTCCTGTCCTCTACCATCCTCTGGAGTCCATTCAGTGACTCCATCCAGCCCCCTCCTTCTCTGCCATCCCCTTCTTCTTTTGCCCTCCATCGTTCCCAGCATGAGGCTCTTCTCCAGGGAGTCCTTCCTTCTCATGAGGTGGCCAAAGCATTTGAGTTTCCTCTTCAGGATCTGGCCTTCTAAAGAGCAGTCAGGGTGGATCTCCTCTAGGACTGACCGGTTGGATGGCCTTGCAGTTCAAGGGACTCGCAGGAGTCTTCTCCAGCACCATAGCTCAAAGGCCTCGATTCTCTGGCATTCAACCTTCTTTACGGTCCAAGGAAGGTTTCACGGCCTTCAGCATAGCCTTAACTATAGGCACTTTGTTACTTAGCTATATATGTATCGTGTGTGTGTGTGTGTGTGTGTGTGTGTAGGTAGACCGGGGATGGATGATGACAAATGATGAAAGCCGTGAGCATCCATCATGACATAAGATCCATCCCTTTTGTGTGTTGTGAGATCACACACACATTTATTATTTTACTGATTAGATTTATTTGCTGTCCATCTTGCTTCAAAGTGACTCTGGTGGCTTACAACATTAAAAGTAGTAAAACTGTAAAAATCAGGTATTACTGATACAAATAAAATGACAATTAAAAGATGTGGAGGGAACGGGCAGGATGTGAAGGGGTGGAGTTGGGGTCTATCTAGCGCTTACAGTGTGATTATTCCTGGGTTATATCTGAAAGTAATTCCTTATGATGCGGTCTTCATCACTTTGAAAAAAAGTCTCCAATTCTGTCAATGCTTCTACCCAACCTGTTTGAAACTCTTCACCAACATGTTTCAATGCATTTGTAGACATGAGGACTAGAAACCCTTGGAAAACATTTAAAAAAAAAAAAAACAACCTTGCTTAGGTCTTTGCCCAGAACTGCAGCACGCTTAGTTTTGTTTCCAGTTTTCAAAAAAGAAAATTTCTGGATGATTTTTTTTTAACCTTGTTAAACTTGGGTTTTTCTTACCTTCCATTTCTTCCAGGTCCGTTTTATAATCCTAACAGCTTTACGTAACCTCTGGAAATGTTTCCTAGCTAGCCACTGGCGAACAGCTACCAAAAGAAGAGAGAAAAAAAGCATTAAGCGAATATGCTAGAGCCGTGATGGCCACAGGTGGCACACAGAGCCATATTTGGGGGCATGCTAGTTGTCATCTGATTTTTGCCCTTCCGGAGGGCCAGGGGTGGCCGTTTTTGCCCTCCCCAGGCTTCAGGAAAGCCTTCAGAGGCTGGGGAAGGCAAAAAACGGCCCCAATTGGCCAACTGGAGGCCTTCCAGACGCCGGAAGTGGATTGTTTCTGAACTTCGGGTTAGCCTTAAAGTTGCAAAGTTTGCCCACCCCTGGGTTAGCCCGTTGGAGATGTTTTTCGCCCTCCCCAGCCTCTGGAGGCTTCCGTTTACTGCTTCCAGGGGGACCGAGGGAGGCCATTTTCACCCTCCCCAGGCTTTAGGAAAGCCTCCAGAGCCTGGGGAGGAGGGGTTGTGCATGCGTGCACAGGTGGAGACGGGGGAGATTGAGTGGGCGCAATTTTGACCACCCCCTAAGAAAAAGGTTCGCCATCACTGTACTAGAGCAGTGTTTCTCAACCTTGGCAACTTTAAAGGTTCGTGAACTTCAACTCCCAGAATTCCCCGGTCAGTTATGCTGGCTGGGAGTTGTTGAAGCACCCACAACGTGCCAGGGTTGAAAAACGCTGTGTTAATAGGACACAAATAGCAACTCTCTTATACTCGGAGAAATGGCTCTTCTGACTTTCTAGGAACTTGGGAAAATAACAGAATAAGAGAGTTGGAAAGGATCTTGGAGGTCCCTTTAGTCCAACTCTCTGCTCAAGCAGGAAACCCTATGTTCTGACCGAGGCTTCCCCAAAAAGTATGAAGCAGATTCCTGGTCTGGACGAAACCCCTTTTATTAAACGAATGTGAATTCCTCTCCTTCAGCAAAGGCCTGGTAAACAGTCCTTCAAAGGTGAATTTATGACCACAGACTTTATCTAGCTTGGAAAGCTGCCATGTAAATATTGTCCAAATGCAGTGCTGTGGAAGAAAAGACTTGGCACAAAGTCTCTGAAATTCACAGACAGATCTTTACACTCTTGAAACAAAAAAAACGAACAAACAAATTGTTTCCTGGAAAAGCCCACTCCCCTTTCGCTCCTCTTTTATTTCCTATGGGGGAGGGGGCATTCACCGTCCACCTGTGGCTTTACTCCCAGGTCGACCCTGATTTCTTAGATGTTTTTTTCTTCTGGCAGCTCTGCACATGCGCATGCCGGGAACAGGCTCCAGCTGTTCCTCTGCCTCACTGCTGTCTAGCTCCGAAGGCAGCTGAGAACTGCCAGAAGGCCTCAGCCCTATCTCTGCCTCTGACGCAGAACCCTCGTCTGACCCTTCTCCAGCCTCCAGGACTGGCCCATGCTCCTCCCCAACCTCCTCACTGTCCGAATCTTCAGCCAGCTGAGCTGGCTGTTGGCAGGCCACAACATCCTATACCAGGGGTCTGCAAAGTTGGCTCTTTTAAAATGGGTGGACTTCAACTCCCAGAATTCCCCAGCCAGCTATGCTGGCTGGGGGATTCTGGGAGTTGAAGTCCACCAGTCTTAAAAGAGCCAACTTTGCAGACCCCTGTCCTATACCATTTCAGGCAAATAGCTCTCCAACCTCTTCTTAAAAAGTGTTTTTAAGGCTTTCCAGAAGGAGAAAGGATGCATATCCTTCATTTGGTCCTTTTAAATTCAAATCTCCATGATTGAACTTGCAAAGCAGAAGTTTTCACTCTAAGCTCCGTCTCTCCTCTCAAAGGACATGTAGAAACTCCTCCAGATCTCTCAGTAAAGGAACCCTACACACACACACACACACACACACACACTCACTCACCTGACTGGATGACGGTTGCAGACCTTCTCTGCCTGGCGATTTTCTTCCTCTGAAACCTTCTCCAACAGCCCTGAATGCAGAACGCTTTCTCGGATAAGATAGAAGCCCTTTGGAATTCGAGAAGCTCTAACTATGAAAAATGTAAAAATAATAATAATTGTTTTTGGACCTGGGTGTAGCCAAAACAGATTTCTTCACACAGTGGTGGTCTGCAGACCGGTTTGGCCCAGTTTGGCCAAACCGGTAGGAGTTTTGTCCGATACTGAAGCACTTTCCTTTTTTTAATTTAATTGATTTCCCTACTTTATAAATCACCATTACTGTGGAACCGGTGGGTGGTTAGAAAATTTCACTACTAAGAGAGATACAAAAGTGGCCGGTAGGTATAAAAACGTTGACTCCCTGTCCTGTACCATTTCAGACAAATGGCTATCCAACATCTTCTTAAAGACTTGCAGTGTTGGGGCATTCACAACTTCTGGAGGCAACTTCTGTTCCACTGATTAATTGTTCTCACTGTCAGGAAATTTCTCCTCAGTTCTAAGTTGCTTCTCTCCTTGATTAGTTTCCACCCATTGCTTCTTGTTCTGCCCTCAGGTGCTTTGGAGAATAGTTTGACTCCCTCTTCTTTGTGGCACCCTCTGAGATATTGGAAGACTGCTATCATGTCTCCCTTGGTCCTTCTTTTCATTAAACTAGACATACCCAGTTCCTGCAACTATTCTTCATATTCTTTAGCCTTTAGGTAGAAAGGAGGGAGAACGGAATGGCCTGAATCTAAAAGTGCCTTGCCTCCACCGTCCAGACTTGTCTTTCATATCTTGGAATCTTGGAATCCTAGTGGACAACCATTTAAATATGAGCCAGCAATGTGCAGCAGCTGCCAAAAAAGCCAACACAGTTCTAGGCTGCATAAACAGAGGGATAGAATCTATATCACGTGAAGTGTTAATGCCACTGTATAGTGCCTTGGTAAGGCCACACTTGGAATACTGCATACAGTTTTGGTCGCCACAATGTAGAAAAGACGTGGAGACTCTGGAAAGAGTGCAGAGAAGAGCAACCAAGATGATTAGGGGACTGGAGGCTAAAACATATGAAGAACGGCTGCAGGAGCTGGGTATGTCTAGTTTGATGAAGAGAAGGACCAGGGGAGACATGATAGCAGTGTTCCGATATCTCAGGGGGTGCCACAAAGAAGAGGGAGTCAAACTATTCTCCAAGGCACCTGAGGGCAGAACAATAAGCAATGGGTGGAAAGTAATCAAGGAGAGAAGCAACTTAGAACTAAGGAGAAATTTCCTGACAGTTAGAACAATTAGTCAGTGGAACAGAAGTTGCCTCCAGAAGTTGTGAATGTTCCCAACACTGGAAGTCTTTAAGAAGATGTTAGATAGACATTTGTCTGAAATGGTATAAGATTCCTGCCCACGCAGGGGGTTGGACTAGAAGACCTACAAGGTCCCTTCCAACTCTGCTATTGTATTGTATTGTATTGTATTGTATTGTATTGTATTGTATTGTATTGTATTGTATTGTATTGTATTGTATTGTATTGTATTGTATTGTATTGTATTATTGTATATGTCCTCATGAGGGCTAGAAACTTTTGATATTACAGAATCCTATCTTGGCAAAATTCACCTTGATCCCACCCCCGACCAACATTTTGTTTTCCTTTCCAAAACTCGCTGGATGATCCTTACCATGGAGTTGGTCAAAAATACTTTAGTCTTGCCACAAAACAAGGGTAGGTGAGGTGATTTTGTTTCTCCAGGTTTGGCCGATGAATTAATGGGTTTCACTTGCCGAAGGATATCTTGGACCTTAGACTGCAAAGTGTCACATTCTTCTTCTATAGGAGGAGTCGCTGATTTGCCTGTTAAGAGAATTTAAAAACAAACAAACACTGGTAAAAGGTTTTAAAATATTAGCAGTCATTGTGAGCCAAACTACATGGGTTTAAATTTAACAAATACTAAGTAAAATGGGACTAACTAAAAATGTCTTAGAAATGCCAAAGCAGGCGATGCTATGAGATCTAAATATGCATAATCTTCGCCCTCCTGCATGGAATGGGGGCAGCGTTTCTGCATTCTGTCTTCTGTACTGAATCTACAGGTAGGCCTCGACATATGGCTGATTGCTTAGCCACTGCTTGAAGTTACAATGGAAGAAGGGAATTATGACCCAGATTTGAAGTTGCAATGGCCGTTCCCCCAATCTGTTATCACATAACCACATTTTGACTATTGGGCAACCGGTCTGCATTTACTCCAGAAGATCGGCTTAAGATACAGAAGGATCTTGACAAACTTGAACATTGGGCACTATCCAACAAAATGAAATTCAATGGTGAAAAGAGTAAGGTTCTACATTTAGGAAAGAAAACGAAATGCACAGGTACAGTATAGGTAGTACTTTGCTCAATAGTAGTAACTGTGAAAGGGATCTTGGAGTCCTAGTGGACAACCATTTAGATATGAGCCAGCCGTGTGCAGCAGCTGCCAAAAAAGCCAACACAGTTCTAGGCTGCATAAACAGAGGGATAGAATCAAGATCACGAGAAGTATTAATACCACTTCATAAGGCCTTGGTAAGGCCACACTTGGAATACGGCATTCAGTTTTGGTCGCCACGATGCCGAAAAGATGTGGAGACTCTAGAAAGAGTGCAGAGAAGAGCAACAAAGATGATTAGGGGACTAGGTCGCCCTGGGTCCTTTTGGAGAAGGGCGGGATATAAATCTAATAAATAAATAAATAAATAAATAAATAAATAAATAAATAGAGACTAAAACCTATGAGGAACAGTTGCAGGAACTGGGTATGTCTAGTTTAATGAAAAGAAGGACTAATGGAGACATGATAGCAGCCTTCCAATATCTCAGGGGTTGCCACAAAGAGGAGGGAATCAAACTATTCTCCAAGGCACCTGAAGCCATGGGTGGAAACCAATCAAAGAGAGAAGCAACTTAGAACTGAGGAGAAATTTCCTAACAGAACAATTAATCAGTGTATAGAAGTTGCCTCCAGAAGTTGTGAATGCCCCAACACTGGAAGTCTTTAAGAAGATGTTGGATAGCCATTTGTCTGAAACGGTATAAGGTTCCTGCCTAGGCAGGGGGCTGGACTTCTAGGCCAAGGTCCCTTCCAACTCTGCTATTGTATTACATTACTGTTGTTTGCAGCATCCTGCGGTTATGTGACCATAATGTTTTTCCTACAAGGTCCCTTCCAACTCTGCTATTGTATTGTATTGTATTGTAAGAGGGAATCCGCTCCTCCAAAGTAGTGTCCCCCCCCCCCGCCTAATTCCCAAGAAGTTACAGTCAAAGCGAAAGGATGTGAAAATGACAGTGAGCCTCCCCCCGCCCCGCACCTTCCAACAGAATTGGCAGGACATGATGGGGGACCTGACCCATTCGCTTTATGACAGATGCCAAAAAATCATAAATGTAATCACGAGATGATCTGCTTAACAACCATCGTAACTTACGCGAGAGATTACGGGCACAATTACAGTAGTAAGTCAATGAGTAACTGTACACAACAGTCCTGTGAAAAGGTGTACTTGCCGCAGCTGCTAACAGTTTGAAAGCATGCAAATGCAATTAGATAAATAGGTACTGTTCTGACCCAGGCTTCCCCAGCAGCACAAAGCCGAGTTCTCATCCCAATAAAACCCCTTTTATTTAATTGACAGTGAATTCCTCTCCAGCCAAGTCTTTCCTCTCCCAACGTCTTTCAAGATAGTTCACAATTACCGACCTTTATCAGGCTTGGAGAGTGGCCGGGCCCATCTGTTTCAGACGCCTCAATGCTTGACAAGAATGCAGGAATGAACTAATTGTCTCCTGCAAATTCCACTCCCCTTTTGCTCGTCTTTTATTCCCTCTGGGAGGGGCCATTCACCATCCACCTGTGGCCTTCCTCCCAAGTCGACCCCTGTTCTTTAGCTATCCCCTTCGTCTGGCAACTCTGCGCATGCGCAGACTGGGAACAGGCTCCAGCTGTTCCTCTGCCCCACTGATATCCAACTACGAAGACAACTGATAAATAATAATAATAATAATTATTATTATTATTATTATTATTATTATTATTATTTAATTTATAACCCGCTCTCTCTCCCCAAAGGGACTCGAGGTGGGGCACAGGGAAATTAAAAATACATATAAAAACCACAAACAATACAGTATTAAAAAAGAATTAATCTAAAACCCTGCGCTAAAATCCCATGTTAAAACTAAAATCCTATGTTAAAACTAAAACTAACTGTCAGACGGCCCTGGCCCCCTCTCTGCTTCTGACACAAAGCCTTCCCCAGACTCCAGGACTGGCCCATCTTTCTCCCCAACCTCCTCACTGTTCGAATCTGCTGCCAGCTCCTCTGGCCACTGGCGGGCCACAACAGGTACCAGTTGGTGGGAAAATAACAGAATTCACCTTGGCATACAGTCATGCTGGTCACATGACCTTTGGACTACGCTAGCTCCCTTGGCTAAGAAACGGAGGTGAGCAGCCCCGAGTCGGACACAACTAGACAGGGGAAGCGTTTACCTTTACCAACCCATGTAGCTTGGCCCCATGATGGGGGAGTCCTAATCTAAGCTTACCTCTACAAGCCAGTTTTGTTTTGCTAAAGCAAGGAGAGAGAGAGGTGAGGTGGGTTGCTTGGAGAGAGAGAGAGGCTGCCGTAGAGAGAAGCAGGTTTTGGGAAGAATGGAAGAAGAATCCAAGGAAAGCTAGGAAAAGCAAAAGGGCAGTTGGAAAGAAAGCGGGCAACGCATTTGATTAGCGGACAACAACAAAAGGTAAATCAGAAACTAAACCAAAGACCCATAATTATTCTCGGATTAGTATACAGGTAGTCCTTGAGTTACGATCACAATTGAGCCCAAGATTTAGATCGCTAAGTGAAACATTTTCTAAGTGAGTTTGCCTCACTTTACAACTTTTCCCACCCCTATTGTTTATTTTATTTTTATATATTTTATTAAATTTATACCCCGCCCTTCTCCTTGCAAGGACCCAGGTCGGCGCACAGGCAATATTAAAAACCATACAAAATGCAAAAATATATCATTAAAAAAACTATTAAATTCTATCCCGTGCTAAAACCCATTATAAAACCCTAAGAATTTAAAATTTATCCACATTTAAAAGTCAGAAAACGGGGGTTATGCGAGGCCGGCTTGTTGGAATAAATTAAGCGAATCATTTGATTTATTAAATTAGTAAGACAGTGGTTCAGTGAATCTGGATTTCCCATTGACTTTGCTGGTCAGAAGGTCACAAAAGGAGATCACATGACCCTGGGACGCTGCAGCCGCCATAAATGCGAACCACTTGCTGAGCATCTGGATTTTGAGTGTGTGATCACTGAGAGGCTGCAAAGATTGTAATGGTATAGTACAGCCCAGGGGTCTGCAAAGTCGGCTCTTTTAAGACTGGTGGACTTCAACTCCCAGAGTTCCCCAGCCAGCTATGCTGGCTGGGGAATTCTGGGAGATGAAGTCCACCAGTCTTAAAAGAGCCGACTTTGCAGACCCCTGGTATAGCCTTTATTGTCACTGTACAAAATAAATACAACAGAATTCGTTCATAACTCACTTTTTTAGTGCCTTTGTAACTTTGAATGGTCACTAAATTTAAATGAACTGTTGTAAGTGGAGGACTACCTGTACTTAGGTGTTTTGGTTTTTTTTTACAAATAGTGACAAATGAGATGTACTTCCCTACCAGAAAGGAGCACTGAGTTATTTGTAAGTGTGATTCTTCAAGTGATAATTTGGGAATTTGTGTATATTTGGCTAAAGTTACATACATACATACATAAAGTTACATACATACATACATACATTCATCCCTACGGCCGATCCGCTCCCACAGAGAGGGCCTTCTCAGGGTGCCGTCGGCCGGGCAATGCCGTCTGGCAACACCCAGGGGAAGGGCCTTCTCTGTGGCGGGCCCTGCCCTTTGGAACGACCTCCCTCCTGAACTTCGTACCACCTCAGACCTCCGCCTCTTCCGCCAGTGTCTAAAGACACATCTTTTTCAGCAAGCCGGCCTAGCCTAACCTCCCGCTGGGGCTATTTTAAATTGGGGTTTTAATTTGGTTTTAGCATAGGATTGTTTAATTTAATATGCTTTTACATTTTGTATATTTTGTTTCATATGTTTTAAATTCCTGTGCGCCGCCCTGGGTCCCTCGTGGAGAAGGGCGGGATATAAATCAAATTAAAATAATAATAAATAAATAAATAAATAAATAAATAAATAAATAAATAAATAAATAAATAAATAAATAAATAAATAAATAAATAAATAAAGTTCTCCAGAGCCGGGGTCTCCAACCTTGGCAACTGTAAGCCTGGTGGACTGCAACTTCCAGAATTCCCCAGCCAGACCTTAAGTGCCCCAAGCTGATAAAGTCAATTAATCTTGGAGATAGTTGTGAAGAAGAAGAAGAAGAAAAATGACACATTGACTTTGGTTTTGTTAATTAGAAAAGATTTGGTGTTATAGGATTGGCCAGTTGTATATCAAGGTGTAAAAACAAAAAAGTTGAGGTTGGAGTCTATTTATCTTGTATTGTGCTAAGAAGAGTTGGAAGTCAGTCCCCTTTTCTTTCTTTTTTTCTCTTTCTCCTCATATCTCACATCCCCTTTCCCCCCTTAATTTCTTATTTTTCTTCTTCTCTTTTTTGTATTTTATATAATACAATAAAATACAATACAATAGAAGAGTTGGAAGGGACCTTGGAGGTCATCTAGTCCAACTTCCTGCCTAGGCAGGAAGCCCTATACCATTTCAGACAAACATCTTCTTAAAGACTTCCAGTGTTGGGGCATTCACAACTTCTGGAGGCAACTTCTGTTCCACTGGTTGATTGTTCTCACTGTCAGGAAATTTCTCCTCAGTTCTAAGTTGCTTCTCTCCTTGATTAGTTTCCACCCCATTGCTTCTTCTCCTGCCCTCAGGTGCTTTGGAGAATAGTTTGACTCCCTCTTCTTTGGGGCAACCCCTAAGATATTGGAACCCCTGAGATATTGGACCACTGAGATATTGGATATAATAAAACAAAACCTTAACAAAGATGAAAAAACCTTAATCTTAGAGATAGTCCATGCTGTTACCCGAAGATACAACCTTAAGCTTACCATTCTCTGCATCATGGGAAAAGTCATTTCCTTGACTGGACCTTGCTTTCAGATTCCGTTTCTTTAATTTCTTCAATAGCCCATAACGTTCCAAAAAGCTTCCAAAGGAAATCCTGCCGAGAAAGCAGTAAGGGGTGAGAAAGCAGTACTGAGTAAGGGGAAAGAAATGATCTGATGCATAATCTGTACAGACAGCCCTCAACCTATCACTGTAATTGACCCTGGAATTAGGCTTTTAAGTAATGCCAGTTATTAAACAGGTCACCAGGTGACCATGCCTGATTTTATAACCTTTTTTTCTGATAGTCATTAAGCGAATCCATTGTCTGCAATGGGCTTTTTTTTTTTACAGGAAACCAGAAGTAAGTACCAGTCTCTAGCAAATATATATTGTATATATGTATATATGCATACATATTTATATACTTTGTTCCACAAAACCATGTTAGGCCCCAATTAAGGGAGGAGACATACTGTTTCCTTTTCTGCCTTTCGGCTCATCACCAGAGACCATCTAGACAGAAAGCCATGAGTTCCGTTGTGTAATTTTTTTATATGTGTGTTATGTTTTTGAGCTTTTTTATATGTGTATTTATTGATCAGCTCAAAAACGTAACACACATATAAAAAAAATTACACAACGGAACTCATGGCTTTCTGTCTAGATGGTCTCTGGTGAGGAGCCGAAAGGCAGAAAAGGAAACAGTATGTCCCCTTAATTGGGGCCTAACAGGGTGTTGTGGAACAAAGTATATACTTATCCTCCTGTCTCAGCTGAGCAGGAAGAGAACCTGGTGGCTCAAAGTGATAAGGCATATGCCTAGCATGTAATATAGCCCCGGTTCAAATCCCAGTAAGGGTATGGCTAGCTGATGAGAGGTAAAAAGCTTGAAATAGATCTATACTAGTCTCCCTGACTTATTTATTGATCAGCTCAAAAATGTAACACACATACATATTTATATACACATACAAACACACAACAGCACAAAAGCAACACTAAAATGGTTTCCTGCCTGGAAGGCTCCTAGGGTGGACCAGCAGGCTTGGAGGAAGCCAAAAAATTTGCAGAAGAACAAAATGGTATATATTTAGCAAAATTATCAGTAATAAACTAAAAACTTGCTTTGATGCTATCAGTGAATGACAGGAATATAGATGAAACCTACTGTATGTTATGCCAGCATGCTAGTCAAACAGCCACATTAATTTTAGAGTTAATTTGGATATAAGCAAAAGGCTATTATAGTGTAAAATAAAACCCAATTTCCCAACTTGTAGACAACAAATAAATACCTTAAAGAGAAAAGTGCTGTAAAGTTTGTACATTTATTGTGTAGGAAATTTTATTTTTTAAAAAAAGGGGGGGGAATCCTCTCTCACCACTGACAACCCAACTTATTGGGAGTGAGATGATAGATAATTACTGTGAGATATACAAACCATCTGTTATCCCATTTCCAAATATTATCAGGGCAATGAGAGAAAAATGCAGGGAAAAATACAAGCCAGGAAAATCATAAATAAGGAAAGAAATGCCACCTCTTTACCTAACTGGAAAGCCAGCGGCACTGATGTTGACGGTTTCTACAATGCCACACGCCTCCAACTGCTGCAGCACCTGGAATAGAAAGATTTAGATTTAGATTTTATTTGATTTATATCCCGCCCTTCTCCAAAAGGACCCAGGGCGACGCACAGGAATTTAAAATAACATACAAAAAATACAAAAATACAAAAAAATTTTTAAAACCCATTAAATACCAAGTCCTGCGCTAAAACCAATTAAAATCCCTAATTAAAACTATCTATGCTAGTCACAGCGGAGGTTATGTTAGGCCGGCTTGATGAAAAAGACGTGTTTTTAAACACTGGCGGAAGAGGCGGAGGTCGGTGATGGTACGGAGTTCAGGGGGTAGGTCGTTCCACAGGGCGGGGCCCGCCACAGAGAAGGCCCTTCCCCTGGGTGTCGCCAGTCGGCATTGTCCGGCCGACGGCACCCTGAGAAGGCCCTCTCTGTGGGAGCGTATCGGTCTAAGGGATGTATGGGGCAGGAGACGGTCTCGCATATAACTAGGCCCCGAGCCATGGAGCGCTTTGAAGATGGTCGTCAAGACCTTGAAGCGCACCCGAAAGACCACAGGAAGCCAGTGCAGCTCGCGCAGGATCGGTGTTATATGGGAGCATCTAGAGGCTCCCATAATCACCCGCGCGGCTGCATTCTGCACTAACTGTAGCTTTCGAGTGCACCTCAAGGGAAGCCCCATGTAGAGAGCATTGCAGTAGTCGAGTCGGGATGTCACGAGGGCCTGAGTGACTGTGCGAAGGGCAGCCCGGTCCAGTAAGGGGCGCAATTGGCGCATCAGGCGTACCTGATGAAACGCCCCCCTGGCCACGGCCGCCACATGGTCTTCCATGGACAGCCGGGGATCCAGGAGGACACCCAAATTGCGCGCCCTCTCCACAGGGGCCGGTGTTTCGCCCCCAATGGCCAGAGTTGGAGTAATCTGGCTAAACCGGGGTGCCGGAAACCACAGCCACTCAGTCTTGGACGGGTTGAGCTTGAGTTTGTTACTACCCATCCAGATCCGTACGGCTTCTAAACACTTCAAAGAAGCTTTGAAGAACGCACCACCTCAAAAACTGTTCCCACTCCTGGGGATCACCCTGTCTTACTATTCCTAAGTGTCACCCTGTCGGGGGGGGTGGAGGGACAGGACTGCCTGGGTGACCTCCTGCAGTATTTTGCCAGCCAAAATGGACCACACAGGAGTGCCCCCAGTCCTTTGCTATTTCCAGGCCAGATTTAAGCACCCCGCAGGCTGGATCCAGCCCGCAGGCCTTGAGTTTGACACCCCTGAGTTAAACCAACAGATCCTTTATGAATATTCCTGGGATAATGGGGTTATGTCTTAATTTTGAAAGACAGAAGAAATATAAAGAAAGGACTCCACAATGTAGAAGGTATTTGGTATCAATAGAAGAGAGTATTTGTAGCTCAGGGTTGAACTGTGGGATCCTTAGCGTTCTCTCAGCTTGGTGGCTTTCCTGCAGACGTTTCATTACCGAACTAGGTAACACCATCAGTGCTAACATGCTCTCCCCACTTCAGCTATTGCTAAGTGAGTGCAAAGGGTTTCCCTTTTTTTATCAATTAGTTGGTGCAATCCTTAGTGGTGTTAAGTAACAGTTTGTAGACTACACTAAGAATTATTTGGGATCAGGCTTTCTTAATGGAGTGCCCTCTCTTGATGAGCCTCCAGCACCAGACAAAGTTAACATATTTCCTTATATGTTTTAATATCACAGTGTCTTAAATTTCTGAATAGTTTAAAAATGTCCATATTACTGTTTCTGCTCTTAAGCGTTTATGGCGTGATGGCGAACCTATGGCACGGGTGCCACAGGTGGCACACGGAGCCATTTCTTAGGGCACGCAAGGCGTTGCCCTGTCAGATCCAGTGCACATGTGTGTGCTGGCCAGCTGATTTAGGCCTTATTTTGAGGCCACTTTTCGCACTCTGGAGGCTTCAGAGAAGCTCCTGAGCCTCTGGAGGTGTGTGTGGGGGGGGGGGAGGCTGTTTTCACCCGCCCCAGGCTCCTAGAAAGCCTCTGGAGCCTGGGGAGGGTGAAAAAAGCATGCCAAAAGTAGGGGGTCATGCACATAGCATTATGGGTGTGGCACGCCCACACACGGCCCCCCCTGCGCTCCCCCTGCTTTTGGCACGCGAACCAAAAAAGGTTAGCCATCACTGGTTTACGGAGCACAATTTTAACTATTGTTTTAGGGTTTTTTTTTTAAACCCCATTGTGATTAATGATATCCTGTAACAGGGGTGTTAAACTCGATTTCATTGAGGGCTGCATCAGGGTTGTGTTTGACCTCAGGAGCCGGGGTGGCCGTGGCCAGCTTGACATCACTCATGTCGGGGGCGCCTGTGGCCCGAGCTCTTTGCCAGCGAAAATGAGCTTCTGGGCTCCATTTTTGGCTGGGACAGCCTCTTGCAATCCTCTGCCAGCAGAAACGGAGTTCGGGAGGGCTGTGTGTGACCCTCCCAAGCTCCATTTTTGCTGGTAGAGACACCGCAGGCCAGATCTAAGCACCCCGCAGACCGCATCTGGCCCACGAGCCTTCAGTTTGACACCCCTGTCCTATAAGGTGCCCCGGGGATGGAGAGGACAACATAAATAAATAAAAAAATTAGTGTACAGGTCACCTCCTCTTTTCTGAAAAGGGCCGCCTTGCAGTCTGCGTTGGGCTTAATGCACCGGATGTAGTGCGGGGTGGTGCTGTGCAGGATCTCCATCAGCTGCTCGAGGGAACCCTGCAAGAGAAACAAGAGAAATGGGCCCTGGAGGATTTTGGGAAGAAAAACTGACCTGCAGTGAAGCGTTGCAGCGTAATGCATTCCTGCTCAAAGTTGCAATTCACTAGCGTGGCTCTTTTCTAAGGCACCCCAAATTTATTTTTATTTTATTTTATTAAATTTATACCCCGCCCTTCTCCTTGTTAGGACCCAGGGCGGCGCACAGGCATTATTTAAAAGACACAAAATACAATAAATATCAATTAAAAATGTATTAAATTAATAAACCCGTGCTAAAACCCAATGTTAAAACCCTTACCAAATTATAAATTTTCTTAAAAAGTCAGAAATGGGGGGCTATCCTAGGCCGGCTTGTTGGAATAAATACGTCTTAAGACGTTGGCGGAAGAGGCAGAGGTCCGAGATAGTACGAAGGTCGGGGGATAGGTCGTTCCAGAGAGCCGGGCCCGCCACAGAGAAGGCCCTTCCCCTGGGTGTCGCCAACCGGCATTGCCCCGCCGACGGCACCCGAAGAAGACCCTCTCTGTGGGAGCGGAGCGGACGAAGGGATGTATGGGGCAGGAGGTGGTCTCGTATATAGCTAGGCCCCGAGCCATGGAGCGATTTAAAGATGGTCGTCAATACCTTGAAGCGCACTCGAAAGGCCACAGGCAGCCAGTGCAGCTCGCGCAGGAGAGGTGTTACGTGGGTTTGCCTTGAGGCACCCATAATCACCCGCGCGGCCGCATTCTGTACTAACTGTAGCCTTCGAGTGCACCTCAAGGGAAGCCCCATGTAGAGAGCGTTACAGTAATCATACATATTGTCTCCTGGTTTTATATGTATCCCTTCCCACTGCAGCCAGCATTCTGTGGCTGCTAAACTCATCAGGATCACTCCTCATAAGAAGCCTGGGGGAGGGAGGATGTGAAAGGAAAGCAAAGCAAAGCTGGCGGAAGCAGGGCACTATGTGAGGCCAAGGGACTGACTGGAAAAAATTGGGGGTTTTCCTGCCGGCTTCCCCTATGTCTTTGCTTAAGGGAAGCCGGCAGGCAAGGCTGCAAAGGGTGATCACGTCACTGTGGAGTGGTGCAATCATCCTAAGTGGGAGTTGGTTGCCAAGGGTCCAAATCGTGATCATGTGACTGTAGGGTCCTGTGATGGTCAGAACTTCAAGGACCAGTCAGAAGTGTTGGGACTATCATCCTAGTGTTGGGTTGGCAATATATATATAAGCCATGATTACAATTGGTATCTGTTACTTTAAATACTATAGTGAAATGTAATTGGCTGCTGCTTCCTAACTCAGCCATAAGAGGAAGCCGGAAGCACTGTTAGTTTCCTGATCATTTTGAATGGAGACTCTGAATGTCAAATTAGGTCAGCAGAGCAAGGAGGATCGTGGATTAAGCAACTGTAAGCTAACTGTTTGAGTTACAATACAATACAATACAATACAACACAATACAATACAACACAATAGCAGAGTTGGAAGGGATCTTGGAGGTCATCTAGTCCAACTCCCTGCCTAGGCAGGAAACCCTATACCATTTCAGACAAATGGCTATCCAACATCTTCTTAAAGACTTCCAGTGTTGGGGCCTTCACAACTTCTGAAGGCAACTTCTGTTCCACTGATTAATTGTCCTAACTGTCAGGAAATTTCTCCTCAGTTCTAAGTTGCTTCTCTCCTTGATTAGTTTCCATTCATTGCTTCTTGTTCTGCCCTCAGGTGTCTTGGAGAATAGTTTGACTCCCTCTTCTTTGTGAGATATTGGAAGACTGCTATCATGTCTCCCCTGGTCCTTCTTTTCATTCAACTAGACATACCCAGTTCCTGCCCAGTTAAAGACTGTATATTTGATTCAAGACTTACTATCACTGTTTGTGAAGTAGTATATTTTTCCATCACAAGTAAAGTCTACTTGTTTTTACTATCAGTGTCTGTGACTTTTAGTGTGGCTTCTAGCAACGATTCTCTTGTTGCAAATTCCACTGCACAACTCTCTGTCTCTTAAAGGAGATATCCCCAACAACAAGTCCTTTTTTTAATTTAAATTTATATCCCGCCCTTCTCCACAGAGGACCCAGGGCGGCACACAGGAAATTTAAAAACATACAAAATACAATAAATATAATTTAAAATAACTATTAAATAATCCTATCCTATGCTAAAACCAAATTTTAAAAGACCCAATTTAAAACTTCCTAAAAAAGTCCCCATGGGAGGTTAGGCTAGGCCGGCTTGTTGGAACAAATATGTCTTTAGACATTGGCGGAAGAGGCGGAGGTCGGTGATGGTACGTAATTCAGGGGGTAGGTCATTCCAGAGGGCTGGCCCCGCCACAGAGAAGGCTCTTCCCCTGGGTGTCGCCAGCCGGCATTGTCCGGCCGACGGCACCCTAAGAAGGCCCTCTCTGTGGGAGCGTATCAGTCTAAGGGATGTATGGGGCAGGAGGCGGTCTCGCATATAACTAGGCCCCGAGCCATGGAGCGCTTTAAAGATGGTCGTCAAAACCTTGAAGCGCACCCAAAAGACCACAGGAAGCCAATGCAGCTCGCGCAGGATCGGTGTTATGTGGGAGCATCTGGTGGCTCCCATAATCACCCGCGCGGCTGCGTTTTGGACTAACTGTAGCTTTCAGGTGCACCTCAAGGGAAGCCCCATGTAGAGAGCATTACAGTAGTCGAGTCGGGACGTCACGAGAGCCTGAGTGACTGTGCGAAGTGCAGCCCGGTCCAGTAAGGGGCGCAATTGGTGCATCAGGCGTACCTGATGAAACCCCCCCCTGGCCACGGCCGCCACATGGTCCTCCATAGACAGCCGGGAATCCAGGAGGACACCCAAATTGCGCGCCCTCTCCACGGGGACCGGTGTTTCGCCCCCAATAGCCAGAGTTGGAGTAATCTGGCTGAACTGGGGTGCCGGAAACCACAGCCACTCAGTCTTGGCAGGGTTGAGCTTGAGTTTGTTACCACCCATCCAGATCCATACGGCTTCCAAACACCGGGACAGCACTTCGGTGGCATCGTTGGGGTGGTTTGGGGTGGATATGTACAGCTGAGTATCATCAGCGTACAGGTGGTACTCCACCCCAAAACCACGGATGATCTCACCCAGCGGCTTCATATATGTGTTAAATAGGAGGGGCGAGAGGACCGACCCCTGAGGAACCCCACATAAGAGGGGTCTCGAGGTCAACCTCTGCCCTCCCTTGACTTATGATAGTTCTTTGAGTGACTGTTCGAAAGTACAGGTAGCCCTTGATTTACAGCAGTTCTTTTGGTGACCGTTCAAAGTTACAATGGCATTGAAAAAAGTGACTTATGAGCATCTTTCACACTTATGACCATTGCGACATTTCTATGGTCACATGATCAAAATTCAGGCATTACCAAGTGACTCGTATTTATGACGGTCACTGTGTCTGGGGGCCATGTAATCCCTTCCCAAGCAATTGGGAAGCCAGATTCTCTTAACAGCCGACAACTATGGCAAAAAAGGTCATAAAATGAGGCAAAACTCACTTTACCACCAGCTCACTTAGCAACAGAAATGTTGGGCTCCCTTGCGGTCATAAGTCAAGGACTAACTGTATTACGTATTTTTTTTAATTTTTTATTTTTTTTATTCACATTTGTATACCGCCCTTCTCCCTAGCGGGACTCAGGGCAGTGAACAGGCAGCAATAAAATCAACAATAAAAACAAGAAATACAATAAATACGCTAAAATATATTAAACCAATAAGCCTGCTCTAAAATCCCAATACAAACCCCTGATAAAACCAATTTAAAAACTACGCCAGGCCGGCCGCACGAAATAGGTGGGTTTTCAGGGCTTGTATTCAGTTCTGTTACCATTTACAATGCAACACAATAGCAGAGTTGAAGGGACCTTGTAGGTCATCTAGTCCAACCCCCTGCGTGGGCAGGAACCTTATACCATTTCAGACAAATGGCTATCTAACATCTTCTTAAAGACTTCCAGGGTTGGGGCATTCACAACTTCTGGAGGCAAGCTGTTCCAGAGGTTAATTGTTCTGTCAGGAAATTTCTCCTCAGTTCTAAGTTGCTTCTCTCCTTGATTAGTTTCCACCCATTGCTTCTTGTCCTGCTCCCAGGTACCTTGGAGAATAGTTTGACTCCCTCTTCTTTGTGGCACCCTCTGAGATATCGGAACACTGCTATCATGTCTCCCCTGGTCCTTCTCTTCATCAAACTAGACATACCCAGCTCCTGCAACCGTTCTTCATATGTTTTAGTCTCCAGTCCCCTAATCATCTTGGTTGCTCTTCTCTGCACTCTTTCCAGAGTCTCCACGTCTTTTCTACATCGTGGCGACCAAAACTGTATGCAGTATTCCAAGTGTGGCCTTACCAAGGCACTATACAGTGGCATTAACACTTCATGTGATCTAGATTCTACCCCTCTGTTTATGCAGCCTAGAACTGTGTTGGCTTTTTTGGCAGCTGCTGCACACGGCTGGCTCATATTTAAATGGTTGTCCACTAGGATTCCAAGATCCCTCTCACAGTTGCTACTATTGAGCAAGGTACCATCTATACTGTACTTGTGCATTTAGTTTTTCTTGCCTAAATGTAGAACCTTACTTTTTTCACAATTGAATTTCATTTTGTTAGATAGTGCCCAATGTTCAAGTCTGTCAAGATCCTTCAAACAGTCATTGAACAAATGGTTGGTAAGTGAGGACCTCCTACACTTTAGTGACTTGTCCTCTACTCGTACAGCATCCCAGAAGACCATCCTGCCTCCTTTAACTGTGATCTCCTATTCTAAGAATCTCACTTCCTCCTCTTCCTTTGGTTTAACAAACACAGGTTTGGGGGCTACTGTAGGAGGAAAGCATTGGGGTGAGGGTGGGGGGTGGGGAGAAATGAGGCACAACCCAAATTGAAATCTGTAAATGGGACGAACCTTAAATTTTGAGACCACTGTGACAAGGGCAGGCTTTGCTTGAGTCTTCGTATCCTTTTCGTCAGGTTTGCTGGGTGTCTCCTCGACAGGAAATAATTTCTGAAGCAAGGCATCCTGGGATTGTTGCAGCAATAGGACCAACTCTGGGGGAACGGGATCCTGCATTTTTTGAAGAAAAACCAGAATCAGACGAATTACCAGACTTTAATACAATAATACAATAGCAGAGTTGGAAGGGACCTTGGAGGTCATCTAGTCCAAACCCCTGCCTAGGCAGGAAACCCTATACCGTTTCAGACAAATGGCTATCCAACATCTTCTTGAAGACTTGCAGTGTTGGGGCATTCAGAACTTCTGGAGGCAACTTCTGTTCCACTGATTCATTGTTCTCACTGTCAGGAAATTTCTCCTCAGTTCTAAGTTGCTTCTCTCCTTGATTAGTTTCCACCCATTGCTTCGTGTTCTGCCCTCAGGTGCCTTGGAGAATAGCTTGACTCCCTCTTCTTTGGGGCAGCCCCTGAGATATTGGAAGACTGCTATCATGTCTCCCCTGGTCCCTCTTTTCATTAAACTAGACATACTCAGTTCCTGCAACCGTTCTTCCTATGTTTTAGTCTCCAGTCCCCTAATCTTTGTCACAGTGAACCATAAACATACAGAACAATTCTAAACACATCTAAGTGTTGTAGCAGAAAGGGTTTCTAATAAAAATTCCAGTCCTTGCTCCACCTCCAATGTATCTTGGGGGGGGGGGGGGCTGGTGTTCCAAAGGTGGGTGCCACCACAGAGCAAGCCACTTTCTAGGTCCTAACTGATTGAACTGCTTAATGAATGGAGTATGTCCACTCCAGGCAGAAACAGATTTAACAAATTTGGAAGGAACCTGGTAAGGTCATCTAGCCCAACCCCCACCCACCCAAGCAGGAGACCCTACACCTTTTCTGACAGGTGGCAGTCCCGTCTCTTCTTGAAAGCCTCCAGGGATGAAGCTCTCACAACCTCTGAAGGCAACTTCTGTTCCATGGGTTGATTGTTCTCACTGTCAGAAAATTTATCCTTATTTCCAGGTTGAATCTCTCCTTGGTCAGTTTCCATCCATTATTCCTTGTCTGGCCTCCAGGTACTTTGGAAAACAAGTTGACCCCTTCCTCTCTGTGGCAGTCCCTCAAATATTGGAAGACTGATGTCATGTCTCCCTTGGTCCTTCTCTTCACTAGACTAGCTGTGCCCAGTTCCTGCAACTGTTCTTCCTATGTTTTAGCCTCCAGTCCCCTCATCATCCTGGTTACTCTTCTCTGCACTCTTTCTAGAGTCTCAACATCTTTTTAATAGTGTGGTGACCAAAACTGGATGCAGTACTCTAGGTGTGGCCTTACTAAGGCTTTGTGGAGTGGTATTAGTATCTCATTTATTTTAAACCATGAAATACAGAAAGGTTTATATCTGCCTAAGCTTTTTGTGGGTTTGTAAGCAAAAGCTGTTGCTACACGAAAGCTTCAGAAAGGAGACCCCAACCAACAGCCAGAGATATAATAATAATAATAATAATAATTTAATTTTATATCCCGCTCTCTCTCCCCGAGGGGACTCGAGGCGGGGCACAGGCAATTAAAAATACAAATAAGACCACAGACAAAATACAAAATACAAAATTAAAAATGGATTAAATTGATCCTGCGCTAAAACCCATAAACTAAACTAAAAATTACCCCTAAAACCCCTAACCTTAGAAGAGACTACCCAAGGCCGGCCAGGCGAAAAAAGTGTGTCTTTAATTTTAAGCGGAAGGAGCGGAGGTCCGTGGTTGTCCTGATATCGGGGGGAAGGTCGTTCCAGAGGGCTGGGCCCGCCACAGAGAAGGCCCTTCCCCTGGGCGTCGCCCACTGACAAAGTCTAGTGGACGGCACCCGGAGAAGTCCCTCTCTGTGGGAGCGAATCGGCCGTGAGGATGTATGGGGCAGGATCCGATCCCGCAGGTAGCTAGGTCCCGAGCCATGGAGCGCTTTGAAGATGGTGATTAACACCTTGAAGCGCACCCAGAAGACGACAGATAATGTTTATCAGAGCATTTGTGCACAAAATTTAAAATTTTGTGGGGTTGATGACATATTATTGTTGGAGGAACTGCAGGAGAATTTTTTCCTTAAATAAAATGGTGTGAAAAAATATTCATATATTGTATATCAATAAATGTTATCTTGTGCATTCTTTTGGCCTGTAAGGTCAGTAGATGATGATTTAAATTGGTGTTGTTCCCTGTTACCAAAGATTCAAGTGGCATTTGTAAGGACCTTCTCTGTGGCAGCACCCTTCCCATTTTTACAACTCACTTTTAAAAGGGTGACATTTGTTATATCAGAAAATACTAAGAAATATGAGAGAGAGAGAGAGACAGAGAGAGAGAGACAGAGAAAGAGTGGAAGGGAGAGGGAGGGAGAGACGGAGAGAGAGAGAGAGAGACCCGAGACTTGAACTAAGTTTTGCTTTATTAAACAACTGGATCATTTTCTTTAATTGCCCATGCATTAAACCAGGGGTCTGCAAAGTTGGCTCTTTTAAGACCGGTGGACTTCAACTCCCAGAATTCCCCAGCCAGCCTAGCTGGCTGGGGAATTCTGGGAGTTGAAGTCCACCGGTCTTAAAAGAGCCAACTTTGCAGACCCCTGCATTAAACCTATCAAAACCGAAGAATTAAATAGCTGTGAAAAATTGCCCCAAACTGAATTTGATCTTGGCCTCATTTTCAAATGGGACTTACCAGTGGTGGGTTTCAAATTTTTTTAGAACTTACTCTGTAGGTGTGGCCTATTTTGTGGGCGTGGCTTGGCAGTCATGTGACAGGGTGGGAGTGGCCACCTTTTAAAATGTGGTGAAACTCTTTTAACAACGCTCTTGCTTAGCAACCAAAATTTTGGACTCAATTGTAATGATAAATTCTTTCTTTCTTTCTTTCTTTCTTTCTTTCTTTCTTTCTTTCTTTCTTTCTTTCTTTCTTTCTTTCTTTCTTTCTTTCTTTCTTTCTTTCTTTCTTTCCTTCCTTCCTTCCCTTCCCTTCCCTTTCCTATCCTTCCCGTTGGGTCACTGGCAGCGGCGGGCCAGATTTACTTCCAGGTACGCCGGTGGAACCCCCTCTCACCGGTTCTCTAAATTTCACCAACCGGCTCTCGCGAGTAGGTGCGAGCCTGCAGAAACCCACCACTGGGACTTACCCAAAAACGACTGACAGGTCTCTGGTTTCCCTATTTCTCATTTAAATTTAAGAAATACAAGTGACAACCAAACATACCTTATTTTTTTCCACCATACTCTCAATTCGATAGCAGACACTACCGGCGTAATGGGATACAATGAAGTTTGGCTCCTTCTTAAATTTCTCTCGGCTTACACAGGCGTTCTTCGACAGAGCAATCTCAATCCGACTTTGGAACTGTGCGGCATTGGAAGTCCAGTTAAGGCGACAGGCCTGCCAAAGGAAAGAGGGAAACAGTGGGGAAAAGTTGGCTGGAAGAAGAAGGAGTAGGAGCTGCAGCAGCAGCGCCAACCAAATTTAGGTGTAGATGAGTATTTTGGATCAGTCTAAAAAGGGGAGAAACCAATGCCATGATCAATATCTGTGGAGGGTCTCAATCTTTGAAAACAGCGAAGTCCATATTATGGAGAGAGAGGACCACTGTTTTAAAAGACGGGTCAAAGAGTCCATCTATGTCAAAACTGAACAGCCCTTCCTCAACAGAAGGGGGGGGGGATACAACACCATCCATCCCTTGTTTACAACACACTGTTGGCAGTTCCATTCATTCATTCATTCATTTATTAAACTTATATACCGCTCCCTTTCCCAAAAAGGGACTCGGGGCGGTGCACAGGAAATTAAAAAAGCATATATAAACATAAGATGTTAGATAGCCATTTGTCTGAAATGGTATAAGGTTCCTGCCCACGCAGGGGGTTGGACTAGAAGACCTACAAGGTCCCTTCCAACTCTGCTATTGTATTGTATTGTATAACAATATACAAAATTTAAAATCAAATTCAATTATTAACCCTGTGCTAAAATTTACAATAAATTAAACTATTACCCTTAAAAACCAATTAAAACAGGTCAGGTTAAAGGCTAGGTAAAGTTAGGCCAGGCCGGCCTGTTGGAAAAAGTACGTCTTGAGTTTCTGGCGGAAAGAACGGAGGGTCCGTGGTCGTTCTAAGGTCGGGGGTAGGTCGTTCCAGAGGGTTGGGCCCGCCACAGAGAAGGACCTTCCCCTGGGCGTCGCCCGCTGGCATTGCCGAGCCGACGGCACCCGGAGAAGTCCCTCTCTGTGGGAGCGAATCGGCCGCAGGGATGTATGGGGTAGGATGCGATCCCGTAGATAACTAGGTCCCTTCCAAGAAGTCTCCACACCCATTTGCACCATTCAGGTGACCCTGAGGACACAGATAAACCTCCAAGTGGCCTCAATGACTCTCTAAAACAGGGGTCGGGAACCTTTGTGGCTGAGAGAGCCGGGAACGCCACATATTTTAAAATGTAATTCCGTGAGAGCCATACAATATGTTTAAAACTAAATACACAGAGAAAGAGAGCCAAGCGGAAACCTTTTGTCTCTCCCAGGCACACACAGGTGCAAGCTGCGTCCAGCTGCTGGAGGCGATTAGCGCGCGCTTGGAAAGCTGAAGAGCCCCTGACCTGCTCGCCTCACCTGAGAGGAGGGAGGAAGAGGAAGAAGAGGAGGAGAGGGGAGGGGGGATCTCGTTCTCCTGCCTTTGCCTCAGCCTTTTTAGCAGCGCCTCTTTGCCTACCACCTGGAGGACGCGCGCCCCAGCTCAGCCACCCAGCCAGCCAGGTAGGAGTTTCCTTCTCGGCTCGGAGTCTTAAAAATATCTCGTTTCGGGGAAAGCTTTTTGGCGCGAGGTTTTGCGCGCCTGCTTAGCTCGCGCTTCCCGTTCGGAGCTCCCAAAGTTTCGGGCGAGACTCACTTTGGGGCGACCGTGCCAGAAGGAGCCGCTTGGCGGAGACGAGTTTAAAAAGTCAAGCCCGGGAGCGGAGAATCCCTGCTCCGAAGCCCGAGAGAGTTCCTGAAAGCCAGGGGGGAAAAAAGACAGCTGGAAGACCCCGCTCGGAGTGCGCGTCGTTAAAAGTCCAGCGCAAAAACAGCTCGCGTTTTCACCGGATTAGCTCGGGAATCCTTGGGGTTTCCTTTAGGACCTAGTCTTAGTCTTCATGAGAATGTTTTATATTTTTAACGTTACTATTTTTTTTATTAAAGATTTGTCTGCGAGCCAGATGCAGCCATCAAAAGAGCCATATGTGGCTCGCGAGCCATAGGTTCCCGACCCCTGCTCTAAAAGGATGCAAATGACCAGCTGTCTGCAAGGAGTATAAATCCTTCTATTCTCCCATAGTGGAATGCTGGTCTGGGTCGCAGAAACGGCAGTGACTCAGGCTGACTACGTCTCCGAACTGGTTGCCTGGTCGCCTCAGTATGTTTTTTGGGCATTTTTTAATGATCTGCACATGCACAGACCTATTTACAGGCAACTGCGCACATGCGCCCGCCCGCAAAGTAACGCCGGCAGCAACCCATCCCTGATCCAGTCAGAGCTGAAGAAATTCTTGGGTGAGAAGTGGAACATGGCACGGGACCTAGCTATGTGCGGTATTGCATCCTGCCCCATACATCCCTGCGGCCGATTCGCTCACACAGAGAGGGACTTCTCCGGGTGCCGTCCACCAGGCTATGTCAGCGGGCGACGCCCAGGGGAAGGGCCTTCTCTGTGGCGGGCCCGACCCTCTGGAACGACCTTCCCCCCAAAATTAGAACAACCACGGACCTCCGCTCCTTCTGTCAAAAACTAAAAACTTTTCTTCTGCCTGGCCGGCTTGGGGTAATTGAATTGTTTTATTAGGGCTTTTTAGGGGTTTAATTTTAGTTAATCTGGGATTTTAGCGCAGGGTTAAGTTTAATTTCTTTTAAAATTGTATTTATGTCTATGTTTTTATATATGCATTTTTAAATCCCCTGTGCACCGTCTCGAGTCCCTTCGGGAAGAGAGAGCGGTCCATAAATTAAAATAACAACAACAACAACAACAACAATAATAATAATTATTATTATTATTATTAACACCTTCAAGAAAAAACAAAGAAAGTCCAGTCGCCCCTTGAAAAAGCACCTTTGGGGCAAATGCTGTGGCCTTTAAATCATGCCCTCATTTATGCCTTTTAGGAAAAGATAAAGGTTCCCTTCACACTTATGTGCTAGTTGTTCCTGACTCTAGGGGGCGGTGCTCATCTCCATTTCAAAGCCAAAGAGCCAGCGTTCTCCATGGTCATGTGGCTGGCATGACTAAATGCCGAAGGCGCACGGAACGCTGTTCCCTTCCCACCTAAGGTGGTTCCTATTTTTCTGCTTGCATTTTTCAGTGCTTTCGAACTGCTAGGTTGGCAGAAGCTGGGACAAAGAACAGGAGCTCACTCCGTTATGTGGTGCTAGGGATTCAAACTGCCGACCTTCTGATCACCAAGCTCAGTGTCTGAGCCACTGAGCCACCGCCTCCCGTTTTTTCCTTATGTCTTGCTTCAAGCATTGGTATTGTCTTAGAGCGCCAGTTTAACCTCTTCTGTCTTGGATAGCTCTGATTATGATGGAATGGACTGGATTTGAAAAGGAAGAAAGGGGAAGCTTTGGACCCACCTCATTGAGCAAGGAGAAGATGCTAACGGGATTCCCCTCGATGGCGTCCAGGCAGGTTTGATTATCTTGGTAGTTTACAAAGGACCATTCCAGACCCTCCTCAGCATATTCTTCCTGGAGGAATCAAAATCATAGGGAAATAGCGGAGGAGGGAGAAGATGGTTTCAATCTGCCCAAAGACCCCGGGACACGACGACGGATATTCGCAGAAGAAAATTTACTGGCAAACTATTACCTGTTGAGCCTTTAGAAAATGGCCGACAAAATGCTGCTGCAGTTTCTCATTGGCGTAGTTGATGCAGAGCTGCTCCAAGTGGTTTTCCACAAAAGATTCGAAACCGTAAACGTCTAGTAAACCTGGAGGTGAAGCAAAGTCGACGGGGAAGCCAGGTTCTCTTAAAGGACGCATGTTTCACTTAAACAACTGCAGTGGTTCCCTTAACAACTGTGGCAAAAAGGGTTGTAAAATGGGGGGGAAACTCACTTAACAACTGCCTTGCTTAGCAACAGAAATGTTGGGATCAATTGTGGTCGTTGAGTCAAGGATTACCTATAGCAGCGATGTCGAACCTTTTGTGGCTCGCGTGCCAAAAGCGGGAGGAGCGCAGGGGGGTCGTTTGCGGGCGTGCCACACCCAGAATGCTATGCGGATGACCCTAGCGTGTAGGCACGCACGACCACCGCTCCCTCCCCCATTTTTGGTGTGCTTTTTTCGCCCTCCCCAGGCTCAAGAGGCTTTATAGGAGACCGGGGAGGGTGAAAACAGCCTCGCTCCTCCTGGGAGGCTCTCCGGAGGCTTCAGGAGCTTCCCTGAGGCCTCCGGGACACAAAAAAACCAAACCAGAAGTTCAGGAACGAACTTGGAGCCTTTAGGGGCCTTCAGGAGACTTCCTTGAAGGCTCCGGAAGGCAAAAAACTCAAGCTCTCGTGACATCCCGACTCGACTACTGTAATGCTCTCTACATGGGGCTTCCTTTGAGGTGCACTCGAAAGCTACAGTTAGTCCAGAATGCAGCCGCGCGGGTGATTACGGGAGCTCCAAGATGCTCCCACATAACACCGATCCTGCGCGAGCTGCACTGGCTTCCTGTGGCCTTTCGGGTGCGCTTCAAGGTCCTGACGACCATCTTTAAAGCGCTCCATGGCTCGGGACCTAGTTATATACGAGACCGCCTCCTGCCCCATACATCCCTTCGGCCGATCCGCTCCCACATAGAGGGCCTTCTCAGGGTGCCGTTGGCCGGGCAATGCCGACTGGCGACACCTAGGGGAAGAGCCTTCTCTGTGGCGGGCCCTGCCCTTTGGAATGACCTATCCCCTGAATTGCGTACCATCTCGGACCTCCGCCTCTTCCGCCAGTGTCTAAAGACACATCTTTTTCAGCAAGCCGGCCTAGCCTAACCTCCCGTCGGGGCTATTTTAGATAGTTTTAAACTGGGGATTTTAATTTGGTTTTAGCATAGGATTGTAATTTAATATGTTTTTTAAATTTTGTATTTATCGTTTTGTATGTTTTATAAACTCCTGTGCGCCGCCCTGGGTCCTTCGTGGAGAAGGGCGGGATATAAATATGATTAAAATAAATAAATAAAATAAATAAAAAAACGACCCTACGAGCAACCCGGAAGTGACTTGAAGCCTCTGGAAGACGGAAAATGGCCTCAAAAGAAGGCTGCATGCGCCCTGGCCAACTGACAGGGCAACGCTTTGCATGTCCGGACAAATGGCTCCGTGTGCCACCTATGGCACAAATGCCATAGGTTTGCCATCACAGACCTTATCCCAAGCCATTTAAGGCTGTAATAATCAGCACCCTGAAAGCAACTGGATGATTCCCAGGTTTCAGAAGGTTCATTGTGGAGGACATTATTTAGTTTGGATTCTAATTGTTCTCTGTCAGCAGTTATGCACCCAAGATGGCCCCAAACAATACCTATGAAGTTGTTCCACACGGAATTTGAGGCACAGATGCTTTCGTTGATCACAGACACCAGCCAGTCAAAGATCCTGCAAGAAAGATAAAAAAATGTGCCAGAGGCAGATATGCTGGACACTAAAACATATGAAGAACGGTTGCAGGAACTGGGGAAGTCTAGTTTAATGAAAAGAAGGACCAGGGGAGACAGGATAGCAGTCTTCCAATATCTCAGGGGTTGCCACAAAGAAGAGGGAGTCAAGCTATTCTCCAAGGCACCAGAGGGCAGAACAAGAAGCAATGGGTGGAAACTAATCAAGGAGAGAAGCAACTTGGAACTGAGGAGAAATTTCCTGACAGTGAGGACAATTAATCAGGGGAACAGAAGTTGCTTCCAGAAGTTGTGAATGCCCCAACACTTGAAGTCTTCAAGAAGATGTTGGATAGCCATTTGTCTGAAATGGTATAGGGTTTCCTGCCTAGGCAGGGAGTTGGACTAGATGACCTCCAAGGTCCCTTCTCTCTGTACATGGGGCTCCCCTTGAGGTGCACTCGAAGGTTACAGCTGGTTCAGAATGCGGCCGCGCGGGTGATTATGGGAGCCTCAAGGCGTTCCCATATAACACCTGTCCTGCGTGAGCTGCACTGGCTACCTGTGGCCTTTTGGGTGCGCTTCAAGGTGTTGATCACCATCTTTAAAGCGCTCCATGGCTCGGGGCCTAGTTATATGCGAGACCGTCTCCTGCCTCATACATCCCTTCGACTGATCCGCTCCCATAGAGAGGGTCTTCTCCGGGTGCCATTGGCCGGGCAATGCCGGTTGGCGACGCCCAGGGGAAGGGCCTTCTCTGTGGCAGGCCCAGCCCTCTGGAATGACCTGCCTCTCGATCTCCGTACCATCTCGGACCCCCGCCTTTTCCGCCAGCATCTGAAAACGCACGTATTCCATCAAGCCGGCTTAGGTTAACCACCCAATAAATGACTGAGTGTTAGTTGTACAAATTTTTAATTAGAGGGTTTTTAAATCATGTTTTTAGCACAGGGTCACTGAGTTTAATAGGGTTTTAGGATGTTATGTATTTTGTATTGTATATTGCGTTTTAAATTCCTGTGCGCCGCCCTGGGTCCTTTTGTAGGAGATAGGTGCAGGATATAAATATAATAAAATCTAAAATCTAAAATCCTTCCAACTCTGCTATTGTATTGTATTGTATTCCTTTTGCATAGCAACAAAGAAGCTGGAAACGCAAATACGGACTTGTAGGTGAGTGTCATAAACAGGACTGAAGCTAATCAATCATGAAGGTTATGCTTTTCCTTCCGGGTTAGCTTACCCTCCAGGTGGGCCTCAAGGAGACAATGAGATTTTAAGGAATAGAATAGCGAGAGATGCACAAACTGAGATCTATTGGCTAAAATCACAAAGATACACGGCATCTTAAAATGTGATACAAGGAATGAAAACACAGATTTTTAAGGGCATTTGATAATAATAATAATAATAATAATAATAATAATAATAATAATAATAATAATAATAATAGTTAAATTTATTGACCGCTCCCTCTCCCCACAGGGACTCGGGGCGGTGTACAGGGAGAATAAAAACAATAAATATACAAAATACATACCAATTTAAAACAGATTAAATTAATTCCTGTGCTAAAATCCCATTAACTAAAAATCCCCACTAAATATAGATATACATTTAAAAAACCCATAGAGAGAGAGACTACCCTAGGCCGGCCAGGCGGAAAAGATGAGTCTTCAATTTCAAGCGGAAGGAGCGGAGGTCCGTGATCGTTCTAATGTCGGGGGGAAGGTCGTTCCAGAGGGCCGGGCCCGCCACAGAGAGAGCCCTTCCCCTGGGCGTCGCCCGCTGACAAAGTCTAGTGGACGGCACCCGGAGAAGTCCCTCTCTGTGGGAGCGAATCGGCCGTGAGGATGTATGAGGCAGGATCCGATCCCGCAGGTAGCTAGGTCCCGAGCCATGGAGCGCTTTAAAGATGATAATTAACACCTTGAAGCGCACCCGGAAGACGACAGGCAGCCAGTGCAGCTCGCGCAAGAGCGGTGTAATGTGGGTAAACCTAGTGGTTCCCATAATTGCTCGCGCGGCTGACCATCCAATGATGACCATTGGATGCTTTTGTGAGGTATCCAAGGCATTGTTTTTCAACCGTGGCAACTTGAAAAGGAATAGACTTCAGTTCCCAGAATTCCCCAGGCAGGCAGCCATGCTGGTGTAAGGACTTACCTGGCATAAATCACCTTGGCCAGACAGTCCCTCCTTGTTTCACAGTCTGCCTTGAGGCAAGGCTTCCTGAACACTTGCCGTTGTTTCCCAGCGGTTATCGTCCGGATCCTGAGTGTGTCCAACAATTGCTCCTCAGGCACTCTTAAAAGCCGGGAGGCGGTTTCTGCGAAGCCTTGGTTTAAAAGTATCATTAAAAACCAAACAAAAAAATCAGCCACATTTTTCTTAAAATAACCTGGCGAAATTTCAGCTCTACAATATAAAGCTTAGGAGAGAATATATTGGCTTGATCTATGGGTGGTTCAGAAATATGAAATGGGAAAACAACTATCATCCTAACATTTTCTAAGTCAACAACTACACACACACACTATACAGATACAAAGATCTGTTGGATAACCAACTGGGTTCCTACATTATGCAGTTAGTCCTCAACTTAGTCCTAATCTATCCTTAGTCCTCAACTTAGTCTCAGTTAGTCTTCAACTTAGTCCTAATGTATCCTTCCTAGGCTGTAATATAAATTTAAATTGTTTTAATAGGGATTGCTGGGAATTAGTGTAAAGGGTTTTTAAGGTTTTAAGATTTTAAACTTTTAGCACAGGTAAATTATTTAATTCTATTTTAAATATTGTATTGTTGTATTTATATATGTTTTTAAAGTCCTGTGCACCGCCCCGAGTCCCTTCGGGGAGAGAGTGCGGTCTACAAATCAAATAAATTGAATTGAATTGAACTTATAATTACAACTGAGCCCAAAATTTATGTTGTTAAGTGAGAAATTTGTTCAGTGAGTTTGTTCCATTTTACGACTTTTCTCGCCACATTCACTGCAGTTCCCAAATTAGTAACACAGTTGTTAAGTAAATCTGGTTTCCCCCTTGACTTTACTTGACAGGAGGACTCTGGAATGCTGCAACTGTCATAAATCTGAGTCAGTTGTCAAGCATCTGAATGTAAATCACGTTACCAGAGGGATGCTGCAACGATCGTAAGTATGAAAATGGTCATAAGTCACTTTTTTCAGTGCTGTTGTAACTTTGACTGGTCACTAAATGAACTGTTGTAAGACAAGGACTATCGTATTTTTCAGAATATAAAACACACCGGCGTATAAGGTGCACCAAGATTTTGTAGGGGCATTTAAAAAAAAAAAGATTTTGCACTCTGCAGACCTCCCAAAAACAGCCTGTTTTTCGCAAAATGGGCCTGTATTTTTGTCAAAAAAAGGGGCATGCATAACCTTTAGGATTAATTAATTTATTTCGATTTATAGAACCGCCCTTCTCCATCGAAATGGACCCAGGGCGGTGCACAGGGAGTTAAAATCGATAAATAACAATAAATACAGAATAACTAAAAATAGATTAAACTAAAAAACCTGTGCTAAAACATCCCATTAAAATTCTAAAATACATTTACTCGTTGGCTAAGCTAGGCTTATAGAGTGCTCCTGGGGGCTGGGGGGGGGGGGAGAAACGAGCAAAGAATGGCCTGTTTTTCGCTCATTTTTGCCCTCCCCAGCCCCCAGGAGCACCCTGGAAGCCTCCTAAAGGCTATGCACGGCCATTTTTGCTAAGGGGGCGGGGTTTCGGGAGGCAAAAAAAATGCTGTATTCAGTGTGTAAGTGTATAAGACACACCCAGATTCTCACCCTCTTTTTTGAGGGAGAAAGGTGCGTCTTATACTCCGAAAGATATGATAACTCTATTATGGCATACTTTGCTTTGTTGTTTTGAGACTGGAAGACTGACTCATAGGCAGCTCACCTTTGGCCAGGTCTTTTAACTCACAAAGTTGTGCCTCATCTTCTGACTCGCAGAACTGAATATTTCCCAAATGGAGAAGACCAGCTAGTATCTGTAATAAAAAGAGATTGTAAAGTAGTTGGTTTTTCTGTATTCTGTATGGGTGAAGTTCTGGGGCTGAACAAGGATCCATAAAAGGCTGACTAAAAAGACAATGAATGATGGAATTTCAAAAAGGTTAGGAGATGACGGACAGTGAGAAAACATATTAATAAAATGGAAAAATACACGTAGGAAAAATAGTAGTATACATACACTAATAGATAATACAATTTATTATAACTAAAAATACGTTAAGCCTAGTAGATGAAAATTTAGGTTTAGGTAACCTAATTATATTAACATTTATTTATTTATTTATTTATTTATTTATTTATTTATTTATTTATTTATTTATTTATTTATTTATTATTCAAATTTATAAGCCGCACCCATCTCACCACATAGGGACTCGGGGCGGCTCACAGGGAATATAAAATACAAATATACAGATATACAAAAATAAAACGTTCATTAAAACTCAATTAAATTAACCCATTAATAGTATGTTAAAGTATGTTGTGAATTTAAATTATTAAGGACTAGAAATTGTGGGGATTTTGAGAGATACACTTGGGATTGATTAAATATTGTTAATATTCGGTTTTTATTAGTAATGTTATAATTTGGAATATTGAAGTTACGGTGGAATGAGCATTTTTTAAAATATTAAATATTAGTAATTTAGTAGGGGATAACAAGTACATGGCACAAAGAAATACTATCTGTGTTCAAATGAATTAATGGGAAAAATGATAAAGAATTATAAAGACAGAGTAGTATTGTTGAAGTTGGAAGATTAGGATTACATAAATGTATTTGCATTATTATTGTTAGTGTTGTTTAAAAAAACATTGGACCCAGTGAATGCACAAAATATGTACGGTGTAAAAAGAAAACTGCAAATAAAACATGTTTAAAAAAAGGATCCATACTCAGAAAGTGAGTTTACTAGAAATTGACCAGCAGAAGATTTGAAAAGAAAAATGGCATGAAGTCAGGCTGCTGAAATTCAGGACATGATAAATCACCCTCAGAGATCAATACGTGCTGATTGCGTGGCTTTACAAATCCTATCAATCAATCCAACCGCTATCGAGCCAAGATTTAACTGACCTTAAAAACATTATTCTGGGTGAAACGGTCCATACCCAAGTGCGTCATGGCCTCCCGAGTCACATCAAAACAGTCTTCTACAAGGCAAAGAGACATTCGTTAGATGCAGGTTCTCTCTTCTCCCCTGAAGATCAGGTGGCTCTAGTGTAGTCCCAAATCATGATTTGTAAGGCCTAATGATGATTTGCTGCTACAGCAGCCTGCTTTAACATGCACTGGTACTGAATTAGGCCAAACTGCTCATGCCGAAGGACAGCATGGATGGGACAAAAGCAAATTTATTTTCTCTTTCATGAAATATTTATTTATTTATTTATTTGTTTGTTTGTTTGTTTGTTTATTAAATTTATATCCCGCCCTTCTCCAAGAGGACCCAGGGTGGCGCACAGGAAATTAAAATACCTAACAAAAACACAATACAAAATTAAAAAAAACCTATTAAATCCCCATCCTGCGCTAAAACCAATTAAAACCCCCGAATTAAAACTATCTATGGGAGGCTATGTTAGGCCGGCTTGATGGAAAAGGTGTGTTTTTAAACACTGGCGGAAGAGGCGGAGGTCGGTGATGGTACGAAGTTCTGGGGGTAGGTCGTTCCACAGGGCAGGGCCCGCCACAGAGAAGGCCCTTCCCCTGGGTGTCGCCAGTCGGCATTGTCCGGCCGACGGCACCCTGAGAAGGCCCTCTCTGTGGGAGTGTATCGGTCTAAGGGATGTATGGGGCAGGAGGCGGTCTCGCATATAACTAGGTCCCAAGCCATGGAGCGCTTTGAAGATGAAAAATAAATAAATAAATAAATAAATAAATAAATAAATAAATAAATAAATAAATAAATAAATAAATAAATAAATAAATAAATAAAATACTGTCATTCTTGTACTTTGAAAGTATTTCCCCTACTTCTCACATTAAACTTTGAAATTTGGGAATCCTCAAGTTGCCCATCCAGGCAGTACTGAGAGAAATGGAGATGGGTGGGGAGAGATTATTAGTTTTTGTATTGGGGTTTCACCCCCAATAATTGTACGGGATCACCAAGAGGGAGTTGGGCAGCAATATACATTTTCTAAATAAATACATTTTCTAAAACCAAACCAAAATCCCAGGGCTTGCTGGGGGACTAAACTCTAATTAAGTAATCCTACTGAAGTATCTCGGAAATTATAAACAAAGAAATAAATTTTCTAAAACCAAACCAAAATCCAAGGGTTTGCTGGGGCTAAACTCCAATTAAGTAATCCTACTGAAGTATCTGGGAAATTATAAACAAATAAATTTTCTAAAACCAAATCAAAATCCAAGGGCTGGCTGGGGACTAAATTCCAATTAAATAATCTTATTGAAGTGCCTCAGAAATTATGTATAAATCCTTTCAAATGAATAGGACTAAGAGGTTTTTTTTTAAAAAAAGGCATAGGAGTTCATCATAGAAGTTTGTTCTCATCTTTGTTTGAATGCTAGCCTCGGAATTTGCTCCAGCAGTTTTCATCTAGTGGTCTTTGCTGTAACAGCAATTCATCTTAAGGAAATTATATTAATTGCATTAAATTTTATTTATTTAAGCTTATAGTCATTTTCCTCCCTTTCTTTAAAAAACAAAACAAAACCCTAAAGGCCTTTTACAAGATCTGGGTTTTCAAATGCTACCTTCTAGAGTCTTTTCAGAATTTGGAAGCCAACAGAAACGCGCACTCTCCAGAAGATCCCATTCTCGGCGCTCATCTGGCGTGGCTCCCTTTGCAATCTGGAAAGTAAGAAAACAGCTTGGCAATTTCCCTAAAATCTTACATTGGTGTCCTAGGCCAGGGATGTCCAAACTTGGAAACTTTAAGACTTGTGGACTTCAACTCCCAGAATTCCCCAGCCAGCATAGCTGGCTGGGGAATTCTGGGAGTTGAAGTCCACAAGTCTTAAAGTTCCCAAGTTTGGACATCCCTGGCCTAGGCACTGACTGTCATCCTCGTACAGCTGCATTTACGGGATCTGCTGAATGTGCTTATGCCAACTCATAAAGTTGCTATGGTGAGGAAATGGAGGGGGGGAGCGCATTCCATGCATACCTTCGGCTAGAGTCGGATCTGAGATTACTACAGCAGGCTCGTGAGGCGTGCACCTCATTGGCGAATATGATTTATGACACAGAGAGGAGGGAGAAAACAGGGGTAAAGTTCAGCCATAATTAAAATGAGATCAAATCTGACTGCAATGAAGTATTGCTGAAATGGTGTTCCTAATAAATGACTGGTTTTCTTTTGAAAGTTGGCTCGAGGCTCATGAATTAATTAGGGTATCTTTCGGAAACCTGACAGTTTTACTGAATTAACCCATTTACTGAATTTGTACAGTGAAGTTGAATTTGGCACATGGCAACTTCTAGCTTATATTTCTGGCATCTCCTGGTGGCCTCCTGTCCAAAGTCTAACCAGATCTGAACCTTTTTCATTTTTTTTACGTCAGCCAGTACCAGCTAAGTGGTGGTATCTGCTGGAAACAAACCTAATCAAACCAAACCAGCAGTATAACATGCTACCCTCGGCACCCAGTTAATATTAATCGGGCATACTATATTGAGGGAATTCAGAAACTAGTTTATTAAATGAGCTTGAACACAATGATGGCAACAGGATCAATATTTAAAAGCAACTATGGTTTAACCATTAGACATATGTAGCTAAGTAGTAGCTAAACTTACAGTAGCATCTAGTAGCTAAACTTACAGCTGAGAAGGAATGGTTAGCACTTGGATGGGAGACTACGAAGAAATCCCAGGATTACAGGATAAATTGGGAAATTATGGAAAGAAGACAATGGCAACCCCCTTTTGCATCCCTGGAATGGCTAAATTTGCAATGTTCCTAGAAGTTGGGCTCAGTTCAAAGAATCTTTACTTTGCTGACCTATATATGGTTGGTTGCACAGTCTGCCAGATGCTTAGACTGGATGTGGCATTTTTGCCCACCTATCAAGTTCTTCCCAAGGATCTGGGATAGGCAGGCGTTTTTGTCTGATGGTGTTAAGGGTATCCTCATAAGGTGTAAACTGTTCTGAGTAGGTACAGGTAGTCCTCGACTTACAATAGTTCGCTTAGTGACCATTCGAAGTTACAACCATGTTACTAATTTAACCACTGCATTGGTCCATTTAACAAACGTGGAAAGAAAAATCATAAAATGGGGCAAAATTCAAAGTTTTAATTTGGGGGTTTTAATTATGTTTTAGCGCAGGGTTGGGTTTAATATGGTTTTTAAGAGTTTTTGTATTTTTGTATATTTGTATTTTTAAATTTTCCTGTGCGCCGCCCCGGTCCCTCTGTGGGAGATGGGTGCGGGATATAAATATGATAAATAAATAAAAATAAAATTCACATAACAAATTTCTCACTTAGCAACCTAGATTTTGGGCTCCATTGTGGTCATAGGTTGAGGACTACCTACATGTAATATTGTGTGTGTGTGTGTGTGTGTGTGTGTGTGTGTGAACACTAGACAGTGAATAAACCTAATATTCCTCTCTCCTGTTTTCCCCCAAATAATTGAAACAAACTGGTTATTCTGTTAAAAAAAAAAGAATATTTATTTTATTTATTTTTCACATTTACCGTATTTATTCGAGTATAACGCGCAAAATTTTGTACCCAAAAAAGAACTCAAAGTTTGGGTGCGCGTTACAAACGAGGGTTCAGGTTTCTGGGCGGCGGCGGCGGCGGCGGGGGGAGAAGCGGAGCCAGAAAGAGACACGGGGGAGAAGGGGAGGCAGAAAGAGACGCGGGGGAGAAGGGGAGGCAGAAAGAGACGTGGGGGAGAAGCGGAGGGAGAAAGAGACGCGGGGGAGAAGGGGAGGGAGAAAGAGACGCGGGGGAGAAGGGGAGGCAGAAAGAGATGCAGGGAGAAGCGGAGGGAGAAAGAGGCGGGGGAGAAGGGGAGGGAGAAAGAGACGTGGGGGAGAAGGGGAGGCAGAAAGAGACGCAGGGGGAGAAGGGGAGGCAGAAAGAGACGCAGGGGGGAGAAGGGGAGCCAGAAAGAGACGCGGGGGAGAAGGGGGAGAAGGGGAGGCAGAAAGAGACGCGGGGGAGAAGGGGGAGAAGCGGAGGGAGAAAGAGACGCGGGGGAGAAGGGGAGGGAGAAAGAGACGCGGGGGAGAAGGGGAGGCAGAAAGAGACGCGGGGGAGAAGGGGAGGCAGAAAGAGACGTGGGGGGGGGAGAAGCGGAGGGAGAAAGAGACGCGGGGGAGAAGGGGAGGCAGAAAGAGACGCGGGGGAGAAGGGGAGGCAGAAAGAGACGCGGGGAGAAGGGGAGGGAGAAAGAGACGCGGGGGAGAAGGGGAGGGAGAAAGAGACGCGGGGGAGAAGGGGAGGCAGAAAGAGACGCGGGGGAGAAGCGGAGGGAGAAAGAGACGCGGGGGAGAAGCGGAGGGAGAAAGAGACGCGGGGGAGAAGGGGAGGCAGAAAGAGACGCGGGGGAGAAGGGGAGGCAGAAAGAGACGCGGTTAGGGTGGAAAGGCATCGCTCCATCGCCCCTCAGCTGCGGAGCCCGGCCGTCATGCTTTATAAAAATCGGTATGAAAATTTTATACCGATTTTTAATGGAAAATTAGGGGGTGCGCGTTATAGTCGAATAAATACGGTATATCCCGCACCCATCTCACCATAAAATTGCTCATACTGAGACCCTCAGCAACAAAACAAAACTATTTCTGAGCATCTTTATATGCGTACAAATTAAAAAAGGGAAGTTATTGATTGACAAACACAATAGAAACACAAACCTGGTAAAAAATATGAAAATTCCTTTCCTGAGGGGCTTGATAAGCAACTCTCGTTTTCTCCAGAAGAAAAGTCTGAACAGAAGCACTTGTTAAAAGCTGAGATCTGCAGAATACCAGTTTAAAATTAAATTTATAGACTCTCTAAGAGCAGTGGAAAATCAGCAAAATTTACATTTCCCGTTCTATTCCAAAAGGCCGTTCTTCACACACAGGCTTTCCCAACCCAATGGATAGCAAAAAGCAAGGATTATACTTCAAGAATGCCAATCAATGGCCACAAATGCTGAGGATTCTGGGAGATGTAGTTTCAACATATTTCACAGGCATTCAAAGTAGACAGGATGGCAAATACCAATGAACGATGCAAGCTCCACCCTTCTACCTTAATGCTGCATTGGTTGCCGTGCTTGCTTTGATGGATGCAATGCATAAATCCTTGCCTAGAATATAGGCGGTCCTTGACTTACAACTGGTGGCTTAATGACCATTATTACAGGCCTGGAATGGGTGCTTTAGGACTCTTAAAGCATTTGTGGCAATTATGAAGTGTCGTGCCACCTGCCCCTCCCATGGCAGTCATGTGACCACTTGGCAACCAGTGTGCTTTTATGATTAGATGCAATGCGTCCCAATCATGTGACCATAACTTGTGACTTTTTTTGCCTGTTTCTGGCATTTTCTTTGCTAGTTTCTGGCAAAACCACCAGTTTGGAAGAATGGTTCACACTCAGGAATGCAGAATCAATGTAATGATTGCAGATTTGTTTCACAACCACAGTGAATTGCTTAATGACTGCTGCAAAAAGTGTCATAAAATCAGGTCTGATCACGTGTGTCCCTTGACTTATGATTGTAATGATTTAAAACCAGCAATCCAGTTGCAATCGGGATCATAAATCAGGAACTGCCTGTATGGCATCTTACAAATATATTTTCCAGAGCTTCAGAATGGGTTGGAGCTCAAATCCATTGACTTTTCTTTAAAAAAAAACTATATTATGAACGTAAAAGTCCTGGCAGAAATGCTTAAGATCACCAGGAGGTGAGCTGGACTCAAAGGAGAAATGATCTTTTTAACCTTAAATCTGAAATTTGATCATTGCAATAAGTTAAAATAGAATATCACAATGTGAGTGAATTGTGAGTACCTATTTAAGTGAAGTTGAATGTATTTCCCAAAGCGGCTGCTGTTGTTATTCCGAAGGGTGCATGCGTTTCCTGTGAAATTAACAAAAAACTGCAATATGCAAGACAGACATATCTATCACAAAGGTTAAAGGAAGTATGAACTTAGGTAAAAGAGAGATCAGTCATTATGTTAACATGCAAGGGGATTTGACATAGCATGCTGTGTAAACTTGGCTGTGATTTATTTTTTGGTGTGTGTATGTGTGTGTGTACACACGCATGTAGCCTAAAATCCTGTTTTTTCTATAGTCTATTTAGCTAATAATGTTGAAAACATATTGTACCATTTCTCACTATTCAAGGCAGGTAAGTAATGCAAGGCTCAGAACTGGAGTAATATAATTTTTAAAAATGTCATCTCCCAAACCAGTTTTAGCCAATTAATTTAATTGCCTTTCATCTTGTGGCCCTCAAGGTCCCCAAATGTGGTCACTCCTTTATATAATTTAGTGCCTTTTGTGAATCAACCAGTTGTGGGTGGTTGTTGTTGGCTTTTTTTTAAACAAAATGTAGCTTGGGGTAATGTGGAATGCCAGTCACCCTTTTTTTTTTCCATGGCTGGGTTTAGACAATTTTAGTTGAGTATGTCTGACTTCATAATCGGCTGGAAAAATTACACGCAAGAATTATGCCTTGAGGAGTATTTTTAAACTAAGAAGTAAGTTTCTTGTTTTATCTAACAAGCTTTCTTCTTTTTGTACTTCTGCATAATATTGTATCATAAACATAAATTTTCTATTGCACCCTGTTTTTCACAGGTGTTTCAGCAAAACGGGCTGCAGTACAAACTTTATGTTTACATTACAATATTGCGCAGAAGTACAAAAAGAACAAAGCTTGTTAGATGACATAATTCACATCTGATCAATCTGATAGCTTGCTATGGACAGTTATGGTCTGGAATGGTTTGATCGGACTAGATCAGTGTTTCTCAACCTTGTCAAGTTTAAGACAGATGGACTACAACTCCCAGAATTCTCCAGCCACTAAGGGGGAATTCTGGGAGTTGAAGTCCAGCCATCTTAAAGTCACCAAGATTGAGAAACACTGGATCAGATTTATTTTGAATTTGAATTGGATTGTTGCATTTGCTAGAGCGGCGGTCGCTAACTGGTGGTCCATGAGAAAATTTTGGTGGTCCATAGAAAAATCGTTGCATTTTTTATATTGCACTAAATCAGGGATCCTCAAACTACGGCCCCTGAGCTGGATATGGCCCACCTAGGCAATTACTCCCATTCACTGATGGGATGGGGTCCTTCAGGCACTTAACTTGGCTGCCTGTTTAGTAGCTCCAGCCCTTCCCTCCTTCCTTGGGAGTACAGGTGCTTCAGTGAGCAACATGCGAAACTTCAGCAGGGCTCCTTGAAAGACTGAGTTTGCAGGGGGCCGATCTAGCGCCTGGGCTGGCTACAAGAGAAACATTCATTCTTGGCCATATTTGAGATTCCTAACTGCAATGGACAGCAAACGTAGGGTTGACCCAGGCGCTCCTCTCCGATAATAGGCGGCCAAGCTAAGTGCCTGAAGGACCCCATACCGTCACTAATTCATATTAGTGGTCCACGGGATTTAAAATTATGAATTTAGTGGTCCCTGAGGTCTGAGCTTTGGTGACCCCTGTGCTACACCATTGGTCCCCAACCTTTATGACTTGGCAGACTGGCAGCGGAAGAGGAAGGATGGTCCTGTGTGAATGGCAGGCACACACCGTTTATGCCAGGGGTGTCCAAACTTGGGAACTTTAAGACTTGTGGACTTCAACTCCCAGAATTCCCCAGCCAGCGAATGCTGGCTGGGGAATTCTGGGAGTTGAAGTCCACAAGTCTTAAAGTTCCCAAGTTTGGACACCTCTGGTTTATGCGGTCTAGTTACAAACAGGCCTTGGCCCGAGCGTTGGGAACCCCTGGGCTAAAGCAAACGTTTTGTTTATTTAAAAGATCATATTTACCAAAAGCTTCCATGACAGGATTGGAATCCAACACTCGTTGCTCTATCCTCTCCACCGTTATACTGCCTTCCGGGATGTCAGACGAAGCTGCAACAGTCGCATAAAACTTCATCAGGCAGCGGGAGGTCCATGTCTAGAAACAGATTTTGAATCAAACTCCATTTTTAACAAGACCTGGAATCTCTCTTTAATCCTGATTCAGTAACTACCGTGTTTCCCTGAATATAAGACAGGGTCTTATTTTTCTTTTGACCCCTGAAATAAGCGCTTGGCCTTATTATTTTTGAGGTGCAGGAGGCAACGAGCGCGGTCACCTCATGGCTGCTACTGTGTTGCAATATTTTCAGGGAGGGCTTATTTTCAGGGTAGGGCTTATTTTAGTGCATGTGCTCAAAAGCCCGATTGGCCATAAAGCCTTAACTTCTAACATGGAAAAGTGGGTTATTTATTATTTTATTATTTTATTCGATTTATATCCGCCTTTCTCCAAAAAGGACCCAGGGCGGCGCACAGGAATTTAAAATACATACAAAAACAAATATAAAATTTAAAAAACTTATTAAATATCTCTCCTGCGCTAAAACCAAATTAAAAATAGAAACTAACTAAAATAGTCACAGCGGAGGTTACACTAGGCTGGCTTGATGAAAAAAGTGTGTCTTTAGACACTGGCGGAAGAGGTGGAGGTCTGAGATGGTGCGCAGTTCTGGGGGTAGGTCGTTCCAAAGGGCGGGGCCCGCCACAGAGAAGGCCCTTCCCCTGGGTATCGCCAGTCGGCATTGTCTGGCCGACGGCACCCTGAGAAGGCCCTCTCTGTGGGAGCGGATCGGTCGAAGGGATGTATGGGGCAAGAGACGGTCTCGCAGATAACTAGGTCCCGAGCAATGGAGCGCTTTGAAGATGGCCGTCAAAACCTTGAAGGTTAGAGTGACAACCTTCTGAAGCCAGGTCAACAAAACTGCTAGTTCACCCAAATGTACGTGTAGGTAAATTAAAACCAGAAACAAGCATGCAACGTTTCCCCAAAACACTTTTAAAGAGATCTCAGCTTACCTTACCAGCACCACTTTCCCCGCTAACAATGATGGACTGGTTGACTAATGGAATCTGGTTCTGGACATTGCGGTAGCTTTCTTCTGCTACCGTGAAAATGTGAGGTTTTAATTCCTAAAGAAGAAAAAGCACACAAAGCATTTGGAAAGAAAAATGGAAACGGACAATTCAGTGGCAGGCTGAAACTTTTTCAGCAAAAGGGACCCGTATTTTGTGATGAATGCATTATTTGGAGCCTGATATCCAGGGGTGGGTTCCTATCGGATCGGCTGAACCGGGAGTACAATAATACAATAATACAATAGCAGAGTTGGAAGGGACCTTGTAGGTCTTCTAGTCCAACCCCCTGCATGGGCAGGAACCTTATACCATTTCAGACAAATGGCTGTCTAACATCTTTTTAAAGACTTCCAGGGTTGGGGCATTCACAACTGCTGGAGGCAAGCTGTTCCAGAGGTTAGCTGTTCCAGAGGTTAATTGGGAGTGGTTTGGCGGCCTGGGTCACTGGAACCGGCAGCGACCCAGGCCTGCCACGGCCCCGAACTGGTTCCCCGTGTGGCAACATGATCTTGTTTTTCAATTCTGCCCATGCACAGAACAATTGTAAATGAATTTATGGGCAAATACAATACAATAGCAGAGTTGGAAGGGACCTTGGAGGTCTTCTAGTCCAACCCCCTGCCTAGGCAGGAAACCCTACATCACTTCAGACAAATGGCTATCCAACATCTTCTTAAAGACTTCCAGTGTTGGGGCATTCACAACTTCTGGAGGCAAGCTGTTCCACTGGTTCACTGTTCTAACTACCAGGAAATTTCTCCTCAGTTCTCAGTTGCTTCTCTCTTTGATTAGTTTCCACCCATTGCTTCTTGTTCTGCCCTCAGGTGCCTTGGAGAATTGTTTGACTCCGTCTTCTTTGGGGCAACCTCTGATGCGCGCGCACGCGCAGAGCGAACCAGCAAAAATGTGCACGCACCGAACTGGCAGTAATGCCGGCAGCAACCCACCCCTGCTGATATTGTACCATCCTGGATGGAGGGTGGAAGTAGTGCCACAATTGCCATGTTGCCTGTTTTGATACACGCACAACTCATGGACACAACTGGACAAGAACCCTGTGGACTGAATCAGAACTGGAAAAATTAACCAAAGCCAGGGTAAGCTGAGTGTTCATGTCCACAAGCATATCCTGGTTCTTGCCAATGCCCTGTCTTTTAAGTTCTAAAAGTAGATGTAGATGTAGTCTTTCCTTGAATTTTTTCCACACTGTAGGACCTGTTTGTTTTTACATTGTGCTCACTGATTTCTTACAATGAAGCTACCAGTCAGTACACATTGTGATGTCATAGTTTTGTTTATTAGATGGCCTGTCGCCGAGTCCATGTTTGTTAGGACCAAAAAAGAATACTGACCTGAAGCCATTCAGATACTTCCATGCCTAAGAGAACATTAAAAGCAAAGTATCTCTACTCCACCTAACTGATCACCTCCACCATGCACTACTACACTACTTCTGACTGATCTCCCCCAATATATTTCAAAAAATTAAATGACCGAAAGCTTCAATGCTTTGTTTTAAAATAAGAGTACTATCAATATTTTATTACATGCCTGCATTGAGGTGTCATACAAATCAGGGGGAAAAATTGTAACATTCCATGCAGTAAAATCACTTTGAAACTTAACAGGCGAAATAGTAAACGAAGATTGAGCGTGTGAAATATTTAGCAAGTAAAACAAATTGCAAATTATATAATTTGTGCAATGATGCCATCTTTGACTGAGAGCAGAAAATATTTTGTTGAACTGTGAGGTCCACTGCTAGAGCTGATAACGTTACCTAGTTTAGTAATGAAACGTCTGGAAGAAAACCACTAAGTTTAGAGGGCATCAAGGACCCCATACACCAGGGATGTCCAAACTTGGGAACTTTTAAGACTTGTGGACTTCAACTCCCAGAATTATGGGAGCATAGCTGGAATTCCCCAGCTATGCTGGCTGGGGAATTCTGGGAGTTGAAGTCCACAAGTCTTAAAGTTCCCAAGTTTGGACATCCCTGCCATACACATATTAAGAGTTGCCAAGATTGAAAAGCACTAATCTAACGTAACTTTTAAACCCAGCTTGGTTTTTCAGAAAGGCAGCAATCAGTCATTGCGGCATAGCGTCTCACCTGAAGACCAGTAACGGTGTGGTATCCTTTCATGAGCTCTTGTGAGTAGAGAGACTGAACTGGACGGAAGGGGTTGATGGCCACAAGGCTGCACCCCGCTTTGGTATAAAACACATCGGTAGCATATCTTGCTTGCAGGCACTTCAGAACTAAAGATAGCAGAACATTTTTGTCAATATTTACTACCTGTTCTCTTTTGAATGATCAAAATAGAGAACAGCAAGTCTCTGCCTCGTCTGCTAGTATCTTTTTGGGCAGTCAAAGCTGACTTCACTCTGGACTTTGCGAGCTTCAATTCCCCAGCAATTGCCAAGTTGGCTTGGGAATTATAGAGTTGATGTTCATGTGTATAAATTCATAATATCAAACAGTGTGTCAGGCCTACAGTCATCTTTTCCTTTGGCTCTTTGGCATGACACACTTCCTTTTCTATTGTGGAGAAAATGGGAGGGGGGATAGTAGGAGTGAGATGCTATATAGCCATAACAAAATTCTTTCTAGAAAGCCAAGGTCATCCTTTGTCTCTGCATCAGGACAGAACTGGATAGGAGGAAACTGCCAGTATGGCAGTGGGAGATTGGACCATGGGGTGGACCTGTGGGTGTGGGGGCAGGATCTTGAACTTTCAACTGGGAGGGAAAACCGGGAAGCTTTCAGATTCGGGTTTTCCCACATGTGCCAACATGGCTCTCTTAATAAATTGGAACTTTGAGGAATACTTTGCCTCGGATTCTAATTTACTTTTGGATGCTATTTGGAACCCTGACATAGTGGTGTTATGCACAAAGGCATGCAGATAGTCCTCAACTTACAATCATTCATTCAAAGCGCTCCATGGCTCGGGGCCTAGCTATATTCGCGACCGCCTCCTGCCCCATACATCCCTTCGACCGATCCGCTCCCACAGAGAGGGCCTTCTCAGGGTACCGTCGGCCGGGCAATGCCGGTTGGCGGTGCCCAGGGGAAGAGCCTTCTCTGTGGCGGGGCCTGCCCTCTGGAACGACCTACCCCCCGATCTGTGCACCATCGTGGACCTCCGCCTTTTCCGCCAACGTCTTAAAACCCATTTATTTCAACAAGCCCGCCTAGCATAACCCCCGTTCTGACTTTTATAGGGATAATTTTTATAGGAATAATTTTTAAATTTTAGAGTTTTATTAATTTTAGCACAGGGAATATTTAATTAGTTTTTAACAATTTTGTATTTTTGTATGATTCTAATGATGCCTGTGCGCCGCCCTGGGTCCTTTTTTAGGAGAAGGGCGGGGTATAAATTTAATTAAATAAATAAATAAATAAATAAATAAATAAATAAATAAATAAATAAATAAATAAATAAATAAATAAATAAATAGTGACCGTTTGAAGTGACTTGTGACTTTGTTTATGCAGCCTAGAACTGGGATGGCTGTTTTAGCAGCTGCTGCACACAGCTGGCTCATATTTAAGTGATTATCCACTAGGACTCCAAGATCCCTCTCATAGTTACTATTATTGAGGAGGGTACCAAATACACAAATTATATTAAAGTGATACAATCTATAGCGCAAACTGATTGTTGATTTCAGGCGAGAGAAGAATTTTCATGAACAGGTAAGTAACCTGATTGTGTGTGTGTGTATGTGTAAAATAAGAGTAGGCCAGAAGCAAATTGTTTTCTTTAAGAGTGTTGAACACTTACCAGTTGTGGTGGTTACAGGATTCACTTTGGTAAGGTCACTGATGCAAGATAATTGTAGTTGTTCGCTCAGAAAAGATTCCACTTCTTTGTCCAAAGAGTTATCCTCCCCATTGTGATGGGCGGTGAAGCCATTAGCCTACAAGCAGAGATAGAAGAATTAAGAGACTAATGCAAGTGAGATATGATTCCAAACAATTCAGGATATCATCTGCAGGAACCTAAATTTAAAACATTATATATATATATTTAAAAAAAAACACAATCTGCATTCCAGCCATGAAACCTTGTAAGATTTGCATTCTGGTACGGTTTCTTTCTTTTTCATTTTACATGAATTTTGCCCTTCTGGCTTCATGCTATCTCATGTAAATGAGTGCCCAGCATTGCAATACAGGTAGTCCCCAAATTATGACCACAATGGTGCCCAAAATTTCCATTGCTAAGCAAGACAGTAAAGTGAGTTTTGCTGCTTAGCAACCTTTGTTGCCAGGGTTGCTAAGTAAATCACTGCAGTTGTTGAGTAACATAGTTGTTAAGTAAATCTGGCTTCCCCATTGACTTTGCCAGAAGATTACAAAAGGTGATCGCGTGATCCTGGGACACTGCAGCTGTCATAAATAACGGTTAGCTAGGAGTCTGAATTTTGATCAGGTGACCACGGGGATGCTGTAATGGTCGTAAATGTGAAAAATGGTCATATATCACTATTTTCAATGCCGTTGTAACTTCACTCTCTAAATGAATGGTTGTAAATTCAGGATTAGTTGTGGTTTCTAAACCCTCCGTTTAAAGGTTTGTTGACAAGGGAATTCGGTACAATGAAATCATATACACCATGACGTCTACATGTGTGTGACAACATCATGACACATGAAACAGCATTTGCCTCCCTGCAATTACTAGGTTCATGAATCACAGTAAACCAAACTCCATTCATGGCACGGGACCTAGTTATCTGCGGGATCGCATCCTGCCCCATACATCCCTGCGGCCGATTCGCTCCCACAGAGAGGGACTTCTCCGGGTGCCGTCCACTAGGCTATGCCAGCGGGCGACGCCCAGGGGAAGGGCCTTCTCTGTGGCGGGCCCAACCCTCTGGAACAACCTTCCCCCCGATATTAGAACAACTACGGACCTCCGCTCCTTCCGTCAAAAATTAAAAACACATTTCTTTTGCTTGGCCGGCTTGGGATAACTTAACTGTTTCTAGGGGTTTTTAGGGGTTTGTTTTAGTTTAATTGGGATTTTAGCGCAGGGTTTAATTTAATTCTTTTTAATATTGTATTGTTTGTGATTTTATATGCATTTTTAATTTCCCTGTGCCCCGCCTCGAGTCCCTTCGGGGAGAGAGAGCGGGTTATAAATTAAATTATTATTATTATTATTATTATTATTATTATTATTATTATTATTATTATTATTATTATTATTATTATTATGGTTTAGAAAAAAGTAGGATTCATACAATGAGTGGAATGAATTGGATTGATGAATTGAATTCATACAGGACTCTAAAGCAGCGTTTTTCAACCACTGTGCCGTGGCACACTAGTGTGCCGTGAAATATTGTCTGGTGTGCCGTGGGAAAAATTCCTGCCAGAATATCAGCTTTATGTTCAGCCAAACAGGCCCAGGTTTCGCACTGAGTAAGTAAACAGAAATATGAACAATTATAAAATACTTTATTATTTCAAAATAAAGTAATTATAAAATAATTTCTTTGTGTTTATTTGATTCCTATTCAAGAGAATTACTTTATATATAGTCAATATAGGCACAGAGTTAATTTTTTTAAACATTTTCTAATGGTGGTGGTGTGCCTCGTGATTTTTTTCATGAAAAAAGTGTGCCTTTGCACAAAAAAGGTTGAAAAACACTGCTCTAAAGGTCTCTGGCCGTGATGGTGGACCTATGGCACATGCAGTGCTCTCTCTTATTTTATTTATTTATTTATTTATTTATTTATTTATTTATTTATTTATTTATTTATTTTTCAAATTTGTATACCGCCCTATCTCTCCTAGGGCACTCAGGGCGGTGCACAGAAATATAAAAATATAAAACAATACAGTACAGAACAGTTAAAAATAAATTAAATTAAGGTCTGTGCTGAAACTTAGTTTAAAAAGGGTTAAAATCAATTAAAACTATATCCATTAAAACTAAGCCAGGACGGCCTCTTGAAATAGATGTGTCTTTAGCGCCCGGCAGAAGAGGCGTACGCACATGAGCCATCGCCCAATTCAGATCCACCACGCATGCCTCCCACTAACCAGCTGGTCTTCGGGTCTGTGCCACGCATGCGTGGGCAAAGGGCGTGTGCGGGGTCGGGCACACGGGGACAGGGCTGCCGCACATACATGTGTGTGTGTGTGTGTGTGTGGGTGTGTGTGCAGGGTATGTGTTGTGCGAACATGCGCAGGGGTCGGGGCGTGTGCGGGTGGAGGTCACGTGTACATGCGGGGTGCATTGCATTTTGGGGTTTCGGCATGCGCATGCTTTGGGCTCTCTGACCAGAAAAGGTTAGCCATCACTGGTCTATGGAGATTCTCAGTCATCCAGGTCATAGTCGGCCCAAAGTTACTTCTCATTCAAGAAGGTTTTTCATCTCTTAGAGCAGTGATGGTGAACCTTTTTTGGCTCACACCCATAATGCTATGCGCACAACCCCATTGTTCATGTGCACATGACCAACACTCCCCCCCCCCCCATTTTTGGTGAGTTTTTTTTCATCCTGCCCAGGCTCCAGAGACTTTATAGAAGCCTGAGGAGGGTGAAAACAGCCTCCCCTGCCCCTCTGGATGCCCTCCGGAGGCTTCAGGGGCTTCCCTGAAGCCTTCGGAGTGTGAAAAATGGCCTCAAAATAAGGCCAAAGTCAGCTGGCCAGTGTGTTCATGTGCACTGGCCACCTGTCAGGGCAACGCCCTGTGCCATAGGTTCACCATCATGGTTTTAAGAGTCCTGTCCCATAAGTGCTTTTTCAAGAGGTAGCTGGACTTCCTTGTTTTTCTTTGAAGACATTTTGCTTCTCATCTAAGAAGCTTCTTCAGCTCAGAGAAGAAAAGAGAAACAGCTCCGAGGCATTCACTAGTATAATTTGCTCATGCGCTCGTGACTTCCCGACTAGACTACTGTAACGCTCTCTACATGGGGCTCCTCTTGAGGTGCACCCGACGACTACAGCTAGTCCAGAATACGGCCGCGCGGGTAATTATGGGTACCTCCAGGTACTCCCACATAACACCACTCCTGCACGAGCTGCACTGGCCACCTGTGGCCTTTCGGGTGCACTTCAAGGTGTTGATTACCATCTTTAAAGCGCTCCATGGCACGGGTCCTAGCTATCTGCGTGATCGTATCCTACCCCACACATCCCTAACCTAATCTACCGTACCAGCCTAGTTGTAGTAAATATTACCTAATCGGGTTTTTACGTTATAATTTAAACGAGATATTTTAACACAGGGTAAAACATTTAATTTAGTTTTATTATTTATAATTGTTATATATGTATATGCTCTAAATTCTTGTACACCGCCCCGAGTCTCTTCGGAGAGAGGGGGCGGTCAATAAATCCAAATAAATAAATAAATAAATAAATTTGTATGGTTTTGTTCGGTACTAATTGAACCCTTGCCATTATTTTGTATGCAAAGTCCAACAATATATACAGGTAGTCCTCAACTTACAACAGTCCATAGTGTTGCACAGTTGCATAGGGAGCATTCGAAGTTACAAGGGGACTGAAAAAAAGCGACTTATGACCGTCTTTCACACCTACGATTATTGTAGTATCCACATGATCGCTTTATGAGGGTTGCAGTATCCTGGGGTCATGTCATCCCCTTTTACGACCTTCTGACAAGTAAAGTCAATGGGGAAGTCAGATTCATTTAACAACCAGGTTACTAACTAAACAACTGCAGTGATTCACTTAACTGTGGCAAGACAGGTCATAAAACGAGGCAAAACTCACTTAACAATCATCTCACTTAGCAGCAGAAATTTTGGCACAATTGTGATCGTATGTTGAGGACTGCCTGTATAGTATTTAATCCCTTGTGTTTTGATTTCAACTACCACATACCTAACATTTTCATCTGTTAATAACAGTTTTGGTTTTAATTGTGGATTAATTATCAAAATTACTCCATCAGGCTTTTTCAAACCTGCAGGTTTTTTTTTTCTTATATGTGTTTCTGGCAGATAAATTATATTTACTTTTAATTTTCTTCCAAATCTTCAATGTACTATACATGTTCACCCTAACCAGAAACCTGTGGAGCAGATGTTCGCAAAACATACAACACACACTGCTACTGTTGTGGACTGCCAGAGTTGAAGATAATCCAATAATTTTTTCTCCGGTACAAGAGATCTGTTCCCAGATTGTTACATGCCCATTAGCAGAGAGAGGAGGAACGCCTGAAGGAAAAACGGAGGCAGAACAATTTTGCATGGGTGTGGTCAATGGAAACTTTTATGAGGGCAAAGTGGGGGGGGGGGAGTCTAAAAACATACTTTTTGATTACTAGCTTCATTTCATTTATTTCATTTTCATTTATTAAACTTATATACCCCTCCCTTTCCCAAAAAGGGACTCGGGGCGGTGCACAGGAAATTAAAAAAGCATATATAAACATGACAATATACAAAATTTAAAATCAAATTAAATTATTAACCCTGTGCTAAAATTTACAATAAATTAAACTATTACCCTTAAAAACCAATTAAAACAATTTGATGTCAGGCTAAAGGCTAGGTAAAGTTAGGCCAGGCCGGCCTGTTGGAAAAAGTACGTCTTGAGTTTCTGACGGAAAGAACGGAGGTCTATGGTCGTTCTAAGTTCGGGGGGTAGGTCGTTCCAGAGGGTTAGGCCCGCCACAGAGAAGGCCCTTCCCCTGGGTGTCGCCCGCTGGCATTGCCTAGTGGACGGCACCCGGAGAAGTCCCTCTCTGTGGGAGCGAATCGGCCGCAGGGATGTATGGGGTAGGATGCGATCCCGCAGATAATTAGGTCCCGTGCCATGGAGCGCTTTAAAGATGATAATCAGCACCTTCAGCTTCATCCCACTTCAGAGCAACTGGCAGATAGTAGCCTTTAAACTACACTAGATGCTTCTTTTCTGCCAACCTAGCAGTTCGAAAGCATGTATAAAATGCAAGTAGAAAAACAGGGACCACCTTTGGTGGGAAGGTAAAAGCGTTCTGTGCGCCTTCGGCCGGCCACATGACCACGGAGACGCCTTCGGACAACGCTGGCTCTTCAGCTTTGAAACGGAGATGAGCACCGCCCCCTAGAGTCAGGAACGACTAGCACATATGTGCGAGGGGAACCTTTACCTTTTAGATCAGTGTTTCTCAACCTTGGCAACTTGAAGAGGTCCGGACTTCAACTTCCAGAATTCCCCAGCCAGCATTCGCTGGCTGGGGAACTCTGGGAGTTGAAATCCAGACCTCTTCAAGTTGCCATGGTTGAGAAACACTGTTTTAGATGCTTATTACACACATAGAGTACATTTATATTTCACCTCCTGTTCTTTTCTCTATTAAGATTCTTCCCTCTCTTCGCAGAGAATTATATTGTACAATAATACAATTTACATTAGCTTCTTTCTAACATTATTCTCATGTAACTATTATTGCTACCATATATTTTAAGCAGCAAAAGGGGTAGAAAAACAATCGTTTCTTTTCCTAAAAGTCTTACACCGGTATCTGCCTAGAAGGACTTTCCCTTCTTCTGCATTAAAAGCAGCTAGAGAGAGTGTGACTTCTAGTTCTGCTTTGGACACAAAGCCAGATGGGTGACCTTGAGCCAATCACTTTCACTCAGCTCTAAGAAATAAACAATGGCAAACAACATTCTGAAAAATCTTAACAAGAAAACTGCAAGGACTTGTTCAGGTAGTCTCTGAGAATTGGGCACAATTGAACAGAAGAAAAAGAAGTGTAAATATAGTCCTTCGAGTCTCCCCTACAAAAGCTAATTGGTTTTAACTGTGAGCTTTTGTGCCAAGACAAGGTCTTGGCACAAACTAAACACTCAATTCTCTGCAAATTTGCCCAGAGAAAATACTCACAAAGTTCTTGATGTCTATTTTTGCACTGCGTTGCCATTTTTAAGCAGGTAAGCAACAAGACATATAAGCCGAAATTGAATTAAATTCCATTTTGTATATTAGTGTCCATTTTAAGAGCTATGGAAGAAACAAGCAATGTTTGTTGGATTAATATACTAATTCGATAGGATAGGATAGGATAGGATAGGATAGGAGAGGAGAGGAGAGGAGAGGGCAGGAGAGGACAGGAGAGGACAGGATTGGAGTCTTTATTGGGCAAGTGTTTTTAGGCACACAAGGAATTTGTCTCCACTGCGTAAGCTCACAGTATACATATAAATATGGTAAAAAATAGGAAAGAATATTTATGGTTGCATGTGCTGAGCAAATCCTGGAAAAGTGTTAATTCTGTTTATTATTGTTTATTATTAAATTTGTATACCTCCCTTCTCCCTTGCGGGACTCAGGACGGTGAATTCTGGAAACCTTAATAGTATTTTTTAGTAAATATTTGGGAATTTTAGCGCAGGGTTTTCTGTTTAATATGCCTTTTAGTCAGTATTTATGTATGTTTATTGTTCTATATTTTGTATTTTTTCTAACTTTTTAATTCCCTGTGCCCCGCCTCGAGTCCCTTCGGGGAGAGAGAGCGGGTTATAAATAAAAATTATTATTATTATTATTATTATTATTAACCACTAATCAGCATATTGTATCAAGCGTAGCCTATGGCCATTATGGCGAACCTATGGCACGCATGCCACAGGTAGCACGCAGAGCCCTCTCCTCGGGCACGCCAGCCGTCGCCCCAGCCCAGCTCCACTGCACATGCATGCCTGCCTCCCACTGCCCAGCTGGTCTTCAGATCTCTGCCGCGCATGTGCGGGGTGCATGTGGGGGACACACGTGCACATGTGCGGGGCAGCGCTCGCATTGCATTTTGGGGCCTCGCACAATGCCCCCATGCCCCGTTTTGGCTTCCAAGTTGGTGCAGGAGGCCTACATTATGGGTGTGGCTGGGCAGGTGCTATCACACGCACGCGTGCACGCATTCAGCACCCAACGACAAAAAGGTTAGCCATCACTGGCTAACTATGGGATCAGCCTTAAAGTGAACCATGGTTGATACTGATTTGTGGAATAAATTGCCAAGGTACAGGGAGCATCTACTGTACAAATCACAATGGTTGAATTTATCAATCATATTAAGAATGATCTTTACTTTCTGGGTTTTAAAAAGCCAACCAGTGCTGTTAATATACTTTGATTACCAGAATCTGGTTCCTTTATTCCATATGCAAACGCGGCCACACTTTGCCTCTTGCCAACCCAGACAGTGCAAAGAAAGGGATTAGCACTGACCTCAAGTATTGGCTAGGGAATGAACCAAGTCAACATGCACACACTGGCTTCTGGTTTTATAATTTAATTTAAATCAAGCTAAACCCTAAGACACTGAAGAACAAACAACTATACTGTTTATACTGGATAACAATAAAGCTACTCTAGCTATAACATTGAAGATCTACTGCTGTACATTATGGCTTTTTGTGAATTATAGCTGTCCTTCAGATAACCTACAATCCATACAAAGGACTGTAAACAAGATTTCTTCCCCTCACCCCAAACTGGTTTAAAACAAAACACACATTCAAAATTCAAGATTTAGGAGTATAAAAAACTATCTTCTTGAATCAGAAGAAATCTTTAATTCTTAATGCTTGCCCTCTTTTATTACCTGCCTCAGATTAGAACTTCATTTAGGGGACACAATATTTCAGGGAACCCCCATGAGTAAGAGTTAACGGAATTGCAGTATAAACACTGGATAGAAGCTCTTTGACTGGGGGGAAAAACCCCACCCCTCCACTTTGATGGATCTATTGAAAAGCTGATGGCTACAGAAGACTGCACTACTACAGCCTTGTAGCACAAGGCCCAATTAAAAATAAACACCCAGTAGTAATTGTTTTAAAGATCAGTCTTAGCCTTAGGCCAAATTTGCCCATGGATATTCATCAAAGAAAAATGAAAAGGTAAGTAGAGAAAGCCACAACCTTTGCAAAAGAAATGGTGACAAAGCCTGGATTTGAGTTAAAAGATGGGGTTCCATTCCTAAGCAGCTCAGCCCAGTTTTGGCAACACAAGTTGATTGAAGTTAGAATATTTTTCTCCCAGATTTTTAGTGGGAACATTCCAGATTGCAAATATGAGGCTATGGTCATGATTTATCAAACATAATATATTTAATTGGGTTCATACACCATGTGTAGCCATAAACCAAGGTTTTATCAAGATGTCACATTTCACCTGTTATGCCAAACTTTTAAATAGGTAACATTCTCAAACAGCCTTAAAAATTCCCCAGGTGCTTGTGTCTGAATCTTTAATGTAAGAAAGTCCTATTGAAATCTATGGGGCTTTTCATATAAACATTTCATTATTATTTTTTTTAAAAAAAGACACTTTCCTCTGGTTTTGTAGCTTTAAAAATTTGCCACAGCCGACCAAGCAGGATATTTCAGTTTTTCACATGCTGGAGGTAGATTATCCTTGGGTATAAAAAGTTCCATTGAGTTATGACATTGTACTCATCCAAAGACCTATCAGGTAGTCCACTTGGAACTATTTTGTGAATGAATGAGCTTATTTTGGACATTGGGGAACTTAAAATTCGGTATTTAAATTCCAGCACTTCTACTTTGACTGCAAAGATTTGTGTAGAAACATACCTAGTTACATGTGAGACCGCCTCCTGCCCCATACATCCCTCAGACCGATACGCTCCCACAGAGAGGGCCTCCTCAGGGTGCCGTCGGCTGGACAATGCCGACTGGCGACACCCAGGAGGAGAGCCTTCTCTGTGGCGGGCCCTTCCCTTTGGAACGACCTACCCCCTGAACTCCGCACCATCTCTGACCTCCGCCTCTTCTGCAAGTGTCTGAAGACACACCTATTCCATCTAGCCGGCCTAGCATAACCCCCATTACTGACTCTTAGATAGTTTTAAATTTGGGTTTTTTAAATTCGGTTTTTAGCGCAGGGTCTATTAGAATAAGTTTTTAAAATTTTATATGTTTTATATGTGTTTTAACATCCCTGTGCGCCGCCCTGGGTCCGTTTGGAGAAGGGCGGGGTATAAATTTAATTTTAAAAAAAAATACAGTATATACAAGTTGGCTCGCCAACACACTACACCAAAAGACAATTTTATTGTTTTTATGTGTATCATGTGAGGTACAATTAAGCCAGTATCGTTTGAAAGCTACGATCAACTTTGATATATTGTACTGACCTATATTCATTTCCTATTAAAGGGCCCTACTTGTGTTTTTTTTTAAACCTATTGTTACTATTGGATAACTTGCTACTTTTTTTTTTTTTTTTTTGCAAATGTTGGAATTAAAGGAAAGTTGGGCCTCTTAGCTGTCTCTTCTCTTACACAATCTGGCAATTACTTTTCCCCCCAAAAAAACCCCGCTGCTTCTGCCAAGATTTCTCCCCTCCCACGGCTTAGCTTCGCCCTGGGAAGCAAGAAGGAACTTCGTACATGCGCAGCCGAACTTTTGGTCCCTTTTATCTCATCTCCTTTTATTTCTCAAGATTTGAGGGCATATTAAGGGGGCAGACGGACATTAATCGGGGCTCTGGTTTAAGCTACGGAGATTGCGGGGGAGGGGGTGTAAGAGAAAGAAGTATTGCCCAATCGGACTCACCCGCCGCATATAGATAGATATGGAAAGCGGATAAAGCTAGAATCGGAGTTTCGTGGTGGTCCTGGGGAAGCCGAAGGAAATGTCCTCTAACAACAACCGGGGAAGGAAGGCTGAGGTCGCTCCCTACCGGTCCCAGTCCAAGGCAAAGGCGGGGCAGGAGCAAGAGGCGGAGGCTGCTGAATTTGAATCACCAAAAAAAGGCTTGGCTCCCGGGATTGAGCGTCCCGCCTGCGGGATGCGGAGCCCAAAAACCCCGCGCGCTTTTTTTTTTCCTGGGGAGTAAAGATTAGCGAAGGACGGCGGCCGGAGCGATGCGCATTTTCAGCGGGGAAGTCGCGGGTGAGAAAGAAAGTCCTGGACTCGGTAGTTTAAACTTCCCCCCCGAAAGACGCAAGCAACCCCTGGGAAAAGGCAACACGTGGCCCGTGGAAAGTGCTGCTCGGGAGTGCTATCACGTGCTCGAGTGATTTTCGCCTAGCGCAGGGATGTCCAAACTTGGGAACTTTAAGACTTGTGGACTTCAACTCCCAGAATTCCCCAGCCAGCATAGCTGGCTGGGGAATTCTGGGAGTTGAAGTCCACAAGTCTTAAAGTTCCTAAGTTTGGACATCCCTGGCCTAGCAGCTTCGCGAAAGGCGCAACTTTTTTTTTACTTTCGTCGATTTTTGCCTGCAATTCTTGGTATTACAAGGACGTACCTACCTGTCAATGGCTATTTCAACTTCAACCACAACAATACACGAGCGCGCAATAGATACAAACTTAAGGTAAAACCGCTCCAAACCCGACTGCAGAAAATATGACTTCTGCAACAGAGTGGTCGGTGCCTGGAATGCACTTACCTGACTCTGTGGTTTCTTCCCCCAAACCTTTAACCTTAGACCAGTGTTTCTCAACCTTGGTGACTTTGTGGACTTCAACTCCCAGAATTCCCCAGCCAGCACTCATTTACATGAGATAGCGCGAAGCCGGAAGGTTGAGAAATACTGCCTTGGCGTGTCTACTGTTGACCTCATCCCATTCCTATAATTCCTATATACGTCTGTAAGGGGCGTGCATAAGCGCACCAGCGTGCCTACGGTCCCTGTCCTAATGCTTCTTTTTATTCCTATCCCTTTCATGTTTCCAAAATCATGTTTTATACATATACATGCTTGACTCAATCAATCAGCTGGATTGAAAGGGTTCGCTAAAGGGCTAGCTTTCTACTTGAAGGGATTCCGTTTACGTAAGGGGAAGATGCCACTCAACCGCCTGTAATCTGGAGGAATCGCTTCTAAACGGGTGGAGAAGCCGAGCGCAAGATTTACCGGTCTTGGGTGTTTTAAAGGAAGGGCAGGAGGGAGGCGGCTACCCTGGTTAGGATAAGTACCCAAAGCCGTGGTCCATCAGTCCAAATTGTGTGGCGTAGAGAGGCGCATGCTCGAAATTTTATAAATGCCAGTGAAAAGGTATTTTTCCTACTTGGGATTTAAAAAAAAACCGGTGCAAAAAAAAAGCATTTAGAGCAGTGTTTCTCAACACAGAGAAATTCTGGGAGTTGAAGTCCACCGGACTTAAAGTCGCCAACGTTGAGAAACCCTGATTTAGAGGTTTGGTTCCAAGTTTTAATAAGCCGAGAATAAACCTCTTGTCCAACGGGACCTCATTTCGATGGCCGAGTTCACTTCAAGATCCAGTAAGGCTCTGATTTAGATGGACGCGAGGGAATTCATATACATATAAGCAGAACATAAATGTATCATTTTAATCTTCTAGGCTTTTAATAGGAAACGGGCATTCATTGCTCAAACAGCGTGGTGAATCAGGCAGTACGGTTTAGGAGGATATTTGCTGATGAAAATGTCGCTAGGAAACGGATCCCTTCTTTACTTTTTCTGGTGTTACGGTGCTGCAGCAGCAGGAAGTTTAAAATAGTCCGCAGCGGAAGGCAAAAGAAGAAACTGTATCCCAGGCGTTCAAATGTAATGTTCTTTTGAATGGGCAATTCTTCTCTCTAAACTGCGTCATCCTGTGGAGGAAATATTCTCATTTAACCAACTCTAGTCCTATTATTTTTTAAGGAGTTGGTCTCCTCTGGTGACTCATGTAGGCTATTCTTTCAAAGCATTTCCGGGTGAATATTTGAAAAATGCAAAGAAATGGATGACATTCAACTGGATTTTAAACTTTTCTCTCTTCCTGTTGCCGTCTTCCAGCCTGTCTGAATTAATATTCAAAATGTGGGGATATTTGTAAGCCCGTATTTATTTGTTAATTGTTTCAGAAGGTCAGGATTCAGATTCACTTGCTGCCTAGAAAACAGCTTTCAAGGGGGTTTGGTTTGAATCTTAAATTCAATTATTTTACCTGTTCCTGTTAAAAGGAAATTAATTTTAAATTTCCTATGATTTTTGTTATAATTGGACAGTGCTGGTGCCTGATTGAATATTTAATTGCTTGCTTGATTTTACTGTTTTTAAAATATTTTTGTCAGCAGTTCAAAGAAATGTGTTCACAATTGTTTTACAAATAGCATAATTATTATTCTGTGCATTGACATTTTAATCGTTCTCTGCCCCTTCCTCCTTTATGGGAGAAAAATCTAAACTCCAAATTTCATATTTAGTAATGAGTCCAAAAAAGAGATTAACATTTCAGCACTCAAGACCAGTTTGGGAATAAACAGAATTGAAATGGAATGGAGAAAAACTGAATGTGTTCACCAGAACACTATAGAGCAGGGGTCCCCAACCTTTTTTGCACCAGGAACCGGTTTCATTTTAAAGAAAATTCTGTGGACCGGCTGACGTAGAGGAGCGGGGGGGGGGTAGGGGGAACAGGCGGTGCATGCGCACGTGGGGGGGAGTTGGCTCACTCGGCCCTCTAGGGCAGTGATGGCAAACCTTTTTTTCCTTGGGTGCCGAAAGCATGCACGCGTGCGCTGTTGTGCGTGCTCCGTGTGCCCATACCATAATGCAATGCTTCTCCCACATGCCCCTTCCCCTGCACATCCGTGTGACACCCCCTCCGTGCAATTCACACCCCTTCATATACGCGCGTGATCCCCACCCCTGTGCTCGCCTTGCGGATGTGTGCGCAACATCCCCCACTTTTGGCCTCAGATCCCAAAACAGCGCTGGGGGAGGGGAGGGAAAGCCTTGCATCTCAAAACAGCGTTGAGAGGGAGGGAGGGAAACCACCTTTTCTCAGCGCTGCCTTGAGATCGGAGGCTTCTCAAAACAGCGCTGTTTTGGGGAGGGAAGACTTTCGCCTTCTCAGGGCTGCCTTGAGATCGGAGGGCCTCCAACGGCACAAACGGACCCGCCTGCACATGCGGGGGGGGGGGAGTCAGCTCCCTCGGCCCTCTAGGGCCTCCAACGGCGCAAATGGCCACGCCTGCACTCTCCTGCATCCGGCGCGTGCTCTGCCCAAGGGGCTGCTCCCTCCTCCTCCTCTCCAGCCCTGCGGCCCGGTTCCTATCAAGCCACGGACCGGCACCGGTCCGCGGACCGGGGACCCCTGCTATAGAGCATCAATTCACACTTTGTACTGCAATCTTTTGTTATAAGTTCAACATGCCTTGTCAATCAGAATGCATTGCAATATGTCTTTGATTTTGTAGATTCAAAAGAATAACTATTGTTTTTCAGGAGAATGAGGAATTTCTAAGGAATCTGCTAGCCAGAAAAAAACATGCTGAGAACAGAGATGAATCTTCCTTGAATTATCTGCTTACGCAAAGAAGTACTTATTTTTTTTTTATTACAATTGTATCTCTTTATGTTAGACTTCTGCTCTACCTTTCTTACACAGTATTTTCTCTTCCAGTAGTTACATGGAGAAATAATGAGTTGAAATGTACCAAGGGATGAATGGAAAACGAGAAGGAAAAAGGGGGTTAGCTTTATTAATTGAAGGGCTATTGTTTTTCTATGTAAATTATGGTCATTTCTGGATCACAATGATATATTTGGTCAGAATATATCTTCTTGCACACATCTTTCTCATCTGCTTCTCAAAATTGTTTATGGGGCTGGAGAAAACCCTTCAACTCAGCAATCCTGGGCAGAAAGGAGGATGAGTGCTTGTCCCTTGGCTCCTCCTAGACCAGGGGTGTCCAAACTTGGGAACTTTAAGACTTGTGGACTTCAACTCCCAGAATTCCCCAGCCAGCATAGCTGGCTGGGGAATTCTGGGAGTTGAAGTCCACAAGTCTTAAAGTTCCCAAGTTTGGACACCCCTGTACCTAGACAGACTTCTGAAAATGTGTGAACTTTAACCCTCAAATGTTTTTAAACAATGGCCCTGCTGAAGAATTCTGAGAATTGAAATCCAACCAACCTGGAGGCTATTAGAGACAACTTTAGAAGGTGACCCGTCAGAGGGTCAATGGACTGCCAGAAAAAACGAGCTCGCGTTGCATTTAGTCACATCTAAATTTTGATGAGTTGCTGAAGATGGTTCAGTGCTTGAAATGCCTTACACAGTGCAAAAGTCTTGCATGCCATTCCAATCCAATAGATGTCAGCTGAGAGGATGATAACAGCTGTGGTGGACTACCTAGGTCAGTGATGGCTAACCTTTTTGGGCTCGCGTGCCAAAAGCAGGGGGAGCGAAGGGGGGTCCTGCGTGGGCGTGCCACACCCATAATGCTATGTGTGTGACCCCTTGCTTTTGGCACCCTTTTTTCTCCTTCCCCAGGCTCCAGAGGCTTTCTAGGAGCCTGGGGAGTGTGAAAACAGCCCCCCCCCCACCTCCAGAGGCTTCAGGAGCTTCCTTGAAGCCTCCAGAGGGAGAAAAACGGCCTCAAAAGGCCTAAATCAGCTGGCCAGCACATACCAGCACGCTGGAGCTGACGGGGCAACGCCTCGGGTGCCCTAAGAAATGGTTCCGCTTGCCACCTGTGGCACCCATGCCATTCGTGCCATAGGTTCGCCATCACGGACCTAGGTAGTAGCCAAAGACCACATGACCTCTCATCTCCTGTGTGTCTCAAGTTATGGCATCCTTTTATTTATGGACACGTTGAAAAAAGATGGCTTTAACTTTAATTCCCAGCATAGATGTCTGTATAAAGTAGAGGGAGTGAGCAGGGACAACAAGCAGTGATGCATTCTGCATGATGACACTGTAGCTGAATGTCCATAGTTTGGAAATCAAAAGCCATTAGTGGATTAAAACAGGATGAGCTGGATATGATGGGGAAATGGCCTTGGGTATGTCACTAGAAGCTATTTTGTACCTCAGTTCTTGCCAAATGGTTCTTTCAGTACTTTCTCAAAGCTGTGATCTTCCAGGTATGCTGGGAATGACTGCTTATTGGGGATTCTCTGAGTTGTTCCTCTGTATCTGGTATATGTTAAGCGTGGAGAAAGCCAACCTAAGGATTATTATTACATAGTTGAACCAATTCAGAAATTACTCTAAAAGGGTTCAATGAAGAGAGGATGGTTCAAGAAAAAAAGCTGTGTATGGATTCACCTTTTGTCAAGGGATTCTGAGTTGAAGATAAACAAGGGCACAAGCCTTGCTTTACAGATAATTGTTGGCTCGCAACCATTCACTTATGACAACCTCCCCAAAAGATACTTACAAATCCAGATTTGAGATTCAAATGGCCACTTTGCATGATTGCATTTATGGTCATTTGCAGCAACCCGGCTGCAATGTATAACTTTCAGGCTGGAAACATGTGTCTCTGGCAAAAATGCCCATTGCGGATAATGGATTTGTTTAATGACCACATAATTCACTTTAGACTCACATTTGCTTAACCAGAGCATAAAAAGTAATAAAATTGGGCACAATCACGTGATGAGCCCTTTAATGACTTATAGTCATAATTCTGGGTTCATTACAGTCATAGCTGAGAACTAACAGGGGGGATAATACATTATTGCTAACTGATATTTTTCATCAACTGTATGCAAAACAAATGTACTGTCCATTGTTTTGTCCAATAAATCCTCTATTGTAGATTAAGAAACTGGAAAGAAGTCTCTTAAAGGTGGGAATCTATCGAAGTAAAACTCAAGTTGCTTGCTTTTGATTCCTGTTTCTTGCCATTCTGATTTTTGTTTTAAATGTAACTTCGCAGAGGCTGAAAAATGTCGCAGCAGCTGGTAAAAGAAGCCTTTCTAAGTAACCTAAATGGAACGACGTTATTTGAAATTTCTGTTGGCTTACCTCTTGCACCATTGTGTGTTCTCGCCAGAGGACTGCTCCTAATTTCGTACTTTCTCCACAACGGAAGACCTTTATGCTCAATGTATGGTAATTTTTTTCTAGACTTCACTGTTTTAATCGTCCCTCCAGTACTTTCCTGTACAATTTTAGCTTCCATACTACCTTTTGTGATCCTCTCCATTATGGCATTCTGCACAGGTTTGATTTTTGTCATTTATGCTAAGCGGACAAATTATGCCCAAGTGTCTCTTAAGCAAATCTTAGATGATTTTCTGAGAACCAACTTGGACCCAGAATACATTCCCGCCATAACCTCGCTTCGAGTGTTCATCAATTTATGGACATCCATTAGCATCCTGGCTGTAGACTTTCCATTGTATCCACGGAGGTATGCCAAAACCGAGTCTTATGGGACAGGAGTGATGGATTTGGGAGTTGGAATATTTGTTTTTGGGAATGGTGTGGTTTGTCCAGAGGTTCGGCTGAAACCTGGTGCAACACAACACAAATTCTTTTATCTCACAAGGCAGTTGTTGACCGTATGGCCCCTCCTTCTCCTTGGCTTTGGACGACTAATGAGTGTTAAAGCAGCTGACTATTACGAGCATGTCACCGAATATGGTGTGCACTGGAACTTTTTCTTCACTTTAGCTGCTATACGAATGGGTGCATCGCTCCTCCTGACTGTATTCCCCGTAAACAAAGCCTGGATAGCCGCAGTAATGTTAGCTGTGGTTTATGAATGCTTTCTCGAGATTACACCTCTGAAGATGTTCATTTTGCATGGAAGCAATGGGCAAGATTCAAGGACTGGTTTTCTAAATGCCAACAGAGAGGGCATATTTTCTGTCTTCGGTTACCTTGCTATCTACGTGGCTAGTGTGCAAGTAGGTTTATATTTGTTAGGAAAAAGAACAACAGCAAAAGAGTGGCTTAAAATAATCTGCTACTTTTTACTGGGCATTTTTCTCCTTTTTATATGTCTCTACTTTGCTCAGGTGTACATTGACACTGTGTCCCGACGATTGGCAAACCTTTCTTTTTGTATATGGGTTTTTGCTAGCTGCTTAACCCTCTTTAGTTCTTTTTTAGTGGTTGATCTTATTCTTGTATTCACAAAGCTTGTTGTGGGTGGCGCTGATATTCCTAGTAGTTGGAACGTTCTGCACTCATCACCCTATAAAAAATCTGATTTGGAATTTCGGCACAGAAAAAACAAATCTGAGAGTATGTGCCTGGTCAGTGCCGTGAACAAAAACCAGCTTCTGCATTTTTTGCTAGCCAATGTTTTAACTGGTCTTGTAAATATGCACGTTGATACAGTGCACAGCAGCACACTCTCGGCCATGTTAATTGTGCATTTGTATATGTTTACAAACTGTTTAATTGTGTATATGTTGCAAGCCAAAAATATAATTTTAAAATGGTGGTAATTTAAAAAATTGCGGGACATACAGTATCTAGGCAGTCCCCAGACATGAACATTGACTTGAAGGAACAAAAATATTGCCAATAAAGATGACAAAAGCTGCAATGCCTTTATGAAATATAAAGTCGGGTGTTGTTACTTAGGTTTGGGATATAATAATAATAATAATAATAATAACAACAACAACAACAACAACAACAATAAATAAATAAATAATTTAATTTGTAGACCGCTCCCTCTCCCCGAAGGGACTCGGAGCGGTGCACAGGGGAATTAAAAACATACAAACATAAATACATCATAAAATGGTATAAATGCATAAAATGGTATATTGTTTTTAACTGGGATATTTAATAGCCCATTTCTGACTTTTGAAAAATGGAATTATTTTAAACAAGAGAAGACTTCTTTGTCAATAATGTTTTATGTTTACAAACTTTTATGACCGTATGAAATACAAAACCACTATCACTGGAATGGGTTGGGACAATTTTTTTTATAGGAGATTAAAGGATATCGTTGATAAAGACAAAAGGTACCTGCTTTGATTCTTATTTTAGAAAAAAATATGGTGCAATCAGAATACACTTGCCTTACTGTTTCTACTCAGCCCAAAGGACATATAGGTTTGCGCTGGTTTTGAAGCCTCAATCTATATAAATAAAAATGTAACTATGAGTTTGTTCAAAACTGCTAATCTCAAAAACTACTGCACCAATCGCCACCAAATTTTCACACAACGTTCCTTACAAGGGCAGCACCAAGGATACCTACAGATTGTGTGGATATGGCACACCGGTGCCAGGTAAATGCCACACAAACAAACAATTGTAGCTCTTCTGTGTTTTCCTCACTCGCTCACTCGCCCTCCTCGCCTCCTTTCACCCCTCCCTGGCCACTGGAAATGCCGGCGCTTGCAACGCTCCCCCGCCCTCTGCCTCTCCCCCCCCCCCCACATCTTGCCACTGGAAACGCTGGAGCTCGCAAAGCTCCCCGGCCTCTTCCCCCCTCCCCCCCTCTCCACTCGAAACGCCGGCGCTTGCAACGCTCCTCCGCCTCTTTCCCCCCCCCACACACCTGGCCACTTGAATCGCCGGTGCTCGCAACGCCCCCATGCCCTCTGCCTCCTTCCGCCCCCTCACCTCGCCACTCGAAATGACGGCAGTAGGTAGGTATGCAGGTAGAGGGAGAGAGGGAGAAATACGGTAGGCAGGTAGAGGGAGGGGAAACCAAGGCAGAGAAGGAAGAGGGTCGCTGAGGGTCTATGAGGGGAAACCTTTTCATTTAATCAAACTTGGCCATAGCAACGTGTGGCGGGTTCAGCTAGTTCAGAATATGGTAGATGAATCTAAGTATAAAAATTAAAGACAGCTGTTCTACTTAGGTTTCTGGAAATGGATCAACTGCTACCTACATTCGTTGTAATTTACTACTGATTGTGGGGGGAAACATCAACTAATGTTGTGACAAATAATGTAGAAAATAAAATTCTCGTTTCTGAGATCATAACCTCAGCAATGAGTTGTTTGCAGTGGAACCATGCCCAACAAAAGTCATTGTACAATAATGTGCCATTTTCAAGGCCATGCAATAAAGCCATTTGTTGCATTTGTTCTGAGACACAATATATATAAAAGCACCAGTATTTATGCAACTGAAATTTGCCAATCACAATGAGAAAATGTGGACTGTACAGGTAATTCTCGACTTACAACCATTCATGACTGTGGTATCTTAACTGTCACTAGAAAGAAAGGGACCTGAAGAACCAGGTCACTCCATAAGGTCAGTCCCTTTCATACATGTATGCAATGTTACAGTGCACATACAAAGGAACCATGGCAACTGCTTTCCCCATTTATTGTTTGCAATTCTCCCAATCGCTCCTACAAATACCAATGCTTGTGAGACAGATGAAATAATTTTCAACTAATTTTGGGCTGCAGCCCTTAGCTATTTTTCTTTTCTAAATAAAATTATGCTTTACATCAGAGGTGACAAACTCAAGGCCTGGGGGCCAGATCTGGCCCATGGGGTGCTTAGATCTGGCCTGTGAGGCCACCCTGCGCGGTGCCTCTGCCAGCAAAAGCTAAGCCCGGGAGGGCCATGAGCAACCCTCCCAGGCCTCATTTTCAGCTGCAATGGCTTCTTGCAGCCCTCTACCAGAGAAAATGGAGCTCCACAGGCACCACAGGCATTCCTGACACAAGTGACATCTATCTGGCCACACCTATCGAAGTCCCCGAAGTCAAACAACCTTGATGCAGCCCACAATGAAATTGAGTTTTACAACCCTGATTTTACATACTTATATGCCACTTCCAATTTATTTGTAATGCTTTAAATGCTAGATGAAGGAGCCTAGCTAGGTAGTTGTCACATCCTCCGGAGTGACAAATGAAATGGCAAAATACTGGGGAGGCTAGACGCTAGAAACTAACTAGCAATCCAGGTACAAGCCAAGCTTTGTTAGCAGAACTTCAGCCCTGAAATTGCTTAATGCCAGATTATGAATGCAACAATATTAAACAGGTAGTCCCCGACTTACAACTGCTTGTTTAGTAACCATTCAAAATTATCAAGGCACTAAAAGAAGTGGCTTCTGCCCTTGTTCACACTTAAGGACTGTTGTAGCATCACCATGGTCATGTGAGCAAAATTCAGACACTCGGCAACTGACTCATGACAATTGCGGTATCCCTGGGTCATATAATCACTTTTTGTAACCTGACAAGCAGTCAATGTGGAAGCCAGATTCACTTAACAATTGTATTACTAATTTAACAACTGTAGTGATTCACTTAACTGTGGCAAGAAAAAATGTAAAATCAAGCAAAACTCACCTAACCCTCTTTCTTAACAACATAAATTTTGGGATGAATTATGGTCTTAAGTTGAGAATTGCCTATAACCCTGGATGGAGACGATTAGATGACCTTTCTTTCCAAATGGACACAAATAATTAATCTCTTCAGTTTTACCTGAGTGCTGGTACCCAATTCACTGCTAGTATGAGCTTGAATTGTAGACACTTTCTATCTTTGATTTCACATTCAGGTTGATTATCTTGTGCTGGACACCAGCATGGAATAGATATTTTTCTCTCTACTGTGTGCCATTTCTCAGTCCAGGTTGTAAGAAAAGGTCCCAGATTTGGCATTGTGCATCTCCAAGCTTCTTTTAAATATTGATAAGATGTATTTTGAGGGCAAAGCAGGTATACGTTACGCCTACTTTAAAATACAAGATATATTTGGTGGGGGGAAAGCAAGTTATATATTATTCCTTTGTTTAAATATTGATAAGGCATACTTTTGGGGGGAAAGCAGGCATACATTATACTTTTTAAATATTGATAAAATATATTGGAAAGAAGCAGGTAATATGTACCTCTTAAATAGTAAGGTAAAATTTTGGGGGAAAGTAGGTATACATAACTATAGGGCAAAGAAGGTATATATTATACCTTGTTTTAAATATTGATGTGTTTTGGGGAGAACATACCTTAAACCTTTAAAATCTCGATATACATTATATCTTTTTGCAAATATTGTTAAGGTACAAGTAGCCATCAACTTATGACAGTTCATTTAGTGACTAATAGCTGATAACCCAGCGTTGCCTAGGTATTTATTTATAGGGGGAAATATCTGGACCAAACGAAATTTCTAATGTTGGATTTTCCCTCTTACCAGAGGGAGCCCCCCTTATGGAGTACTTTGAAGGCATTACCATGGCAACTCCACTGCGCTGCACAGTAGAAGTTATTTTAAGGCACAACAGGCTGTATCTTAACAGAACACAGCCTCTGAGGGGTTTTAGGGGTGTCTTACCCCTGAGGGGTGATAGAGATAGAAGATTCAAAATTACAATAGTACTGAAAAGTGACTTAGACCATTTTTCACACTTACAGCAGTTGCCGCATTCTGACTCATTTATGACTGTTGCAGTGTCCTGGCATCACGTGATCAGATTTTTGTACAAGTAAAGTCAATGGGGAAGCCAGATTCACTTAACCTTTTTACTAACTTCATAACTGCAGTGATTCACTTAACAACTGTGGTAAAAAAGGTCATAACATGGGGCAAAGTTCACTTAACAAATATTTCCATTAGCAACAGAAATTTCGGGCTCAATTGTGGTAGTTTTAAGATGTTGGACAACCATTTGTCTGAAGTGGTGTAAGGTTTCCTGCCTAAACAAGGGGTTGGACTAGAAGACCTCCAAGGTCCCTTCCGACTCTTGGTATTCTATTCTATTCTATTCCTATTTTATTTTAATCCTATTCTAATTCTATTCTAAGTCGACGACTACCTGTATATTTCGGATGGCAAGATTGCCTCATAATTTTTTTGTATAACAGACCAAAACAGTTTAAGAGGCCAACGAAGTGTTAAGGACCAGCTCCTATTTAAAATGGATGAGGGAGAATGCTGCCCAAAGCTCAATTTCGCATGAATATTGTTTCCACAACACCCTGTTAGGGCCCCAATTAAGGGAGGAAGTATACTGTTTCCTTTTCTGCCTTTCGGCTCATCACCAAAGACCATCTAGACAGAAAGCCATGAATTCTGTTGTGTAATTTTTTTATATGTGTGTTACGTTTTTGAGCTGATCAATAAATAAGTCAGGGAGACTAGGATAGATCTATTTCGAGCTTTTTAGCTCTCATCAGCTTACCATATCCTTACTGGGATTCGACCCGGGGCTGTATTACATGCCAGGCGAGAGCCTTGCCATTAAGCCAGCTTCGAATCCCAGTAATATATGCTGGTATATATCCCATATATATATTTATTTTTATTTATTTATTTAATTTGATTTGTATACGGCCCTTTCTCCCATAGGGACTCAGGGCGATGCACAGGGAAAATAAAAGGTACATTTAAATACAGTCAATAGATAAATTTAAAGTTAAATTAAATAAATTTAACCTGGGTTAGAATAAACTTAAGAAACCCTATTAAAATGATAGTAAAAACAAACTATGCCAGGCCGGCCGCATGAAAAAAGTAAGTCTTCAATGCTTTACGGAAGAGGCGAAGGTCCGTGGTAGTGCGAAGGTCGGGGGGCAGGTCGTTCCAGAGGGCTGGGCCCACCAGAGAAGGCCCTTCCCCTGGGAGCCACTAGTTGGCATTGTTCAGCGGACGGCACCCTGAGGAGGCCCTCCCCCTGGGAGCGGACAGGTCGGATGGAGGTATGAGGCAGGAGGTGGTTCTGCAAATAACCAGGACCCATGCCATGGAGCGCTTTGAAGATGGTTACCAAAACCATATATATACGAAAATCTACGAAAATCTACGAATATATATATATTGTGGCGAGCCCGGCCCTCTGGAACGACCTACCCCCCGACCTCCGCCTCTTCCGCCAACGTCTTAAGACGTATCTATTCCAACAAGCCGGCCTAGGATAGCCCCTACTTCTGACTTTTTAAAAATAAATTAATTTGGTATGGTTTTAACATGGGTTTTTAGCACGGGTCTAGTAATTTAATATATTTTTATATTTTTTATATTTTTGATATTGTATTTTGTGGTTTTAATAATGCCTGTGCGCCGCCCTGGGTCCTAACAAGGAGAAGGGCGGGGTATAAATTTAATAAAATATATATATATTTTAGAGACTGCGCAGGCGCGAAGATGGCGGTCTGCCTCTGAGCTCCGTTGGGTCCTGGAGCTCGTTGGCTTAAAAAATGCATGCAGCCCGGTCTGTTTTCCATTCTTAAGGGCCGGGCCCAGTGAGTTGCTTACCCTAGCAACAGATTGAGACCTGGACGGCCCTCTAGGGTAAGATAGCGGCGAAGATATCGCCAAGGACGCTGAGGACGCCGGGCGTGGATGGCGGCGGAAGCGTGGCAGCCGGAACGCCGGCCTGAGGAGAAGGAGGTCGATGCGAAGGCCGATGTGAGTGCCCCCTATTGGATCGGGACGCCCTTCGCACAGTCACTCATGCTCTCGTGACATCCCGACTGGACTATTGTAACTCTCTCTACATGGGGCTCCCCTTGAGGTGCACCCGGAGGCTTCAGTTGGTCCAGAACGCAGCCGCGCGAGCAATAATGGGAACCTCTAGGTTTACCCACGTAACACCGCTATTGCGCGAGCTGCACTGGCTACCTGTCGTCTTTCGGGTGCGCTTCAAGGTGTTAGTCATCATCTTCAAAGCGCTCCATGGCTCGGGACCTAGCTATCTGCGGGATCGGATCCTGCCTCATACATCCTCACGGCCGATTCGCTCCCACAGAGAGGGACTTCTCTGGGTGCCGTCCACTAGACTCTGTCAGCGGGCGACGCCCAGGGGAAGGGCCTTCTCTGTGGCGGGCCCAGCCCTCTGGAACGACCTTCCCCCCGATATTAGGACAACTACGGACCTCCGCTCCTTCCGTTTAAAATTAAAGACACATCTTTTTCGCCTGGCCGGCCTTGGGTAGTCTCTTTTAAGGTTAGGGGTTTAAAGGGGGAATTTTAGTTTATGGGTTTTTAGCGCAGGATTAATTTAATTCATTTTTAATTTTGTATTTTGTCTGTGGTTTTAATTGTATTTTTAAGTGCCTGTGCTCCGCCTCGAGTCCCTTTGGGGAGAGAGAGCGGGATATAAAATTAAAAATTATTATTTTATATATATATATATATATATATATATATATATATATATATATATATATATATATATATATATATATATATATATATATATATATATATATATATTTTCTGAGGTTTTCGCGGGTGTTTGTATGTAGGTCTTTGGTTGTTCGGGTTTTCTCCCGCGTAGAATTGGAAGTATCTTCACGACGTTTCGATGAAGTCTCATTCATCATCTTCAGGCTGGTGCTTCCGGGAATGGAATTGCTCCTGGAAGCACCAAGCCGGAAGCACCAGCCTGAAGATGATGAATGAGACTTCATCGAAACGTCGTGAAGATACTTCCAATTCTACGCGGGAGAAAACCCGAACAACCAAAGACCGACATATATATATATATATATATATATATATATATATATATATATATATATATATATATATATATATATATATATATATATATATATATATATATATATATATATATATATATATATGTAATTGTTTCACAACAACCTGTTATTATTAGGCCCCAATTCAGGGAGGAAACACACTGTTTCCTTTACTGCTCATCGGCTCATCGCTAGAGACCATCCAAACAGCAAGCCAAGAATTACGTTGTATAATATTTTAGATATGTGTGTTAGTTTTATGAGCTAACATATATATATATATATATATATATATATATATATATATATATATATATATATATATATATATAAACAGGAAGCTGTAACAATATATCCACTTCATCAATAAAGTCCTGTAGAAAGGATGATGTAATCAGGGAAACTGGTTAGCTCAAGGCATAGAGAAGCCTGCTTCGAATGCTGGAGAGCACCAGTTCAAATCCCTGTAGGGAAGTATGGCCAGCTGACGAGGGCTAAGGAGCCCGAAATGGATCCATCCTGGTCTCTTATTTAATTATTATTAATCATCCCTTAAAGAAATTTAACATATATATATATATATATGAATGAAGTGGATATTATGTTACATTATGTTACATATATATATATATATATATGTAGACTAATTATCACAGCTCCTGTGAAGAGGTCCCTTTAAGGGGAGGAGACTCAACGTCATCCCTCTCTGCCCTTCGACTCAACCCAGAGTCATCCAGACAGAGAACCAAATTAGATTACTGCTGTGTGACATTTTTTTAGATATGTGTTAGAATTTTTTTTTATTTTTTTTTAAAGGGCTGAAAATAAAGAGACCAGGATGGATCCATTTCAGGCTTATTAGCCTTCTTCAGCTGGCCATACTCCTTTTACTGGGATTTGAACCAGGGCTTTCCAGCATTTGAGGCAAGCTCTCTATGGGATGACGTTGAGTCTCCTCCCCTTAAAGGGACCTCTTCACAGGAGCTGTGATAATTAGTCTACATTTAAGAGTCCTGTAAATTGGCTGATATAGCAGGGATACCAGATAGCTCAAGGCATAGAGAGCTTGCCTCAAATGCTGGAAAGCCCTGGTTCAAATCCCAGTAGGAGGAGTATGGCCAGCTGAAGAAGGCTAATAAGCCTGAAATGGATCCATCCTGGTCTCTTTATTTTCAGCCCTTAAAAAAAAATTCTAACATACATACATACATACATACATACATACATATATATCTGGCTTCGGGGATTTTCCCGTGTATAAGGCATAGAAAAGTTGTTGCAACGTATATGCTGGTATATATATGCTGGTATATATATATATGCTGGTATTGCCATCCATGGGTGTTTTCCCGTGTATATAGCATGGAATTGTTATTGCAACGTTTCGGCAAGATCTCACTTGCCATCCTCAGGCTTCGGACCGATGCTATAATATATATATATAATCTCAAAAACTACTGCACCAATCGCCACCAAATTTTCAAACAACGTTCCTTACAAGTGCAGCACCAATGATACATACAGATTGTGTGGCTGGCACACCGGTGCCAGGTGCACGCCACACAAATGTACAACTACGGCTCTGCTGACTCGCCCCCCTCCCATTCGTGGCCCCTCCCACCTGGCCACTTTTCACTCACGTCACTTGCATGCATCATCTCCGCGATGGTCGACTGCACCCCCCACTGCTGCACCCCCCCACCGCTGTGGCTGACCCTCTGCTGTACACCCTCACCACTTTCGCTGACCCTCTGCTGCACACCCACACTGCTGTGGCTGACCCTCCGCTGCACCCCCCCCCCCCACCGCGGTGGCTGACCCTCTGCTGTGCTGACTTTCTGCTGCAACCCCCCACCACTTTGGTTGACCCTCCTGCACACACACCCCCTCGCCGGGAGGGAGGGAAGTAGAGGGATAGAGAGAGAGGGAGAAAAAGAGGAGGGGGGAGGTAGGTAGGGAGAGGGAGGAATACAGGAGGTAGGTAGGTTTATATATATATATATATATACGGGTACAGCTAGTATATATATATATATAAACCCGTCTCGGATCTACACGAATTCACTCTCCCTCAGGGAGAGCGCGAGACTGACGTCACCTCATCTCCACATTTTCCCGCGCGAACTATTTCTCGAGGCGGAGGAAACGGCTTACTGAGCATGCGCAGAAGCCTCAGCGTCCTATTCGCCGCGCCGGCGGCACGGCCTATTTGTGACAAGTTTCCCAAGAAAGAAAGAAAGGCGGGGAATGGGCTTGCGGGTTCCACTTGACGTCAGCGGTCCTTCTCGCGCATGCGCAGAAGGCCGCAAGCTGGAGCCTCTTTCCGGCTTTACCTATATAAAGGAAACGCTGTTCCCACCCTCCTTTCTTCGATTTGAGCCCCGCGGCTGAAAAGGCGAAGGGGAAGGCCGAGGAAGGGGCGGACCACGCAAGGGTTATTTACATAAAAAAAGAAGGGGCGGAGCTTGAGACAGAGGTGACAGCTTGAGCCGAGACACGCCCTGAAAGAGCAGTTAGTCGCCGGGAGGTGGGGGGGGGGTGTCGAAAGAGGGCGGGGTTTGGAAGGCCGGGAGGCGGAGCCCGGCGAGCGGTTGGTCGGGGCGGTGGGTGGGGGAAGGCGGGAGGTCTGCCTTCTCCGTCTCTCGCGAGAGGAGGAGGGGGGGCAGGAGGGGCGGGGGCGGAGCCAAAGCCGGACGAGGAGGCTCCATGCTGCCCTCCTGAAAAGGGGAGGGAGGGGGAAGGGAAGAGAGAGAGGCCAAAAAACAAAACAAATCGCCCGTTTCGGCGCTTCGAGGTGTGGCAGTTTCTCCTCCTGCAGCTTCGGTCGCTTCAGCCAATAGGAGAGGCGGGCTGGGGGAAAAAGGAAGGTAAATTTAAATAGAGGTGGAGCCTGTTGGAGCAGTAAGTGGGGCGGGGGGAGAGGGGCAAGAGCGAAGGTTATCCTTTGACCTTATCATTGCCTTAATTTATTTTTCTTCCATGTGTTTATATCCTGGGCAGGGTGGGGGGGATTCTTGCTCCTAACCTTCCTTTCCAAATGCATAAAGAATACCCCCACCTCCCTGGAGAAGGAGGGGGGTGGGTGGAAACCACTTTTCCCCTAAAAGAAACAATTTCTTCCCCCATTATTTGAGGATTCCCTGGGAAAATTCCTCCTTGCAAAATCTACAATGCCAAAAGCAATTTTCCCCTAAAAAAGAAAAAAAAACCCTCCCACCTTTCCCTCCATTATCTGAGACTTCCCTGGGAAAATTCCCACTGGCAAAATCTGCAATGCAAAAGCAGTTTTTCCTCTAAAAAAGCAATTTCTCCCCCTTTCCCTCCATTATTTGAGGATTCCCTGGGAAAACTCCTTGCAAAATCTACAATGCCAAAGCAATTTTCCCGTAAACCCCCCCCCCCCCCCACCACCACCACCACCTTTCCCTCCATTATCTGAGGCTTCTCTGGGAAAATTCCCATTGGCAAAAGCTGCAATGCAAAAGCAGTTTTTCCTCTAAAAAAGCAATTTCTCCCCCTTTCCCTCCATTATTTGAGGATTCCCTGGGAAAACTCCTTGCAAAATCTACAATGCCAAAAGCAATTTTCCCGTAAACCCCCCCCCCCACCACCACCACCTTTCCCTCCATTATCTGAGGCTTATCTGGGAAAATTCCCACTGGCAAAATCTGCAATGCAAAAGCAGTTTTTCCTCTAAAAAAGCAATTTCTCCCCCTTTCCCTCCATTATTTGAGGATTCCCTGGGAAAACTCCTTGCAAAATTTACAATGCCAAAATCAATTTTCCCTCTAAAAAGACAATTGCCCCCCCCTTTTCCTCCATTATTTGAGGATTCCCTGGCAAAATCTCCTCCCTCCCCCAGCAAAATCCAGAATGCCCAAGGTGTGTGTGGGCGAAAGATGCAAAGAAAGTCAAAAGGAGAGCAGTAGTGGGAGTGAATTAAGGCCCTGATTAAGGATGGGTGGGGACCTCACCCTCTTTTGGGGGGGGGGGGAAAGGTAGGCAGGCTGCTAATTTATTTATTTTATTTTATTTTGTTTATTTAGTTTGTCGCTCCTGTACAAGATAACAGGAATGAAAATAAACATAAATAAGGACACCGGAAATGGGGACAAGCAATGGGGACAAGTAGAATAGGAATGTTAGGCACAGCTGGTGTGCTTATACACTCCAGAACTTTTTCCTCTGCTTTGAAACAAGCTGCGCCTTTTTTTTTTTTTTTTTTGCCCCCTTGGGCGTATGGGATGAGTGGTTGTGTAGGTGTACAGGTTAAGCTTAAAACATAATTGCTGGCAGCCACAGCTCTTGATTTCGGTTTCCTAAAATGCCTTGCATAGTTGATCTGCCTGCAATTCTGGGTTGCTTAGTTCTAGAAGACAGAACATGTTCCTCCTAGGTCAGTGATGGCGAACCTATGGCATGGGTGCCACAGGTGGCACGCGGGACCATTTCTTAGGGCACGCGAGGCATTGCCCTGTCAGCTCCAGAGCGCATGTGTGGTTGGCCAGCTGATTTGGGCCTTCTTTTGAGGCCGTTTTTCGCCCTCTGGAGGCTTCAGGGAAGCTCCCGAAGCCTCTGGAGGTGGGGAGGGGAGGCTGTTTTCACCCTCCCCAGACTCCTAGAAAGCCTCTGGAGCCTGGTGAGGGCGAAAAAAGCACGCCAAAAGCAGGGGGTCACGCACATAGCATTATGGGTGTGGCACACCCATGCACGATCCCCCTGCGCTCCCCGCGCTTTTGGCACGCGAGCCAAAAATGGTTAGCCATCACTGTCCTAGGTGATTTTTCAAGCTGTTATCTGGTTTGGCTTTTGGGTCCTGCTGTAATTTCAGAGAATCTTTGGTTTGGTAGCATGGAGTTTGGTGTCTTTATATGTTGTCCTACTTGTATCTCTGCCCAGCAAACGTTTTTTCCTAGAAAAAGTGTCCTCCTTCTTTGTCACCTCATTTGCAATTAGTTGGCAGGCATGCTAAAGCAGGGATCTCCAACCTTGGCAGCTTTAAGCTTGAAGGACTTCAACTCCTGGGGAATTCTGGGAGTTGAAGTCCGCCAGGCTTAAAGTTGCCAAGGTTGGAGAGCTCTGCACCAAAGGGTTGCAGGTGCCCCATTACTGGAAGGTTTCAAAAATAGATTGGACCACCCTTTGACCAAGGATGGTATAAAGATCTCCTGCTTTGAGAAAGGGGCTGGGCTAGAAGACCCTTCCAGCCCTATGATTCTGTGTTTTATGTTGTAAACAGTAAATTTGGGGTTGTGAAGTTGTTTCACAGCCTTAGCCTGTTGTGTGAACTCAACCGGCATGTGATCCTGAATCAACCCTGGCACAAATCTGTGATGCAGGTAGTCCTTGACTTACGGCCACAATTGAGCCCAACATTTCTGTTGTTAAGTGAGAAAATGTGTTAAGTTTTGTGGCTTTTCTTGCCACATTTGTTAAGTGAATCATTGCTGTTGTTCAGTTAGCAACCCAGTTGTTAAGTCAATCTGGCTTCCCCATTGACTTTGCTTGTCAGAAGATCTCAAGAGAAGATCATATGGTGGTTGAACACGTTATAAATGGGAACCAGTTGTCCAGCATCTGCATGTAAATCACATGGCCATAGGGATGCTGCAACGGTGATAAGTGTTCATAAAATGTTCATTGTTGTTATTAGTTGCGAAGTTGTGTCTGACCCATCGCGACCCCATGGACAACGTTCCTCCAGGCCTTCCTGTCCTTTACCATCCTCTGGAGTCCATTTAAGCTCATGCTGACTGCTTCAGTGATTCCATCCAGCCAACTCATTCTCTGCCGTCCCCTTCTTCTTCTTTTGCCCTCCATCGTTCCCAGCGTGAGGCTCTTCTCCAGGGAGTCCTTCCTTCTCATCAGGTGGCCAAAGTCTTTGACTTTCCTCTTCAGGATCTGGCCTTCTAAAGAGCAGCCAGGGTGGATCTCCTCTAGGACTGACCGGTTGGATGGCCTTGCAGTCCAAGGGACTCAATGCAAGAGTCTTCTCCAGCATCAGAGTTCAAAGGCCTCCATTCTTTGGCCCTCAGCCTTTCTTAGGGTCCAACCTTCACAGCCATCCATTGCAACTGGGAAAACCAGAGCCTTGACTATATGCACTTAGTTACTTCCCTACATATGTGTCAGTAGTGTGTGTGTGTGTGAGTGCTCGTCAGAATGTCGTAAAAGGTGATCATATAACCTCAGGACATGCAACCATCGCGACCCCATGGACAATGTTCCTCCAGGCCTTCCTGTCCTCTACCATCCTCTGGAGTCCATTGAAACTCACATCAACTGCTTCCGTGACTCCATCCAGCCACCTCCTTCTCTGCCGTCCCCTTCTTCTTCTTTTACCCTCCATCTTTCCCAGCGTGAGGCTCTTCTCCAAAAAGTCCTTCCTTCTCATTAGGTGACCAAAGTATTTGAGTTTCATATCAATATGTACCAAAACATGATCCACCAGTGGTGGGTTTCTATTTTTTTTTTTACTATCAGTTCACTTATGCGTGCTCACACAATGCTTCTGCGCATGTGCAGAAACATCTGGGCCGGTGGGCGGAGCCTCCTGCCACCGCCACTACCAGTTCGCCCGATCTGGGCCCGAACCAACAGAACCCCCCCTCTGCAGCCCACTCCAGTATCTTTGCCACGAAAAGCCCATGAAAATGTTCATAAGTCAATTTTCTCCCCCAGTGCCGCTGTAACTTTGAACGATCACTAAACGAACTGTTGTAAGACGAGGACTTACTTGCGGATTATATGTTGTGGTTGTTTCTTTGCGTCTTCGGATCTGTGTTGGTCTCCTGGTCATTGCCCGGGCAAGTCTGTGCAGCTTTCTTGGCATGGTTGCTCAACAGTGGTTTGCTACAGCCGCCTTCCTAGAACTGAGAGTGACTGGCCCAAGATTAAACAGCTGGTTTTATGCCTAAGGCAGGACTAGTTTCTCAACTGGTTGCCTTAACCACCAGACCAGACTGGCTCTCCTTATATATACCTCTAGGTGCCCAAAATATTTGCACATGCATCATAAAATAGGTGGCAGGCCCTGAGTGTCGGTAAGGATTTACAGCCGTGGGAGTCAACCTGGTCCCTACCGCCCACTAGTGGGCGTTCCAGCTTTCATGGTGGGCAGTAGGGAAAGTACTGAAGCACTTTCCTTTTTTTAAATTTAATTGACTTCCCTACTTGAGAAATCACCATTACTGTGGAACCGGTGGGCGGCTAGAAAAATTTACTATTAACAGAGATATAAAAGTGGGCGGTAGGTATAAAAAGGTTGACCACCTACCTACCTACCTACCTATCATTGTGTCTGTCTGTCTGTCTGTCTGTCTGTCTGTCTCTGTCTCTCTCTGTCTCTGTCTCTCTCTGTCTCTGTCTCTCTCTGTCTCTCTCTCTCTCTCTCTCTCTCTCTCTCTCTGTCTCTGTCTCTCTCTCTCTCTCTCTCTCTCTCTCAGTGGTAGTCAACCTGGTCCCTACCACCCACTAGTGGGAGTTCCAGCTTTCATGGTGACGTCCCGACTCGACTACTGTAATGCTCTCTACACGGGGCTTCCCTTGAGGTGCACTCGAAAGCTACAGTTACTCCAGAATGCAGCCGCGCGGGTGATTACGGGAGCCACTAGATGCTCCCACATAACACCGATCCTGCGCGAGCTGCACTGGCTTCCTGTGGTCTTTCGGGTGCGCTTTAAGGTTTTGACGACCATCTTTAAAGCGCTCCATGGCTCGGGGCCTAGTTATATGCGAGACCGCCTCCTGCCCCATACATCCCTTCGGCCGATCCGCTCCTACAGAGAGGGTCTTCTCAGGGTGCCGTCGGCCGGGCAATGCCGTCTGGCGACACCCAGGGGAAGACCCTTCTCTGTGGTGGGCCCGGCCCTTTGGAACGACCTACCCCCTGAATTGCGTACCATCTCGGCCTCTTCCGCCAGTGTCTAAAGACACATCTTTTCCAACAAGCCGGCCTAGCCTAACCTCCCGTGGGGACTATTTTAGAGAGTTTTAAATTGGGAATTTTAAAATTGGTTTTAGCATAGGACTAGAATAATTTAATATGTTTTTAAATTATGTATTTATTTTTTGTATGCTTTTAAATTCCTGTGCGCCGCCCTGGGTCCTTTGTGGAGAAGGGCGGGATATAAATATGATTTAAATAAATAAAAATAAAAATGGTGGGCAGTAGGGGTTTTGTCCGATACTGAAGCACTTTCCTTTTTTAAATTTAATTGACTTCCCTACTTTATAAATCACCATTCCTGTGGAACCGTTGGGCAGTTCGAAAATTTTACTACTAACAGAGATGCAAATGTGGGCGGTAGGTATAAAAAGGTTGACTACCTACCTACCTACCTATCATTGTGTCTGTCTGTCTGTCTGTGTGTCTCTCTCTCTCTCTCTCTCTCTCTCTCAGTGGTAGTCAACCTGGTCCCTACCACGCACTAGTGGGCGTTCCAGCTTTCACGGTGGGCGGTAGGTATAAAAAGGTTATACTAACAGAGATGCAAAAGTGGGCGGTAGGTATAAAAAGGTTATACTAACAGAGATGCAAAAGTGGGCGGTAGGTATAAAAAGGTTGACTACCCCTGATTTACAGGGATGATTGTGAATACGCATTCCAGGACTGTGCTAGCAAAGATTCAGCAGGAGTGTGGTAGCATCTGAGCTGACTGATCCATTTGATTCAAAGGCATATTTACTCAATGGTGAGATAAGTGGCTACCTCAATATTAATAAATTAAGCTTTTGTTTAGTGACCTGTGCTGTAACAGAGCACGTTTTAGTGACCCCTTTGACTGTCCATCGGGAACTGATTTATAAGTTGTTGGCCAGATGTTGTGTAAGTGCCAGTGGGTATTTCCCGGATTTGGGTCTTCCGGCTGATAAATGAGGAAGGTCAGCACTTTGAGAAATAGTAAGTTCTACATTGCAATTCAAAGAGAGAAGAAAGCTAGAACCAAGGAGAAATTTCCTGACTTAAATCAGTGGAACGATTTGCCTCCAGCAGTTGTAAATGCTTTCAGTACAATACAGTACAATAGCAGAGTTGGAAGAGACCTTGGAGGTCATCTAGTCCAACCCCCTGCCTAGGCAGAAAGCCCTATACTGTTTCAGACAAATGGTTATCCAACATCCTCTTAAATACTTTCCAGTGTTGGGGCATTCACAACTTCTGGAGGCAACTTCTGTTCCACTGATTAATTGTTCTAACTGTCAGGAAATTTCTCCTCAGTTCTAAGTTGCTTCTCTCCTTGATTAGTTTCCACCCATTGCTTCTTGTCCTGCCCTCAGGTGCCTTGGAGAATAGTTTGACTCCCTCTTCTTTGTGGCAGCCCCTGAGATATTGGAAGTCTGCTATCATGTTTCCCCTAAGTCCTTCTTTTCTTTAAAATGCACTGGAAGTTTTAAAGAAGTTGTTGCACAACCATTTGTCTGAAGCAAAGGGTATCCTGCCTAAGCAGGGGGTTGGACTAGAAGACCTCCAAGGTCCCTTCCATCTGTGATTCTGTCTTAAGGATGAGAAACACAGAACCATCTTATGGCTCCTGGAGTTGTGGGATGTCTGAACACGTGCTTCTTAAAATGTGAAAAATGGTCATAAGTCACTTTTTTTTAATGCCGCTGTCAGTTCGAACGGTCACTAAACGAGCTGTTGTAAGTAGAGGACTACCTGTACTCAAGTCTTCACGAGGTGCCAACCCTGCTTGACCTGTTAGATGGGTGCTTGTCTGCACCGTTTGTCTGAAATGGTAGAGGATTTCCTGCCTGAGCAGGGGGTTGGACTAGAAGACCTCCCAGGTCCCTTTGTTAATTCTGTTAATCAAATGGAGAAGCCACCTAGAACTAAGGAGAAATTTCCTGACAGAAGGATTAATCAGTGGAACTACTTGCCTCTAGAAGTTGTGGGTGCACCAACACAGGAAGTTTTGAAGAAGATACTGGACGACTGTCTGAAATGGCATAGGGCGTCTTGCCTGAGCAGAGGGTTGGACTAGAAGACCTCCAAGGTCCCTCTATTATTCTATTAAAAAGGTGTCACTGGATTGATTTTTTTTGGCAAGGCTGCATTGTTGCATGCGTTGCCTATGTGGTGAGATAAATTTCTTTCTTTCAGATAAGTAGAAATGGGAAAAGGGAAAATTGGAGTGAGCTGAAAACTTGATGACTCTGGTAAAGAGAATTGTAATTTGTGAGTCTATAAAGAAGATACCAGTGTATATGCTATTTTGAATGTCCTGAATGGTGATTTAAGTTTTCAGTTCTTTATTCTTTGAAGTAAAGCCCAGAGGTGAGGCCTTTGTTATGAATAATTATGTTGAGATTTAAGGCAGGCGTAACATTTTGATGCCTCTTTCCTCACAAAGATGTCGCCGCTTATATGTGTCTAATGGATGGGTGGGGGCAGTGATATATTTTAGTATGGATTTTCTAAATGAGTACCTTGTCCCAACCTATAAGCTGGGTTTATGTTTTAGTTTTAGGTTTTTTTAGTTTTATTCGAATTTATACCCCGCACCTTCTCCAAAAAGGACCCAGGGCGGCACACAGGAAATTTAAAAGACATAACAAATATAAACAAGTACAAAATTTTAAAAGCTATTAAATCAATCGATACCCTGTGCTAAAATATGTATAAAATCCCCAAATTAAAATTTATCTAAAAACAGTCAGAACGGGAGGTTATGCTAGGCCGGCTTGTTGGAAAAGGTGCATCTTAAGACACTGGCGGAAGAGGCGGAGATCTGAGATGGTACGGAGTTCGGGGGGCAGGTCGTTCCAGAGGGTAGGGCCTGCCACAGAGAAGGCCCTTCCCTTGGGTGTCGCCAACCGGCATTGCCCGGCCGACGGCACCCTGAGAAGGCCCTCTCTGTGGGAGCGGATCGGACGAAGGGATGTATGGGGCAGGAGGCGGTCTCGCATATAACTAGGCCCTGAGCAATATAATATATCAAGTTCAAACTGAACACTAACAAAGCTACTAAAGGAGAATATTTGTAGCTCAGGGTTGACATGAGGGGTCCTTGGTGCTCTCGGAGCTTGATTGTTTTCTGGCAGACGTTTCATGACCCAACTAGGTAACATCATCAGGGCTAGAATGGAGTGGGGACTGCAGACAGGAGGAGGAGGAGCAGGAAGGATTATGGGGTCCTTGGTGCTTTCTGAGCTTGGCTGTTTCCTTGCAAACGTTTCATCACCCAGCTAGGCAACATCATCATTTCATTTCATTTATTCGGATTTATATACCGCCCTTTCTCCCTTACGGGACTCAGGGCAGTGAACAGGCAATAATAAAAACAACAATAAAACATCTGATATACTAAATAATATACTATACTAAATAATATACTAAAAATAAATTAAACACAGGCCTGTTCTAAAGTACCCTCTAAAACCCCAAGTAAAAGCAAATTAAAACTACGCCAGGCCGGCCGCACGAAATAGATGGGTTTTCAGGGCTCGGCGGAAAAGGCGCAGGTCCAAGGCTGTGCGAAGGTCAGGGGACAGGCCATTCCAGAGGGCCGGAGCTGCCACAGAGAAGGCCCTCCCCCTAGGGGACGCCAGCCGACATTGACTGGCTGACGGCACCCTGAGGAAGCCCTCTCTGTGGGAGCGGACTGGTCGGAGGGAGGTGTTTGGTAGGAGGCGGTCTTGTAGGTACCCAGGTCCCTTGCCATGGAGGGCTTTAAAGGTTGTTACTAGCACCTTGAAGCGCACCCGGAAAGCCACAGGCAGCGTGTGTAGCTCGCGCAGGAGAGGTGTTACATGGGAGCATCTAGAGGCCCCCCAAATCCCCCGCGCGGCCGCATTCTGAACTAGCTGGAGCCTCCGGGTGCACCTCAAGGGAAGCCCCATGTAGAGGGCGTTGCAATAGTCCAGGCGGGAGATGACGAGGGCTTGAGTGACCGTGCGTAGAGCGTCGCAATCCAGAAAGGGGCGCAACTGGCGTATCAAGCGAACCTGATAAAAAGTCCCCCTGGCCACGGCTGTCACATGATCATCTAGGGACAGCCGAGAATCCAGGAGGACGCCCAAGTTGCAGGCCCTCTCCGCGGGAGCTAATGATTCGCCCCTGATAGCCAGAGATGGAACCAACTGGCTATGTTGCGACGGCGGGAACCACAGCCACTCGGTCTTGGACGGGTTGAGTCAAAGCCTGTTCCTCCTCATCCAGACTCGCACGGCCTCCAGGCAACGGGACATCACTTCTACGGCATCGTTGGGGTGGTCCGGGGTGGAGATGTACAGCTGGGTGTCATCCGCGTACTGATGAAACTCCACCCCGAAATCTCGGATGATCTCACCCAGCGGCTTCATATAGATGTTGAACAGGAGAGGCGAGAGGACCGACCCCTGTGGTACCCCATAAGTGAGGCACCTTGATGTCGACCTCTGCCCTCCTGCCAACACAAATTGCGGTGCCTCCCACCCCCAACCCCTCCAGTCGGTGCAATAAGATACCATGGCCGATGGTATCAAAAGCCACTGAGAGGTCTAATAGGACCAGGATAGAGAATAACCTCTAACCCGAGCCCTCCAGAGATTATCGACCAACGTGACCAATGCCGTTTCCGTGCTGTGCCCAGGCCGGAAGCTGGATTGGCGCGAGTCCAGATAGACAGTTTCCTCCAGGTGCTGAGGGAGCTGCCACGCCACCACACTCTCAACAACCTTCGCAAGAAAGCGAAGGTTGGAGACCGGACGGTAGTTGGCCAAAACAGTCAGGTCCAGGGAGGGCTTTTTGAGGAGGGGCCTCAGCACCACCTCTTTCAAGGCGGCCGGTAAAAACCTCTCACTCAAAGAAGCGTTGACAATTCCCTGGAGCCAGCCTCGTGTAACCTCTCGGGAGGCCAGTACCAACCAGGAGGGACACGGGTCCAATAAACATGTGGTGGTGTTCAGCCGCCCCAGTAACCTGTCCATGTCCTCGGGAGTCACAGGATCGAACTCTTCCCACATAACAGTCTCAAGACCTGCCTCCGTCGACCCGTCTGAACTAGACCAATCGGAGGCTAACCTCTCCCGGATCTGATAGATTTTGTCATGCAGGTAACACCCAAATACCTCTGCGCGACCCTGCAAGGGGGCATCCCGCGCCCTCTGATGGAGGAGGGAGCGGGACATCCTAAACAAGGTGGCAGGTCGGTTCCCTGCAGACGCAATAAGAGCGGAGAAATAGTTCCTTTTCGCCTCTTTTATCGCCACTAAGTCCTTAAATGGGACTTTACCAGTGTCCGGTCAGATTCAGAGCGGGTAGCCCTCCAGGCGCCCTCTAGGCATCTCTTCCGACGCTTCATCACCCGCAGCTCCTCGGAAAACCAAGGACCCAAGGTAGATTGGCGTCGGGTGAGAGGCCGCAAAGGCACGACTCGGTCCAGGGCCCCCGTGGTCGCACTATTCCAGGCGGCCACTAGGTCCTCAGTCGAGTCGCGGGTCATGGACTCAGGTATTGGCCCAAGCTCCGTCTGGAACCTCTCAGGGTCCATCAGGCGCCTGGGGCACAACCATCTTGTCACTTCAGGTTCCGCCTCCCCGCGGTGAGGTGGAGCGGTTGGAAAGGCCAACCGAAGGAGAGAGTGATTTGACCATGACAGGGGCTCGATGACTATTTCCCCTAAACCAGGGGTCTGCAAAGTTGGCTCTTTTAAGACTGGTGGACTTCAACTCCCAGAATTCCCCAGCCAGCATAGCTGGCTGGGGAATTCTGGGAGTTGAAGTCCACCAGTCTTAAAAGAGCCAACTTTGCAGACCCCTGCCCTAAACCACTGGTCATCATTGATTAGCACTGATGACGTTATCTAGTTTGGTTACGAAACGCCTGCAAGGAAACAACCAAGCTCAGAGAGCGCCAAGGACCCCCTCAAAGGAAAGGCTGTTGTATAGGAAAGCATAGTTTAGCCTTGGTTGTGTATTTTGTTCCATGGAAAATCCCCAGTTTTGTTGTGTTTTAACAGCAGCACCATGGCAAATGTTATTTTTTTTAATTGTGTTTCGGTTGCTACTATGATTTAGAGGGAGTCATACAGGTGTGAGAAAACACTGACACAGTGCAGGCACCTCTGCCTTTCTCAAATCTCTAGTTCTGAGTGGTTGGATTGAGACTCAAGACCAACATTGTAGGGGAGACATGATAGCAGCCTTCCGATATCTCAGGGGCTGCCCCAAAGAAGAGGGAGTCAAGCTATTCTCCAAGGCACCTGAGGGCAGGACAAGAAGCAATGGGTGGAAACTAATCCAGGAGAGAAGCAACTTAGAACTAACATTCTTATTAATCAGTGGAACAACTTGCCTCCAGAAGTTGTGAATGCTCCAACACTGGAAGTTTTTAAGAAGATGTTGGCTAGCCATCTGTCTGAAACGGTGTAGGGCTTCCTAAGCAGGGGATTGGACTAGAAGACCTCCAAGGTCCCTCCCAACTCTGTTATTCTAAATAATTAAGTTTGCTTTTCAATTCGGCCAGGCTGATGGTGAACATCTTGGGGGTTTGGATTAGTTAAATCATTCTGAAATCTGTGCTGTTATCCCCATAAAATCTTGGGTGTGAATGTACAGGTGGGTGTACAGGTGTCGTTAGTTGTGAAGTCGTGTCCGATCCATCGCGACCCCATGGACAACGTTCTCCAGGCCTTCCTGTCCTCTACCATCCTCTGGAGTCCATTTAAGCTCATCCAGCCACCTCCTTCTCTGCCGTCCCCTTCTTCTTCTTTTGCCCTCCATCTTTCCCAGCGTGAGGCTCTTCTCCAGGGAGTCCTTCCTTCTTAGGTGGCCAAAGTCTTTGAGTTTCCTCTTCAGGATCTGGACTTCTAAAGAGCAGCCAGGGTGGATCTCCTCTAGGACTGACCGGTTGGATGGCCTTGCAGTCCAAGGGACTCCATGCAGGAGTCTTCTCCAGCACCAGAGTTCAGAGTTCAGTTCTTCGGCACTGAAAAATGTGACTTAAGACCGCTTTTTCATAGTTACGACCTTTGCAGCATCCCCAGGGTCACGTGATCAAAATCCAGAGGCTTGGCAGCTGCTTCGTACTTCTGACCTTTGCTGTGTCCCAAGGTCAAGTAGATTAATTGGGAAGTTGGATTTGCTTAACATGGTTACTAGGTGGCTCAGTGGCTAACACCCTGAGCTTGTCGATCAGAAAGGTCGGCAGTTCAGCAGTTCGCATCCCTAGCGCCCGCTAACAGAGTGAGCTCCCGTTCCAGCTTCTGCCAACCTAGCAGTTCGAAAGCACGTCAAAAATGCAAGTAGAAAAATAGGAACCACCTTTGGTGGGAAGGGAACAGCGTTCCGTGCGCCTTTGGCGTTGAGTCATGCCGGCCACATGACCACGGAGACGTTTTCGGACAGCGCTGGCTCTTCGGCTTTGAAACGGAGATGAGCGCCGCCCCCTAGAGTCGGGAACGACCATCACATAAGTGCGAGGGGAACCTTTACCTTTTAACCTGGTTACTAACTTGTCAACTGCGGTGATTCACTTAACAACCGCGGCGAGAAAAGTCGTAAAAAGGGGGCAGAAGTCATCTAACCAATGCCTCGCTTAACAACAGAAAAGTTGGACTCCGTGTTGGTCGTAAGAGAAAGGAGTGCCTATATTCACAGGTTGATCTGTACTGAGATTTCAGGTGCCTGCTTCACTTTCTTCTTCTGTTGTGGGCCTGTGTGGGAAAGAATCCGTGCAAGTTCACACACCCGCAATCAAACCTCGAGTGCTTTTACTTAGCATGGGTGTGTTCCAGCCGGTCTTTCTGACCTACATTTGCTGGAGTCTACTCCTTCCTCCTTGGAAGAAGCACGTGTTCAGACATCCCACAACTCCAAAATGGTTCTCTGCTTCTCATCCTTGAGACAGAATCACAGGTCAGAATCACAGATGGAAGGGACCTTGGAGGTCTTCTAGTCCAACCCCCTGCCTAGGCAGGAAACCCTACACCACGTCAGACAAAGGGTTGTCCAATCTCTTCTTAAAAACTTCCAGTGTTGGAGGATTCGCAACCTCTGGAGGCAACTTCTGTTCCACTGATTCATTGTTCTCACTGTCAGGAAATTTCTCCTTAAATCCAGGTTGCTTCTCTCCTTCATTAGTTTCCCTTCATTGTTTCTTGTCTTGCTTGAAAAATGTCATGCAGGTCATGGTTGTCCCAAAGTTGCTTTTTAAAATGCTTTCTGGTTTTTCTTTGAAGCTGTTTGAGAATAGCTTGACCCCCTCTTTTTTGTGGCAGCCCCTTAAATACTGGAAGGCTGCGGTCATGTCCCTCCCTTCGTCCTTCTTTTCTCTGGACTGGCCATAACAAATTCCTCCCGCAACCGTGGCTTTCATATCTTCTCAAATCAGGGCAGTTAAGTCCTGAAAGCAACTAGCTTAGCTTCTGTCTCAAAAAAAATAATAATAAAATAATAAAAGAAAATAAAGTAAAAGAAAATTAAAATTAAAATAAATTAAAAATAAATAAATAAAAATAAAATAAAGTAAAAGAAAATTAAAATTAAAATAAATTAAAAATAAATAAATAAATAAAAATATAATAAAATAAAAATAAAAATAAAATAAATAAAATTAAAAAAAGCTGTCTCAAAAAAATAATAATAAAATAATAAAATAAAATAAAGTAAAAGAAAATTAAAATAAATTAAAAATAAATAAATAAAAATAAAAATAAAATAAAATAAAATAAAATAAATAAAATTAAAAAAAGATATACTAAAATAAAATAAAATTAATAAAATAAAATTAAAATAAAATTAAAATAAATAAAATAAAAATAAAATTAAATTAAAAATAAATAAATTAAATTAAAAATAAAATTAAAAATAAAATTAAAAATAAAATAAATAAAAATAAAATAAAAATAAAAATAAATAAAAAATTAAATAAAATTAAAAATAAAATAAATAAAAATAAAATAAAAATAAAAATAAATAAAAAATAAAATTAAATTAAAAATAATAAAATAAACAAAACAATAAAATATAATAAAATAATATAAAATATAATAAAACAATATAAAATATAATAAAATATAATATATAATAAAAATAATAAAATAAAAATAAAAATCCGCAGGTAGACCCTCAAGGATCACCTTGATCAGGTGTGTCCCTAACTCTGGACAATTAACCAGTGGAACAGCTTGCTACCAGAAGTTGTAGGTGTTTCATCTCTGGAGGTTTTTAAGCAGCGACTGGCCAGCTGCTTGTCTGAAATGCTATGAGGCTCTCCTGCTTGAGCAGGGGGTTTGTCCTGGAAGACCTCCAAGGTCCCTTCCAGCACCTATTCCATTCTCCTCCCACTTCCCTCTTGTGTCGAATCTTCTTCCCAGGAAACAAGACTCGACTTTCCCCTCCGCTGGTGAAAGTGTGGCGGTGAATGGGAAGCCTTTATTTACTTGCCCTGGGGTTTGGCTGCTTTTCAGGCTCTGGAAGGAAGAGGCAGAGCAACGGCGAGAGAGAGAGATGGCGCGGCTGGTGGCAGTTTGCAGAGACAGCGAGGAGGAATTCCTCTTCGAGAGGCTGCAGATCCCCCTTTACATCGACGACACCCTGACGGTAAGCGAGTGGCGGAGGGGGAGACGGGACACTCTGGGCTTCACTTGCAACTGGGGGGGGGAGGGAGTTTGCAACACAACAGCCACACAGACGGGTGTTTTGCAATCCCCTAGGCAAGCCATTTCCCTCTCCCCTCCCCACCGTCCTCCTCCATTCCTTGCAATGCTCCGGGAAGGCCCTCGGCCCCGCCTCGCAGCCCTCCCTTTGCAGTAATTGGTACACTCGGGCTGCCTCCCAACGCCCGCCTGCCCCGTAATGTGCGCTTTTGCCCTTAACCCGCGTCTGGCAGACACACATGCGTGTGCACACACACACGCACACCCAGACATGTGTGTACACACACACACACGCACTCGCTCGGGAGGCCTAAGCCTGGAGAGGCGAAGCCATTTTGGAAGCGGAGTGTCTATTGGGCCGTTCGGAGCCCTTGGGCGGCTTTGTGGGTGGGGTGGGATGGGGGGGCGGGGATCAAGGTATCACTTTTAATTCTCTGATGGGGGTCTCCTCACCCCCACCCCCCCTCTTTTCCCCAGATTTTGGAGGGTGAACTTTGGTGGCTTTTTTTTTTTTGCACACCTGCCCAGTTTTGCACGCTTCGTTTTGAAGATGGGCATTTTAATTTTTTTTTTTCTTTTACCAGGAAAGAAGGAAGGAAAGGGGGCGGGGAATTGGGGGCGGCATGGTGGGTGTGCTTAGGTGATTGGCTTGCAGATCGGTGTGATTTTTTTTATTTTTGGGGGGCAAGGTAGAGGTTTGGGCAAGAAAGATCCCAATTCCCAGGGGGATCAAGTAGAGGGATTTCTTCCTAACTTTGAAGGTGGCATTCCCCCCAAATATTTCAGAATTTTACGCCTGGATTTTTTTAAACTTTCTCCGCTCATTTAATACTCTTCCAGTCTGTTCACCTCCTTCCCTCCTTTCTTCCTCTCTCCCTCCCCCATTTCTTTTCCATCCTCTCTCCACCACCCTCCCCCATTCCTTTTCCTCCTGCCATCCCTCCCCTTTCCTCCCTCCTTCCTTCCCCCCTCCCCCTTCCTTCCCTCCCTCCCTCCCTCCTTCCTTTTCCTTTCTCCTTCCCTCCTTCCTTTCTTCCTTCCTTCCTTCCCCCCAACCTCCCCCTTCCTTTCTTCCCTCCCTCCTTCCCCCCTCCCCCTTCCTTCCCTCCCTCCTTCCTTTTCCTTTTTCCTTTCCTCCTTCCTTTCTTCCCCCCTTCCTTCCCCCCACCCTCCCTCTTCCTTTCCCTTCCTTCCTCTCTCCCTCCCTCCCGCTTCCTTCCATCCATCCATCCTTCCTTCCTCCCTCTCCCCACCCTCCCCCATTCTTTTCCCTCCCTCCCTCTCCTTTCTTCCCTCCTTCCTTACCCCCACCCTCCCCTTCCTTTTCCTTCCTCCCTCCCTCCCCCCACCCTCCCTCATTCTTTTCCCTCCCTCCCTCTCCTTTATTCTCTCCTTCCTTACCCCCGCCCTCTCTCCTTTTTCCTTTCTTCCTCCTCCTCCCTCCCCTCCCTCCCCCATTCCTTTTCCTCCCTCCCTCCCACTTCCTTTCTTTTCCTCCCTCCCTCCCTCTCCTTTCTTCCCTCCCTACTCCCACCCTCTCCCCTGCCTTTTCTCCTCCTTCTTTCTTTCCTCCCTCCCCGATTCCTCCTTCCTTCCTTCCTTTCTCCCTTCCCGTCCCTTCTTCCTCCCTTCTCCCTCCTTCCCTCCCTCCACCCTGCCTTTTCCTTCCTTTCTCCCTTCCCTCCCTCCCTCCCTCCCTCCCCCCCCTCTCTCAGGGCTGCATTCTTTATAACTCTCTTACCCAGGCCCTGATCCACTGCTTCCAACTCCACCTGAAATTGCTTGCTTGTTATTTTGGGGTAGCTTGTCCAACCACTACTTGGAGAGAAGGCCATTGGGTCAGGCTGGCAGTAAGAGGGCTTCGTATCGTCTAAATCGGGCGGTTTAGTGGGTAGAATGAGAAGGCCCCATATTTTCCTATTGTTCTGTTATATCCCAGTCGGTCATCCTTGGCTTACGACGGCAATTAGGTTCAGAATTTCCATTCCGAAGCAAGGCAGTTAAAGTGACTCGCGGCCGGATTTCAATACTTTTTTTTTTTTAACCACGGTTGAGGAGGGGATCAGTGCAGTCATTAAGTGAATCATGAGGTCATTGAGCAAATCCCGCTACCACACATGACCCTGGGATGGCTTTGTCACATGACCCTGGGATGCTGCCACCGTCGTAAATACACGCTGGTTGGTAAGCGTTTGAGCTTTGCTCATGTGACCCTAGGGATGCTTGGACCATAATTCTTGCACGTCGGGTATCAGCTCAAGGGGCGTGGGCCACATCTGGCCCGCGGGGTGCTTAGATCTGGCCAGTGGTGCAATTCAGCCAGTTCTATCTGGTTCGGGTGAACCGTTAGCGGTGGCAGCAGGAGGCTCCACCCACCCGCCTGGATATCATCACGTCCCGTTTTTGATGCTCTGTGCATGCATGGAGGTGGTGCGTGCGAGCAAAGCATGCTCACACGAGCTCACATTTGCACACCGCTAGCGAAGGTAAGTTGTTTTCTCCCCTGGATCTGGCCCGCGGGGCCAATCTGGAAACAGCAATCTGGTCCACGGTGCGTCTGCCAGCGAAAACAAGAGATCGGGAGCCCGTTTTTACTGGCAGAGCGCTTGGGTTGCCCCAGGCGCCCCTGACAAGAGCGACGTCAAGCTGGCCACGCCCACCTTGGCCACGCCCCCCTCCCCGGTCAATCCCTGCCCTGATGCGGCCCTCAATGAAATGGAGTTTGTCCTATGGGCAAGGACTCGATTGTAAGTCCCTTTCTTTTTTAGTGCCATGGTTCATTTTGGAATGGTCATTTTATTATTTATTATTATTATTTTATTAAATTTATAGACCGCCCCCCTCCCCCATGGGGACTCAGGACGGTGCACAGGAAATTAAAAATCCAATAAATGCAACAATATACAAAATACAAAATATTAAAACCGAATTAAATTACCCTTGTGCTAAAATCAATATTAAAAGCCCTAAAACCCTAACAATTACCCCTTAAAATTCTGATTAAACAATTTCTTTCTGCGGCTAGGTATGTAAAAAATTAGGCCAGGCCGGCCTGATGGAAGAAGTGAGTCTTTAACTTCTGGCGGAAGGAGCGGAGGTCCGTCGTTGTTCTGATTTCGGGGGGAAGGTCGTCCCATAGAGCTGGGCCCGCCACAGAGAAGGCCCTTCCCCTGAGTGTCGCCCGCTGGCATTGCCTAGTGGACGGCACCCGGAGAAATCCCTCTCTGTGGGAGCGAATCGGCCGAAGGATGTATGGGGCAGGATGCGATCCCGCAGATAACTAGGTCCCGTGCAATGGAGCGCTTTAAAGGTGGTAACCAACACCTTGAAGCGCACCTGAAAGGCCACAGGCAGCCAGTGCAGCTCGCGCAGGAGCAGTGTTACGTGGGCAAATCTGGAGGTTCCCAGAACTGCCCGCGCGGCTACATTCTGGACTAGCTGCAATCTTCGGATGCACCTCAAGGGGAGCCCCATGTAGAGAGCATTGCAGCAGTCCAGATGGGATGTCACGAGTGCGTGAGTGACTGTGCGCAGGTCGTCCCGGTCCAATAAGGGCCGCAACTGGTATACCAGGCGAACCTGGTAGAACGCCCCCCTGGCCACGGCTGTCACTTGCTCTTCCATGGACAGCTGGGTATCAAGGAGGACGCCCAAGTTGCATCCTCCTTTATACCTCCTAGTCACTCAATCAACGGTTGGAAGTCTGGGACAACCGGGACTTCGATGCTCGGGAGGGTGATTTCCATCTGCCACATTGAGTGACGGGAATAATGGACATGTTGGCTTGGAGATCAACCGCGTGGGGAAAGCCTGACGGAGAATTTTGAACTTTAGAGTGGAAGATTCTCCCTCTGACGTCAGTTTCCTGATGAGAGACATTTCTGGATTGCCAGTCCAGACTGTTGGGTGCCTCCCGCACCATGTGGGCAGGTGGTCCTCGACTTAAGACCACGAGAGAGCCCCAAATTTCTGCCGCTAAGCGAGACAGTGGTGAAGCGAGTTTGGCCCCATTTTACCAACTTTCTTGCCGCTGTGGTTAAAGCTGGCTGGGGAATTCTGGGAGTTGAAGTCCACAAGTCTTAAAGTTCCCAAGTTTGGACATCCCTGGGTTAAAGGAATCCCTGGAATTGTTAAGTTAGTTAAGGGAATTCGGCTCCCCAACTTGTCAGATGGTCACAAATGCTGATCGCGTGACCCTGGGATACTGCCAGCGTCATAAATACGAGTCAGTTGCCAAACGTCTGAATTTTGATCGCATGCAACCATCGTTGCATGCGATCAAATGCCCCAACACTGGAAGTCTTCAAGAAGATGTTGGATAGCCATTTGTCTGAAATGGTATAGGGCTTCCTGCCTAGGCAGGGGGTTGGACTAGAAGACCTCCAAGGTCCCTTCCAACTCTGCTATTGTATTGTATCGTAAGAGTGAAAAATGGGCGTAGGCCGGTTTTGTCAGTGCCGTTGTAACTTTGAACGGTCACTAAATGAACTACCTGTCCGCAGTTCCTGACCTGCTTGGAAAAAGTTCCCAATGAAATACCCAATACAGGCATTTCTTTGAGCTACTCCGGCTGAACCCAAGGTTTCCGTTGCTAAGTGAGTTTTGCCCCATTTTACCACCTTTCTTGCCACAGATGTGAAGCGAACCATCGCAGCTGTTCAGCGAATCACTCGGTCGTTAAGCAAGCCAGTCTTCCTCCATTGACTTGGCTTGTTGGGAGCCGGCTGGGAAGGTTACAGTGGCGATCACATGACCTCTGGGGTGTGTGTGTGTAAACGTCATAAATACAGGTCCTCGACTTACAACAGTTCGTTCAGCGACTGTTCAAAGTTACGACGGCACTGTAAAAATTGACTTACGACACATTTCCAGCATCTCCACGATCGTAAGATCAAAATTCAGAGCCTTCGGAACTGACTCGCATTTATGACGGCTACGGTGTCCCATGGTGATAGGATCCCGTTTTGCAAACTTTTGACAAGCAAAGTCAGAGGAGAAGCCAGGTTCACTTAACGACCGTCTTTCGAACGTAACCAACTCCAGTGATTCACCGCACATCTGAAGAAAGGCCGTAAACCGGGATAAAAGTTCACTTAACCGATATCTCACTTAACCACAGAAATTTGGGGCTCAATTGTGGCCGTTATATTGAGGACTACTTCTTCTACAAGCCAGTTGCCAAGAACTCGTATTTTTGATGACGTGATCATGGGGAATGCTGCAACCGTCATAAATGTGGAAAAAAAGGTCGGAAGTCCTGTTTTTCTGTTCGGTGCCTTTGTAACTTAGAACGGTCACTAAACAAATGGTTGTAAGTCGAGGACTTCCTGTATCGCCAAAGACGGATTTAGCTGTTGAACTGTGGTTGTTCAATGGGGGAGACAAGATAGCAGTCTTCCAATATCTCAGGGCCGGCCCCAAAGAAGAGGGAGTCAAGCTATTCTCCGAAGCAGCTGAGGGTAGAACAAGAAGCAATGGGTGGAAACTAACCAAGGAGAGAGAAGCAACTTAGAACTAACAATTCTAATTAATCAGTGGAGCAGAAGTTGCCTTCAGAAGTTGTGGACGCTCCTACGCTGGAGGTTTTTAAGAAGAGGTTGGACAACCATTTCTCTGAAGTGGTGCAGGGTTTCCTGCCTAGGCAGGGGGTTGGACTAGAAGACCTCCAAGGTCCCTTCCAACTCTTGTTACTCTAAATATTATTGAATCACTATTCAATATTATTCAGTAAGTGGAAACCTGGTGCCTTTTGTGTGCTTCAGATTATAATTTCCCCGTGCCTTGTTATGAACAGGAATGAAATGAGTTTCTCTGCTTAAGTCCGGGAAAACAATCCTTCCCTATTATTATTTTTATGCAGACCACTTAAAAGGGGCCTTTGATCTCGCCTGAATCGCTCCGTGAACTAACCACACAACTGAAAGTGCTTTTATTTTAATCATCGTCGCAGTGGTGCTTTCTAAGGCGGTGGTGGTGGTGGTGGGTGTGTCCCTTGGGAGCGAAGTTTTATGATGAGGGTGGCAATTGTCTTAACGCCTCAGGTGCCATTTGGCAAAAGAGAGTTTTCGAACTGGGAAAACCTCACAGGGAACAATTCTTAGACTGCATGTTAATGGCGTGTTAGAAAATACCTGGATCTCCGAGAGAAGATAAAATATTTATATTTTAGGGTTGAACTGTGGGGGCTTGGCAGTTTTCTTGGCAGGTGTTTCGTAATCCTAACTAGGTAACATTATCGGTGCTCTTGATGATGTTACAGGTAAGTAAAGGTAAAGGTTCCCTTCGCACATCTGTGCTAGTGGTTCCCGACTCTAGGGGGCGGTGCTCATCTCTGTTTCAAAGCCGAAGAGCCAGCGCTGTCCGAAGACGTCTCCCTGGTCATGTGGCTGGCACGACTAAACGTCAAAAGCGCATGGAACGCTGTTCCCTTCCCACCAAAGGTGGTTCCTATTTTTCTACTTGCATTTTTTACGTGCTTTCGAACTCCTCGGTTGGCAGAAGCTGGGACAAGGAACGGGAGCTCGCTCCGTTAGGCGATGCTAGGGATTCGAACTGCTGAACTGCCAACCTTTCTGATTGACAAGCTCATTGAGCCACCTGATGTTACAGGTAGTCCTTCACTTATGACCTACTGTTCAGAGTTATTACTTACCTGGAAAAAAGGTGACTTATGACCTGGATTGGAAGGCTTTTTTTTAATGTATATATTTTATTTTTCCAAAATAAACATACATGTTTTATAGACAGTGCATTGACTGGGTCAAGTCTTTTTCAAACAATGATGATGATAATAACAACAACAATAATAATAATAATAACAACAACAATCACTACCACTAACAATCATTTTGAAGAAGATGAACTGTAGATACGAACTTGCAAAGAAAAGACTGAAAATTTCGCACTTGATGTACATGGATGATTTGAAGCTGTTTGGTAAAACAAAAGCTGAACTGAATTTATTAATTGAAAGAATTTAGCCAAGACATTGGTATGCAGTTTGGAATTGACAAATGTGCAACAATGGCAACCAAAGCAGGCAAGGTCATAGAAAATGATGGAATAGAACTTCAGAATGAAGAAATGATAAAGGCAGTAAAACCAGAAGAAGGCTACAAGTACTTGGGGATTTTAGAGGCATCTGACTTTATGCATAATAAAGTCAAGGAATTAGCTTCAACCAAGTACATTCGACGAATCCGCAAGATATTAAAGTCCAAATTGAGTGGAGGAAACATCATAAAAGCCATAAATACCTGGGCTATACCTGTGATTCGATACTCTGCAGGAATAATTGACTGGACCCAGATGGAATTGGACAATTTGGACAGAAAAACGAGGAAGCTTATGACAATGAATCATGCTTTGCACCCTAAAAGTGATGTTGACCGATTATATCTACCAAAAGCAGAAGGTGGTCGAGGACTCCTACAAGTAAAGCAGACTGTGGAAGAAGAAAGACACAGCTTGAATGATTACATCCAGAAAAGTGAAGAACCAATGATTAAGGAAGTAAATAAAGGAGGTCTTTTAAAGACAACTAAGTCAGAAGCTGAATATAAGAAAGAAGTAATTGAGAAACAAGCTGAAAATTGGAAAAGCAAAGCTATGCATAGCCAATACTTGAAAAGCATTGAAGGCAAAGCTGACCAAAAACTAACTTGGAACTGGTTAAGATCGGGAGTACTAAAAAAGAAACAGAAGGCTTTATTTTGGCAGCTCAAGAACAAGCCTTAGCCACAAACTGCATGAAGGCAAAAATTCAGCATGTTACCACCAACAGCAAATGTTGCCTCTGTAATGAGAAAGATGAGACAGTCGACCACCTGATCAGTGGGCGCAGCAAAATTTCACAAACTGACTACCTACAACGCCATGACCGTGTTGCTAAGATCATTCACTGGAAATTGTGCCAGAAGTTTGGATTTGAGTGCAGCAAAAATCACTGGGAACATCAGGTTGAGAAAGTTTTAGAGAAAGAGAAAGTCAAGATCTTGTGGGACTTCAGAATTCAGACTGACAGGCATTTGTCCTACAACACACTGATATAACAATAATTGAAAAGAAAAAAAGTATGGTTCGTTGACATTGCAATACCTGGTGATGCACAAATTGAAAATAAGCAGCAAGAAAAAAATCACAAAATACCGGGACTTGCAAATTGAAGTTGAGCGACTGTGGAAGAGAAAGTTGTGTGTTGTCCCGATTGTGATTGGAGCAACCTTGGAGCAATACCTAGGGGACTTCCTCGCTATGTGGAGGTTCCAGGTTTGCCGGACTTGAGCATTCTGACTCTACAAAGGACCACCCTGCTGGGAACAGCTTATATCCTCCGACGTTACCTTGACAGTTCCTAGGTCCTTGGTTAGGGCTTGAGCTGTTGAGCTACCAACCAGCCCCAAAGGCTGTGAATCTCACCAAAGATTAACCACAGAATAATCCACTGACAACCCAAACTGCCGACTTTGCAATAACAAAGTCAAAACTGTTTCACATTTAATATGTGAATGCAGCAAAATCGCACAATGATTACAAAGCTAGACACGACTGAGTTGCTAAATTAATCCACTGGTCATTATGTAAAAAATATGATTTACCTTTATCCAGAAAGTCATGGGAACATAAAATGGAAAAAGTTATTGAAAATGAGAAGGTGAAGACCTTGTGGGACTTTTGAATACAAACGGATTGTCATTTGGAGCACAACACACCAGATATCACGGTTGTAGAGGGCCGAAGTGTACAGTTCATTGATATCGCTGTTCCTGGAGATGCCAGAGTCGAAGAAAAAGAACTAGAAAAAATAATGAAATATTGCGACCTGGCCATCGAAACTACATGGCTATGTATGAAGCATGTAACAGTGATACCCATTGTCATCGGGGGACTTGGCACCATGTCCAAAAATTTTACAAGATACATCAAAAAATTGCAGCTTCCTGCAATAACACCAGTGGAACTGCAAAAACCTGTGCTACTCGGAACATCTTATATTTTAAGAAGGTACTTGGTTGATACCTAGGATATAATATAATAATGTCCACGAAGGTACTTGGTTGATACCTAGGATATAATATAATAATGTCCACGAAGGTACTTGGTTGATACCTAGGATATAATATAATAATGTCCATGACGTGACATTGACAGGTTTTACCTGTCAAGAAAAATAGGGGGCAGGGGGCTATTGCAAATCCATCAAACTGTAGAAGAAGAAAAACGAAGTTTTAATGATTATGTGAACCAAAGTACAGAAAAATTGCTGCAGGCTGTAAAAATGGAGAACAGCATAAAAACAACAGAAACAAAGGCAGAATATAAAGAAAAACAGATGGATGACAGATTAAATAGATGGAAGGCCAATAGATGGAAGGATGCATGGACAGCACTTGAAAAACATTGAAGGAAAACGTGATGACAACTTGACATGGACATGGCTTAAGATGGGGACTATCAAGAAAGAAACGGAAGCTTTAATACTGGCCGCTCAAGAACAAGCACTACAAACTAATGCCATGAAAGCGAAGATTCAAAAATCCACTGACAACTCAAACTGCTGACTTTGCAATAACAAAATCGAACCTGTTTCACATTTAATATGTGAATGCAGCAAAATCGCACAAACTGATTACAAAGCTAGACACGACCAAGTTGCTAAATTAATCCACTGGTCATTATGTAAAAAATATGATTTACCTGTATCCAGAAAGTCATGGGAACACAAAGTGGAAAAAGTTATTGAAAATGAGAAGGTGAAGACCTTGTGGGACTTTCGAATACAAACAGATCGTCATTTGGAGCACAACACGCCAGATATCATGGTTATAGAGGGTTGAAGTGTACAGTTGATAGATATCGCTGTTCCTGGAGATGCCAAAGTCGAAGAAAAAGAATTAGAAAAAATAATGAAATATCGCGACCTGGCCATTGAAACTACACGGCTATGGATGAAGCATGTCACAGTGATACCCATTGTCATCGGGGCACTTGGCACCATGTCCAAGAATTTTACAAGATACATCAACAAATTGCAGCTTCTTACAATAACACCAGTGGAACTGCAAAAAACGGTGCTACTTGGAACACCTTATATATTAAGAAGGTACAGTGGTACCTCGGTTCACGAACGCCTCTGTTCACAACCAACTCGGTTCACGAACAGAAAAGTTCCTCAAAATGTGCTCCGGTTCACAAACTCTGCTTCGGTTCACGAACAGGAACCGTGGCCATTTTTAATGTATTCCTGGCTGTCACATGGTTGTGACTTCCTGTAGGAAGATTGTGGAGAGAAGGAGACACAGAAAAAAGCACCAGCACGCACACTGTGAGCACTTTCAGTGACTTTTTTTTATTTTTGTTATGCTTTTAGCATATGGAAAACTGTGCCTCGGTTCACGAACAATTCGGTTCGCGACCAGAGTCAGTTCACGAATTAAGTTCGTGAACCGAGGTACCACTGTACTTGGTTGATACCTAGGATGCTGGCAGCAAACCGTATCAACCATAAGCACCAGTCAATGCTATTTGTAAGACATTTTTAAATGTTCAGTTGGCTGAGTTTCATTTTTAATGAATAGAGTAAATAATAATAATAATACAAATAGTATGTGGAATTCTAATTTTCCAACTTCAACAATACTAGCCTCCTTTCACACTCTTTTTATGTTTTCCCATTAATTCATTTAAACATAAATAACATTTCTTTGCACCCTGTGTTTGTTATCCCGTACTAAATGTTACCATTCAATATTTTAAAAATCACTAATTATTCCACCGCAGCTTCAATATTTCAGATATGTGGGATTACTAATAACACCAATTGTTAACCATATTTCAATGCATCAAAGTCCCCACCTTTTCCAATCCTTAGTATTTTAAATTCACCATATATATTCACACACTGTTAGAGCTTACCTAATTTAATTGGGTTGGAAGTGTTGATGGTCACAGCCCCGGTGACCGCACGCATTCGTCAGCACGGCCACCAGTATGATAATTAATATTTTTTTTAAATTAAATTTATTAAATTTATATACCGCACCCTTTCCCAAAAGGGACTCGGGGTGGTGCACAGGCAATTTAAAAACATATATAAACATAACAATATACAAAATATATTTAGTTCTGGTCTTCAGCAGAGCTCTACCCATGGCCAACCATTCATGGCTGCTGTATCTAATTGTCACTAGAAAGAGTGGCCGTGAAGAACTGGACATCACATCTTTAGATCAGTCCCTTTCGTACTTGCTCAGTTGTAATTTACTATTGGTTGAGGAAAGAAACATCAGGATTGACATGATAACAGTATTCCCGTATTTGAGGGGCTGCCCCGAAGAAGAGGGGTTCAAATTATTCTCTATCCCAGGGGTCCCCAACCTTTTGGACCTCAGGGACCACTACATTCATAATTTTAAATCCCGCGGACCACTAATACGATCTGCCTAATGACCGGCTGGGTGGACGTGGCTACGTGGTCATCTGACTGGGCGGGTGTGGCCAACTCGATGTCACTCACATCAAGGGGCGCCTCGCCACCCTCGACTCGCCCCTCCCCTGCCAGCCACTCCTCGCCTGCCCGCTCAGGCTCCTTAGGGCCCCAACAGGAAGCCGTTGTTGGAGCTAAGCAGCCACCACGAGAAAGAGTTGGCAAAACAGCTGGCTCAGTTCAAATTGGACCTGACCAAGAAGGAGGCTCAGCGGAAGCACCTCCCTGAGGACTACCAGCATAGGCTTTCCAAGCAGAGGGAAAACCTGCGGGAGGGCAAGGCCAGGTACTGATGCCTGGAAGCTCAGCAGGCTGAGATGGTGAGCCAGCTCCAGGCCAGGATGCAGTCCCACTGGAATGAGGCCCTCCGGCTCTTCACTACCAGCGGCGCTTCCCTCCAGCCTTCGCCCAAAGCCTCCCACCAGGAGGCTGAAGCAGATCCCAAGTTGGAATCTCTGCCCCCCTCTGACCCACACAAAAAGACCCCGAAGGGGGAGACTCTCTGTAGCTACACAAGCGTTCATTGCATGTATCCGTCCCAGGGGCCGTAGTTTGAGGACCCTTGATTTAGTGCAGTATAAAAAATGCAAATAACTTTCCTGCAGACCCCCCAAAATGTTCTCACGGACCCCCAGTGGCTCATGGACCACCAGCTGGTGACCACTTGCTCCGAAGCACCTGAGGGCAGGACAAGAAACAATGGTTGGGAATCAATCAAAGGGAGAAGCAACTTGGAATTAAGAAGAAACTTCCTAACAGTGAGGACAATTAACCAGTGGAACAGCTTGCCACCAGAAGTTGTAGGTGCTTTCATCACTGGAAGTTTGTAAGAATTTCCTGGACAGTCACATGTCGGAGATGGTACAGGCTCTCCTGTTCGAGCAGGGGGCTGGGCTAAAAGACCTCCAAGGTCCCTTTCCATCTCTATTCTATTCTAATTCTAACATGACATGCAAATAATGTAGAAAATAAAGTTCTCGTTTCGGAGGCCATCACCTCAGCAGGGAGTCATTCGTTATGGAACCGTACCAGTGGTGGGTTTCTGCAGGCTCGCACCTACTCGCGAGAGCCGGTTGGTGAAATTTAGAGAACCGGTGAGAGGGGGTTCCACTGGCATACCTGGAAATAAATCTGGCCCGCCGCTGCCAGTGACCCAACAGGAAGGAAAGGAAAGGAAAGGAAAGGAAGGAAGGAAAGAAGGAAGGAAGGAAGGAAGGAAGGAAGGAAGGAAGGAAGGAAGGAAGGAAGGAAGGAAAGAAAGAAAGAAAGAAAGAAAGAAAGAAAGAAAGAAAGAAAGAAAGAAAGAAAGAAAGAAAGAAAGAAAGAATTTATCATCACAATTGAGTCCAAAATTTTGATTGCTAAGCAAGAGCGTTGTTAAATGAGTTTCACCACATTTTAAAAGGTGGCCACTCCCACCCTGTCACATGACTGCCAAGCCACGCCCACAAAATAGGCCACACCTACAGAGTAGGTGTTTCTAAAAAATTTGAAACCCACCACTGAACCGTACCCAACCCAAGTCATTCTCCAATAATGTGCCATGTTGAAGGCCATGCAATAAAGTAAGGCATTTACCGTACTTGTTCTGCGACACAATTTATTTGAAAAGCACCAATGTTTATGCGACTGAAACTTGCCAATCACAATGAGAAAATGTGGACTGTACCGGTAATCCTTCGACTTACAACCGTTCACGACTGCGGTATCTAATTGTCACTGGGGGAAAAAAGGGACCTGCTTCCTTTTGTACATGCTCAGTTGTAATTTACCATTGGTTGAGGAAAAAAAACATCGGGGTTGACATGATAGCAGTATTCCCATATTTGAGGGGCTGCCCCAAAGAAGAGGAGGGGCAAATTATTTTCCAAAGCACCTGAGGGCAGGACAAGAAGCAGCCGGTGGAAACTAATGAAGGAGAGAAGCAACCAGGAATTAAGGAGAAACTTCCTAACAGTAAGGACAATTAACCAGCGGAACAGAAGTTGCCTCCAGAAATTGTGGGCACTTTTAGATTTAGATTTATTTGATTTTTATACCACACCTATCTCCCAGAAGGGACTCAGGGCGGTGCACAGGAAAGTTAAAATGCAGACATACAAACATATGAATAAATACAACTTACAAATATTAAAATATAATTAAATGGAAAATAGCCTGTGCTAAAAATACAACTAAAATAATAAAATTACCAAAGATTAAAAATCATTTAAAACTCAGTCTGTAGGAATGATCTCGGGGTCTAGGCTAGGCCGGCTAGGTGAAAGAAATGGGTCTTAAGAAGTTGGCGGAAGAGTCCGTGGTGGTCCGTGGTGGTTTATTTTCCCATCTTACTGTGGGTTTTTTTTCCTTCTCTTCCCTCTACCACAAATTTCCTCCACCCACTAAACTATAATAATAATAATAATAATAATAATAATAATAATAATAATAATAATAATAATAATAATAATAATAATAATAATAATAATAATTTTAATTTATAACTTCCCTCACTGGAGGTTTTTAAGAAGAGACTGGACACTCACTTGTCTGAGATGGTACAGGGTCTCCTGCTTGAGCAGGGGGCTGGACTAGAAGACCTCCAAGGTTCCTTCCAGCTCTCATCTATTCTAATTCTAACATCCATGCAATGTTACAATGCACAAGGAAAGGCTCTATCGTGGCAACACTATAAGGCTGCTTTCGCCATTCCCTGTTGGCAATTCTCCCCCATTTCCCCCCACAAATACAGACACTTGTCAGACAGGTGAAATAATTTTGGCCTTCAGCCCTTGGCTATTTTTCTTTTCTTGTTTCCCTTAATGACGGCCACAAAAATGTGAAATTGTGTCGGTCACCTGACATGAGTATTGTGCCTTATATGACGGTAATAGACAAGTTCCAGTATGGTTGTAACTCAAGGACTGACTGTGCTTAGCGATGAAGGGGAGCGAGTTGGACGAATGAACTCTCTTGCCTGCACACCACCAAAGTCCAAGGGGCACCAAGGACTTCCATATCAGGGTCTTTGTTCTGACCAAGGCTTCACTAAATCCCGAAGCAGACTCCTTGTCCCGACAAAACCCCTTTTTATTAAGCGAATGTGAATTCCTCTTCACCCTGGCAAACCGTCTCTCCAGGGTGAATTTACAACAACAGAGGGATAGAATCTAGATCACGCGAAGTGTTAATGCCACTGTATAGTGCCTTGGTAAGGTCACACTTGGAATACTGCATATAGTTTTGGTCGCCACGATGTAGAAAAGACGTGGAGACTCTGGAAAGAGTGCAGAGAAGAGCAACCAAGATGATTAGGGGACTGGAGACTAAAACATATGAAGAACGGTTGCAGGAACTGGGTATGTCTAGTTTGATGAAGAGAAGGACCAGGGAAGACATGATAGCAGTGTTCCGATATCTCAGAGGGTGCCACAAAGAAGAGGGAGTCAAACTATTCTCCAAGGCACCTAGGGGCAGGACAAGAAGCAATGGGTGGAAACTAATCAAGGAGAGAAGCAACTTAGAACTAAGGAGAAATTTCCTGACAGTGAGAACAATTAACCAGTGGAACAGAAGTTGTCTCCAGAAGTTGTGAATGCCCCAACCCTGGAAGTCTTTAAGAAGATGTTAGATAGCCATTTGTCTGAAATGGTATAAGGTTCCTGCGCACGCAGGGGGTTGGACTAGAAGACCTATAAGGTCCCTTCCAACTCTGCTATTGTATTGTATTGTATTGTATTGTACAAGCACAGACCTTATCAGGCTTGGAGAGGTGCCAGATATTTTCTAAATGTAACGTCTGTACAAAGAAATACTTGGCAAGGAGTCTTTGAGGGTCACGAAGAAATCTTCAACCCAGCCAACAAAGTCTTTCGAGAGAGGATTTATAGTCACAGACCTCATCTGCCTTGGAGAGCTGCCAGGCTAATATCTGCAAAACCTGGCAAGGAGTCTCGGAGAGTCACCAACCAATTAAGCGAACTAATGGTCTCCTGCAAACTCCACTTCCCTTTCGCTCCTCTTTTATTTCCTCTGAGAGGGGCACTTCAATGTCCACCTCTGCCTTTACTCCCGAGTTGGCCCTTGTTCTTTAGCTGTTCCCTTTGTCTGGCAACTCTGCGCATGTGCACACTGGGAACAGGCTCCAGCTGTTCTTCTGCCTCACTGATGTCTGACTTTGAAGGCAGCTGATAACTTATTGGACGGCCGTGACCCCCTCTCTGCCTCCGACACAGAGCCCTCCTTCAGAGCCTTCCCCAGACTCCAGGACTGGCCCATGCTCCTCCCCAACCTCCTCACTGTCCGAATCTGCTGGCAGCTCTGCTGGCCACTGACGGGCCACAACCCAGCCAACTGAACAACAACACAGAAGCTTTTAATCTATGGCAGCATCCCATGAGTCTACAAACCCCTTTCCAGGTTGTCCTCGACTTATGGCCACAACAGAGTCCCAAAATTACCTTGCTAAGTGAGACACTTGTTAAGTGAGTTTTGCCCCAGTTGGGGACCTTTCTTGCCACAGTTGTTGAGCGAATCGCTGCAGTTGTTAAGTTAGTAGGACGGCGGTTAAGTGAATCTGCGCTGTGCTGGAGGGCCACAACCGTCTTATCACACAGTCTTGTTACATTCCCAACCTTAAAAAAATATGCATAAAAATGGCTCAAATTGTCCTGCATTTCAGAGTCCTGGAGGAATTCTCATGGGTTAGAGTTGCCAGGATTGTACTAGATTTTATTTATTTATTTATATTTTATTTTATTCAAATTTATACCCCGCACCTTCTCCAAAAAAGGACCCAGGGTGGCGCACAGGAAATTTAAAAAACAATACAAATATAACAAAAAATATAAAATTTTAAAAAGCTATTATATCCATGCCCTGTGCTAAAATCGTATAAAATCCCCCAAATTAAACGGGAGGTTATGCTAGGCCGGCTTGTTGGAAAATGTGCGTTTTAAGAAGCTGGCGGAAGAGGCGGAGGTCTGAGATGGTGCGTAGTTCGGGGGGCAAGTCGTTCCAGAGGGCTGGGCCCGCCACAGAGAAGGCCCTTCCCCTGGGTGTCGCCAACCGGCATTGCCCGGCCGACGGCACCCTGAGAAGGCCCTCTTTGTGGGAGCGGAGCGGTCGAAGGGATGTATGGGGCAGAAGACGGTCTCGCATATAACTAGGCCCCGAGCCATGGAGCGCTTTGAAGATGGTCGTCAGAATCTTGGCCGTTTAATGGAAAAAGTCAGGGTTTTGGTGATGCCCCCGTCCTTACGCCAGATTACCCACCAGCTCCATCTGCCTTGGAGTAACAGCCTTAACCCCAGCAGTCTCTCTGGAGGTGCTTTATAGTTGTAGACGGACATCTGGTTTTGGGAAGGCAGCCCACTGCCTCTCATTCCACACAACCAGGGCGCTAAAGCATCTCGGCTCTTGAGACGGGACCTTCATGAAGATACTGTGAGTGTGTGTTTCTAATTGTGAAAGTCTGTATAAGTAGAGAGAAAAATCTTCATCCACAATACAGCATACACAAAATTTAAAACATACCCTCACAGACAGACTGACAGGAAGCTTTCAGATTCGGACTTCCACAGATTGTACCAACATGTCTCTCTTATTAAATTGGAACTTTAAGGATAGCTTTGCCTTGGACTCTGATTTAGTTCTGGATGATATTTGGAACACTGACAGATACTTGAGAAAGGTGGCGCACCGAAAGAAGCTTTTGCATCTATAAAGGTCACTGTTGGATCTCCGTAGGTAGATTATATTTAAATCTAACTTCTGATAATTATCTCTGGAGAAGACCTGGGATTAGTTCTAAAAAGATACAGGAATGCAGTTTGAAAATAGAACCAATGACTTGGCAAGGCGGTAGGCTCTCCTTCCCTGGGGGTGTCGGAGGCTGCCGGCCAGGGTGGCTCTAATTTGGTTCCCTGCGGCCGTACATGGGGTTGGGCTAGATGACCTTAAGGGAAGTTTTTCCAAATCATAAGGTTGTCCGAATCACTGAAAGGGCCAGCTGCGTAACTCTGCTTACAACCGTAGAAAGCAGCTAATGTTCCCAGGTGGTCTTAATGAATCCAAACATACCAACCTGTTTCAATTATAATTCTAACATTTTTCTGTCTCTGGAGGTGGCATACAGCTTGTCCTTGACTTGCAACGGCTCTTTTAGTGATTGTTCGAAAGAAGGGACTGATGATCATTTTGCACACTTAACAACCACTGCAGCATCTCCATGATCACCTGATCAAAATTCAGTCTGTTGCCAACTGACTCATATATATGCATGGGTGGGATTTGTTAGGATATTCAGCCTTATATTGGGTTGACAATATATGAGCCTATGTTCTTAAGGAGTTATGTAGCTTTAAGAACTGTGTTTGAATTCTGATTGGCTGTGCTTCTCAGCTCTACCATAAAGGAAGCTCAGGAACACAGTCCATTCCCTTTTTGATTCCATTCCTGTTCTTACTATTTGCTGCTCAGAAGATTGAAGACTGAAGTATTTGTTTTGCATCACCGTAAGATAACTCTGTGTTTGGTGAAGGACTGTTATTATTTTGAGAAGTTAGTATCACTGGTCGGAAGAAGCATTTTAGTTTTTACAAAGTAAAGAATATTTATTTTCTTACTATCACTGTTTTACAATTTGTTTGTGGTTACAGCAACGTATCTCTTTACTGTCCGGTGAATTACACTATTCCGCATTTATTTTCCTAACACTGGTTAAAGGACCAGAGTTGTGACACTGGTTCTGAACCCAGATTTGCTAACAAGATTGAAAAATGTTAGTAAATGGTTCTCTACCTGGTGACTGGGTGGGCGTGGCCATGGTGGGTGTGGTTTATTCGGCCTCCTGCACCACAGCGGGGGGTGGGGGTGGCCCTCCAGAGGCCAGAAACAGGCCTGTTTTTAGACTTCCAATGCTTCCACGAGGTCCATTTTTTTGTCCTCCGAGAGCCTCCGTGCGGGCCCTGCACGGAGGGCCCTGCACCTGGCATGATGAATGGGCCACGTGGAGGCTCCTGGGAGGGGCAGGGAGAAGTGGGCGGGGCCAGCCAGTCCTTGCAAGTATCGGTTCGTCGAACCAGATGCAAAATTGACATCCGGTTCACCCGAACCGGTGCGAACCGGCTGAATCCCCCACCCCTGGTTGCAGCATCCCGGGGCCGTGTGGTCACCTTTTATGACCAGTCAATGGGGAAGCCAGATCCCCTTAACAATCCAGTGTTAATAACTCAACAGCTGTAATGATTCGCTTAACAACCGCAGCAAGAAAGTTTGTAAAATGGGTCAAAACTCAACAAATATCTTGCTCCCCAGGCTTCCCTCGAGCCTCCAGGAGGGCGGAGCCTCCCCTGGGCTCCGGAGGCCCTCTGGAGACCAGAAACAGTAGAAGCCATTTTAAGGCACAGCAGGCTGTATCTTAACAGAACACACACACCGTGGAGTGTTAGGGGTGTCTTAACCCCACAGTATTTGTTTCCAGGGAGTAAGTCATCTATGTATCAAGTTTGATAGCTCGAGACGTTCCAGAGTTGTGCTGGAACAAAAACACACAGATAAACACACAGCGATAGATAGATAGATAGATAGATAATAATAATAATAATTTAATAATAATAATAATTTTAATATTTCTAAACCGCGCCCTCTCCCCACAGGGACTCGGGGCGGTGCACAGGCACAGTAAAACAATAAATACATATAAACATTTCATTAAAAATAAATTAAATCCAAACCTGCGCTAAAATTCCCATTAAAACTAAGCAATATTACAAAACCCCAATAAAACCCCAAAGACAGAGAGACTATCCTAGGCCGGCCAGACAGAAGAAATGAGTTTTTAATTTGAGACGGAAGGAGCGGAGGTTCATGGTCGTCCTAATATCGGGGGGAAGGTCGTTCCAGAGGGCCGGGCCCGCCACAGAGAGAGCCCTTCCCCTGGGCGTCGCCCGCTGACAAAGTCTAGTGGACGGCACCCGGAGAAGTCCCTCTCTGTGGGAGCGAATCGGTCGTGAGGATGTATGAGGCAGGATCCGATCCCGCAGATAGCTAGGTCCCGAGCCATGGAGCGCTTTAAAGATGATAATCAACACCTTGAAGCGCACCCGGAAGACGACAGGCAGCCAGTGCAGCTCGCGCAAGAGCGGTGTTACATGGGTAAACCTAGTGGTTCCCATAATTGCTCGCGCGGCTGCATTCTGGACTAGCTGAAGTCTCCGGGTGCACCTCAAGGGGAGCCCCATGTAGAGAGAGTTGCAATAGTCCAGTCGGGATGTCACGAGCGCATGAGTGACTGTGCGAAGGGCGTCCCGATCCAATAGGGGGCGCAATTGGCGAACCAGGCGAACCTGGTAAAATGCCCTCCTGGCCACGGCTGTCACTTGATCTTCCATGGACAGCCGGGCATCCAGGAGGACACCCAAATTGCGCACCCCATCCACAGGGGCAAGATGTTCGCCCCCTATGGCCAGCGATGGAGTGAGCTGGTTGAATCGGGCAGCCGGAAACCACAGCCACTCGGTCTTGGTCGGGTTGAGCCTGAGTCCGTTACTTCCCATCCAGACCCGCACGGCTTCCAGGCACTGGCACATCACCGCTACGGCATCGTTGGGGTGGTTTGGGGTAGAAATATACAGCTGGGTGTCGTCAGCGTATAGATGGTACTCTACCCCAAAACCACGGATGATCTCACCCAGCGGCTTCATGTATGTGTTAAACAGGAGAGGCGAGAGGACCGACCCCTGAGGCACCCCACATGTGAGGGGTCTCGAGGTCGACCTCTGCTCCCCTGCCAACACAAATTGCGATCGGCCAGAGAGGTAGGAGGAGAACCACCGTAAAACGGTGCCTCCCACTCCCAACCCCCCCAGCCGATGCAATAGGATACCATGGTCGATGGTATCGAAAGCCGCCGAGAGGTCTAATAGGACCAGGATGGAGGAACAACCCCCATCTCTGGCCCTCCAGAGATCATCAACCAACGCGACCAATGCCGTCTCAGTGCTATGCCCGGGCCGAAAGCCGGACTGGCGCGGGTCTAGATAATCAACTTCCTCCAGGTGACGGGGAAACTGTTGTGCCACCACACTCTCAACAACCTTCGCCAAGAAGGGAAGGTTGGAGACTGGACGATAGTTGGTTAATAAAGCTGGATCCAAAGAGGGCTTCTTAAGGAGGGGCCTCACCATAGCCTCTTTTAGGGAAGCAGGCAAGGAACCCTCACTTAAGGAAGCGTTGACAACCTCTTGGAGCCAGCCTCGTGTCACCTCCCAGGATGCCAGTACAAGCCAGGAGGGACACGGGTCCAATAAACATGTGGTGGCTCGCAGTCGCCCACGTAACCTGTCCATATCCTCGGAAGCAACGGAGTCAAACTCCTCCCAAACAAGATCTGCCTCGTGGCATCCCACTGGGCCATCAATGGGGGCTAACTCGTTCTGTATCTGAGCGATTTTCTCCTGCAGAAAAATCACAAATTCCTCTGCTCTACCCTGTAGCGGGGCTTCCCGCACCCTCTGTTGAAGGAGGGAGCGGGTCACCCTAAACAGGGCGGCAGGGCGGTTTTCTGCGGATGCTATGAGAGTGGCACAATGATGACGTTTGGCCACTCTCAGCGCCACAATGTAAGTCCGTAAATGGGCTCTTACCTGTGTCCGGTCAGATTCAGAACGGGTAGACCTCCATCTTCCCTCTAGGCATCTCTTGCGGCGTTTCATCACCCGCAGCTCCTCGGTAAACCAAGGAGCCAGGGTGTTTCGCCGCCGCAAGAGAGGCCGCAAGGGCGCGACCCGATCCAAGGCTCCCGTGGTCGCAGTATTCCATGCGGCCACGAGGTCCTCCATCGGGGCGCGGGTCAGGGGTACAGGAAGTGGCCCAAGCGCCGCCTGGAACCCATCAGGGTCCATCAGGCGCCTGGGGCGGAACCAGATAGATGACTCAGGTTCCGCCTCCCCGCGGTGGGGGGTGGCGGTTGGAAAGTCGAGCCGGAGAAGTGAGTGGTCTGACCATGACAAGGGTGTGATGACTATATCCCCTGTACCCAGATCACTCTTCCATTGGTCAGAGACAAAGATGAGATCCGGTGTGTGTCCACCCTCGTGGGTGGGGCCTTGAATTAATTGGGTCAGGTCCATGGCCGTCATGGAAGCCATGAACTCCCGAGCTACCTCGGATGATTTGCCCACCGATGGCAGATTAAAGTCCCCCATGACTAAAAGTCTGGGGGTCTCAACTGCCATCGTAGCGATCACCTCGAGGAGCTCGGGCAGGGCTGCTGCTACATAGCGGGGAGCCAGGTATACAACCAGCAAGCCCAACTGCCTCCCTAGGCCCCACTTCACGCAGAGGGACTCACAACCGGTGGTCTGTGGCACAATGGTCTCTCTCGGCTCAAGACCTTCCCTAATAACAACCGCTACCCCACCACCCCTACCTAGGGCCCGGGGCTGATGAAAAGCGCGGTAACCTGGTGGGCACATTTCAACGAGGGGGAGTCCTCCCTCGTGGCCCAACCAGGTCTCCGCAATTCCTACCAGGTCCGGCTCCCCCTCTGACACAAGGTCATGGATGAGGGGGGCTTTGTTGACAACGGACCTGGCATTGCAAAACATCAGCCGCAGGCCCTGGCTCTGTACTCCCTGACCACCTAGCCTGCAGGGGTTGTGGCACCCGACCGTTTGCAACCAACGGCCACGTGCCCCCAACCGGGAGGATGGAACTTGTCTCCCCTCAGACCTGCCTCTCCCCACGACCCTATTGATGGGTATGCCCTCCACCGGGACGACTCTTAGTTCCCCCCTACTAACGGCAGGGGGGAACTAATAGATAGATAGATAGATAGATAGATAGATAGATAGATAGATAGATAGATAGATAGATAGATAGATAGATAGATAGATAGATAGATAGATAGATAGATGATAGATAGATAGATAGATAGATAGATAGATAGATAGATAGATAGATAGATAGATAGATAGATAGATAGATAGATAGATAGATAGATAGATAGATAAGCTTTAAGTTGTCCTGTATTGTTAGAAAGCAGCTTTTGGGCAGTTTTCTTAATCTCAGAGAGGGCTTCAAAGGGCCAGAGTATGCTTGCAAAGAGAGGGCACCCTTGCTTGTGACATAAGATGGAGGAATGTTGGATTAGGTCAAAGGTCTTTGCTTTGTGCTAGAGAAGACACCGGCAAGGTCCTTCCTCAAAGACCTTTGATCTTCTCAAAGGACAATTTGAGAAATCCAGAGATTTGGCACCGGGGCCAAAGGTCAGCTAGGAGCAGGCACCTGACCAGCGTTCCTCTTAGCCGTTAAACATATATTTAAAACATTTATATAGCTGTCCATCTTTCAACCATATCTGGGCAGCTCTCAATCCAAAATGAAGATGGACAGGTAGTTCCATAATTTGGGTGCCAGGGGCATTGGTTAGGCGAGTCATTTTATGACCTTTTTTTGCCGTGATTGTTAAGCAAGTAATGAACCGTGCAGTCATTAAGCGAGTCTGGCCATCCCCCGTTGACTTTGCTTGTCGGACAGCTCCCTAGGGAGGGCTGGCAAGTGACAAAGGTTGCTGTGGATATTTTAAATGCAGGTAGTCCTCCAGTTATGATCACAGCTGAGCCCAACATTTACGTTGCTGCGTGAAAGCATTTGTTCCGTGAGCTTTGCCCCGTTTTACGACCTTTCTGGCCACGGTTGTTAAGTGAATCACTGAAATGGTTACGTTGGTAGCACACGGTGGTTAAGTGAACCTGGCTTCCCTATTGACTTGTGGCTTGTCAGACATTAACATTGTCACCGTCATATCTGCGGGATCGCATCCTGCCCCATACATCCCTGCGGCCGATTCGCTCCCACAGAGAGGGACTTCTCCGGGTGCCGTCCACTAGGCTATGCCAGCGGGCGACGCCCAGGGGAAGGGCCTTCTCTGTGGCGGGCCCGACCCTCTGGAACGACCTTCCCCCCGAAATTAGAACAACTACGGACCTCCGCTCCTTCCGTCAAAAATTAAAGACTCATTTCTTCTGCCTGGCCGGCTTGGGATAATTGAATTGTTTTAACTAGGGCTTTTTAGGGGTTTAATTTTAGCTAATCTGGGATTTTAGCGCAGGGTTAAGTTTAATTTCTTTTAAAATTGTATTTATGTCTATGTTTTTATATATGTATTTTTAAATCCCCTGTGCACCGCCTCGAGTCGCTTCGGGGAGAGAGAGCAGTCCATAAATTAAATTATTATTACTATTATTACTATTATTACTATTATTATTATTATTAGTATTATTAGTATTATTAGTATTATTAGTATTAACCTTTTGCCAAGTGTCTGAATGTTTTATCACGTGCAATTTCGAGTGGCCACTAAATGACTTGCTGTAAGTCAAGGACTAAGTACATTGCCAGTTGCCAGGCTCCCAAAGTTTGATCTCACAACCATGGGGATGCTGCAACAGTCATAAGGGTGAGAAACGGTCCTAAGGCCCTATTTTTCAGTCCCATTGTAACGTGGAATGGTCGTGACACCAGTGGCTCTAAGTTTTATAGGTATAGGTCAGCGGTCTGCAAAGTTGGCTCTTTTAAGACTGGTGGACTTCAACTCCCAGAGTTCCCTAGCCAGCTATGTTGGCTGGGGAACTCTGGGAGTTGAAGTCCACCAGTCTTAAAAGAGCCAACTTTGCAGACCCCTGGTATAGGTAAAGGTTCCCCTTTACACATATGTGCTAGTCATTCCCAACTCTAGGAGGCAGTGCTCATCTCCCGTTTCAAAGCCGAAGAGCCAGCGCTGTCCGAAGACGTCTCCGTGGTCATGTGGCCGGCATGACTCAACGCCGAAGGCGCACGGAACGCTGTTCCCTTCCCACCAAAGGTGGTTCCTATTTTCCTACTTGCATTTTTCACGTGATTTCGAACTGCTAGGTTGGCAGAAGCTGGGACAAGGAACGGGAGCTCACTCCATAACGCGGCGCTAGGGATTCGAACCACTGAACTGCCGACCTTTCCGAATCGACAAGCTCAGCATCGTAGCCACTGAGCCACCATTTCCCTAGGTTTTATACGCCCTGTCACTGAGCCACCATTTCCCTAGGTTTTATACGCCCTGTATAAAATCATTTAAAAAAATTATAAAACTCAACTGGATAAAACACAAAACATTTAAAACAGCAACGTGCCGTCATTTTTTCTTTTTCTTCTTTTTTCTTTTTCTTTTTCTTTGGAGAACCAATAGGGGAAATTTTGAGTAGTTTAGAGAACCAGCAAATACCACCTCTGCCAGGCCCCAGAGTGGGGTGGGAATGGAGATTTTGTTTATTTATTTATTTATCAAATTTATATCCCGCACCTATCTCCGGATTGGACTCAGGGCAGCGCACAGGAAAGGAATAAAATGTAAAAAAACAATAAATACAGGATATTAAAAATAAATTAAATTAAATTGCACCCATGCTAAAATTGCCAATTAAAACCCATTTCTAAAATAAGATTAAAATTTAGAGCTATGCCAGGCCGGCCTCGTGAAAGAGATATGTTTTTAGAGCCCGGCGGAAGAGGCGCAGGTCCGTGATCGTGCGAAGGTCGGGTGGTAGGCCATTCCAGAGGGCAGGAGCGGCCACAGAGAAGGCTCTCGGTCTGGGGGCCGCCAGCCGGCATTGTCCGGCAGACGGCACCCTGATGAGGCCCACCCTGTGAGAGCCGACAGGTCTAAGGGAGGTATGTGGTAGAAGGCGGTCCCGCAGATAACCAGGTCCCATGCCATGGAGCGCTTTGAAGGTGGTCACTATTTGTAGTATCCTTCCCCTGGAGTGGGTTGGGAATGGAGAGTTTGCAGTATCCTTCTCCTGGAGTGGGGTGGGAATGGAGAGTTTGCAGTATCCTTCTCCTGGAGTGGGGTGGGAATGGAGAGTTTGCAGTATCCTTCCCCTGGAGTGGGTTGGGAATGGAGAGTTTGCAGTATCCTTCTCCTGGAGTGGGGTGGGAATGGAGAGTTTGCAGTATCCTTCCCCTGGAATGGGGAGTGAATGGAGATTTTGCAGTATCCTTCCCCTGGAGTGGGGAGGGAATGGAGATTTTGCAGTATCCTTCCCCTGGAATGGAGAGGGAATAGAGATTTTGCAGCATCCTTCCCCTGGAGTGGGGTTGGAATGGAGATTTTGCAGTATCCTTCCCCTGGAGTGTGGAGGGAATGGGGATTTTGCAGTATCCTTCCCCTGGAGTGTGGAGGGAATGGGGATTTTGCAGTATCCTTCCCCTGGAGTGTGGAGGGAATGGGGATTTTGCAGTATCCTTCCCCTGGAGTGTGGAGGGAATGGGGATTTTGCAGTATCCTTCCCCTGGAGTGTGGAGGGAATGGGGAATTTGCAGTATCCTTCCCCTGGAGTGGGGAGGGAATGGAGATTTTGCAGTATCCTTCCCCTGCCGTGCCCACCAAGCCACGCCCACAGAACCGGTAGTAAAAAATTTGAATTTCAGCACTGATGAGACCGGGTTGTGTGTGCGTGACCGTTGTAAATTCAATATCAGGTTGTCAAGTATCTTTTGGGAAGGGACGTGTCCATCATAACTTTGAACGGTCATTCAGCGACGCCCTGTAACTCCATAAACTTTCTGAGGCTGTGTTGAGGTTTTCATGACATTGCGAGCATTTCTATTCACTGTTCCCGTTCAAAAGCAAAGGGGCTGTTGTGTGACAAGAGAAGGGGCACCACAACAGTCCTTAAAGGGGCAAAGTGATTTGAAAGAGCGCTGCCAGGATGCATGCTGTCGTGCTCTCTTAAAGAAGCTGCAGGGACCTTGAGATTGTCTGTGCTCCCGAAAGTCATAAGGCTTAGCCACCTGTTGCTCCTTTTACAACTCAGCTCTTCAAGTTTGAGATGCAAGCAAGGTCAGCCCAACCTGCATACTGCATACAGTTTTGGTCGCCACGATGTAGAAAAGACGTGGAGACTCTGGAAAGAGTGCAGAGAAGAGCAACCAAGATGATTAGGGAACTGGAGACTAAAACATATGAAGAACGGTTGCAGGAGCTGGGTATGTCTAGTTTGATGAAGAGAAGGACCAGGGGAGACATGATAGCAGTGTTCCGATATCTCAGGGGTTGCCACAAAGAAGAGGGAGTCAAACTGTTCTCCAAGACACCTGGAGGCAGGACAAGAAGCAATGGGTGGAAACTAATCAAGGAGAGAAGCAACTTAGAACTGAGGAGGAATTTCCTGACAGTTAGAACAATTAACCTCTGGAACAGCTTGCCTCCAGAAGTTGTGAATGCCCCAACCCTGGAAGTCTTTAAGAAGATGTTAGATAGCCATTTGTCTGAAATGGTATTTCCTGCCCACGCAGGGGGTTGGACTAGAAGACCTACAAGGTCCCTTCCAACTCTGCTATTGTATTGTATTGTATTGTATTGTATTGTATTGTAACCTACAGGTAGCCCTTTTATTTTTTATTTTTTATTTATAAAACAATTTATACCGCCCTACTCCCAAGGACTCAGGGCGGTATACAGCCAAAATAAAACAGATATATAAAAGTTAAAAACAATTTAAAAACATATTAAATAATTTGGCCCCTAATAAGATTAAAACCAACAAACCCCAATTAAAATTAATAAAATTCGTATTTATGCCAGCCCAGCTTGTTGAAAAAGAAAAGTTTTAAGAGCACGGCGGAAGGTGCGTAAGTCAGGGATAGTTCTTAATTCCAGGGGCAATTCGTTCCAGAGGACAGGGGCTCCCACGGAGAAGGCTCTCCCCCTGGGTGTCGCCAGTCAACATTGTTTAGCCGACGACACCATGAGGAGACCCTCTCTATGGGAGCGTACTGGCCGGTGGGAGGCTCTCGGTGGCAGAAGCCGATCTTGTAGCCCTTGAATTACAACCGGTTGGTTTAGTGGCCGTTCGAAGTTACCCCACTGGAAAAAAGGTGACATATGACCGTTTTTCACACTTACGACCGTTGCAGCATCCCCAAGGTCATGTGATCCAAATTCAGAGGCATGTATTTATGTTGGTTGCAGCCATGGGCGGGATTCATTGGTGGGTTCCGACCGGTATGCCCTGGTACGGGCATACCGGGTGCCTGCCGGGAGTACCAGGTACCGTTCCAGTTTGGTGCTCCGGAGGGCCCACCCGCCCGTCCACACTCCTTACCAGTATTTGAGGTTTTGGGGGCTTATGCACAGGGAGCGTATGGCGCCTGCACAACGCTCCACGGAGCAGCTGAAGGGTCGTGGAGGCGTTGCAGAGCGTCACGGGTGGCAAGTACGCCTGCGCGCGCTGCGCCCTTTTCATATGGTGTGCGCCCGGCCCCCGTTGCACCATACTGGTTGCAACGGGATCCGTAAGCCACCACTGGCGGGATTCAAAAATGTTAGCAACAAGTTCTCTGCCTGGTTGCTGGGTGGATGTGGCCAGGGTGGGCGGGGTCTACTCAGCCTCCTGCACCACGGCGGGTGGGGAGTGTTTTTGTCCTCCCCAGACTCTGGAGGCTTTCTCCGAGCCTCCGGGAAGGCGAAAACTGCCTCCCCCGCACTCCAGAGGCCCTCCGGAGGCTGGAAACAGACTCGTCTCCAGACTTACGGGAAGCCTTTTTTTCGCCCTCCCAGAGCTTCCGTGTGGGCCCTGCACTTACCTGGCATGATGAACGGGCCACGTGGAGACTCCTGGGAGGGGAGGGGTGTGGTGGACGGGGTCTGCCGATCCTTGCAACAACCGGTTTGGTGAATCGGGTGCAAAATTAACATCCAGTTCACCTGAACCGGTGCGAAATGTCTGAATCCCATCTCTGGTTACAGCGTCCCAGGGCTGTGTGATCCTTTTTTGGGGGGGTGACCTTCTTGACAAGCAAAGTCAATGGGGAAACCAGATCCCCATAACAACCCAGTGTTAATAACACAACAACTGCAGTCATTCGCTTAACAACCGCAGCAAGGAAGTTCGTAAAATGGGTCAAAACTCAACAAATATCCCGCTTAGCGAGAGAAATTTTGGGCTCAACTGTGGTCGTAAGTCAAAGGATACCTGTACAGGTCTGGATGTCACATTCAGATGCAACTTCTGATCGTCTATATATGGGTAGATTTGAGGTTCTCAACCTGTGGGTCGGGACCCCTTTGGGGGTCGAAGGACCCTTTCCCAGGGGTCGCCTAAGACCATCGGAAAACACATATTTTCGATGGTCTTAGGAACTGAGACACCAATTTTACGGTTGGGGGTCACCACAACATGAGGAACTGTATTAAAGGGTCACGGCATTGGGAAGGTTGAGAACCACTGGGATAGATGATGTACCATCAAATTGGTATCGACTCTTCATGACCACCCAGATATTGGGAGACCAGATATTGGGATAACATTGACAGGTTTATGACTTGTGAACTTCAAACTCTCAAGTGTTATAAGCTCCCATATAACACCAATCCTGCGCGAGCTGCATTGGCTTCCTGTGGTCTTTCGGGTGCGCTTCAAGGTCTTGACGACCATCTTTAAAGCGCTCCATGGCTCGGGGCCTAATTATTCATTCACCCTAGTTATATGCGAGGCCGTCTCGTGCCCCATACATCCCTTAGACCGATACGCTCCCACAGAGAGGGCCTTCTCAGGGTGCCGTCGGCCGGACAATGCCGACTGGCGACACCCAGGGGAAGAGCCTTCTCTGTGGCGGGCCCTGCCCTTTGGAACGACCTCCCCCCTGAACTCCGGACCATCACCGACCTCCGCCTCTTCCGCCAATGTCTAAAGACATACTTTTTTCATCAAGCCGGCCTAGCCTAACCTCCCACGGGGACTTTAGAAAAGTTTTAAATTGGGATTTAATTAATAATTGGTTTTAGCACAGGTTTGGGATCTAATATATATTTTAAATTATTTATGTTCTATTTTTGTATGTTTTTTAAATCTCCTGTGCGCCGCCCTGGGTCCTTTGCGGAGAAGGGCGGGATATAAATGTAATAAAATAAATAAAATAAATAAATAAAATAAAATTCCTCAACCAGCATAGTTGGCTTGATGTCATATCCAGGTGATGGTTTTCCCAAAGGTCCTTTTTTTTCAAGGGTCAACTGGACTTTCTGGATTTCTTTGAAGACGTTTTGCTTCTCGTCCAAGAAAGCTTCTTCAGCTCTGACTGGATGGTGGGGGAAATGGAAGGATTGATACTCCTTGCAGACAGCTGGTCATTTGCATCCTTTTAGAGAGCCGTTGAGGCCATCTGGAGGTTTATCTGTGTCTTCAGGGTCACCTGAGTGGTGCAAATGGGTGTGTGGAGCCTTCTTGGAACTGTTGAAAGGATTGTGTGGTAGACTGGAGATAGAGGATATTGTCTGTCCGTTGACAGTTGAGAGACGGCTGTTCAATTTTGACATAGATGGCCTGACTGACCCAAAGATGCTCAACTGGTTTGGTGTCTAAGGAAGGGCAAGGTTGGCTCAATACTCTAGATGTCTGTGGAGATTCTCAGTCATCCAGATCATGCTTGTCCCAAAGGTGCTTTTTTCAAGAGGCAACTAGACTTTCTTGGTTTTTCTTTTGAAGACAATACAATACAATACAATAGCAAAGTTGGAAGTCATCTTGGAGGTCATCTAGTCCAACTCCCTGCCTAGGCAGGAAGCCCTATACCGTTTCAGACAAATGGCTATCCAACATCTTCTTGAAGACTTCCAGTGTTGGGGCATTCACAACTTCTGGAGGCAACTTCTGTTCCACTGATTAATTGTTCCGACTGTCAGGAAATTCCTCCTCAGTTCTAGGTTGTTTCTCTCCTTGATTAATTTGAATTTTGAATTTGAATTCTATTGAATTTTTATACCGCACCTTCTCTCCAGCGGGACTCAGGGCGGTGTACAGGCAAACAGTAAAAGTCAGTTAGTATAAAATTAATGATAAAAACAAGTAAAATGCTATTAAAAATGTATTAAACAGTACGCCTAATTTCCAAATTTTGATAAAAACCCTATCTAAAAGCAAGTTAAAAACTACGCCAGGCCGGCCGCACGAAATAAATGGATCTTCAAAGCCCGGCGGAAAAGGCGCAGGTCCGTGATCGTGCGAAGGTCAGGGGATAGGTCATTCCAGAGGGCAGGAGCAGCCACAGAGAAGGCTCTCCCCCTGGGCGTCGCCAGCCGACATTGCTTAGCCGATGGCACCCTGAGGAGGCCCTCTCTGTGGGAGCGGACTGGTCGGTGGGAGGTATTAGGTAGCAGGAGGCGGTCTTGCAAATAGCCAGGTTCCATGCCATGGAGCGCTCTAAAGGTGGTTACTAGCACCTTGAAGCACACCCGGAAGGCCACAGGCAGCCTGTGCAGCTTGCACAGGAGAGGTGTCACATGGGAGCATCTAGAAGCTCCCAGAATCCCCTGTGCGGCCGCATTCTGAAATAACTGGAGCCTCCGGATGCACCTCAAGGGAAGCCCCATGTAGAGAGCGTTGCAGTAGTACAGGCGGGAGATGACGAGGGCTTGAGTGACCGTGCGTAAAGCATCACGATCCAGAAAGGGGCGCAACTGGCGTATGAGGCGAACCTGATAAAAAGCCTCCCTGGCCACGGCTGTCAAATGATCTTCCAACGACAGCCAAGAGTCCAGGAGGACGCCCAAGTTGCGGGCCCTCTCTGTGAGAGCCAGTGATTCGCCCCCAATAGCCAGAGATGGCACCACCTGGCTATATCATGACGCCGGAAGCCACAGCCACTCGGTCTTGGATGGGTTGAGTTGGAGCCTGTTTCTCCCCATCCAGACTCGCACGGCCTCCAGACACCGGGACATCACTTCCACGGCATCGTTGGGATGGTCCGGGGTAGAGATGTACAGCTGAGTGTCATCAGCGTACTGATGGAACTCTACCCCGAAACCACGGATGATCTCACCCAACAGCTTCATATAGATGTTGAACAGGAGAGGTGAGAGGACCGACCTCTGTGGTACCCCATAAGTGAGGCACCTTGATGTCGACCTCTGCCCTCTTGCCAACACAAATTGCGACTGACCGGAGAGGTAGGAGGAGAACCACCGTAAAACGGTGCCCCCCACCCCCAATCCCTCCAGTCGGTGCAATAAGATACCATGGTCGATGGTATCAAAAGCCGCTGAGAGGTGTAATAGGACCAGGATAGAGGAACAGCCTCTATCCCGGGCCCTCCAGAGATCATCCACCAACGCGACCAATGCCGTCTCAGTGCTGTGCCCAGGTTGGAAGCCGGACTGGCGCGGGTCCAGATAGTCAATTTCCTCTAGGTGACGGGGGAACTGCTGTGCCACCACACTCTCTACAACCTTCGCCAGAAAGTGAAGGTTGGAGACCGGACAATAATTTACTAAAAACGCTGGGTCCAGGGAAGGCTTCTTGAGGAGGGGCCTCACCACCACCTCTGTCAAGGCGGCTGGCAAGAACCCCTCACTCAAAGAAGCGTTCACTATTTCCTGGAGCCAGCCTCGTGTAACCTCCCAGGATGCCAGTACAGGTTTACAGACAGAAGGACCAGGATCTGGATGACTGAGAGTCTCCATCGACATTGATGTGCGTGTGTTTTATGTAACGATGGGCATCACTGGGGCAAAAGACCTGCGGTGGGAGAAGCCATACAAATGGCACAGGTCATCTCCAGTGTCTGCTTCGGTGGTGGGTTGCAGGGCGTACGTACCGGTACTGGCGTACCGGACCCTGCCCAGAGCACCGGATACTGTTCCGGTACGATGCTCCAGAGGGCCTGTCTGCCCACCCTCGTTCCTTACCTGTGCTTTAAGTTTTTGCTGCTTCCTGCGCATGCGCATGGCATGTACAGCGCCTGCGCAACGCTCCACTGAGCAGCTGGAGCGTTGTGGAGGCTTGCAGAAGTGCCACAGGTAGGTATGATACATACCCGCGGGCCGCACGGGCCCATGTGTGTGACGCCGGGCCCGTTCCAACCCTACCGGTTGGAACGGGATCCGGGACCAACCACTGGTCTGCTTCCACCTGAACCCAGAACTCAACTGTCCATGTTGTTCTTCTCATGCAGATGGTGATGGAATTTCCTGATAACATGCTGAACCTCGACGGGCATCAGCACAGTGGAGGCCAGTTAAAGCAGTTCATTCAGGTATGGTCCTGCCTTGCGTTGCGAGATCCAAGTGCTGGGGCTTTAAAATCACAACAATGATTATGGGGACTGGAGGCTAAAGTATTTTTCGGACTATAAGACGCACTGGAGTATAAGATGCACCAAAATTTTGAAGAGGTAAATTGGGGGGGAAAAAGGGTTTTGCACTCTGCAGGCCTCCCAAACCCTCTAGACCAGTGATGGCTAACCTTTTTTGGCTCGTGTGCCAAAAGTGGGGGGAGCGCAGGGGTACGCTTTTGGCACGCTTTGTTTGCCCTCCCCAGGCTCCAGAGGCTTTCTAGGAGCCTGGGGACAGTGAAAACATCCTCCCCCACCACCTCCAGAGGCTTCAGGAGCTTCCCTGAAGCCTCCAGAGGGTGAAAACGGCCTCAAAAGAAGGCCTAAATCAGCTGGCCAGCACACACAAGCGTGCTGCAGCTGACAGGGCAATGCCTCGCGTGCCCTAAGAAATGGTTCCACGTGCCACTTGTGGCACCCGTGCCATAGGTTCGCCATCACTGCTCTAGACCAGGGGTCTCCAACCTTTGCAACTTTAAGTCTGGGAGCAGAAGTCCTTTGGGAGGCTTGTAGAATGCTCCAGAGTGTTGCAGGGTGTGTGTGTGTGTGGAACGAGCAAAAAATGCACCAATAGGCATTTTTGGAATATATATATTTGAACAATATAATAAGAATTACTTACTGTATTTTTCGGAGTATAAGACGCTCCAAAGTATATGACGCACCTAGCTTTTGGGGAGGAAAGCAAAGGAAAAAAATCTGCCTCTGCCTCCCAACAATTTGCCTCCTTGCAACAAACAGCAAACAGTGCAAACGTTTCAGACTATACTTGTACAGATGCTGCTAAGATTGATGTGCTTTCTGGAAGTATAGTTATTATTTGATATTTAAAAGAAAATATAATAGCACTGGGCCTCTTCAGATCAAGCATTTGTTTTAAAAAGCTTCTTCATTTTGTTAAGCGTCTAGAACAATAATAAAGCAGTCTTTAAAAAATAAGTCTAATAATTTGAACATTCTATAGGCATTTATAGTTATTGACTTACCTCCTTGCAGCAAACAGCCTGATTAGCACAAGAAAAAAATCTGCCTCTGCCTCCCAGCAATTTGCCTCCTGAAGCAAACAGCAAGTTTCACTTTCAATTTCAGCAGGGGCCTCCTGATCATCAGCTGTTTCAGGCTGCAGGGATAGCTCTAGCCTGTTGCAGCCTCTGCAAGCACCATTTTCCCCATTTGCTGCCAGGAGGTAGATTGCTGGGAGGCAGAGGCCAAAGGGTAGGGGGAGGTGGGTGGGTGGGACTACATTCAGTGTATATTCAGTATATCACATTCAGTGCACCCAAATTTTCACCCTCTTTTAGGGGAGAAAAAGGTGCGTCTTATAATCAGAAAAATACGGCATGTTTGAGATGTGATACAGATTATTAATATTGTTATTGTGAATTGGATTAATATGAATGATACCCAGAACCAACTCTGTTCACAGACAATATACCGTATTTTTCAGAGTATAAGATGCACCCTGAGTATAAGACACACCAAGATTTTGTAGAGGCAAATTTAAAAAAAGGTTTCTGCAATGTGCAGACCTCACCAAAATGGCCCATTTTTCATGAAAATGGGCCCGTTTGTTTGTTTGTTTTCAAAAAAAGGGCATGCATAGCCTTTAGGAGGTTTATAGAGTGCTCCTGGGGGCTGGAGGGCGGGCAAAACTGAAGAGAAAATGGCCTGCTTTTCACTCATTTCTGCCCTCCCCAGCCCCCAGGAGCACTCTCGAAACCTCCTAAAGGCTCTGCATGGCCATTTTGGTGAAAGGGGGGGGGGCGGGGTTTCGGAAGGCAAAAAATGCTGTATTCAGTGTATAAGACGCACCCAAATTTTCAGCCTCTTTTTCGAGGGAAAAAGGTGCGTCTTATACTCCGAAAAATACAGTACAATTATCAATTAAATGTATAAATTAAAAAAATAATAATAATCAAAAATATATTTTAACAAAAAACAACCAAATGATTCTTTCCAACCTCTGATGGTCGCTGTTGCCTTGAACGGTTATGTTAAAGCAGGTGTCTGCAAAGTCGGCTCTTTTAAGACTGGTGGACTTCAACTCCCAGAGTTCCCCAGCCAGCTATGCTGGCTGGGGAACTCTGGGAGTTGAAGTCCACCAGTCTTAAAAGAGCCGACTTTGCAGACACCTGCGTTCAAGAATTTCCTTGCTCTTTTCCCCTCCCCTGCAGAGGCACAGCATGCTGAAGCAGCAGGATTTGAGCATCGCTATGATGGTGACGTCACGTGAAGTCCTGAACGCCCTTTCTCAGCTTGTCCCCTGCGTCGGCTGCCGCCGTAGCGTGGAGCGCCTCTTTTCTCAGCTGGTGGAGTCTGGCAATCCCGCTCTTGAGCCCCTCACGGTCGGGTCCAAGGGAGTCCTCTCTGTCACTCCGAGCTGCATGAGGGATGCAAAGAAGCTGTATACACTTTTCTACGTGCATGGGTAAGATCACTGGAGGCTGTGCTGACCCAGGCTTCCCAAGAGCAGGAAGCAGATTCCTTGTCCTGACAAAAAAAACCAACCCCTTTTATTATGGTACCGTGAATTCCGCTCATTCACCTCCAGCAAAGTTTTTCCAGGGAGGATTTACAGTCACAGACCTTATCTGGCTTGGAGAGCTGCCAGGCCGAGATCTGCAGAACTTGGCAAGGAGTCTCAGAGAGTCACGAACCAATGAAGTGAACTAATTGCCTCCTGCAAACTCCACTCCCCTTTCGCTCTGTTATTTCCTCTGGGAGGGGTCTTTCATCGTCCACCTGTGACCTTACTCCCAAGTCACCCCCTGTTCTTTAGCTGTTCCCTTCGTCTGGCAGCTCTGCGCATGCGTACACTGAGAACAGGCTCCAGCTGTTCCTCTGCCTCACTGATGTTCGACTCCGAAGGCAGCTGATAACTGGCATATGGCCTTGGCCCCCTCTCTGCCTCCGACACAGAGCCCTCGCCCGAGCCTTCCCCAGACTCCAGGACTGGCCCATACTGTCTCCATATAAGAAATGCTTGATTTACGACCACAGTGAAACCCCAACATTTCTGTTGCATAGCAAAACAGTTGTTAAATGAGTTTTGCTTCATCTTACAACCTTTCTTGCCACTGTTGTTAAGTGAATCGCTACAATTGCTTAGGTTGTTTTACAGTTGTTACAGGGGTTTCAGAGTATAGTTAGTCCTTGACTTACGATCCCAATTGAGCCCAACGTTTCTGTTGCTAAGTGAGACCACTGTTAAGTGAGTTTTGCTCCATTTAACGGCCTTTTCCCGACCAGTAAAGTCAACCAGATTCTCTTAACTGGGTTGCTAACATAACAACTGCAGTGATTCATTTAACAACTGTGGCAAGAAAAGTCATAAAATGGGGCAAACTTCACTTAACAAATTTCTCACTTAGCAACATAACTTTTGGGCTCAATTATGATCGTCAGCCGAGGACTAATTGTATCCATCCCTCCTGTCTATTCATCCATACCTCCTTCCCTCAATTCTAGTCATCCATCCACCCATCCATCTATCTACCTATGTATTCATTCTATCACACAGGTGAGCAACGATAGGCCCTTTACAAGTTGTAGACTGGCTTTGGAATTCTGGGAATTGGTCCGCAGGTTGTATAAAGGGCCATAGCTGCTCATTCCTTTTCTATCAAATTTCAGAGTCTGCCCAATTCAGCTTTTTTTTTTAGCTGCCCAAAATCTCAAAATTATTGGCCGAAAATACGTATTTGGTTGGAAAAAATGATAAAGCAGCATATGCCATATTTTTCGGAGTATAAGACGCACCAAGATTTTGAAGAGACAAGTTTTTTTTAAAAAGGTTTTGCACTCTGCAGACCTCCCAAAAACGGCATGTTTTTTGCTTTAAAAAGGGGCACGAATAGGTTTTAGGAGGAGTGCTTCTATAGCTTTTATAGAGTGCTCCTGAGGTCTTGGGGGGGGGGGTGCAAAATTGAGCAAAAAACGGCCCATTTTTTGCTCATTTGTACCCTCCCCAGCCCCCAGGAGCACTCCTAAGCCTCCTAAAGGCTATGCACAGCCATTTTTGCAAAGGAAGCGGGATTTCAGGAGGCCAAAAATTCTGTATTCAGTGTATAAGACACACCTCGGTTTTCTCCCTATTTTTTGAGGAAAAAAGGTGCGTCTTATACTCCGAAAAATATGGTAGGTTTAAAACCAGCGGCATGTTTGTTTGTTTGTTTGTTTGTTTGTTTGTTTATTTGTTTATTTATTTGTTTATTTATTAAATTTATATCCCGCCCTTCTCCAAGAGGACCCAGGGCGGCGCACAGGAAATTAAAATACATACAAAAAACACAATACAAAATTTAAAAACCTATTAGATCCCCATCCTGTGCTAAAACCAATTAAAAACCCCGAATTAAAACTATCTATGGCTAGTCCCAGCGGAGGCTATGTTAGGGCGGCTTGATGGAAGAAGTGTGTTTTTAAACACTGGCGGAAGAGGCGGAGGTCGGTGATGGTACGAAGTTCTGGGGGTAGGTCGTTCCACAGGGCAGGGCCCGCCACAGAGAAGGCCCTTCCCCTGGGTGTCGCCAGTCGGCATTGTCCGGCCGACAGCACCCTGAGAAGGCCCTCTCTGTGCATCCTACCATTGTGCATCCTACCGAAAAAAATATGATAAACAGACTATATATCTGGTTTTACATACTGTACACTAACTGCAGCCAAAATTGTATTTGCACAACAATGGAAAAAGATGAGATTCCGTCAGATGAGAATGTAATTAAAAAAAATATCAGAATGTGCAGAAATGGACAGATTAACCCTTACTATTACGGATAAAGAAGAAACTGTATATTTTTTGACGTGGGATGTATTTTATCAATGGTTAGACAATAGAAACAGAAGTTAGGAAGGAGGAGTTATAAAAAAGAGGAAATATTAAGTTGGAGAGAATTTAAAGATGATGATTTTATGTAATATTGTGATGAATATTGGCCTAATTTATGCTCCTCGCCCCAGTCTGTAGCTTAAATTGTTTAATCAGGTTTTAATGGGATACAGTTGTAATGTTTTATAAATTTTAGTACAGGGATAATTATTTAATTTGGTTTTAATTATGTATGTATTGTTATGTTTTTAGATGTTCTTAATTTTCCTGTACACCGCCCTGAGTCCCTTCGGGGAGAGGGGACGATTTAGAAATTTAATAAATTATTATTATTATTAAATTATGAATATAGCAACAAATACATAGATTATGACTGTTTTCAAATAACTACCCAGATGACACACTGTTTGATGGAAATTGAAAGTAATATAAATAAAACATGAAAAAAGAAAGACACTGCAGAATAGAAAAAGAACCATAGATACGTGGTGGCTGGAGGGGCCTTGTTTCTGGCCACTCTAGAATCGGACGGAGTCTGGAATATAGAGATAACCCATCGATTAACCTCCATCTGCACCTTGGCGTGTCTTGATTTTTTAGGCAAACTCTGGTTTCCTACGTGGATTACACCACTCCTTTACCCACAGGTTACTACATAGTCCACACCTTAACCTCACGCTAGCCGCAATCCCAAAATAGCTGTCGGCATCATACAAATGATCTAGGAGGAATTTTATGACAGTGGGAACAATCAACCCATGGAACAGAAGTTGTGGGAGCTCCATCACTGGAGGCTTTCAAGAAGAGACTGGGCTGCCATCGGTCAGAAATGGCGTAAGGTCTCCTGCTTGAGCAGGGGGTTGGACTAGATGACCTACAAGGTCCCTTCCAACTGTTCATCTGTTCAAAACGCAGCCAACCCTAGATTTATGACCACAATTGAGCCCAAAATGTATGTTGCTAAACAAGCCAGTTGTTAAGTGAGTTTTGCCCCATTTTAGGACCTTTCTCGCCACATGTTGTTAAGTGAAACACTGCAGTTATTAACTTAGTAACACGGTTGTTAAGTGAATCGGGTTTTCCCTTGACTTTGTTTTCCCAAAGGTTGCAAAAAGTGATCATGTGACCCCGGGACTCTGCAACTGTCATAAATACGAATCAGTTGCCACACATCTGGTTTTTGATCCCATGACCACAGGGGAATGATGCAATGGTGGTTAAGTGTGAAAAACAATACAATACAATACAATAGCAGAGTTGGAAGGGACCTTGGAGGTCTTCTAGTCCAACCCCCTGCCTAGGCAGGAAACCCTATACCGTTTCAGACAAATGGCTATCCAACATCTTCTTAAAGACTTCCAGCGTTGGGGCTTTCACAACTTCTGGAGGCAACTTCTGATTCCACCGATTAAAAGTTGCTTCTCCTCACTTTGAATGGTCACTAAATCAGCAGTTGTAAGTTGAGGACTACCTGTGCAACGTCAAAAGTTTACGAAAGAGCATCTGTACTTCATACGAAATAATGTTGGATGGGAAATATAACGTTGAACGGACTTTTCAGGGTTTTTAAAAATGTTTTCCCCCCCTCTTCTCTCCCTTTCCCCCCCCCCAAAAAGGTCCAAATTAAATGAAATGATTGACGCAATTCCGAAAAGCAAGAAGAACAAGCGGTGCCAATTGCATTCGTTGGACACTCACAAACCGAAGCCCCTGGGGTAAGTGTTAATACAAAGCCACACTCATGAAACAGGTGCCAGTCAGATGGTTCTTTAGCACAGGGGTCTCCAACCTTTGCAACTTTAAGTCTGAAGGACTTCAGCTCCCAGGCTTCTCCAGCCAGCAAAGCTGGCTGGAGAATTCTGGGAGCTGAAGTCCTTCAGACTTAAAGTTGCAAAGGTTGGAGACCCCTGCTTTAGTAGACCCTTTGGTAAACTGCTGGATGTCGAGAGAAAGCAGAAACAGTCAAAATAATGGTGCTTTTGTGCTCAAACCGCAAGATTTTAAAAAAAGCAGAGTTTAAAAACAGACTTTCTCTACCAAGGCTGTGTTTGCGTCGGTTGAAAAATTAGGAGCGTAAAAAACCCGTGGTCAATGTTGGCAGCAATAATTGCCCCTTGGTGGTTCTTAGTGGGGAACTTCCCTAGCCAGCTAGCACGATGAGTCAAAACAAGCAATTTAATCCATTTAAGTGATATTTCCTCCCCCCCACCCCAAAAAAAAGTTGTACCAGGGCATGCATTATGTTTATTTCTGGGGCGTGTGCGTGCAATTGCAAACTGACAGTGTTGGGGGTATAAAATTGAATATTTTTAACCCTCTACAAAATGCCTATGGAGATTCTCAGTTATTTAAATCAGGGGTCTCCAACCTTTGCAACTTTAAGTCTGAAGGACTTCAGCTCCCAGAGTTCTCCAGCCAGCCAACTTTAAGTCCTTCAGACTTAAAGTTGCAAAGGTTGGAGACCCCTGATTTAAATCATGGTTATCCCAAGGGTGGTTTTTTTTCTTTTTCAACTGGACTTTCTGGGTTTGCCTTTAAAGTTTCAGTTTCAGTTTATTCGACTTGTATCCCGCACCTATCTCTCACAGAGGGACTCAGGGCGGCGCACAGGAAATTAAAACAACTACAAATATACAAAATACCATAAATATCCTAAAACCAAAATTAAACTCAAAACCCTGCGCTAAAATATTATTTCAAATCCCTCTGATTAAAACTTTGGCATAAATTGTGGTCATAAATTCTCTTTCTTTCTTTTTTTTCTCTCCCTCTCTCTTTCTTTTCTTTTTTTCTTTCTTCCTTTCTTTCCCTTTCTCTCTCTTTCTGTCTCTCTCTGTGTCTGTCTGTCTGTCTCTCTCTGTGGCTCTTTGTCTCTCCCTCCCTCCCTCCTTCTCTCTCTGTCTCTCTCTCTGTGCCTGTCTCTCTGTATCTCTCTGTTTCTCCCTCCTCCATCTGTCACTCTGTGTGTGTGTCTGTCTGTCTCTCACTCACTCTCTATCTCTCTGTGTCTCTCTCCCCTCCCTTCCCCTCTCTCTGTCACTCTGTGTGTATATGTGTGTGTGAGTGTGTGTGTCTGTCACTCACTCAATCACTCACTCTGTGTCTCTGTCTGTCTGTCTCTCTTTGACTCTTTATCTCTCTCTCCCTCTCTGTCTCTTTCTGTCATTCTCTCTCTGCGTCTGTCTCTCTGTATCTCTCTGTGTCTCTCTCCTCCCTCCCTCTCTATCTCTGTGTCTCTCTCCCCTCCCTTCATCTCTCTCTCTCTGTCATTCTCTCTGTGTCTGTCTGCCTCTCTCTGTGGCTCTTTGTCTCTCTCCCTCCCTCCCTCCCTCCCTCTTTCTGTCATTTTCTCTCTGCGTCTGAAGATGTTTCACTTCGCATCCAAGAAGCTTCTCCAGCTCTGACTGGATGGTGGGGAATGGGAGGATTTACCTTATTTTTCACAGTATAAGATGCACCTTTTTCCCTCAAAAAAGAGCGTGAAAATCTGGGTGGGTCTTATACACTAAATACAGCATTTTTGGCATTCGGAAACCCCGCCCCCTTTGCAAAAATGGCCGTGCAGAGCCTTTAGGAGGCTTCCAGAGTGTTCTTGGGCGGGAGGGCAAAAATGTAAAGTGTAAAACGGGCTGTTTTTCGCTCATTTTTACCCCCTCAGCCCCCTGGAGCACTCCATAAGCCTCCTAAAAGCTATGCATGCCTTTTTTTTGGACAAAAAACGGGCTCGTTTTCCTGAAAAACGGGCCGTTTTTGGGAGGTCTGCAGAGTACAAAAACTTTTTTTTTTAAATTTGCCTCTTCAAAATCTTCATCTGTACCAAAATACGGTATACTCCTTGCAAGTTATCCACCATCCAGTTAGAGCTGAAGAAGCTTTTTTGAGGAGGAGCGAAACGTCTTCAAAGAAAAACCAGAAAGTCTAGTTGCCTCTTGAAAAAAAGCACCTTTGTACCCCCCAGCAAAACATTTTCTGAGGATTTGCAGACCTCCTGTATGAACTCTTAATGAAAGTTAGTCGGTTTTTAAAAATTTTTAAAAAGAAAGAAAAATCGACTCCGTGGGTTTCAGAGTACAGGGAGTCCTCGACTTACGATCGCAATTGAGCTCAATGTTTCTGTTGCTAAGTGAGACAGCTGTTAAGTGAGTTTTGCCCCATCTTACGACCTTTTTCACTACAGTTGTTAAGTGAATCGCGGCAGTTGTATAGTTAGTAACATGGTTATTAAGTGAATCTGGCTTCCCCATTGACTTGGCTTGTCAGAAGGTCACAAAAGGGGATCACTTGACCCCGGAAACACTGCCACCGTCGTAAGTATGAGGCAGTTGCCAAGCGTCTGAATTTTGAAGCTGTGACTGTGGGGATGCTTTTACGTCGTTAAGTGTGAAAAGTAGTCACATCAGTTTTTTCCATGCCATTGTCACTTTGAACGGTCACTAAGTGAACCATCATAAGTTGAGGACTACCTGTATAAGTTGAATTTGAATTTATTTCGATTTATATACCGCGCCTTCTCCATCGAAATGGACCCAGGGCGGTGCACAGGAAATTAAAACCAATGAATAATAGAAAATACAATAAATATAGTTAAAAAGAATTAAATTAGAAGCCTGTGCTAAAATTCCCAATAAAAACCCAACGTCCATTTACTAATTGGCAGGAGCTGTATCACAATAAGATCTAAACGTTAAGCTAAACCAGCTTGCTGGAAAAAATATGTCTTGAGTGAACGGCGAAAGAGGGGAAGGTCCGTGATAGTGCGAAGTTCGGGGGGGCGGCCCTGCCACAGAGAAGGCCCTACCCCTGGGCACCGCTAGCCGGCATACAGCAAGCTCTGACTTTTCCCTTTAGTCTCTTTTAGTGGAAACTGAATTTTAACTCCAGTTGCCAGGAGGCAAGTTTTAAGCATTATAATTCATGCTTATGGGGCTGTTCAGTGGTTTTCCAAATTTTCAGGCTTATGTTGTTTTTGATTTTATTCTTTTAACTAACTGATAACCCAGCGTTGCCCGGGTATTTATTTATAGGGGGGAAATGTCCGCACCCAACGTAATTTCTAATGTTGGATTTTCCCCCTTACCAGAGGGAGCCCCCTTGTGGAGTATTGTGAAGCCGTTACCATGGCACCTCCACTGCGTTGTACAGTAGAAACCATTTTAAGGCACAACAGGCTGTATCTTAACAGAACACAAACAAAGGGCTGTTAGGGGTGACTTACACTCACAGTATTTTTCTCCAGAGAGTAAGTCATCTGTGTATCAAGTTTGGTTGAAATAGCTCCAGGCATTCCAGAGTTATACTGGCACACACACACACAGCCATATATATATATATGGCTCCTTTAATGCTGTTTTGGGGCCTTGTCCTTTGGTGGGTTCCAGATCCCATTCCAACCAGGCCCGGTGGCATCCACATGGATGCGCGCAGCGCACACATGTGTCTTACCGCCTCCGCAAGCTCTGCAACGCTGCAGCTTCTAAGCAGAGTTATGCGCCGTGCGCGGTAGCGCAGAAGCCTTAAAAGACAGGTAAGGAGCTCAGGCAGGAGGGTGGGCCCCTCCGGAGCACCGTACTGGAACGGTATCCGGTGCTCCGGGCAGGCTCCGGTACGCCCGTACCAGGGTGTACCTCCTGCAACCCACCACTGTCCCAAAGGTGTTTTTTTCAAGAGGCAGCTGGACTTTTTGTTGTTGTTTCTTCTTTGAAAACGTTTGACTTCTCGTCCAAGGAGCTTCTTCAGCTCGTCCCTTTTTTTCTTTTCTTGTTGATTAGTTTAGCAAAGTGCAATAACCACAGAGGGAGGCCTCGTTGTTCCACTCTTGGGACACATAATCCATTTTCTGTTTTATGAAGGTTTGAAAGATGCATCTATGAAGGGCGGTTTAAGGATCCACAAAAAAATAAGACATCCTTTTACCGTATTTTTCGGAGTATAAGACGCACTGAGACTTTGAAGAGGCAAATTTTTGACCTCAGCAGACCTCCCAAAAACGGGCCCCTTTCCCCCCCTCCAAAAAGGGTATGAATGGCCTTTAGGAGGCTTGTAGAGTGCTCCTGGGGTCCGTCCCCCCCAAATGAGCAAAACATGGTCTGTTTTTCCTGAAAACTGGTCCGTTTTTTGTCAAAAAAAGGAGATGAATAGCCTTTAGGAGGCTTGTAGAGTACTTCTGGGGGCTGCGGGGGGATTTTTGAGCAAAAGTTGGCCTGTTTTTCACTCATTTCTGCCCTCCCCAGCTCCCAGAAGCACATCTAAGCCTCCTAAAGACTATGTGTGGCCATTTTGATGAAGGGGGCGGGGTTTTGGAAGGCAAAGAAATGCTGTATTCCGTGTATAAGATGCACCCAGATTTTCAGCCTCTATTTCGAGGGAAGAAGGTGCGTCTTATACTCTGAAAAATATGGTACACAGTGGTAATACCTGAAAGGGACAAGATAGCTCAGTGGCTAAAACGCAGAGTTTGTCGATCAGAAAGGTTGGCAGTTCGGCAGTCCAAATCCCTAGTGCCGCATAACGAAGTGAGCTCCCATTACTTGTCCCAGCTTCTGCCAACCTAGCAGTCCGAAAACACGTAAAATATGCAAGTAGAAAAAATAGGGACCACCTTTGGTGGGGAAGCTAACAGCGTCCCGGGCGCCTTCGGCGTTGAGTCATGCCGACCACATGACCACGGAGACATCTTCGGACAGCGCTGGCTCTTCGGCTTTGAAACGGAGATGAGCCCCGCCCCCTAGAGTCGGGAACGACTAGCACATCTGTGCGAGAGGAACGTTTACCTTTAACCTAACACCTCTGAATTCTTCTTTTAATGCTGTATACCCTAGCGAAGGGAACGGTAGCACCCCGAGCGCAGAGAAGTTAGGTGCAGATAAGAGATCTAGCGAAGAAGACAGGAAGGAGAGCAAATGTAGGATCACTTTCTACTGTGGACCTTTCCAGGGAGCCAGCAGGTAAAACCATACCAGAAAATATTGACTTGTTTGTTTCTTAAAGAGGGGGTGACGCAGCGGCGCAGTGGGTGAAGACGCTGGGTTGGTCGGCTGCCAAGCCCGTTTGAGACTCCCAACTCTCAAACGTGGGAGTCTCAAACCTTCTATAGCTTTTGCAAGGGTTTCAGAGCATAGGGCTGCGATGGCGAACCTATGGCATGCGTGCCACAGGTGGCATGCAGAGCCATTTGTCAGGGCACGCGCATGCGCGCTGGCCAGCTGACGTCAGCTTTCGTTCGAGGCCGTTTTTCGCCCTCCGGAGGCTTCCCTGAAGCCTCTAAAGCGTGAAAAACTGGCCCTACGGGCAAACCGGAAGTTTGGGAACAGACCTTCAGTTTCTCATAGGACTGCTTTTTGCCCTTGAAGTCGAAAATCGTCTGTACGGACAAACCGGAAGTCACCCTTCTTGAACTTCCGGGTTCCCCATAGATCTGTTTTTTGCCCTCTGGAGGCTTCCCTGAAGCCTCTAAAGCATGAAAAAACGGTCCTACGGGCAAACTGGAAGTTTGGGAATGGACCTTCAGTTTGCTCATAGGACTGTTTTTTGCCCTCGAAGTCGAAAATCGGCCGTACGGACAAAACCGGAAGTCACCATTCCCGAACTTCCGGGTTCCTCGTAGGTCCGTTTTTTTGCCCTCCGGAGGCTTCAGGGAAGCTCCTGAGGCTTCCAGAGGGGGGCGGGGCCTGTTTTCACCCTCCCCAGGCTCCTAGAAAGCCTCTGGAAAAAGGCAAAAAAACCACGGCAAAGGCGGGTAGTGGGGGTGGTGTTGCTGATTGCGCGCATGCACGCACTGAGGGACAGCACACACATAGCATTATGGGTGTGGCACGCCAGCGCACAAACCCCCCTGTGCTCCCCCCCCCTGCTTTTGGCACGGCAGCCAAAAAAGATTTGCCGTCACTGGTATAGGGAGTCCTCAACTTACACTCCCAATTGAGCCCAACGTTTCTGTTGACCGCTGTTAAGTGAGGTTTACGCCCCTTTTCTCACCACAGCTGTTAAATGAATCGCTACAGTTGTTCAGCTAGTAACATGGTTGTTAAAGGGAATCTGGCTGCCCCATGGACTTTGCTTGCAGAAAGTCGCAAACGGTAAATCGCATCACCCCCGAGATGCTGAGAACCGTCATAAAGACGTGTCTGTTGAATTTTGGCCATGTGACCATGGGGAGGCTGCAATGGTCCCGTGGAAGTGGTCGTAATTTGCTTTTTTTCAGTGCCGTTGTAACTTCGAACTGTCACTAAATGAATAAGGCGAGGGCTAGGTGGATCAGTGGCTAAGATGCTGAGCTTGTTGATCAGAAAGGTCGACAGTTCGGCGGTTTGAATCCCTAGCGTCGCATAACAGAGTGAGCTCCCGTTCCTTGTCCCAGCTTCTACCAACCTAGCAGTTCAAAAGCACCTAAAAAATGCAAGTAGAAAAATAGGGACCACCTTTGGTGGGAAGGTAATAGCGTTCCGTGTTCCTTTGCCGTTGAGTCATGCTGGCCACATGACCATGGTGAAGTCTTCGGACAGTGCTGGCTCCTTGGCTTTCAAATGGAGATGAGCACCGCCCCCTAGAGTTGGGAACGACTAGCAGATATCTACAAGGGGAACCTTTACCTTTACAGATTATCTATCTATCTATCTTTCTATCTATCTATCTATCTATCTATCTATCTATCTATCTATCTATCTATCTATCTATCTATCTATCGCTGTCTATCTGCATCTCTCTCTATCTATATGTCTATATTTATCTATCTGTATCTATCTATCTATCTATCTATCTATCTATCTATCTATCTATCTATCTATCTATCTATCTATCTGTATCTCTCTCTCTCTATCTATCTATCTATCTATCTATCTATCTATCTATCTATCTATCTATCTATCTATCTATCTATCTATCTATCTATCTATCTATCTATCTATCTATCTATCTATCTTTGTATATCTTTTTAATATTGAAAGCCACCCAGAATTACTCAGGTGAGGTGGATGGCCATATACATTCCCTAAATAAATAAATAAATATTCCTTCTTTTTTTTTTTAACTCCTCTTCAGAGGATGCTGGATGGATATATGGGAACTCATGTCGCAGGAATGTCGAGATGAAGTAGTCTTAATCGATTCTAACTGTCTGTTAGAAACACTAGAAGCTTACCTCCGAAAACATAGGTGAGTGCCTGCGGTTGGTCTCTTCCTCCTTTGCATTTTACTCCGTGCGGTCAGTAAAGGTGCGTCAAAGGTGACACTGGGGTGTGGATTCAAAGGAGCTGAATCCAGTTGCAGAAGCTTTTAAGGAAATCCAGCCTGACTGTTCTTTGGAAGGACAGATCCTGGAGATCAAATATTTTGGTCACCAAATGAGAAGAAAGGACTCCTTGGAGAAGACCCTGATGAGGGGAAAGATGGAAGACATGCTGTGTGGATGAGACCCTCTGACCATCTCATCCTCGGGGGACCACAGAGGATGAGATGGTCAGAGGATGTCATCGACGCAACAAACATGAATTTGGACAAAGTCCAGGAGACAGTGGAGGACAATGGTATCCTTTGGTCCTTGGGGTTGTGACGATTCGGACGCAACTCAGCCTGTTCTGACCGAGGCTTCCAAAGAGCATGAAGCAAACTCCTCATCCCGCCAAACTCCCCTTTTATTAATTGACTGTGAATTCTTCTCCTTCACATCCAACAAAGTCTTTCAAGGGAGGATTTGCAGTCACAGACCTTATCTGGCTTGGAGAGCTGCCAGGCCGACATCTGCAAAACCTGGCAGGGAATCTCAAACCAAATAAGTGAACTCGTCGTCTCCTGCAAATTCCACTCCCCTTTCACTCCTCTTTTATTTCCTCTGGGAGGGGACATTCATCGTCCACCCGTGGCCTTACTCCCAAGTCAACCCCTGTTCTTTAGCTGTTCCCTTTGTCTGACAACTCTGCGCGTGCCCACATTGGGAACAGGCTCCAGCTGTTTGTCTGCCTCACTGATGTCCGACTCCGAAGGCAGCTGATAACTGTCAGAGGGCCCTGGCCCCCTCTCTGCCTCCGACACAGAGCCCTGATCAGAGCCTTCCCCAGACTCCAGGACTGGCCCAGGTTCCTCCCCAACCTCCTCACTGTCTGAATCTGCTGCCAGCTCCGCTGGCCACTGGCAGGCCACAACACAGCCCACTGAGTTCAGCCATTTTTCGCCTTCCCCAGGCTTCAGAGGCTTTATAGCAGGGGTCCCCAACCCCTGGTCCGCGGACCGGTGCCGGTCCATGGCTTGATAGGAACTGGGCCGCAGGGCCGGAGAGGAGGAGGAGGGGGCAGCCCCCTAGGCAGAGCGCGCACCGGATGCGGGAGAGCGCAGGCGCGGCCATTCGCACTGTTGGAGGCCCTAGAGGGCCAAGTGAGTCAACTCCCCCTCCGCATGCGCATGTGCCGCCTGTTTCCCTCCCCCCCACGTGCACATGCGCCGCCTGTTCCCCCTCCCCCCTCCCGCTCCTCCTCTATGCCAGCCGGTCCGCAGAATTTTCTTTAAAATGAAACCGGTCCCTGGTGCAAAAAAGGTTGGGGACCCCTGCTTTATAGGAGCCTGGGGAGGGTGAAAACAGCCTTCCCCACCCTCCCCCGGAGGCCCTCCAGAGGCTTCAGGAGCTCGCTTGAAGCCTCTGGAGCGCAAAAAACCCAGCCCTATGGCCAAACTGGAAGTTCAGCAACGGACTTCCGGTTTGCTCGTAGGATCGTTTTTAGACTTCTGGAAGCTACAGGGAAGCTCCTGAAGCCTCCGGAGGGCCTCGGGGTTTTTGGGGGGGGGCTGTTTTCACCCTCCCCAGGCTCCTATAAAGCCTCTGGAGCAAAAAGCATGTAAAAAATGGAGGGAGCATCTGTCATGCGCGCTGAGGGGGGGGGGTCGCGCATAGCCTTATGGGTGCGGCATGCTTGCACACAACCCCCCTGCGCTCCCTCCTTAGAGCACGTGAGCCAAAAAAGGTTTGCCATCGCTGCTCTAAGCATTAATAGTTATATATACATCAGCACATTCTCCTGATCTAAAACAAATTTATTTTATTTTATTTTATTTTATTAAATTTATACCCCGCCCTTCTCCAAACGGACCCAGGGCGGCGCACAGGAATATTAAAATACATACAAAACCATATAAAATTTAAAAAACGTATTCAATAAAATCCTGCGCTAAAACCAAATTAAAGAATCCCCAAATTTAAAAACTGTCTAAAAGTCAGTTGTGGAGGTTACGCTAGGCCGGCTAGATGGAACAAATGTGTCTTTAGACACTGGCGGAAGAGGCGGAGATCGGAGATGGTGCGAAGTTCAGAGGGTAGGTCGTTCCAGAGGGCTGGGCCCGCCACAGAGAAGGCTCTTCCCCTGGGTGTCGCCAGTCGGCATTGTCCGGCCGATGGCACCCTGAGGAGGCCCTCTCTGTGGGAGCGTATCGGTCTAAGGGATGTATGGGGCAGGAGGCGGTCTCGCATATAACTAGGCCCCGAGCCATGGAGCGCTTTGAAGATGGTCGTCAGGACCTTGAAGCGCACCCGAAAGACCACAGGAAGCCAGTGCAGCTCGCACAGGATTGGTGTTATATGGGAGTGTCTAGGCACTCCCGTAATCACCCGCGCGGCTGCACATGTACATATTATAAAAAGAAAAAAGGAAAATACTAAGAAAGTGAAAACAATATTAATTCCCAATTCTCTCTTTCATTTTGAGAAGCAGTTGTCAATCATTACACAATTCTTAAGCACTGATGTTTATATTGACTGTCCCCATGGTTTATCGTTATCTAAAATAAACAAGCATGATCTTTTGAAACGGGGAAAAGGAAAATCTGAAATAGTAAAAATCGATTAAGTTAAAAACAGGGCTGTCCAAAGTTGTATCAATTTGAGAAGCAATTGTCAATCATTACAAAACGCTTACACATTAATACATATATGAATTGTCCCCATGGTTTATCATTACCTAGAGCATCTTATGGAAGGAAAAAAATGCTAAATACTAAAGAACGAGAGTTGAAATCAATATTACCTTCCAAATTCTCTCCCATTGTACCTAACCTACCTGGGAGGTGACACGAGGCTGGCTCCAGGATATCGTGAATGCGTCTTTGGGCGAGGGGTTCTTACCTACCGCCTTGAAAGAGGCGGTGGTGAGACCTCTCCTCAAAAAGCCTTCCCTGGACCCAGCATTGTTGGTATATTACTGTCCGGTCTCCAACCTTCACTTTCTTGCGAAAGTTGTAGAGAGTGTGGTGGCTCAACAGTTTCCTCGTCACCTGGAGGAAGTTGATTATCTAGACCCGCGCCAGTCCGGCTTCCGACCCGGTCACAGCACTGAGACGGCATTGGTCGCATTGGTTGATGATCTCTGGAGGGCACGGGATAGAGGTTGCTCCTCTATCCTAGTCCTATTAGACCTCTCAGCGGCTTTTGATACCATCGACCATGGTATCTTATTGCACCGATTGGGGGGGTTGGGGCTGAGAGGTACCGTTCTGCGGTGGTTCTCGTCCTACCTCTCTGGTCGGTCGCAATGGGTGTTGGCAGGAGGGCAGAGGTCGTCCCCGAGGTCCCTCATATGTGGGGTTCCTCAGGGGTCGGTCCTCTCGCCACTTCTGTTCAACACCTACATGAAACCGCTGGGCGAGATCATCCGTGGTTTTGGGGTGGAATACCATCTGTACGCTGACGACACCCACCTGTACATATCCACCACAAACCACCCCAACGATGCCGTCGAGGTGCTGTCCCGGTGTTTGGAGGCCGTACGGATCTGGATGGGTAGTAACAAACTCAAGCTCAACCCGTCCAAGACTGAGTGGCTGTGGTTTCCGGCACCCCGGTTCAGCCAGATAAGTCCAACACTGGCCATTGGGGGCGAACAACTAGCCCCCGTGGAGAGGGCGCGCAACTTGGGTGTCCTCCTGGATTCCCGGCTGTCCATGGAGGACCATGTGGCTGCCGTGGCCAGGAGGGCGTTTTATCAGGTACGCCTGATACGCCAGTTGTGCCCCTTACTGGACCGGGGGGCCCTTCGCACAGTCACTCAAGCGCTTGTGACTTCTCGGCTGGATTACCGTAACGCTCTCTACATGGGGCTCCCCTTGAGGTGCACTCGAAAGCTACAGCTAGTTCAGAATGCGGCCGCGCGGGTGATCATGGGTGCCCCAAGGCAAGCCCACATAACACCTCTCCTGCGCGAGCTGCACTGACTGCCTGTGGCCTTTCGAGTGCGCTTCAAGGTGTTGATGACCATCTTCAAATCGTTCCATGGCTCGGGGCCTAGCTATATACGAGACCGCCTTCTGCCCCATACATCCCTTCGCCCGATCCGCTCCCACAGAGAGGGCCTTCTCCGGGTACTGTCGGCTGGGCAATGCCGGTTGGCGACACCCAAGGGAAGGGCCTTCTCTGTGGCGGGCCTGGCCCTCTGGAACGACCTACCCCCCAACCTTCGCACTACCTCGGACCTCCGCCTCTTCCGCCAACGTCTTAAGACGTACCTATTCCAACAAGCCGGCCTAGCGTAGCCCCCCGTTTCTGACTATATTTATAAATTTTAATTTTTTAGGGTTTTAAAGGTTTTAGCACGGGTTTTAATTTAATTTAATATGTTTTTAATAGTATATATTGTTTTGTTATGGTTTTTAATAATGCCTGTGCGCCGCCCTGAGTCCTAACAAGGAGAAGGGCGGGGTATAAATTCGAAAAATAATAAAATAAAATAATAACTGCTGATTATAGGTAGTCCTTGACTTATGACCACAGTAGAGCCCAAAACGCCCATTGCTGTGCAAGATAGTTATTAAGTGAGTTTTGCCCCAATTTTACAACCTTTCTTGCCTTGGCTGTTAAGTGTATCACTGCACTTGTTTAGGTTAGTACTACGGTTAAGTGAATCTGGCTTCCCTATTGACTTTGCTGGTCAGAAAGTCACATGACCCCAGGACATTGCAGCCGTCATAAATACGAGTCAGTTGCCAAGCGTCACATCTTTGATCAAGCGATCACAGGGATGCCGCAGTGGTTGTGTGAAAAAATGATCATAAGTCCCTGTTGAATCACCGGGGAAATCGCCTGTTGGCACAGTGGTTACAAATGCAAGATTGCAGTCTAACTCTGCCCGTAGTGTGGAGTTTGATCTTGACGGGCTCAAGGTTGCTGACTCAGCTTTCCTTTTTTCCGAGGTCAGCAAAACGAGGACCCAGATTGTTGGGGGAAATAAGTTGACATTGTAAACCACGCAAAAAATGCTGTACAGCACTATGGGGCAGTATATAAGTCTACATCAGGAGTGTCAAACTCAAGGCCCATGGGGCTGGATCCAGTGCTTAGATTTGGCCTGTGGGGCTGCCCTGGAAACAGCGAAGGCCCACAGTGCCTCTGCCAGCGAAAACGGAGCTCGGGAGGGCCACGTGTGGCTCTGTGGAACTCTGTTTTCATTGGCAGAGGGCTGCAGGAGGCTGTTGCAGCTGAAAACTGAGCTCGGGAGTGCTACGGATGGCACTCCCAAGCCCCATTTTTGATGGCAGAGGGCTGCAGGAGGCTGTCGCAGCTGAAAACAGAGCTCAGGAGCGCTACGGATGGCACTCCCAAGCCCCATTTTTGATGGCAGAGGGCTGCAGGAGGCTGTCGCAGCTGAAAACAGAGCTCAGGAGTGCTACGGATGGCACTCCTGAGCTCTGATGGACTTCTCCGGGTGCCGTCCACTAGACACTGTCAGCGGGCGACACCCAGGGGAAGGGCTATCTCTGTGGCGGGCCCGGCCCTCTGGAACGACCTCCCCCCCGATATCAGGACGACCACGGACCTCCGCTCCTTCCGTCTTAAATTAAAGACTCACTTTTTCTGTCTGGCCGGCCTAGGATGAGTCTCTCTGCCTCTGGGGTTTTATGGGGAATTAGTATTATTTAGTTTTAATGGGAATTTTAGCGCAGGTTATATTTAATTTGTTTTTAGAATTGTTGTATGTATTTGGTTTTTATTCTACCTGTGCACCGCCCCGAGTCCCTGTGGGGAGAGGGTGCGGTTTTACAAATTAAATTAAATTACAAATTACTCCCAAGCCCCATTTTTGATGGCAGAGGGCTGCAGGATGCTGTTGCAGCTGAAAACAGAGCTCAGGAGTGCTATGGATTGCACTCCCAAGCTGCATTTTTGATGGCAGAGGACTGCAGAAGGCTGTCGCAGCTGAAAACAGAGCTCAGGAGTGCTACGGATGGCATTCCCAAGCTCCATTTTTGATGGCAGAGGGCTGCAGGAGGCTGTCACAGCCGAAAACGGAGCTCGGGAGGGCAATGGGTGGCCCTGTGGAGCTCCATTTTTGTTGGCAGAGGTCTGCAGGAGGCTGTCGCAGCTGAAAATGGAGCTCAGGAATGCTACGGACAGCACTTCCAAGCTCCATTTTTGATGGCAGAGGGCTGCAGGAGGCTGTCACAGCCGAAAACGGAGCTCGGGAGCCCCTTTTCGTTGGCAAAGTGCTTGGGCCACCTCAGGTGCCCCCGACACGAGTGACATCAAGCTGGCCACGCCCAACCTGGCCGTCCAAGGTCAAACAAAACCTTGATGCGGTCCTCAATAAAATTGAGTTTGACATACCTGTCAAACTCAATGTCAGCATCTTGCTGATGCTGTTTTTCATTGCCTTTCTAACTTCAGACAGTCACTAAACAAATGGTTGTAAGTCAAGGACTGCTTGTACATTATGGATCCCCATTAAAACTGTACCTGGCGAATGACTTCCTATCAAGTAATCCCCCCCCCAGCCCCCACCCTGATTAAAAATGTCTTTTCTATCAAGCGTTCTTAAAAAAAAAACATACTATAATTCCCTTTTTTTCCCCTTGAACTAGGTTTTGCACCGACTGCAAAAACAAAGTCTTGCGGGCTTACACCATCCTGATTGGCGAGCTGGACTGCAGCAAAGAGAAAGGCTACTGCGCCACCCTTTATGAGGGCCTGCGCTGCTGCCCACACGAGCACCACATTCACGTCTGCTGCGAGACCGACTTCATCGCCCACCTCCTCGGCCGAGCCGAACCCGAGTTCGCAGGAGGGTACGAGTATGTAATTGGCTAGACTGGGCTTTCTAGCGCTTTTGCTTCTCTTATTTTTTTGTTTCCTCAACGAAAAATGTATATTTCTGTCTCGAAGATATACATTGTGAGCGCGTGCCTGGCGCACCTGTCTCTTGGTATGGCGTGTGTCCGCGCATGGGCCTTCGGATTGGGTTTGCTCGGTGCTGCTGGGACATGGGCTCGCCACACAAACCGAATAAGTTTTGTTTTCAGCTGTTCTGACCGAGGCTTCCCAAGAGCAGGAAGCCAACTACTTGTCCTGACAAACCCCCCCCCCCCCTTTTATTAATTGACTGTGAATTCTGCTCATTCACATCCAGCAAAGTCTTTCAAGGGAGGATTTACAGTCACAGACCTTATCTGGCTTGGAGAGCTGACAGGCCGATAGCTGCAAAACTTGACAAGGAGCCTCGGAGAGTCACCAACCAATGAAGCGAACTAATGGTCTCCTGCAAACTCCACTCCCCTTGCGCTCCTCTTTTATTCCCTCTGGGAGGGGCCATTCACCGTCCACCTGTGGTTTTACTCCCAAGTCAACCCCTGTTCTTTAGCTCTTCCCTTTGTCTGGCAACTCTGTGCATGTGCACCAGTGGTGGGTTTCTGCAGGCTCGCACCTACTCGCAAGAGCCGGATGGTGAAATTTAGAGAACCGGTGAGAGGGGGTTCCACCGGCATACCTGGAAATAAGTCTGGCCCGCTGCTGCCGGTGACCCAACGGGAAGGAAAGGAAAGGAAGGAAGGAAGTAAGAAAGGAAGGAAAGAGAGAGAGAGAGAGAGAGAGAGAGAAAGAGAGAAAAGAAAGAAAGAAAGAAAGAAAGAAAGAAAGAAAGAAAGAAAGAAAGAAAGAAAGAAAGAAAGAAAGAAAGAAAGAAAGAAAGAATTTATCATCACAATTGAGCCCAAAATTTTGGTTGCTAAGCAAGAGCGTTGTTAAGTGAGTTTCACCACATTTTACAAGTTGGCCACTCCCACCCTGTCACATGACTGCCAAGCCACGCCCACAAAATAGGCCACACCTACAGAGTAGGTTCTAAAAAATTTGAAACCCACCACTGGTGTGCACACTGGGAACAGGTTCCAGCTGTTTGTCTGCCTCACTGATGTCTGCCTCCGAAGGCAGCTGATAACTGTCAGACGGCCCTGGCCCCCTCTCTGCCTCTGACACAGAGCCCTCCTCAGAACCTTCCCCAGACTCCAGGACTGGCCCATCTTCCTCCCCAACCTCTCCACTGTCCAAATCTGCTGCCAGCTCTGCTTGCCACTGACGGGCCACAACAATAAGTAGTAACTGTTTTATAAGGCAGGGGTCCCCAGGCCCCAGTCTGTTTTGAACTAGGCTACGTGGGAAATGGGCAACCATGTATGCGAAACTCCCTAACGCTTGTGCGCGAAGCTTCCACTCGTTTGAGTGGAGGATGCTTGTCCCCGTGCGAGTGGAGCTTTGCATGCTAGCGCAAGCAAAATCTGCTCGTGTGCAAAGTTCCATTTGCGAGAGGAGACCTATGCGCATTCCGCTTGCACAAATAAACTGTATGTGCATGCATGCGTCTGCCACTCACACCTCCCCTTCCTCCGCGGGGCCGGGCCACCAAGCTGGAAACGTTGGGGACCCGTGTCACAAGGGATTCTTTGGTGAATCTTTTTTATCAATCTGCCTGCAGTCCAGTTTGAAAGAGCGTGTTTAGTCTAATGGTTAAGGCCCCAGACTAGAAAGCAGGAGATGCAAGTCCAGCCTTAATCATGAAAACCAAGTGGGTGACTTTATGCCAATCACTAGGAAAAGGTGAGTCCCACTTTAGGCATAAAAGCTGGTTGAGTGATTTTGGGCCTATCACCAGGAACAGTGAGTTCTAGTCCCACTTTAGGCATAAAAGCTGGTTGAGTGATTTTGGGCCTATCACCAGGAGACAGTGAGTTCTAGTCCCACCTTAGGCATAAAAGCTGGTTGAGTGATTTTGGGCCTATCACCAGGAGACAGTGAGTTCTAGTCCCACCTTAGGCATAAAAGCTGGTTGAGTGATTTTGGGCCTATCACCAGGAGACAGTGAGTTCTAGTCCCACCTTAGGCATAAAAGCTGGTTGAGTGATTTTGGGCCTATCACCAGGAGACAGTGAGTTCTAGTCCCATCTTAGGCATAAAAGCTGGTTGAGTGATTTTGGGCCTATCACCAGGAGACAGTGAGTTCCAGTCCTACTTTAGTCATGAAAGCCATCTGGGTGACTTTGGGCCAGTCAGTCTCTCTATGCCAGGGGTCTGCAAAGCATAGCTGGCTGGGGAATTCTGGGAGTTGAAGTCCACCAGTCTTAAAAGAGCCGACTTTGCAGACCTCTGCTCTAAGCCAGCCCACCTGACAGGGTTGTTGTGGGGAAAGTAGGAGGAGGGAGGTGTGTTGGATATGTTCGGTGCCTTAAGTTAGTTATAAAAATAATAAAGGTGGGGTAGAAATCAATAAATCCATCTCTGATCCTGATTTCCAAACGGCCCAGAATATATTCAGCCAATACATTCCAACCTCTCAAAACAGCAGACCAACCAGACTTGAACCATCCTACAACTTGGCTACAAGCCATTTCGACTTCAAAAAACGTCTGATGACCCATTTTATTCCTGGATGAGAATGGAGGATTTTGTGGTTGGAATATTCTCCCCCCCCCCCCCACTCCAGGGGGAGGAAAAGAGTATTATGTACATTTCCCACCTTGAGTTATTTATACAAATAATAATAAGGTGGGATTAAAAAAAGTCAAATAAATAAGCAAACCCACAGAGGGAGTGTCGCCAATGTGTTTCTTAAAGCAAGTTTGCTGTCCTGTTTTTTTCCATTTAAAAGGGGGAAAACAAGATTCCACCATTTAAAAAAAAAACCTTCACCATCATGGTTTTTGAGAAGTTTTGCAGGATTAAGACTTTCGAGTTCCGTATTTTTCAGAGTATAAGATTCACATTTTCCCCTCAAAAAAAGAGGCTGAAAATCTGGGTGCGTCTTATACACTGAATACAGCATTTTATTTGCCTCCAGAAACCCCTCCCCCTTCACCAAAATGGCCGTTGTGGGGGTTTTTGAGGTCATCGTAAGTTCGAACTGTCCTTAAATGAAGGATAGTAAGTCGAGGGCTACCCGGACATTCAGATTACAAAAAAACAGTGCCGAGAACTCCTAAAATAAGTTGGAGAAGTGCCTACCTAAGGACTTCGTTGTCAGATTTCCCTGTTCCTTTTGTTTTTCCCAGGAGACGAGAAAGACACGCGAAGACAATAGACATTGCCCAAGAAGAGGTCCTTACCTGCTTGGGCATCCACCTTTATGAACGGCTGCACCGCATCTGGCAGAAGCTGCGGGCCGAGGAACAGACGTGGCAGATGCTCTTCTACCTGGGGGTCGATGCTTTACGCAAAAGTTTTGAGGTAGCGGCTCTTGCTTCCTTGCATACCTGGAGGGATAGAAACAGGAAATAGGAAAAACATGGGGGTCTATGGAATTCTGGGTTGCAGCGATAGATTTTGCTAAAGGTAACTGTTTCCCTGCACATGTGTGCTAGCCGTTCCCGACTCTAGGGGGCGGTGCTCATCTCCATTTCAAAGCCGAAGAGCCAGCGCTGTCCGAAGATGTCTCCATGGTCATGTGGCCAGAACGGTGCGCTGTTCCCTTCCCACCAAAATAGTCCCTATTTTTCTACTTGCATTTTTGACGTGCTTTCGAACTGCTAGGTTGGCAGAAGCTAGGACAAGTTATGGGAGCTCACTCCGTTACGTGGCGCTAGGGATTTGAACCGCTGAACTGCCGACCTTCTGTTCGACAAGCTGAGTGTCTTAGCCACTGAGACACCACGTCCCTTACATTTTGCTAGCACCCTACAAAATGTAATCTTGGGGGAGACAACTGTCCATGTCCCTTAGAACAGAGGTCTCCAAATTTTCTGGCTCAGACTGGGGGGCAGCAGGGGGCAGGAAGAGGGGGTGGTTTCGCAAGCACACACCACTTTCATAAATTCAGCTTTCCGTCAACATCGTTTTCATATCGTGGCATCGGAAACCAGATGTAATAAGAGTGGGATACGGGCTCCCGATGTAGAGATAATTGTTTTTTTACGGAAGGAGCGAAATGCCACCTTCATCCTCTAACTTTAACTTTAACTTTAATCGGATTTTTATACCGCCCTATCTCCCAAAAGGGACTCATTGATTGCTGTCCTTTTATCAGCAGATGGCATTTTGGCCAAAATCTACATAGATCTGCTACCGTGTTTCCCTGAAAATAAGACAGGGTCTTATTTTCTTTTGACCCCCCTTCCCCCCAAAACAAGCGCTTGGCCTTATTTTCGGGGAGGTATTAATTATTTTTGAGGTGCAGGCAGCGGCGAGGGTGGTCACCTCATGGCTGCTGCTGTGTGGCAATATTTTTGGGGAGGCCTTATTATTTTTGAGGTGCAGGAGTCAGTGAGCGTGGCCACCTCATGGCTGCTGCTGTGTGGCAATATTTTTGGGGAGGACTTATTATTTTTGAGGTGCAGGAGTCAGCGAGTGTGGTCACCTCATGGCTGCTACTGTGTGGCAATATTTTGAGGGAGGCCTTATTATTTTTGAGGTGCAGGAGTCAGCGAGTGTGGTCACCTCATGGCTGCTGCTGTGTGGCAATATTTTTGGGGAGGACTTATTATTTTTGAGGTGCAGGAGTCAGCGAGTGTGGTCACCTCATGGCTGCTACTGTGTGGCAATATTTTGAGGGAGGCCTTATTATTTTTGAGGTGCAGGAGTCAGTGAGTGTGGTCACCTCAGGGCTGCTGTTGTGTGGCAATATTTTTGGGGAGGCCTTATTATTTTTGAGGTGCAGGAGTCAGCGAGCGTGGTCACCTCATGGCTGCTGCTGTGTGGCAATAGATATTTTCACAGCCCTCTTTTTGACTCGTGCAGTATACAGGTCCTCAATGGAAGGCAGGTTGGTAGCCGTTTGTAATAAAAACAAAACAAATGAAATCTAAAAAAAAAAGAAGAGAGAATAGAATACAGGGTCCCTATGTAGGGGTGATGGCTTTAGGGGCAAAGGAGCAAAACGCCACCTTCATCCTTGCCCCGCTGATGGCTGTCTTTCTAAGCAGATGGCGGTGGAGAGGGTGCAAGGCATCAGCCGGCTGGAGCAGCTGTGCGAAGAGTTCTCCGAAGAGGAGAGGGTGCGGGAACTCAAGCAGGAGAAGAAGCGCCAGAAGCGGAAGAACCGGCGGAAAAATAAGTGCGTCTGCGAGATCCCCGCCCCTTTGCAAGTGATGGAGGAGAAGGACATGCGGAGCCAGGAAAAGGTGAGGAAGGCCGAGCTCCTGTGTGGTTTTTTGAAGTTGACGGAGAGACGGACTTCCTCAGGTTTGTCTTCTCCTGAATTGGAAACTGGTGGCAACAACGTGGCTGGAGGGAGATGCAGGTGGCCGTTAACTTACAACTCTCCCTTTAGCGCAGGGGTGTCAAACTCGATTTCATTGAGAGCCGCATCAGGGTCGTGTTTGACCTCGGGGGTCCAAGTGGGCGTGGCAGCTATCCAGGCAGCCTCCATTTTCGCTGCAGGAGGCTATCCCGGCTGAAAACTGGGCCCAGGGGGAGCCGCACGAACCCCCTGAGCTCCGTTTTTGCTGGCCGAGGGCTGCAGGAGGCCATCCTGGCTGAAAAATATTAAGTGAATGTGGCTTACCCATTGACTTTGCTTGTCGGAAGGTCGCAAAAGGGGATCGTCGAACCCCCAGGACACAGCAACGGTCATAAGTTGGAACCGCTTGTTACGCCTCTGGCGTTTGATTACATAATAATAATAATAATAATAATAATAATAATTTAATTTTATAACCCGCTCTCTCTCCCCAAGGGGACTCGAGGCGGGGCACAGGCAATTAAAAATACAAAGAACAAAATACAGAATACAAACTACAAAATTAAAAGTACATTAAATTATTCCTGCGCTAAAACCCATATACTAAACTAAAAATTACCCCTAAAACCCCTAACCTAAAAAGAGACTACCCAAGGCCGGCCAGGCGAAAAAAGTATGTCTTTAATTTTAAGCGGAAGGAGCGGAGGTCCGTGGTTGTCCTAATCCATGAGCACAAGGATGCTGCAGCTGTGTGAAATAGCGGTCGTAAGTCACTTTTTTCAGTGCCATTGCAACTTTGGAACAGTCACTAAATGGACTGCTGTAGGTTGAGGACTACCTGTAACCATTTGCAGCTCTTCCACGCGGTCCCAACCTTTCCCACTTTCCCTGAGGATGCTCCCGAGGAAGATCCTGAGGTAAAAATGACCCCTCGTTTGCACCAGCCGGATCGCTTGGCGCAAGTCGCCGCTGTGAGGTGTGGAAGCCATCTTTGACAGTAGGCCTCAAGCCTGCCACGTATTCTACAGTGGGAAACTGGGAGGGGGGATTGTATGGAGCATAGGAGTCAAAATAGCATTCATTTCTCAGAGAGTCAAGGTCATCCTGCCCCTGCACCTGGAGTGGTGTGACTGGGAGGAATCTCACTCTGGACAGTGACTGATTGGACCATGTGACAGATATGTGGGTGCTGGGCAGTGGTGAGTTCCTACCGGTTCAAAATGGTAGTGGTTTGGCGGCCTGGATCACTGAACCCGGCAGCGACTCAGGCCTGCCATGCCCCTGAAACTGATTCTACGGGCCATAGGTGCCACCATCTTGTTTTTTGTTTCTGCGCATGCGCAGAACAATTTTTATTGTAGTGCGCATGCTTGCGCATCAATATAAGAGAATAAATATGGAATCAATAGAGATAAAAGATATGTAAAAATGTGTGTGCAGATAGATGATAGATAGATAGATAGATAGATAGATAGATAGATAGATAGATAGATAGATAGATAGATAGATAGATAGATAGATAGATAGATAGATAGATAGATAGATAGATAGATAGATGTATAAGGTATATATGTATAGATAAAAGAAACATAATGGATATTTAAAAGTGTTGCAAAGAGGATATAAATGTACTGTATTTTTCGGAGTATAAGACACACCTTTTCCCCTCAAAAAAAAGGCTGAAAATCTGGGTGCATCTTATACACTGAATACACCATTTTTGGCCTCCCAAAACCCCGCCCCCTTTGCAAAAATTGACATGCAGAGCCTTTAGGAGGCTTCCAGAGTGCTCTCAGGGGCTGAAGGCTGAGGAGAGCAGAAATGATTTTGCCCCCCAAGCCCTGAGGAGCACTCTATAAGCCTCCTAAAGGCTATGCATGCCCTTTTTTTGACAAACCAAAAAACAGGTGAAAAACAAGCTGTTTGGGGGAGGTCTACAGAGTGCAAAAACTTTTTTTTTTAAATTTTCCTCTTCAAAATCTTGGGGGGCATCTTATACTCCAAAAGATACGGTATATTAAATATATATAATATATTTATATATATAAATATATATATATATATCTGGGTTGAGTCTCTGATAGCTGCCTGCTTGGCTGACACCAGCAGGGCATCTGGCGCTCACGTTCCTTCTCTGTCTCTTTGAAGGAAAACTTCTTGGAAACCAGCTGCACAGCCTGCGGCAGTCCGGAAGAGCACAGCAGCTGCGTCGAGGTCATCGTGACCAACGCGAATGCTTCTTGCACTTGTCCCACTGGTGGCACTTTACTGGGTTCACCGAAAATGAAGAAAGGTAGGTTCGAGCCAGCTCTTGGGGGAGGTGGCTTTAGTTCTGGTTAAGTAACCAGTGAGAGAGACACACACAGAGAGAGACAGACACAGAAAGAGAGAGACAGACAGACACAGAGACAGATAGACACTGAGAGAAAGAGACAGACAAATAGAGAGAGACAGACAAAGAAAGAGACAGACACAAAGAGAGACAGACAGAGACACAGAGAGAGAGACAGAGAGACACACACACAGAGAGAGAGACAGGCACACACACACACACACACACACACACAGTCAGACACACACACAGAAAGAGAGACAGACAGACAGACAACATGAGGCAGTTTGGGCTAGTGCCGTGATGGTGAACCTATGGCACATGTGTCCAAAGTAGCACACGGAGCCAGATTGCCCGGCACGTGCGGCGTCACCCCTTCCTCTTCTGGGTTTATGCCACACACAACACTCAGCTGGTCTTTGTGCATGTGGAAGTGCCGGGAACTGGAAAAGCTGGTCTTCCACTTTCTGGCATGAGCATGGGGGCCAGGCAGCTGATCGTGGCAGGCCAGTAACTGGAAGACTAGCTGGCTGGCACCCATGCCCCATGGGCAGCTCCCCTTTCAGCACTTGGTGCCAAAAAGGTTCGCCATCACTGGGCTAGTGGATAAGGCTCCCGGCTAGAAACCAAGAGACTGGGAGTTCTAGTTCCACCATGAAAGGCAGCTGGGTGACTTTGGGCCAATCACCAGGAGACTGTGAGTTCTAGTCCCGCCTTAGACATGAGGGCTGGCTGAGTGATTTTGAGCCAATCACCAGGAGACTGTGAGTTCTAGTCCCGCCTTAGACATGAGGGCTGGCTGAGTGATTTTGAGCCAATCACCAGGAGATGGTGAGTTCTAGTCCCGCCTTAGACATGAGGCTGGCTGGGTGATTTTGAGCCAATCACCAGGAAACTGTGAGTTCTAGTCCCGCCTTAGACATGAGGGCTGGCTGGGTGATTTTGAGCCAATCACCAGGAAACTGTGAGTTGTAGTCCCACCTTAGACATGAGGGCTGGCTGGGTGATTTTGAGCCAATCACCAAGTGAGGAGTGAGTTCTAGTCCCGCCTTAAGCATAAAAACCAGTTAGATGACTTTGCCACTTTAAGTTACTTCTAGAAATAATAAAGGCAGGATACACATATAAATCTAAATAAATACACAAACATACAAACCACACATAGTTGTGGCCAAAATAGATCTTCCTTCTTACCACTTTAACTGTTGTCAAACTTAAAATTGTGTATGTTAGAGCAGTGGATCACAACGGGCCGATTCCGTGGAGAAAGTTTTTCCTGTCGACCGGAGGGGGCGTGGTTTCAAATTCTGCCTGTATCCCACGGATGGCCCTTCGCTTGTTTCGCATGGCCTGATTTCTGGGCTGCCACGGACCGGTGTTGGTCCACAGACTGGGGGTTGGGAACCCCTGGGTTATAGAGGCCGTGGATTCCCATTCCGGTGGGTGATCTTACAAGGGCCAGCCTGTGTCTTTCTCCCCCCCCCCCCCAGAAAATGTTTTTTTTTATTCTCTTACATACCATTTTCAATATACATTCCTTTAATTATTTTTCTTCTTTACATTTATCATTCTTATACTGTACATTTGTTATTCCATTTTATAGGTTATAATATACCCTTATACCAGGGGTCTGCAAAGTTGGCTCTTTTAAGACTGGTGGACTTCAACTCCCAGAATTCCCCAGCCAGCCAGGCTGGCTGGGGAATTCTGGGAGTTGAAGTCCACCAGTCTTAAAAGAGCCAACTTTGCAGACCCCTGCCCTATACGGTTTGGGTTGCTTTCTTTACCATCCCTTCCTCCTGTTGTAACACCACCTTTTTTTCCTCTTTCTTTTCTCCCTTCCCCCCTTCCCTACTTCCTTCCTTCCTCCTCTCCTTTCCCTTCCCTTCCTTCTTCCCTTAACACTCCCCTACTCCTACTCTTCCTCTTCCCCTCCTACCTTCTCTCTTTCTCTTCCTTTCCCTTCCATCCTCCTCTCCTCACCTCTTTCTTCCTTCCCCTGTCTTCCTTTCTTTCTCTCCTCCTCTCTCCCTTTCTCTTCTCCCTCTCTCCATTCTCTATTTCCTCCCTCCCTCCTCTCCTTTCCCTTCCTTCTTCCCTTCCCTTCCCTTTCTCCTATTCCTACACATCCCCTTCCCCTTCCTACCCTCTCTCCTTCTCCTCCTCTCCCTTCCATCCTCCTCTCCTTACCTCTTCCTTCTTTCCCCGTCTTCCTATTCTCTCCTCCTCTCTCCCTTTCTTTTCTCCCTTTCCCCCTTCTCTACTTCCTTCCTTCCTCCTCTCCTTTCCCTTCCCTTCCTTCTTCCCTTCCCTTTCTCCTTCTCTTCCCCTTCCCCTTCCTACCCTCTCTCCTTCTCCTCCTCTCCCTTCCACCCTCCTCTCCTTACCTCTTCCTTCCTTCCTTCTCTCCTTCCCCTTCCTTCTTCCCTTCCCTTTCTCCTACTACTCCTCTTCCCCTTCCTACTCTCTCCTTCTCCTCCTCTCCCTTCCACCCTCCTCTCCTTACCTCTTTCTTCCTTCCTTCTCTACTTCCCCTTCTTTCATTCCCTTTCTCCTACTCCTACTCTTCCTCTTCTCCTTCCTACCCTCTCTCCTTCTCTTCCTCTCCCTTCCTTCCTTCTCTCCTTCCCCTTCCTTCTTCCCTTACCTCTCCCCTACCCCTATTCTTCCTCTTCCCCTTCCCACCCTCTCTCCTTGTCGTCCTCTCCCTTCCACCCTCCTCTCCTTACCTCTCCCCCCACCCCCACCCGGTCTTCCTTCCAAGGGCCGGCCTGTGTCTTTGGCCGTTTGTGTGAGCTGGGCTCTACGTCTCTTCCAGGTTTATCTGCTCACTGTAATGGCAGCGATTGTGGCTACTCTTCCAGCATGGAAGGCAGCGAAACCGGTTCACGGGAGGGCTCGGACATCGCTTGCACCGAAGGGATTTGCAACCACGATGAAAATGGTAGGAATGCTGTAAAAGGTTTGTGCGGCTTATATTTTTTCCCCCCTGGTTTCTTCTCCTCCCCCCCCCCTTCCCTTCCCTTTGGGAGGATCTTCCAGGAGTCAAGACTGACTTAAAGGCCCATCCAAAGAAAGAAAGAAAAAAGAAAAGTTTTAAGGGAGCGTTTAAACCCTAAAGGTGACCATGATGTGGATGCTGTATTAATCTAGTCCTGGCTGGCTGGGGAATTCTGGGAGTTGAAGTCCACCCGTCTTAAAAGAGCCAACTTTGCAGACCCCTGATCTAGTGAATTGATTGGTCCTCAATTCCCCCTTCCTGACCTACTTAGCCTGGCACATTTCTTTCTTTCAGTGGGATTGCTAGAATTAACAACTTTTTAGGGAGAGTTTTTTTCTCATAAAGGGAAACAAAGGGCTGCATAGGGAGTAGATTTAGGTTTATGCAAAGCCATCTGGGAAACTTTGGGCCAATCACCAGGAGACTGAGAGTTCTAGTCCCCCCTTAGCCATGAAAGCCAACTGGGTGACTTTGGGCCAATCACTAGGAGACTGTGAGTTCTAGTCCCCCCCTTAGCCATGAAAGCTAACTGGGTGACTTTGGGCCAATCACCAGGAGACTGAGAGTTCTAGTCCCGCCTTAGCCATGAAAGCCAGCTGGGTGACTTTGGGCCAATTACTAGGAGACTGTGAGTTCTAGTCCTGCCTTAGGCATGAAAGCCAGCTGGGTGACTTTGGGCCAATCACTAGGAGACTGTGAGTTCTAGTCCCGCCTTAGGCATGAAAGCCAGCTGGGTGACTTTGGGCCAATCACCAGGAGACTGAGAGTTCTAGACCCGCCTTAGGCATGAAAGCCAGCTGGGTGACTTTGGGCCAACCCTCTCTCTGTTAGCATTTCATAGAGTCCTTATTGTGTGGAAAGGAAGAGACAGAAGGAGCATTAAATTGTTTATAAAACATATTTATGTTTTTTATAAAAATAATAAAAGTGGGGAAATAAAACAAATAAATCCCAGAAAGATCAGAGAATGTTCAGAAAGAGGGGCCAGGGCAGGATGAGCCTTAAACACCTCCAGTGATGAAGCACCCACGATGTCTAGAACAGAGGTCCCCAACCTTTGCAACTTTAAGTCTGAAGGACTTCAGCTCCCAGACTTCTCCAGCCAGCTTTGCTGGCTGGAGAATTCTGGGAGCTGAAGTCCTTCAGACTTAAAGTTGCAAAGGTTGGGGACCTCTGGTCTAGAAGCAAACTTCCACCGATTGATTCTCCTCCCTATTAGGATATTTCTCCTTAATTCCAGGTTGCTTCTCTCCTTCATTAGTTTCCATCCATTGTTTCTTATCCTGCCTTCAGGTGCTTTGGAAAATAAACTGAGCCCCATCCTCTCTGTGACAGCCCCTCAAATATTGGATTACTGCTTTCATGATCCCCCTAAGTCTTTTTTTCTCTCTAGACTAGCCAAACCCAAATCCTGCAACAGTTGTCGGTGGAAATATGTCATCCAGGTCATGGTTGTCCCAAAGATGCTTTTTTAAAGAGGCAGCTGGACTTTCTGGGTTTTTTTGGGAAGACGTTTCGCTTCTCCTCCAAGAAGCTTCTTCAGCTCTGACTGGATGGTGGGGAAGGGAAGGATTTATGTTCCTTGCAGACAGCTGGCCATTTGTGATAGGAAAATCCCCGTTAGTATACTGAAAGCACGCAGCGAAACGTAGAGAGAAAGATGTTGTTGAACATCCACACTAACAGTCACAGACACTGAATTATAAAACAAATAGGTGTTTACGTCCATAGAAAATAAAGGTATAGAAACTTCTTCATACACAGGTGAGACGTAAGTCCTAAATCATATAAACAGTTCAGTACACAAAGTTGGCTAACAGTTGCACAACTCACAATTATCCACGCTGATCAATACTCAACATACACAACAGTCAGCATCTAACGATCAGCATCTAAGAGTGATTCTGGCTCCCTCTTATGGCCGCTTGAGTAAACAGCAGACAATCAAATTTACTGCATAAGAGACAGTATTGCTATTGTGGCTTATATATTGCCAACCCAACAGTTGGATTACATTCCTAACAATTTGCGTTCTTTTTGGAGAGTCGTTGAGGCCACTTGGAGGTTTATCTCTGTCCTCAGGGTCGCCTGAATGGTGCAAATGGGTGTGGAGACTTCTACAACGCAGTCCTTTCAGCATCCAAGGGATCAAGACCCTTTGAATGGTGTGGGATTTCCAGAGGAAAAAATTGTGGATTTCCAGAGGGAAAAAATTGCAAATGGGAAACATTTGCACCACTCAGGTGACCCTGAGGACACAGATAAACCTCCAAACAGCCTCACTGACTCTCTAAAAGGATGCAAATGACCAGCTGTCTGCAAGGAGTATAAATCCTTCCATTCCCCCACAATCCAATCAGAGCTGAAGAAGCTTCTTGGAAGGAGAAGCACAACGTCTTCCAAAAAAGACCAGAAAGTCCAGTTGCCTCTTGAAAAAAAAGCACCTTTGGGACATTCTTCATATGCTTAACATACACTATATTGCCAAAAGTATTTGCTCACCCATCCCAATAATCCGAATCAGGTGTTCCAATCACTTCCATGGCCACAGGTGTATAAAATCAGGTACCTAGGCATGCAGACTGTGGTTACAAACATGTGTGAAATGATGGGTCGCTCTCAGGAGCTCAGGATGGAACTAGGATAGGATGCCACCTGTGCAATAAATCCAGTCGTGAAATTTCCTCACTCATAAATATTCCACAGTCAACTGTCAGCTGTATTATAAGAACGTGGAAGTGTTTGGGAACGACAGCCACTCAGCCACGAACTGATAGGCCACGTAAACTGACGGAGTGGGGTCAGCGGATGCTGAGGCGCATAGTGCGAAGAGGTCACCAACCTTCTGCAGAGTCAATTGCTACAGACCTCCAAACTTCATGCGGCCTTCAGATTAGCTCAAGAACAGGGCGCAGTGGACTGACTTCATATTGAACCCTATGGATTAGGAATGGGATGTCACTTACTGTAAATTCATAGGCAGAAAGAGTGCAGAGAAGAGCAACCAAGAGGATTAGGGGACTGGAGAGTAAAACATAGGAAGAACGGTTGCAGGAACTGGGTATGTCTAGTTGAATGAAAAGAAGGACCAGGGGAGACATGATAGCAGTCTTCCAATATCTCAGGGGTTGCCACAAAGAAGAGGGAGTCAAGCTATTCTCCAAGGCACCTAAGGATAGAGCAAGAAGCAATGGGTGGAAACTAATCAAGGAGAGAAGCAAGATAGAACAGAAGAGAAATTTCCTGACAGTAAGAACAATTAGTCAGTGGAACAGAAGTTGCCTCCAGAAGTTGTGAATGCCCCAACACTGGAAGTCTTTAAAAAGATGTTGGATAGCCATTTGTCTGAAATGGTATATGGCTTCCTGCCTAGGCAGGGGGTTGGACTAGAAGACCTCTAAGGTCCCTTCCAACTCTGCTATTGTAGTATTGTATTGTATTGTATTGTATTGTATTGTATTGTATTGTATTGTATTGTGTAAATGCAGGTGAGCGAATACTTTTGGCAATGTAGTGTATGTTATGCATTATTAGTTAGTAGTCAACCAGGAAAGACTAAGTAAGGCTCAAAGGCGATTCCCAGGAGGTGAAACCTTTCCCCTTTGGCATTGACATAATGACTCCATGCTGATTCCCCGTTTGACCCTCGACTCGGAAGAGTTGCTTTCTCTTGCTTTCTCCGACATCGGAGCACGATTTGGGTAGAAGGCCTGGCTGATGGGCAGGGTCTCCTACCTCCTTCACCCCACCCCACCCCGCTCAAGCCCCTTCTCTTCCTCTCCCTCTCTTTCTCCCAGTGGATGATCCGTGCATTCACCGTTGCGAAGACAAAGAAGAAGATGGGGACAGTTGCGTAGAATGCTGGGCGAATTCGGAAGACACGAGCATGAAAGGGAAAAACAAGAAGAAGAAAAAGAAAAGCAAGAAGTGCGAAGCCGAGCACGTAAGCGGGGGCATTTGGGGGTCACGGTGGGGTGTTTGGGGGGGGGGGTTTGTTTTTTCCTCGCTCAGGGTTGGCTTGGATGTCGGCCAGGTTCCCCTCGACCTCTTCCCTCCCAGGGCATGCCGTTCCCATGCCCCCACCACCACCCTCCCACCCCGTCTGAGGGCAGCAGATTGTTCAGCATCATTGTCCGAGAGAAGCATTGTGCAACATGGTTAGCGTGGTTTTTAAAAAAAAAAATTTTTTTTTAAAGGAGACAATGAGGCCGGTTAATGAGGAACTGGATTAGCGGTCAATTAATGCTCTTGAGTTTTGGGGAAATAAAGTGGCCGTTGGGTGGAGGTGTAGCTAAATGGATAAGAGGAATGCCTCTTTTGTGTGTTCGGATCTCGGCGGAAACGAGCGATTTTTAATTGAACCCGGGATTGGGGTTGTTCCTCTATCCTGGTCTTCTTAGATCTCTCAGCGGCTTTCGATACCATCGACCATGGTATCCTATTGCACCGGCTTGGGGGGGGGGGGTTGGGATTGGGAGGCACCGTTTTACGGTGGTTCTCCTCCTTCCTCTCCGACCGGTCGCAATTTGTGTTGGCAGGAGGGCAGAGGTCGACGCCGAGGCCCCTTACATGTGGGGTGCCTCAGTGGTCGGTCCTCTCGCCCCTCCTGTTCAACATCTACATGGCCGCTGGCTGAGATCATCCATGGTTTTGGGGTAGAGTTCCATCTGTACGCTGACGATACTCAGCTGTACATCTCTACCCCTAACCACCCCAACGATGCCGCCGAAGTGATGTCCCGGTGTTTGGAAGCTGTGCAAGTCTGGATGGGGAGGAACGGGCTCCGACTCAACCCGTCCAAGACCGAGTGGCTGTGGTTTCCGGCGCCACGACATAGCCAGTTGATCCCATCTCTGGCTATAGGGGGCGAGTCGTTAGCCCCCGCAGAAAGGGCTCGCAACTTGGGTGTCCTCCTGGACTCTCGGCTGTCTCTAGATGACCATCTGACAGCCGTAGCCAGGGGGGCCTTCTATCAGGTTTACCTGATACGCCAGTTGCGTCCCTTCCTGGATCGTGACACCCTACGCACGGTCACTCAAGCTCTGTTCATGTCCCGTCTGGACTACTGTAATGCTGTCTACATGGGGCTTCCCTTGAGGTGCACCCGGAAGCTCCAGTTAGTCCAGAATGCGGCTGCGCGGGGGATTCTGGGAGTTTCAAGATACTCCCATGTAACACCTCTCCTGCGCGAGCTGCACTGGCTGCCTGTGGCCTTCCGGGTGCGTTTCAAGGTCTTAGTGACCATCTTTAAAGCGCTCCATGGCTTGGGACCTGGCTACTTACAGGACCGCCTCCTACCACATACCTCCACCCAACCAGTCCGCCCCCACAGGGAGGGCCTCCTTAGGGTGCCGTCCACCGGACAATGCCGGCTGGCGACCCCCCAGGGGGAGAGCCTTCTCTGTGGCAGGCCCTGCCCTCTGGAACGACCTGCCTCCCGACCTTCACACAATCACAGACCTTCACCTCTTAATGCCGTTGGGCATTAAAAACATATTTCTTTTGTGCGGCCTGCCTGGCATAGGTGATGTAGCTATGTTATTATTTTAACTGGGTTTTTAAATCATGCTTTTAGCACCGGCTAACCTTATTTAATACTAGTTTTAATTTTTGGGATTGTTGTATTTTTATATTTTATAACTCCTGTGCACCACCCTGAGTCCCATGTTCGGGAGAGAGGGCGGTATATAAAACAAACAAACAAACAAACAAACAAACAAATAAATAAATAAACAAAACAAAACAAAACAAAAAAACAAAACGCCCTGTTTCTCAGTCTCGGCCGCTCGAAGCTGGGTGGACTCTGTAACCCGCTTAGAGAGGGCCATAAAGCACTGTGAAGCAGTATATAGATCTATTGTTATGGTTGTTGCAAGCTTAACTCTGCCCACTGCCTGGAGTTCAATCCTGACCAGCTCAAGGTTGACTCAGCCTTCCATCCTTGGTAAAATGAGGACCCAGATCGTTGGGTGCAAGAGGCTGTCTGTGTAAACCGCTTAGAGAGGGCTGTAAAAGCACTGTGAAGCGGTAAGTGCTATTGCTATGGCTATTGCAGGCTAACTCTGCCCACTGCCAGCGGTTTGATTCCCACCGGCTCAAGGTTGACTCAGCCTTCCATCCTTCCAAGTTCGAGTAAAAGGAGGACCCAGGTTGTTGGGGGCAAGAGGCTGACTCTGTAAACCGCTTAGAGAGGGCTGGGAAGTACTATGAAGCGGTATATAAGTCGAAGTTGCATTGCTATGGCTATTGCAGGCTAGCTCTGCCCATTGCCAGGAGTTTGATCCTGACCGACTCAAGGTTGACTCAACCTTCCATCCTTCCAGGTTTGGTAAAATGAGGACCCAAATAGTTGGGAGCAATATGCTGACTCTGTAAACCACTTAGAGAGGATGTTAAAGCACTGTAAAGTGGTATATAAGTCTTAAGTGCTATTGCTATAGCTATTGCAGGTTAACTCTGCCCACAGACAGCGGTTTGATTCCCACCGGCTCAAGGTTGACTCAGCCTTCCATCCTTCCAAGTTCGAGTAAAAGGAGGACCCAGGTTGTTGGGGGCAAGAGGCTGACTCTGTAAACTGCTTAGAGAGGGCTGGAAAGTACTATGAAGCGGTATATAAGTCTAAGTGCTATTGCTATAGCTATTGCAGGCCAACTCTGCCCACTGCCAGGCGTTTGATCCTGACCGGCTCGAGGTTGACTCAAGCCTTCCATCTTTCCGAGGTCAGGTAAAATGAGGGCCCAGATCGTTGGGGGCGAGAGGCTAACTCTGTAAACCACCTAGAGAGGTCTGTAAAGTGGTATATAAGCATAAGCACTAATGCTATCTCCCCCCCCCCCTCTCCAGATTCAAAAGCTGAGTAGCTGCCTGGTGGAGACAAGTAACCGAGAGGGGCCGGGGACTGCCACGCACACAGACTACCGCCGAGACAAGACCAAAGACCCCCATGCCGAAATCTGTTGTCGCACAGAAAAAGCTGGGCCCCCTACGGTACCTTGGCTGGAGCGCCGGAAGTCAGCCATGGTGTGTGTGGAATCTTCAGAGGCAGCCCCTGCTCCCGAATCGGGGAAGGGCACGAAGAGTTTGGTGGAACTCCTGGTAAGTCTCCAGGCTGACCATCTGCGGTGTATTCTCAGTCATCCAGGCCCCCGGTTGTCCCAAAGGTGCTTTTTCAAAAGGCAACTGGAGTTTATTCATTTATTTTTATTTTCAAAAAGGTTTTTTTTTCATTTTCATAACCTATAACCCACAGGTATACTATTACATAGCCAACATGGTTTTGTATTGTTAAGTGTTTACATCAATTCGTCTTACCATCAACACCCCAGAACACAATTATTGGTTCTTCTGCTCTCCATACATCATATTTGTACCTTATCCTTCACTTTCTTCCCTCTGTCGTCCTTCCCTTCTCTACTTCCCCTTCCTCTCTCCTTGTCCTCTCTCCCCTTTCCACTCCTCCTTTCTCTCCTCCTCCTCCCTCCCTTCTTTCTTCCCTCTGTCACCTTCTCTTCTCTACTTCCCCTTCCTCTCTCCTTGTCCTCTCTCCCCTTTCCATTCCTCCTTTCTCTCCTACTCTTCCCTCTCTCCTTTCTTCCCTCTGTTACCTTCTCTACTTCCCTTTCCTCTCTCCTCTTCTCTCCCCTTTCCACTCTTCCTTTCTCTCCTCCTCTTGCCCCCCCTTACCCTCTCTCCTATCCCTCTCTTCTTCCCTTTCCTCCCTCCTCTGCTTCACACTCTTCATCTCATTTACTTATTTATTTCAGCTTCTGAGCAAGCTCCATTTTGTTGATGGTATTTTCTTTTCAATATACATTTTTAGTTTTAACAGGTATTCTTTTTTTAAGAAAAAATAGTATGCGTATAGTCCAGGGGTGGGTTCCTGCCAGTTCTATAGAAGAGTTTCCACCAATCTCCAGGGACGTTTAGAACCGGTTCCAGCTCCCTCCCTTCCACCCGTCCGCCCATCATCAATAGGAAGAGCGAGAGGAGGAATTCTGGGAGTTGAAGTCCACAAGTCTTAAAGCTGTCAAGTTTGAAACACCCCTGGGTTTTTTTTTCTAAAGAGTTAGGGGTACAAGGGTCTTGTCACTTGACAGTTTAAGACTTGCGTGCTTCAAATGTCAGAGTTCATGAGCCAACATTTTGGTTGCTAAGCAGGAGCGTTGTTAAGTGCCAAGCCACGCCCACTCGGTCACTCTTTCTAGAGTCTCCACATCTTTTCTACATCGTGGTGACCAAAACTGAATGCCATATTCTAAGTGTGGCCTTCCCAAGGCCTTATAAAGTGGTATTAACCCTTCACATGGTCTTGATGGTTGATATTGGTTAACCATCCACTTTGGTTAATATAGGCCAGCATGGTTAAGTCTTTATCTTCCAAGAAATGTTGGAGCTCATGATCGGGAGAATTAAATGGTATTAGCTCAGGTAAGATTGGGGAAAGTAAGAGATGCATTAATTCATATATCCATTCATTTACTTATCCATTTGTTCATTCTTTTATTTACTTACGTTGCCCGGGTATTTATAGACATCGAAGTGTTTGTCTGACAGGGAACCATTAAGAGGGGCCTTTCTTCTTCCCCCTACTCCCATGCCTATCATCCCTGCCCTCTCCCTCCCCCCCCCCCCCTCTCATGCGCTCCTCTTTCCCGCCCTGTCTACGATTCTGGCACTTTGCCCCAAATACATCAGGCATTTCCCCATTGGTTCACTGGAGGGCAAACGTCACGACTGGCTTTCCAGAGGAAGCTGCTAAGGAACTGACATCACAAACAACTGCTTCTTTAATTGCCTTAAGGGGCCAGGCATTCCAGAGTTATGCTGGAACACATAGAAAAACAGACAGACACACACACACTGTGTACCAGGTTTGGTTGAAATTGCTCAAGGCACCCCAGAGTTATGCTGGAACATACATGCATACATACATACATACATACATACATACATACATACATACATACATACATGCAGCCATTTAGGGAGGTAGGTAGGGAGGTAGGTAGGGAGGTAGGTAGGGAGAGAGAGAGGAGAGAGAGAGAGAGAGAGAGAGAGAGAGAGAGAGAGAGAGAGAGAGAGAGAGAGAGAGAGATGGTAGGTAGGTAGGTAGGTAGATATGGTAGGCAGGCAGGCAGGCCGGTAGATAAATATGGTAGGTGGGTGGGTGGGTGGGTAGGTAGGTAGGTAGGTAGGTAGGTAGGTAGATGATAGATAGATAGATAGATAGACAGACAGACAGACAGACAGACAGACAGACAGACAGACAGACAGACAGACAGACAGACAGATATTGATAAATAGATATTGATAGAGAGAGAGACAGAGAGAGAGAGAGACAGACAGATAGATAGATAAAGTCACTTATTTATTCATTCAATTATTCATTCACTTACCCATTCATTCATTTACTTACTTATTAACTTATTTATTCAATTATTCACTTACCCATTTGTTTGTTCATTTCCTTATATATTTCCTTATCATGTATTCATGCATTCGTTCACTTAGTCATAGATTATAGAACACAGAATAATAGAGTTAGCAGGGTGGGGGACCTGGGAGGTCGTCTAGTCCTCACCCCCCCCCCACCTGCCTGAGCAGGAAATCCTGTACCAGGTGAGGCAAATGGTTGTCCAATCTCTTCTTAAAAAGCTCCAGTGATGGCGCCTCCATGTCTTCTGGAGGCAAGTCGTTCCACAGATTAATTGTTCTCACCGTTTGGAAATTTCCTCTTATTTCTAGGTGGCTCCTCTCTTTGATTAGTTTCCACCCATTGCTCTGCTTCTGGTGCTTTGAAAAATAGGTTGACCCCGTTCTTCTTTCTGGCAGCCCTTCAGATAGTGGAACACTGTAGTCCTTCCCTTCACTAGACTAGACAAACCCGATTCCTGCAACAATTCTTCATATGTTTCTGTTCTGACCGAGGCTTCCCGAGAGCCTAAAGCAAAGTCCTTGTCCCGACAAAAAACCCCTTTTATTAATTTGCTGTGAATTCTGCTCATTCACATCCAGCAAAGTCTTTCAAGGGAGGATTTACAGTCACAGACCTTATCTGGCTTGGAGAGCGGCCAGGCCGATAGCTGCAGAACTTGGCAAGGAGTCTCGGAGAGTCATGAACCAATTAAGCGAACTAATTGTCTCCTGCAAACTCCACTCCCCTTTCGCTCCTCTTTTATACCCTCTGGGAGGGGCCATTCATCATCCACCTGTGGCCTTACTCCCAAGTCGACTCCTGTTCTTTAACTCTTCCCTTCATCTGGCAACTCCGTGCATGCACATGCTGGGAACAGGCTCCAGCTGTTCATCTGCCTCGCTGCTGTCTGACCTTGAAGGCAGCTGATAACTGACATACGGCTCTGGTCCCCTCTCTGCCTCCAACACAGAGCCCTCATCAGAGCCTTCCCCAGACTCCAGGACTGGCCCATCTTCCTCCCCAACCTCCCGACTGTCCAACTCTGCTACCAGCTCCACTGGCAGGCCACAACACGTTCAGCCTCCAGTCCCCTAATCCTCTTTGTCATTTATTTATTGCACCTTATTTATTTGTTTCTTATTTTATCTCATTTATTTATTCATTCAGCCACCTAATTTAAATGCTCTGCCCGTCTCAGTCTAACCACTCGTGGCATCTGATGATGTAAGCTGCAGCTTACAAAAGCTTCTCTCTTTTAATACAATTGTTAGTCAGAGAAGATGCTACCAGGCTCCTGATGGGATTTTTTTGTGGGGGGGAGGGGGGGTTGGCCATCGTAGACTAACACAGTTCTCTTCTTACATCATTCATGGTTTGTGACTCCGGATAAAATGTATTGTAAACCATTACCATATTTTTCGGAGTATAAGACGCACCTTTTTCCCCCTCAGAAAAGAGGTTGAAAATCTGAGTGTGTTTTATACACTGAATACAGCATTTTCGGCCTCCCGAAATCCCACTCCTTTTGCAAAAATGTCCATGCAGAGCCTTTAGGAGGCTTATAGGGTGCTCCTGGGGGCTGGGAAGGGCAGAAATGAACGGAAAACGAGCAATTTTTTGCTCATTTTTGCCCAGCCCCCAAAAACAATCTATAAGCCTCTTAAAGGCTATGCATGCTCTTTTTTTTTTTTTTTTTTTTTTTGACAAAAAAACAGGGCCATTTTGGGGAGGTCTGCAAAGTGCAAACCCTTTTTTTTTTTTTTTTTTTTTTTTTTTGCCTCTTCAAAATCTTGGAAAACTCTGAAAAATACGGTAAGTCCAAAGATAACTGTCACTCAAAGAGGACATACAGGCAGTTCTCAATTTAATGGCCGTTGCTTAGCAACTTTTTGACATTACAATAGACCAGTGATGGTGAACCTTTTTTGGCTCGCGTGCCAAAAGCGGGGGGAGCACAGGGGTGTCATGCGTGGGCGTGCCACACCCATAATGCTATGTGTGTGACCCCCTGCATTTGGCACACTTTTTTCACCCTCCCCAGGCTCCAGAGGCTTTCTAGGAGCCTGGGGAAGGTGAAAACAGCCTCCCCCCCCCACCTCCAGAGGCTTCAGGAGCTTCCCTGAAGCCTCCAGAGGGCGAAAAACGGCCTCAAAAGAAGGCCTAAGTCAGCTGGCCAGCACACATGTGCACTGGAGCATACAGGGCAACGCCTCGCGTGCCCTAAGAAATGGTTCCGCGTGCCACCTGTGGCACCCGTGCCATAGGTTCGCCATCACTGCAATAGACTGTCCCAGAACTTAGGACCCAGGCTCAAAGTACCAGTGGCGCTTCCAGCCTACCCCCTGCCCCCATGGTCATGTGATCATATTTGGGTGTTTAAGGCTGTTTGCAGTGTCCCGCAGTCATGTGACCACAATTTTCAGCATGGGGTTGTGTTTTTTTGGGGGCCATCAACCAGAATTCACTTCCGCTAAGAGCCTTGATGCCGTGGTGGTTATATTGCAATATTTGATTGTACCAATAATAACAGCAGCCAGAATTATATTTGCACAAAATTGGAAAGCAGACAAAAATCCCATCAGAAGGGGAAGTAATAAAGAAGATTTTAAGATTGTGCAGAAATGAACAAGTTGACATTGAGAATAAAGGACAAAGAGGAATCCGTGTACTACAGGACAAGGGGCCGATTTTACGAATGATTCGAAAAAAGGTATAAATAGAAAGAAAAAGGAACCAAATATGAAATAAGTATCTCAGACGACACGTGATTAATATAGGGGGAGGGGAAATAAGAAAATATTAAAATGTAAATATACAGGCAGAAAAATGACATGATTACAATAATACAATACAATACAATAGCAGAGTTGGAAGGGACCTTGGAGGTCTTCTAGTCCAACCCCCTGCCTAGGCAGGAATCTTATGCCATTTCAGACAAATGGCTATCCAACATCTTAAAGACTTCCAGTGTTGGAGCATTCACAACTTCTGGAGGCAATTTCTGTTCCACTGGTTAATTGTTCTCACTGTCAGGAAATTTCTCCTCAGTTCTAAGTTGCTTCTCTTCTTGATTAGTTTCCACCCATTGCTTCTTTTTTTTTTATATTGAAAAAGTTTTATTGGTTTTACATTTTTTCTATAGGGTAGGGTAAGGGATACAAAGAAATTTTGAGAGCATTCACGTCAGAGTCGTCGGCCCTTCCGAGACCTCAAAATACAGAGTATAAAATAACAAAAAAAAAAACATTTTTCATAACACTACAAGGTAAAAGCAAGTACATATACCTAAATTCTCAATTCCATGCTGTCAGACATTTACAAAAATCCAGATGAAATATTATGCAAAATTGTTCAGAAAAATCAAGGCAAAGTTATTTTTTCGATCTAAGTCTCTTGGCTATTGTATCTTCTTTTTGTCCTCCCTGGCCCCCAGCGGGCGGGGCCGCGGCCCCCTCCGTCCCCCCTGGATCTTCCCCCAGGGCAGAGGAATGTTTTTTAAGAAAGGCTTCCACCTCAACAACTGTTTTAATCCTCACTCTTCCTCCTTCCCAGAACACCAGCATCCCTTCGGGTGTCACCCACTTGAACCAAATCCCGTGATCAAATAAAATTTTTGACAAGAAGGAAAATTCCCTCCTTGCTTCTCGAATCTTTCTAGGGATCTGCTTCAAGATAGCAACCTCTTTTTGTTGGTAAATTAATGGACTGCCTCTCTGCACTTTCAGGATTTCCTCTCTGGTTGACCTTCTAACAAATTTCACATGTATCTCTCTAGGCACTTCATTTATCCTGGCATATGCTGAGTTAATTCTGTAGGCTAGGTCAATGTCCCCCCTGATCTCATCTTTAGGTTTTTGTAAATAGTCTGCTAAAATTGTGCTCATAAGATCAGGGAGGCATTCACCAGATTCCTCAAGAACGTTCTGAAATCTCAAAAAATGTGTCATTCTTTCCATATCTATCCTAGACACATGCCCATTTGTTTCCCCAACCTCTTTAATAACATTTTTAATCTCTCCCTTAACCCCCACCAACCCCCCTTCCAATTCTTCAGTCTTCTGTGTGTTTTCCAGCACTTGCTTCCGTGTATCCAATAGCTCCTTCTTGAAATTGATGTTTTCTGCCCTCTGGGCCTGAATCTCTTTTACCAAAGTTTGTATAACAGTTTCAAGAGAAGCCATCCGTTGTTCTAAACTTCCAGTGCTATTTCTTGAGCCATGATTAACTGTTAAAGTCAATGCCACCAAAATGGCGTTTTCAGGGTGGGGTTGGTGAGACTAACCGGGAGCCAAAAGTTCTGATCAAGGTTGAAACGTTGTAAAATTCAGGAACCAAGAGAGAGACAATTTTCCAACTCAATAGTTATAATAGCGAAGGTACTCCAGAAGGGAAATCACAAATCCAGCAAGAAAAAAATTCTTCATCAATATCCAGAGAGAGTCCCAATTGTAAAGAGACGCTGGGAATTTTCCATTGTTGAAATAATCAGGCAGGGACAAAGAAAAGCCACCTTCCACCGCCCATCTCAGAGCCCAGAGGAGAGAGTAGAAAAATAATTTTTTTTTATCCAGCCAGACCTAGAAACAATGTTGCAAGTAGCCGCATACCACTTTCCCTTGTTAGAGACAGTCCGGATTTAAGATTTCCGCTTTCTCTTCCAGAGAAGCCATTTTAAAGTGCCGCTTAAGTCCGAGGGGTTTTTTTTGGAAACAAACACCCCCCTCCCAGTCCGTTCAGCCTGGCTGGCAGCAAGAAAAAAAAGTCTTTTTAAAACTCACTCTCCCTCGCAGCTGAAGCCTGGCAGACCTTCCGATCTCTCCGCTCAGCCCTCTACATTGAAATGAATGGCGCCGACAGCCGTTGGCGAAGGGAGAACCCCCCGCAGCATGTTCCTCCTCACCTAGGTCGCGGAGGAGAGCGCTCTCCCCACCGCCGTGAGGAAGAACGTCCTCCCCGAGCCGACCCTACGGGAGACCTCCAGTAACCGGAGCATCTCGCCCCCGTGGGGGGGCAGAAAAGGCAACAAAGCGGCGAGCGAGCGCTAGGCTCGCCCGTCGCCGCTGGAGCCGGAACCGGAAGCCCACCCATTGCTTCTTGTTCTACCCTCAGGTGCTTTGGAGAATAGCTTGACTCCCTCTTCTTTGGGGCAACCCCTGAGATATTGGAACACTGCTATCATGTCTCCCCTGGTCCTTCTTTTCCTTAAAGTAGACATACCCAGTTCCTGCAACCGTTCTTCATATGTTTTAGTCTCCAGTCCCCTAATCATTTTTGTTGCTCTTCTCTGCACTCTTTCTAGAGTCTCCACATCTTTTCTACATCGTGGCGACCAAAACTGGATGCCGTATTCCAAGTGTGGCCTTCCCAAGGCCTTATAAAGTGATATTATCACTTCATGTGTTCTTGATTCCCTCCCTCTGTTGGTGCAGGCTAGAACTGTGTTGGCTTTTTTGGCAGCTGCTGCACACGGCTGCCTTATATTTAAATGGTTCTCCGCTAGGACTCTAAGATCCCTCTCACAGTTGCTACTAATTGACATATGTTAAATAGCAATTATAAGAATGTATATCTAAAAATGAATTTGAAAGGAAAAATAAAAAACGTTTTGCCAAAAAAAAAATAGAATGCAATATTGCAGGGTAACTCAGCCGACTGCCAACAGTTCGATCCTGACCGTCTCGCAGTTGGCTCGGCCTTCCATCTTTCCGATGGAATGAGGACCCAGATTGTTGGAGGGCGGCATAGGCTGACTCTGTAAACGGCTTAGAGAGGGCCGTAAAGCACTGTGAAGCGGTATATGTCTCAAGTGCTATTGCGTTGCAGACTAGCCCTGCTCACTGCCAGGAGTTCGATCCTGACCTGCTCAAGGTTGACTCAGCCTTCCATCCTCCCCAGGTCAGTAAAACGAGGACCCAGATTGTTGGGGGCAATGCGCTGACTCTGTAAACTGCTTAGAGAAGGGCTGTCAAGCAGTATATAAGTGCAATTGCTATAGCGTTGATTAAAACCCACTGATTAAAAAGGGTCCATTTAACGACGGTCGCATTCACTTCATCCCCCCACACCACCACCACCACCGAAAGTTAAAAGTGGGCTTCGATCAGTCGACCACAGGGGCGCCACCAGCGGTCGTGAGTGCGAAACCCAGTCGTAAGTCGCCTTTTCCCGGTGTTAGGATAATCAACCTGATGTTGGGTTGACAATATATATAAGCCAGGATTCTTAAAGAGTATATGTAACTTTAAGGACTATGTGGAATCTGATTGGCTGTGCTTCCCAGCTCAATCATAAAAAGGCAGCTGGAAACACAGTTCATTCCCTTTTTGCTTTCCTTTGCTTCCTGAATGCCACTGAGGAGGACCTAAAGACGGAAGAAGTATCATTGTTTGTTTTGACTGTAAGATAACTGTGGTTTTGGTGAAGGACTGATTATTGTTGGAGGAGTCAGTATCACTGTTTGAGAGAAGTATTTTAGTTGCTGCAAAAGTAAAGACTATTTATTTTTTCTACTATCAGTGTTTTGATAGTTATTGTGCGCTTAAAGCATCATATTTTTTGCTGTCCGATACATTGCACTATTTGGCTATTTATTTTCCAACGGGGGTGTTTTGTACCCCTAACACCCGGGCCCTGGTGACTTTGAACCGGTCGTAAGTCGAGGGCTCCTTGCATTTCCACCCCCGTCTTTCCCCTTGTGCTTTTCAGGATGAGTCCGAATGCACTTCCGACGAAGAGATATTCATCTCGCAAGATGAGATCCAGTCCTTCATGGCCAACAACAAGTCCTTCTACAGCAACAGAGAACGGTACCGGCAGCATCTGAAGGAGAAATTCAACAGATACTGCCGCCTGAACGACCACAAGCGGCCCGTCTGCAGCGGTTGGTTGACCACAGCTGGAGCAAACTAAAACCGAATAAAATTAGCTCTGTCTTTCAGTCAAACTGTCGAAAATGACTACTGCGCGTTTTCTCTCTCTCTCTCTCTCTCTCTCTTTCTTTCTTTCTCTCTCTCTCTCTCTCTCTCTCCGGGAAACAGTCTCTCTTAGCAACTAAAACAGAATCGTCTCTTTTAAAAAAAAATTAAAAATGGAAAAAAAGACGGTGGTTTTCTTTTCTTTCTGTCTTTTCTTTTTTCTTTCCTTCCCTTTTCCCTTTCCCTTTCTTTTTTCTTTTCCTTTTCCCTTATCCTTTCCCTTCCTCTTCCCTTTTCCCTTCCCCTTTCCCTTTATCCTTTCCCTTCCTCTTCCCTTTTCCTTTTCCCTTATCTTTTCCCTTCCTCTTCTCCTTCCCTTTTCCTTTATCCTTTCCCTTCCTCTTCCCTTTTCCTTTTCCCTTCCTCTTCCCTTATCCTTTCCCTTTATCCTTTCCCTTCCTCTTCCCTTTTCCTTTTCCCTTCCTCTTCCCTTATCCTTTCCCTTTATCCTTTCCCTTCCTCTTCCCTTTTCCTTTTCCCTTCCTCTTCCCTTATCCTTTCCCTTTATCCTTTCCCTTCCTCTTCCCTTTTCCTTTTCCCTTCCTCTTCCCTTATCCTTTCCCTTTATCCTTTCCCTTCCTCTTCCCTTTTCCTCTTCCCTTCCTCTTCCCTTATCCTTTCCCTTTATCCTTTCCCTTCCTCTTCCCTTTTCCTTTTCCCTTTCCTTTTCCTGTTCCCCTTCTCTTCCCTCTGCAGGAGGCTGGTAGAATTGAATTTAATCCTTTTAATTTAGTTCCCCGCCCCCCCAACCTTATTTTTCTTATTTCCCCCCTCCCCTCTCTAGTTTTTGACAAGAGAACTGAGACCAGCCCCCTACCCACCCACCCACCCCGGCCTCCAAAACTATCATAATTTAGAGCCACCTCTTTTCATTCAATGTTTCTCTTAACTGTGACACTTATCAAACAGGAAAAATTTAAAAAAAAAGAAGCTTAGTGGGGGAAAAAAAGTAATGTTGTACTTATAATTCTGTACAGAAATGACAATGAGCTCGGTCTGAAAAAGATTTTACAAAAGTAAGACATCCATTTGCAAAAAAAGAAAATTTAAAAAAGATGTTCTGGATGTAATATGTTGGAAGCGCGATGTGCAAAAATTTAAAAATAAAGAATATTTATTAAGATGCATAGTAAAAAAAATAAGAAAAGTCAAAAAAAAACCAAAAACAACCCGAGTCTGTTCGTTTCTGCTGTCGTTCGTGAAATCGGAGGATGCCGGAAAGTTAGGTCTAAGTTTTAGCAGTTGAAACTTAGTTTTTTTTTTAAATGATGAGAACATATTATCACGTAGGCCCGTGATGGCGAACCTATGGCACAGGTGGCACGCAGAGCCTTCTCTGTGGGCACGCACACACCATTGGCAGCTACTCTTCTGGCATCAGAGCCTGAAATGGCCAGAAAAATGCCCCCAAACCAGACCGCTTCAAGGTGCTAGTCACTATCTTCAAAGCGCTCCATGGCACGGGTCCTGGTTATTTGCAAGACCGCCTCCTGCTACCAAATACCTCCCACCGACCAGTTTGCTCCCACAGACTAGGCCTCCTCAGGGTGCCGTCGGCCAAACAATGCCGCCTGGCGACCCCCAGGGGGAGAGCCTTCTCTGTGGCAGCCCCTGCCCTCTGGAATGACCTCCCCACCCCTCCGACCTACGTACAACCACTCACCTGCGCCTCTTCCGTCGGGCCTTGAAAAAGCATTTATTCCGTGTGGCCGGCCTGGCGTAGTCGCTTTTTAATTGGTTTTATTTAAGAGTTTTTATCTGGACTTTAGAACGGGCCCCAATTTAATATTATTTTAAAGTATTTTATGTATCGATGTCTTTTGTATGTTTTTATTGATGCCTGTTCACCGCCCCGAGTCCCGCAAGGGAGAAGGGCGGTATACAAATAGAATCATAAACATAAACATTTCGGGGCTGTTTTCAGGTCCTTTCTCGGGCTGTTTTGGGGGCATTTTTCAGACCATTTTTTGGCCTGAAAACGGCCAAAAACCCAGCCAAAAAGGCATGCACGCACCAGCCAGCCGGCCGATCTTCGGGTTTCCAGTTCTCCGGCATGTGCACATATTCCAGTTTGGGCGCTCAGTGCCGAAAAGGTTCGCCATCACCAACTTAGGCTGAGAACACGGCTTACAGCCATGCGCTAGTTAGGCTGCCTCGTTCATAAGACAGGAAGAACGTGAGAGTTCAAAGGGATCCGTTTAAAATAGTTTGTGGCTTGTGGATCCAGTAATCGTGATAAAGGAGGAGCATGCACTCTTCTGGGCACTGGTGTAGAAGTGTCCTGTCGTGGTCACCTTTTGGGGTTTTTTTTTATTTATTTCCTAGTGGTCTCCCATCCTTCCTTAGATTGCATGTTTCCAGGAGAACCGCCCAATGTCGAGTGTCAGGGTTCCAAGGAATAGATCTGTATCGAGCAAAAACTCCGAGGCAGGAAGATTCCTCAAATATCATATTGGCCTATTGTCTGGTGAAAACACGACTCTGAACTCTCCTGCGGTTTTTCATCCCATTCAAAGTTTTCCTCTCCACCCCAAACAATCGGTCACAGGGTCCAATCAAGGCGCTGTCAGATGGTCCGGTGACATCACTCCTCTTTCCTCCAACCAGGTGTGAGAATGCCCTTGGTTCCCAAGCGAAAGTTATTTTGTTTTGACTACTTAAGCCCAGCTATCTCTAAAACGCAGCCGCGCGGGTGATTATGGGAGCCACCAGATGCTCCCACATAACACCGATCCTGCGCGAGCTGCATTGGCTTCCTGTGGCCTTTCGGGTGCGCTTCAAGGTTTTGACAACCATCTTTAAAGCGCTCCATGGCTCGGGGCCTAGTTATATGCGAGACCGCCTCTTGCCCCATACATCCCTTAGACCGATACGCTCCCACAGAGAGGGCCTTCTCAGGGTGCCGTCGGCCGGACAATGCCGACTGGCGACACCCAGGGGAAGAGCCTTCTCTGTGGCGGGCCCTGCCCTTTGGAACGACCTACCCCCTGAATTACGCACCATCACCGACCTCCGCCTCTTCCGCCAATGTCTAAAGACATACCTGTTCCAACAAGCCGACCTAGCCTAACCTCCCACGGGGACTTTTTAGAAAGTTTTAAATTGGGTATTTTAATATTTGGCTTTTAGCATAGGATAGGACAGTTTAATATATATTTTAAATTATGTATTTATCTTTTGTATTTTGTATGTTTTTAAATTTCCTGTGCGCCGCCCTGGGTCCTCTGTGGAGAAGGGCGGGATATAAATATAAATAAACTCAAACTAAACTCAAACTCAATCTCCGCCCTCCCATCCCTCAGCGGTGTGGCATCACTGAAGCTCTGTTGACCCCGAGACTTCCATCCAATAGAACAGCAGTTCTTTTTTAAAAAAACGTTTGTTTTATTTTTACGCATACAAAACCAAACAAAACAAAACATATAGACTTATCAATAATCAATCAATAATCAATAATTTAATTTGTTGACCGCTCCCTCTCCCCAAAGGGACTCGGAGCGGTGCACAGGGCGAATAAAACAATAAATACACATACACATGATAAAAACAAATTAAATATATCCCTGCGCTAAAAATTACCAATTAAAATACTAAAATCCCTATCTAAAATTATACCATCCTCATCAGTTATGTCTAGCATGTCGTTCGGTTACAAGATTTTTGTGCTTCAATATTTCAATTACACATACAGGCACTAAATATCGATCCAATATAAATAAATACATCCCTATCATTATATATTCAGTTACAGTTAATATTCCTTCATTTTAGACAGGAGTTATTCCCTTACATCCTTAATTGTCCATTTAATAACAATATAACTTTACATAATCACCTATCTCATTCTATTAGTTTTTACAATACAAATACGCAGGAGGTTTCCATCGGTTTATAACTATACATCATTGCTTTCTATTATACATACTATCACAAATCATCCAGTCAGATACACGTTTTCATTTATTATATATTCAACCACCAACATCAATCCTTCATTTTTGGGAACAGCAGTTCTTAACCTCATTAACTATCAGAGGGACTAGACTTCAACTCCCAGAATTCCCCAGGTGGCATCCTGGCGAAGGAATTCTGGGAGTAGAAGTCCACACCTCAAAAAGTAGCTGAAGCTGGAAAATAGCACAATAAAACTGATAATTGTGCTTTGTCGTAGGTTTTGGTCCATAACCATGGATTTTCCAATAAACCTGGGTTCCCATGACCAAAAACTAAGCAAACTGGCTACTGGCCACACAGTCTGTTCAGGTCAAATGTTTAGGTTACGAGTTTACCGTTCAGGGTGTTGTGCAAACACAGCCTCCATGTTGTGTTATATGTGTTTTAAATGGGATTTTCTTAAGCTTCTTATGTTCTGTGGTTTTTAATCTGCCAACTCTTAAAAAAGAAGGGCTGATGGGAGGAAGGGAAGAGGGTGGAGAACTTGGGGGAAAGGAGAAAAAGATAATTTATGTATCTTATATAATTGTAAATTATTTGCTAAGGCTAAGGTTGGCATTTTATGCAGTATATCCATTTATTGTTATCCTAACCATCGTTTTCAAAATTAGCTGGACTTTATGGTTTCCCTCTTTCTTTCTTTCTTTCTTTATCTCTTTCTGTCTTTTACTTTCTCTTTCTTTTGTTTCTTCTCTTTCTCTTTTTTCTTCCTTTCTCTTTTTTACTTTGTCTTTCATTTCTTCTTTCTCTTTTTCCTCCCTCCCTCTTTCTTTCTCTTATTCTCTGTCTTTTTCTCTTTTTCGTTTCTTCTTTTTCCTTCCTTCCTTTCTCCTTTACTTTCATTTCTTCTTTCTCTTTTCCCTTCCTCCCTTTCTTTCTCTTCCTCTGTTTTACTTTTTCTTTCTTTCATTTCTTCTTTCTCTTTTCCCTCCCTCTTTCTTTCTCTTCCTCTCTGTCTTCTACTTTTTCTTTCTTTTGTTTCTTCTCTCTCTTTTTCCTTCCTTTCTTTCTCTTTTACTTTCTTTGTCTTTCATTTCTTCTCTCTTTCTCTTTTCCCTCCCTCCCTCCCTCCCTCCCTCTCTCTCTCTCTCCAATCTTAATCAATGGATGGTTTACAATTCAAATTATATTCAAACTTTTCTCTGAGGCATCAAAAGAAAAGGCTTTTCTTCCTTGACAGGCAGTTCTTGACTTACGACAACTTAGCCTGCCATTTTGGTTGATCGTCGTAAGGCGGGTCATCCCATGACCTCATTAACAGAATAACAGAGTTGGAAGGGACCTTGGAGGTCTTCTAGTCCAACCCCCCCATTCAAGCAGGAAGCTCACTATTTCAGACAAGTGGTTGTCCAACCTCTTCTTTAAAAATCCTCCAGTGTTGGAGCATTCACAACTTCTGGAGGCAAGTCGTTCCACTGGCTAATGGTTCAAAGTGTCAGGAAATTTATCTTCGTTTCCAGGTTGGATCTCCTTGTGAGGAGCTTTCCCCCACTGCTTCTTGTCCTGCCCTGGGGAGAGTGAATTGACCCCCTCAATCATTGTGACAGTCCTTCAAGAGTTGGAAAACGGCTATCATGTTGCCCCTAATCCTTCTCTTCATTAGGCTAGACATACCTAGTTCCCTCACCCGTTCGTCACACGATTCAGCCTCCAGACCTCTAATCATCTTGGTGGCTCTTCTCTGCACATGTTCTAGAGTCTATGCTTATTTTTTATATGCCACTAGCTGATAACCTGGCGTTCCGTATTTATTTATCCCAACTCTCCTTCCGTGAACGTTGCCGCAATTTCGAATGTTGGATTTTCCCCCTTACCAGAAGGAAAGCCCCCTTGTAGACTACTGTGAAGCCGTTACCATGGCAACTCCACAGCGCTGCACAGTAGGGGGCCATTTTAAGGCAGTATGTTAGAAGCCATTTTAAGGCACAACAGGCTGTATCTTAACAGAATACACATCCCAAAGGGTGTTAGGGGCGTCTTACCCCCAATGGTATTTGTTTCCAGATAGTAAGTCGTGTACCGAGTTGGGTTGAAATTGCTCCAGGCGTTCCAGAATTATGGTGGAACAAACACACACACACACACACACACACACGTTTATTTATTAAGGTTTCTAAACCTCAGCTTCTATTTCCTCCGGCAGTTCACAGCAGCATGCACAGTGTTTACTCCCCTCATTTCCCCCCCACACACAACAACCCTGTGGAGTAGGCCAGATGCAAAAAACAAAAAGATGAGTCCTCAGTCGGCAGCAGAGTTTCGTGGCTTGCGGATGGCTTGGAAGTCCATGTCCCTTCTTCAATGACCACCTTACGATGAAGGGTTCACCCCCACCCTTGAGTCAGCAAATATTTGGCCTGGCATGACTGACGGTTTCTGCCTCTATTGTGAGGCAGAGAGTGCCAAGATTGGGGGGATCAGATATGCCTGTCCACCCACCTGGGTCTCACCATTCAGGACTGAATCTAAAGAAGAAAAGACCGTTTTATGACCAGATCATAAGGAATCTACAGAGTTGGAAGGGATCTTGGAGGTCTTCTAGTCCAGGGGTTCCCAAACTTAGCAACGTTAAAACTTGTGGACTTCAATTCCCAGAATTCTCCAGCCAGCTATGCTGGCTGGAGAATTCTGGGAATTGAAGTCCACAAGTCTTAACGTTGCCAAGTTTGGGAACCACTGTTCTAGTCCAACCCTCTGTTCAGGCAGGGAACCCTATTCCATTTCAGACAAATGGTTGTCCAATCTCTTTAAAAAAACCTCCAGTGTTGGAGCATTCACAATTTATGAAGGCAAGTAATTCCACTGAATTACTAATCCACTGCTCTTTAGAAGGTCAGATCCTGAAGAGGAAACTCAAATCCTTTGGCCACCTAAGGAGACGGAAGGACTCCCTGGAGAAGAGCCTCATGCTGGGAACGATGGAGGGCAAAAGAAGAAGAAGGGGACAGCAGAGAAGGAGGGGGCTGGATGGAGTCACCGTGAGCTTCAATGGACTCCAGAGGATGGCAGAGGACAGGAAGACCTGGAGGAACGTTGTCCATGGGGTTGTGTTGTGATGAGTCGGATACAACTTCACAACTAACAACAATTCCACTAATCGGTTGTTCTAACTGTCATGGAATTTCTCTTTAGTTCTAAGTTGGTTTAGTTCTAAGTTGGTTTTCTCCTTGATTAGTTTCTATCTAGTTACTTCTTGTCCTGCCTTCAGGTGCCTTGGAGAATAGATTGACACCCCTCTTCTTTGGGGCAGCCCCTCAAATATTGGGACCCAGCTATCATGTCCCCCCTTTTTCCTTCTTTTCATTAAACTAGACACCCACCCACCCCCGGTTCCAGCAACCGGTCTTCCTCTGTTTTAGCCTCCGGTCCCCTAAATATATTGTTATTTGTTTGTTTGTCAAACACCTACAAGGAGGTTGATCCTAGGTAGAAGAATGTAGGCTCTCCTGCTTGGGCAGGGGGTTGGACTAGATGACCTGCGAAGTCCCTTCCAACTCTTGTTAATAGCAGGTATACATGTAAACATGGACATGATGAAGAAATGTAGGCACACTGGTGCGCTTATGCACAGCTCCTTTACTAGGAAATGGGGTGAGGTCCAGGGTAGACAGTTTGAGGTTGAAGTTTTGGGGGTTTGAGGCTGTAACAACGGAGTCAGGTAGAGCATTCCAGGTATTGACCACTCTGCTGGTGAAGTTGCATTTTCTGCAATCTTAATATCTTAATTAATCAATATCTCAATTAATTAATTCATTAATATCTCAATTCATCAATTAATTAATTCATTAATATCTCAGTTAAATCATCAATATCTAAATTCATCAATTAATATCTCAATTAATGCATTAATATCTCAATTAATTAAGATATTCATTAATGAATATCTTAATGAATATTTAAAGGCTGGCTCAATCCCAGGCTGCAGAGGAGGGAAAGGCACCAGCACGGCAGAAATGCAGCCGCCCGGGCAGGTGGGGTCGCCGGCTTGCAGGAGCCCCGGGGCTGACCCCGATCTTCGCCCCCTTCCCACGCGTGGAATCCTCCGCCGTTGCCTGGCGCTGCTCCCCGGGCGGGAGGCGGAGGCGGCCCCAGCCGCTGGCCAAAGGCAAGGGGAACTTTCAACCCTGGCCGGGGAGGGGACCGGGGCGCTTCCCCGCCTCCTGCCGGTCTTCCCTAGCCAGCCGAAGGGCGAGGCTGCCCTTGGAGAAGGAGGCAGGCAGGCGAGTGCGCCGGTCGGTCGGTTCCTCCGCCTCCTTCGCCGGACGGGCTCCAGCGCTTCGGGGGAGGGAGGGAGCCGAGCAGGCAGGGAGGCAGGCAGGGGCCGGCAGCCGGCGCGGCTCGGGGGCTCATGGAGCGCTGGAAGAACCGGGTGGCGCTGGTGACGGGCGCCTCGGTGGGCATCGGAGCGGCCGTGGCTCGGGCGCTGGTGCAGCACGGGCTGAAAGTGGTGGGCTGCGCCCGGAGCGTGGACAAGATCGAGGTAGGCTGGAAGGGAGGGAGGGAGGGAGGGAAGGGAGGATAAAGAAGAAGAGAAAAGGAAGGGAAGAGAAAGAAGAAGAAAGAGAAGGGAGGGAGGGAGGGAGGAGGGTAAAGAAGAGAAAGGGAAGGAAGGAAGAGAAAGAAGAAGAGAAAGAAGGAAGACAGAAAGAAAAGAAGAGAAAGAGAAGGGAGGGAGGGTAAAGAAGAAGAGAAAGGGAAGGAAGGAAGGAAGAGAAAGAAGGAAGGGAAGGAGGGAGGGAGGGAGGGTAAAGAAGAGAAAAGGGAGGGAAGGGAAAGAAAGAAGAAAAGAGAGAAGGAAGGAAGGCAGAGAGGGAGGGGAGATGAGGGAGGGAAGAAGGAAGGGGTAAGGGGTGAAAGAAACAAAGGAAGGGAGAGAGAGGGGAGATGGAAGGAAGGAAGATGGAGAGGAAGAGAAGGGAGGGAGGAAGAGAATGAAAGGAAGACAGATGGGGAGGGAGGGAAGCGAGAGAGGGAAGGGAGGGAGGAAGAGTTAAGAGGAAGGAAGGGGTGAAAGAAACAAAGGGAGGGAGAGAGGGAGAGAGAGGGGAGATGGAAGGAAGGAAGGAAGACGGAGAGGAAGAGAAGGGAGGGAGAAAGAGAATGAAAGGAAGACAGATGGGGAGGGAGGGAAGCGAGAGAGGGAAGGGTGGGAGGAAGAGTTAAGGGGAAGGAAGGAAGGGGTAAAAGAAACAAAGGGAGGGAGAGAGGAAGAGAGAGGGGGAAAGGAAGGAAGACGGAGGGGAAGAGAGGGAGGGAGGAAGAGGATGGAAGGAAGGAAGGCAGAGAGGGAGGGGGAGAGAAGGAAGGAAATGTGTGTGTATGTGAGAGGGAGGGAGAGAGAGGGAGAGAGAGGAGCATTTACAAAGAAAGGAATGTTAGAGACCAACTAGCGAAGGAATGAATGAAACGGACAGAGAAAGGACAACCCCCCCCCCACCCGAAAAACAGGGTGCATCCTTCTTTTTTTGAGGGGAGCGGGGGTCTCTTTCCTCTTTTCCGCTAGGAGAAGGCCCTAACGCTTCCAGGGAGACTTCTGCCCTCCATCCCCCCCACCTTAACAACATACACCCCCACTCCACTCCAGACAGCCCATGGCTGGCTTTCTCTGAGCCAACCAGCCCTGCATTCTTGCAGACAAAGCTTCAGATATTGGGGGTAAGGGAAGATTTGGGGTACATATAGAGAAGTGCGGGGGGGGTGGGGGGTGGGAGAAGGATATTACTGACTGCAGAAATCTAGGTTTCCTCCCCCCTTCCATGGGTGGGTGGGTGGGCGAGGGACAGGAGGCGGCCGGAGAGAACGGGAGGGATCTGGAGCATGTTAATGGGGTGGGTGGGTTAAATAGAAGGAAGCAACACCATTGTTCTCCAGGGGCCGCCCCTCTTTTCCCTTTGCTGGAGGGAGGGAGAATTTAGAAATCGGGGGGGGGGGGGGGGGACAATGAACACCCCCCTATTTTTTTTTTTTAAACCCTCTTTGTAGGGTACTTTTAAAAGTATAATACAATTTGGATATATTGTATGTTTTTATATGGTTTTTAATTTTCCTGTATACCGCCCCGAGTCCCTTCTGGGAGAGGGGGCGGTTTATAAATCTAATAAATGAAATTAAATTAAATTAAAAGAAGCCCTTGTCTTTGGAAATAATTCCAGAAAAGAGAAAGATAGGAGATAGGAAACAAAGCCTTCATTTCAGCCCCATGGTGCTGTCGGATGATATGGGATGGGGGGGTGTCTTCCCCTAGCTGAGGAGTCGCCCAGAAGCACGGCCGTTTCTTGCTGATCCAAGCATGACACTCACTTTTCCGTCCCCCCCCCGCTTCCTCCCCCCCCCAGCAGATGTGCAGGTGACACCGCCTGGCAGAAACAAAGGGACACCTTAGGACAGTGGCCGCTCACCTTGTTCTAAAGGCGTGCCAAAATGGTGCGCGCGGGCTGCGCTATCGCAGGCGGCGCGCTTGCCCGCCCACCCACCTGGGTGTCTGTGCATGAACCCTCGCCCTGCGCATGTGCGCACCCTTCCTCCATGTGGGTGGGAGTTTTCGGCCACCCCAGGATTCAGGAAAGCCTCCGGGGGAGGACAAAAAACAGGCCTAATGGGCCAACCGGAAGTTTGTTCCCGAACTTCCAGTTGGGCCGTTGGGCCTGTTTTTCGTCCTCACCAGGCTCTGGACGGTTTCCTGAGGGGCATTGAGCCATTTTTTTGCCCTCCCCAGGCTTCAGGAAAGCCTCCAGAACCTAGGGAGGATGAAAAACAGGCCCAACGGCTCAACCAGAAGTTTGGGAGCGAATGGGCCAACCGGAAGTTTGTTCCCGAACTTCCGGTTGGCCCGTTGGGCCTGTTTTTCGCCCTCACCAGGCTCCGGAGGCTTTCCTAAGGGCCGTTGTGCCATTTTTTGCCCTCCCCAGGCTTCAGGAAACCCTCCAGAACCTAGGGAGGGTGAAAAACAGGCCCAATGGGCCAACCGGAAGTTTGGGAACAAATGGGCCAACCGGAAGTTCATTCCAGAACTTCCGGTTGGCCCGTTGGGCCTGTTTTTTGCCCTCCCCAGGTTCCAGAGGATTTCCTGAGGGCCATTGCACCATTTTTTGTCCTCTCCAGGCTTAAGAAAAGCCTTTCAGAGCCTGGGGAGGGTGAAAAACGGCCCAACGGCCCAACCGGAAGTTCAGGAACTTCCGGTTGGCCCGTTGGGCCTGTTTTTCACCCTTGCCAGGCTCAGGAAGCTTTCTTGAAGCCCTTGGAGGGGGAAAACGGCCTCCCCCAGCCCTCTGGAAGGCCAAAAGATCAGCTGGTCTGGGCGTGCATGTACGCTGGCGCTGAAGGCTGCCGTGCTGGCAAATATGGCTCCACGTGCCATAGGTTTGCTGTTACGGCCTTAGGAAGTGTCTCTCTCTCCCCCCCCCCCCCCCCCGCTTCTGTCCCTGTTGTAGTTCTTCATGTCTGGATGCCTGTTTTGGTTGGAAATCAAGGCCAAGCGTTTCTGACCTCTGGAATAATTAAGACCACTGGAAGGGAAACGTTTGGAGTCGTGATGGAGAACCTGTGCGTGGTAGAGGTGGCACGCAGAACCCTCTCTGTGGGCACGCACGGTGTGGCAAGCTGCTCTTCTGGTTTCCAGCACACATGCTGGTCTTTGCAAGCGCCAAAAAATGGCCTAAAAAAACTGCCAAAAAACCCAACTTTTGAGGGATGTTTTTCAGCCATTTTCAGGCTAAAAACTGCCCCAAAACAGCCTGAAATAGCCCTGAAAAACAGCTTGAAAACAGCCCCTAAAAGGGCCTGATAACCCCCCCCCCAAAACGCCCCCAAAAGAGGCATGCATGTGCCAGCCAGCTGGTCTTCGGGTTTCCGGCATGCATACATGCTTGTGCACGCCAGCACATTCCGGTTTGGACACTCAGTGCTGAAAAGATTCGCCAATCACTGATTTGGACCATCAAATTTTCTTTTCGTCTACTTTATTTCTTGCTTTAACTGCATTATGGGCACCCTGGAATCCTTCGGATGTTTTGGAGAGGCAGGTTGGTTTAGCGGTTAAGGTGCCAGGCTAGGAGTCGGTGAGCTCTAGTCTTGCCTTAGGCATGAAAGGCCTGAGTGACTTTGGTCCAATCACCAGGAGACTGTGAGTTCTAGTCCCACCATAGGCATGAAAGGCAGCTGAGTGACTTTCTTCCAATCACCAGGAGACTGTGAGTTCTAGTCCCACCTTAGGCATGAAAGGCAGCTGGGTGAATTTGGATCAATCACCAGGAGACTGTGAGTTCTAGTCCCACCTTAGGCATGAAAGGCAGCTGGGTGACTTTCGTCCAATCACCAGGAAACTGTGAGTTCTAGTCCCACCTTAGGCATGAAAGGCAGTTGCATGAATTTGGATCAATCACCAGGAGACTGTGAGTTCTAGTCCCACCTTAGGCATGAAAGGCAGCTGGGTGAATTTGGATCAATCACCAGGAGACTGTGAGTTCTAGTCCCACCTTAGGCATGAAAGGCAGCTGGGTGAATTTGGATCAATCACCAGGAGATTGTGAGTTCTAGTCCCACCTTAGGCATGAAAGGCAGCTGGGTGAATTTGGATCAATCACCAGGAGACTGTGAGTTCTAGTCCCACCTTAGGCATGAAAGGCAGCTGGGTGAATTTGGATCAATCACCAGGAGACTGTGAGTTCTAGTTTTGCCTTAGTCATGAAAGGCAGCTGGGTGACTTTCATCCAATCACCAGGAGACGGTGAGTTCTAATTCAGCTTTAGGCTTGAAAAACTGGCTGGGTGACTTAGTCCAGTCATTCTCTCTCAGCCCAACCCACCTCCCAAGATTATTGTTCTAAGGAAAATGGGAAGAGGAAAGAGTACTAGGTGTGTTCCTGCCTTGAGTCATTTCTAGAAATAATAAAGACAAAATAAATATCTAACCGATAAATAAATAAAACCAAACCCCATTTGGCATGGTAGATATGTAGCTTTCCACACTGTATGCCAGAGACAACTGCAATGCATGGTGATGGTGATGATGATGGTGATAATCTGCCTATTATTGAATAATTGATAATTCCATATGATAAGTAACAGAAAGTCATTCCCAAATGTATTGCACAGGCAACAGATGAAGTAGAATCTTCTTGGATTTGCTTAGTTGACTTAAGTCTTGCATTGTTGTCTCTTGAGCAGTCTGGAGGACTATTGGCTTATCTTTCAATTAAATTCCTCCTTTTCTTCTTCACCATCATCATCATCACCATTTTTGAGTGATCTCTTTGTTGTGGCCTGCCAGTGGCCAGCACAGCTGGCAGCCGATTCAGACAGTGAGGAGGTTGGGGAGGAAGATGGGCCAGTCCTGCAGTCTGGGGAAGGCTCTGAGGAGGGCTCTGTGTCGGAGGCAGAGAGGGGGCCAGAGCCGTCTGACAGTTACCAACTGCCTTCAGAGTCAGACATCAATGAGGCAGATGAGCAGCTGGAGCCTGTTCCCAGTGTGCGCATGCGCAGAGCTGCCAGACGAAGGGAACAGCTAAGGAACTGGGGTCAACTTGGGAGTAAGGCCACAGGTGGATGGTGAATGGCCCCTCCCAGAGGAAATGAAAGAGGCGCTAAAGGTGAGGGGAGTTTGCAGGAGACAGTTAGTTCATTCCTGCATTCTTGCCAAGTATTGTGGAGTCTGAAAGATATAAGCCTGGCCACTCGCCAAGCCTGATATAGGTCAGTAATTGGGAAGTATCTTGAAAGACGGTGGGAGAGGAAAGACTTGGCTGGAGAGGAATTCACTGTCAATTAAATAAAAAGGGTTTATCAGGACCAGGACGCAGCTTCATGCTGCTGGGAAAGCCTCGGTCAGAACACGCTTCTTGATTTAGATCAGGGGTTCCCAAACTTGACAACTGCTGGAGAATTCTGGGAGTTGAAGTCCACAAGTCTTCAAGTTGCCAAGTTTGGGAACCCCTGATTTAGATCATTATTATTTTTTTGAGCGTTTTTTGAGCCAGTGTTTCTCAACCCTGGCTGTTTGGAGATGTGTGGACTTCAACTCCCAGAATTCCCCAGCCAGCATGCTTTGAAGATAGAAAAATGTGGGTTAGACAGCATCACCACCAGATGGATTCGCAACTGGCTGACCAACCGCACTCAGCGTGTAGTCCTCAATGGAACTGCATCTACATGGAGGGAAGTATGCAGTGGAATCCCCCAAGCAGTGGTGGGTTTCTGCAGGTTCACACTTACTCGCGAGAGCCGGTTGGTGAAATTTAGAGAACCGGTGAGAGGGGGTTCCACCGGCATACCTGGAAGTAAATCTGGCCCGCCGCTGTCAGTGACCAACGGGAAGGAAAGGAAAGGGAAGGAAGGAAGGAAAGAAAGAAAGAAAGAAAGAAAGAAAGAAAGAAAGAAAGAAAGAAAGAAAGAAAGAAAGAAAGAAAGAAAGAAAGAAAGAAAGAAAGAGAATTTATCATCACAATTGAGTCCAAAATTTTGGTTGCTAAGCAAGAGCGTTGTTAAATGAGTTTTACCACATTTTAAAAGGTGGCCCCTCCCACCCTGTCACATGACTGCCAAGCCACGCCCACAAAATAGGCCACACCTACAGAGTAGGTTCTAAAAAATTTGAAACCCACCACTGCCCCGAAGGCTCTGTTTTAGGCCCCGTACTCTTCAACATCTTCATCGATGATCTGGACGAGGGAATAAATGGGGAATCAAATTTGCAGATGAGACCAAGCTGGCAGGAATAGCCAACCCTCCAGAAGATAGGCTTAAGATACAGAAGGATCTTGACAAACTTGAACATTGGGCACCATCTAACAAAATGAAATTCAAGGGTGAAAAGAGTCAGGTTCTACGTTTAGGCAAGAAAAACCAAATGCACAGGTACAGTATAGGTCTGTGATAGCGAATCTATGGCATGCGTGCCAGAGATGGCATCCCGAGCCCTCACTGTGGGCATATGCACCGTTGCCAGCTGCTCTTCCACGTTCTGTCGCGGGCATGCATACCAGCCAGCTGCTCTCTTCTGGGTTCCTGCATGTGCGTGCATGCGCGTGCCGGAACCCAGAAGAGACTAGCTGTCTGCCGCGCATGCACATGACAGAACCTGGAAGAGCAGCTGGCTGCCGCGTGCATGCATGCATGCTCTAGTTTCGGCACTCAATGCCAAAAAGGTGAACCATCACTGGTTTAGTTGGTATCGGGCGGTAGTAACTGTGAGAGGGCAGGACAAGAAGTAATGGGTGGAAACTAATCAAGGAGATTAGTTGCCTAGTGGACGGCACCCGGAGAAGCCCCTCTCTGTGGGAGCGAATCGGCCAAAGGGATGTATGGGGTAGGATGTGATCCCGCAGGTAACTAGGTCCCATGCCATGGAGCGCTTTGAAGATGGTGACCAGCACCTTGAAGCGCATCCGAAAGACCACAGGCAGCCTGTGCAGCTCGCGCAGGAGCGGTGTTACGTGGGAATACCTAGAGGTACCCAATATTGCCCGCGCTGCTGCATTCTAAACTAGCTGTAGCCTTCGGGTGCACCTCAAGGGAATTTGTCTTCTGGTGCTGTCTGGGGCATTGAACAAGATTAGATCTGGCTCCTTTTCCAGTTGCAACTTCTCATCTCCTCTCAGCCCAACCTGATTTCGATTTGCATCTATTTAATTATTTCCTGCAACGTCTGTGTTATACTTCAACTGACTCTTCAGGTACCGAATTCCATGAGGAAATGCAGATGTTGCTTTGCTTTTATAGTTTGTGGTTTTTCCGGGTTAACTTTAATTAAAATGAATCAATCCAGTTTGCAGTTTTGGGATGTGAATATGGGTTGTTTCAGGCCATTGGGATTAATATTAACCTCTATTTAGTGGCTAATATTGTTGTGCAGGTAGTTCTCAATCTATGACCACAATTGAGCCCCAGATTTCTGTTGTTAACCAGTGACTTTACTTTACTTTTATTAGATTTCTAGACCGCCCCCTCTCCCCGAAGGGACTCGGGGCGGTGTACAGGTAAAAAATTAAAATTATGACATCAACAATACATATAAACTAAAATCGAATTAAATAATCCCTTGTACAAATTTATAAAAATTAAAAACTGAACCTTAAAACCTAATAACATAATTTAAAATTACAAACTGAGGTGGTAAGCATAGAATTAGCCCAGGCCAGCTAGTTGAAACAGGTGGGTTTTGAGTTTCTGGCGGAAGGAGCGGAGGTCCGTGGTCGTTCTAATGTCAGGGGGAAGGTCATTCCAGAGGGTCGGGCCCATCACAGAGAAGGCCCTTCCCCTGGGCGTCGCCCGCTGGCATTGCCTGGTGGACGGCACCCAGAGAAGTTGCTCTCTGTGAGAGCGAATCGGCCGAAGGGATGTATGGGGCAGGATACGATCCCGCAAATAACTAGGTCCTGTGCCATGGAGCGCTTTAAAGATGATAACCAACACATTGAAACACACCCGAAAGGCCACAGGCAGCCAGTGTAGCCCGCACAGGAGTGGTGTTACGTGGGAGTATCTAGTGACTCCCAGAACTGCCCGCGCGGCCGCATTCTGGACCAGCTGCAGCCTTCGGGTGCATCTCAAGGGGAGCCCCATGTAGAGAGCGTTACAGTAGTCTAAACGGGACGTCACAAGTGCATGAGTGACTGTGCGAAGGGCGTCCCGGTCCAATAGGGGACGCAACTGGTGCACCAGGCGAACCTGGTGAAACGCCCCCCTTGCCACGGCTGTCACATGGTCATCCATTGACAGCCAGGCATCTAGGAGGACGCCCAAGTTGCGTGCCCAATCCACGGGGGCCAGATGTTCGCCCCCAATGGCCAGTGATGGAGTCAGCTGGTTGAACCGGGGCGCCGGTAGCCACAGCCACTCAGTCTTGGACGGGTTGAGCTTGAGTCTGTTACTTCCCATCCAGATCCGCACGGCTTCCAGACACCGGGACATCACTTCGATGGCATCGTTGGGGTGGTTTGGGGTAGAGATGTACAGCTGGGTGTCATCTGCGTACAGATGGTAATCTACCCCAAACCCACGTATGATCTCGCCCAGCGGCTTCATATATGCATTGAACAGGAGAGGCGAGAGGACCGACCCCTGAGGCACCCCACAAGTGAGAGGCCTCGAGGTCGACCTCTGCCTCCCTGCCCATACAAATTGCACTCGACCGGAGAGGTAGGAGGAGAACCACCGCAGGACGGTGCCCCCTCACCCCCAGCCCCTCCAGCCGATGCAATAGGATACCATGGTCGATGGTATCAAAAGCCATTTGTTCAGTACGTTTCGCCCCATTTTACGTCTTTTCTTGCCACCGTTGTTAGGTGAATCCCTGCAGTTGTTAAGTTAGTAACACGGTTGTGAAGTGAAGCTGGTTTCCGCATTGTCTTCGCCTGTCAGGAGGTCGCAAAAGGGGATCACGTGACCCTGGGAAACTGCAACCGTCACAAGTATGAATTGGTTGCCAAGCGTCTGAATTTTGTGACCCTGGGGAATGCTACGAAAGTCGTCAGTGTGAAAAACGGTCATAAGTTGCTTTTTTCGGTGCCATTGTAACTTTGAACGGTCACTAAATGAACTCTTATAAGTCGAGGACTAACCGTACATCTGTTGTCTTTTTGCATTTCATCTTATTTTCTAAAGCAGGGGTCTCCAACCTTTGCAACTTTAAGTCTGAAGGACTTCAGCTCCCAGAATGGGACTGAAAAAAGCGACTTACGGCCGTTAATTCACACTCATGACTGTTGCAGCGTCCGCGTGGTCACGCGATCAAAATTTCAGACCCTTGGCAACTGACTTATATTTATGACGGTTTGAAAGTGTCCTGGGTCATGCGATCCCCTTTTGTGAAATTCTGAAAATGGGAAAGATTCACTTAACAACCGTACCGCTAACTGAACAACTGCAGTGATTCCTTTAGCGATTGTGGCAAGACAGGTCATAAAATGGGACAAAATGACACTTAACAACTGTCGTGCTTAGCAACATACATTTGGGGGCTCTGTTGTGATCATACATCAAGGACTGCCTGTATCTATGCCCAGGTATGACTTTAGGAATAATTTCCTGATGGCAATTTCTTAAGACTTGCAATGTTGGAGCATTCACAACTTCTGGAGGCAACTTCTGTTTCACTGATTAATTGTTCTCACTGTCAGGAGATTTCTCCTCAGTTCTAAGTTGCTTCTCTCCTTGATTAGTTTCCACCCATTGCTTCTTGTCCTGCCTTCAGGTGCCTTGGAGAATAGTTTGACTTTCTTCTTCTTTGTGGCAACCCCTGAAATATTGGAAGACTGCTATCCTGTCTCCCCTGGTCCTTCTTTTCATTAAACTAGACATGGCCAGTTCCTGCAACCGTTCTTCATATGTTTTTGTCTCCAGTCCCCTAATCCTCTTGGTTGCTCTTCTCTGCACTCTTTCCAGAGTCTCCACGTCTTTTCTACATTGTGACGACCAAAACTGGATCCATTATTCCAAGTGTGGCCTTACCAAGGCTTTATAAAGTGGTATTAACACTTCACGTGATCTTGATTCTATCCCTCTGTTGATGCAGCCTAGAACTGTGTTGGCTTTTTTGGCAGCTGCTGCACACAGCTGGCTCCTATTTAAATGGTTGTCCACTAGGTCTCCAAGATGCCTTTCACAGTTGCTACTATTGAGCAAGGTACCACTTATACTGTCCCTGTGCATTTTGGTTTTTCTTTCCTAAATGTAGAACCTGACTCTTTTCACCATTGAATTTCATTTTATTAGATAGTGCCCAATGTTCAAGTTCCTCAAGAGCCTTCTGTATCTTAAGCCTGTCTTCTGGCTTAAGATACAGAATTTCGGTAACAAATCAAATCCATGTTTTTGGATATGTACAATGGAAGAGAATATTTGTAGCTCAGGGTTGAAATGAAGGGTCCTTGGTGCTGTCTGAACTTGGTTGTTTTCTTGCAGACATTTCATTTCCAATTTAGGTAACATCATCAGTGCTAGAAGGGAGAGGGGTTGGCTGTCTGTTTATATAAAATGAGAACAAACACTCCCTGCCAACACTGATGATGTTACCTAGTTCGGTAAGGAAAGGTTTGCAAAAAAAACAACGAAGCTCAGAGAGCACGAAGGACGTCACCGTTTATGTTATGTCCCCTTTCTATGGAGGCTGTCCAAAGTTTTCTCATTTATTATTAGATTTATTGTAGAACCTTACCTTTTTTTTTGCATTTCGAATGGTGTATATAATTTTTTTTAATCATCTTAGTTGCTCTTCTCTGAACTTTTTCCAGAGTCTCAACATCTTTTTTTTTTGTAATATGGTAACCAAAATTGGTTGCAGTATTGCGGTGTGGCCTTACTAAGGATTTATAAAGGGGTATTAATACTTCACGTGATTTTGATTCTATGCCTCTGTTTATACAACCCAGGATTATATTAGCTTTTTTGGCTGCTGCCGCACACGGCTGGCTCATGTTTCAGTGATTGTCCACTAGGACTCCAAGGTCCCTCTCACAGTGACCGTCTTTGAGCTACGTCTTGCCTAATCTGTACTTTGATCTTTCCTTCCTAAATGTAAAACTTTGAGGCAATTGCAGATTGTGCTTTAGTTAAAAAAAAGGTCAACTCATAAAGCAAGTTTCTTTTGAAACTTGGCTCGAGGCTCATGAGCGAATTAGGGCATCTTTCGGAAACCTGACAAAAAATATACTTGGAGTATCAGGTATTTACAAATCTGCAAACCGGTAAAAGATCTGTGGGCTTTAAGCAACTGAGCGGTTGTCATTTGTTGAAATGCGCCATGTTTGAGGAGTTTTTGAACCAGAAGTCAATATAAGATTTTCTCTCTATACGTGTTTCTGCACACATGTGTTTGGGTGCTTATAAACTTTAACAAGGTGGGTTAAAATGTTTTCACAGCAAAGTAGCTGATTGTGATGATTGTCTTTCTAGCAGAATAACAAGAATTGGAAGGGACCTTGGAGGTCTTCTAGTCCAACCCTTTGTCCACAAAAGGAAAAATTCTACATCGTTTCAGACAAATGGTGGCCCAGTAATGTTTGAAGAGCAAAGGATCCTAGCTGAAAAGGAATAATTGCTATATTTGGGGCTTACAATACAATACAATACAATAGCAGAGTTGGAAGGGACCTTGTAGGTCTTCTAGTCCAACCCCCTGCGTGGGCAGGAACCTTATACCATTTCAGACAAATGGCAATCTAACATCTTTTTAAAGACTTCCAGGGTTGGGGCATTCACAACTGCTGGAGGTAAGCTGTTCCAGAGGTTAATTGTTCTAACTGTCAGGAAATTTCTCCTTAGTTCTAAGTTGCTTCTCTCCTTGATTAGTTTCCACCCATTGCTTCTTGTCCTGCCCCCAGGTGCCTTGGAGAATAGTTTGACTCCCTCTTCTTTGTGGCACCCTCTGAGATATCGGAACACTGCTATCATGTCTCCCCTGGTCCTTCTCTTCATCAAACTAGACATACCCAGCTCCTGCAGCTGTTCATCATATGTTTTAGTCTCTAGTCCCCTAATCATCTTGGTTGCTCTTCTCTGCACTCTTTCCAGAGTCTCCACGTCTTTTCTACATCGTGGCGACCAAAACTGTATGCAGTATTCCAAGTGTGGCCTTACCAAGGCACTATACAGTGGCATTAACACTTCACGTGATCTAGATTCTATCCCTCTGTTTATGCAGCCTAGAACCCTGCTTTTATTATTTTTATAAATAATTCAAGGAGAGTGAATATACCAAATATTCCTTCTTATTTTTTCCAGAACAACAACTCTGTGAAGTTGGTTGGGGTGAGAGAGAGGGATTGACCCAAAGTCACCCAGCTGGCTTTTAAAACAATTAGACCAGTGATGGCGAATCTTTTCAGCACCAAGTGACCAAACTGGAACATGCATGAATGTGTGTGTGTGTGTGTGTGTGTGTGTGTGTGTGTGTCTGTCTGTCTGTCTGTCTGTCTGTCTGTCTGTGCGTGCGTGCATGTGCATACGCCGGAGGGTGCCAAGTGTCCTTTTAACTGGAGACTGTATCCTGCCCCATACATCCCTGCGGCCGATTCGCTCCCACGGAGATGGATTTCTCCGGGTGCCGTCCACTAGGCTATGCCAGCGGGCGACGCCCAGGGGAAGGGCCTTCTCTGTGGCGGGCCCGACCCTCTGGAACGACCTTCCCCTCGAAATTAGAACAACTACAGACCTCCGCTGCTTCCGTCAAAAACTAAAAACACACTTCTTCTGCTTGGCTGGCCTGGGGTAATTTAAATGTTTTTAGGGTTTTTAGGGGTTTAGTTTTAGTTTTAATATGGGATTTTAGCGCAGGGTTTTAGTTTAATTCATTTTAATATTGTACTATGTTTGTTGTTTTATATATGTATTTTTAAATTCCCTGTGCACCGCCTTGAGTCCCTTCGGGGAAAGAGAGCGGTTTATAAATTAAATTATTATTATTATTATTATTATTATTATTATTATTATTATTATTATTATTATTATTATGTGACAACAGGTAGCGAGTCTTTCAAACAGTGTTTTTCAAGCTTTACTGACTTATCAACTGCAGCGATTCACTTAACAACTGAGGCAAGACAAGTTGTAAAATGGGACAAAGCTCACTTAACAAATGTCTCACTTAGCAACAGAAATTTTGGACTCCATTGCGGTTGTAAGTTGAGGGCTAAGGATACTTCTTCTCAAAGTTTCTTTCTTTTTTTTTTTAAAAGAAATTTTGGCGCTTCTCCACATGTGGGGATTAGCCCTCCACCCCACTTTAATCGATGCTCTTTTGAGTAAGGAAGAAATCCGAAGAAAATGTAGGAAGGCTCTTTTCTTTTAGTCCCCAGAAACCTAGGCTCCTGTTCTGACCTAGACTTCCCCAAAAACCACAAAGCAGATTCCTGGTCCTGACAAAAAACCCTTTTATTAAACAAATATGAATTCCTCTCATACACATTCAACAGAGGCCTGGCAAACAATCCTTCAAAGGAATATTTATGACCACAGACCTTATCTAGCTTGGAAAGCTGCTATGTCAATATTTTCCAAATGAGATGCTGTGCAAGGAAAAGCTGGGCACAGAGTCTCTGAGATTCGCGGACAGATCTTCACACTCCTGAAATGAATCTAACGAACAAACAAATTGTTTCCTGCAAAAGCCCCCTCCCCTTTGGCTCCTCTTGTACTGTAGTTCCTATGGTAGGGGCCATTCACTGTCCACCTGTGGCTTTACTCCCAGGTCGACCCTGATTTCTTAGCTGTTCTTTTCTTTTCTTCTGGCGGCTCTGTGCATGCGCACACTGGGATCAGGCTCCAGTTGTTCCTCTGCCTCACTGCTGTCTACCTCCGTAGCCACCTGATCACTGGCCCCATCTCAGAGCCTTCCCCAGCCTCCAGGACTGGCCCATGTTCCTCCCCAACCTCCTCACTGTCCGATTCTGCTGGCGGCTCTGTGTTAGCAACTCTGGGTTCAGAACCAGTGTTACAACTCTGTAACCAGTGTTTAGAAATAAATGCGGAACAGTGTAATACACCAGACAGTAAAGAGATACGTTGCTTTAACCACAAACAAACTCTAAAACAGTGATAGTAAGAAAATAAATAGTCTTTACTTGGTAGCAGCTAAAATGCTTCTTCCGACCAGTGATACTAACTTCTCAAAATAATAACTGTCCTTCACCAAACACAGAGTTATCTTACGGTGATGCAAAACAAATACTTCAGTCTTCAATCTTCTCAGCTGCAAACAGTAAGAACAGGAATGGAATCGGGGGGAAAAAAGGAATGGACTGAGTTCCTGAGCTTTCTTATATGGTTGAGCTGAGAAGCACAGCCAATCAGATTATACTTAGTTCTTAAAGATACATTTAAAGATACATAATCCTGGCTTATATATATTGGCAACCCAACTTAAGGATGAATATGCTAACACTCTGCTCCGCTGGCTGGCCACAACAGCTCCAGCCTGAAGGTTTGCTTGGATATTTGCTTGTTTGTTGATTCAATTTATGCCGTCCTTCCCTCGATACACGACTCAGAGCGATGTATGCAATTAAAAAACAAAAGCTGCGGAAAATGAAATCTGCAATATAATCAAACACGCTGCGCCTCAGGCAGTTCAGAGACCCGAAGGCCATAAATTCACAACTGGCTGCCACTGAATTCTCATTTTAATACCAGAGACGTATTAGATACATGGGTAATTGGCTGCCTTGCGTTCATTTCCTTTCCGTGTCAAATGTAAATCAAATCATGTTTTGTTTTTCTCCTTGATGGATGGCTTTCTTTTGGGGGGGGAGGAATACAGCTCTCTGCCGAGGAGATGGCATCTCCAAAGTTTTACAGGTAGTCCTTGACTTACGGCCACAATGGAGGTTAATTAAGTACGATTGTTAAAGGAATCTGGCCTCCCCATTGATTTCCTCCTCCTCCTCCTCCCCTTTTCCTCTTCTTCCTCTCCTTCTCTTCCCCTCCTCCCCTTCCCCTTCCTCCTCCTCCTTTTACCTATCCTCCCTTCTCCTCCCTCCTTCTTCTCTTCCCCTTACCTTCTCTTGCATTTCCTTCCGCCTACCCCCCCCCCCCCCCCGAGTCCTGCAGACTCAGGAGAACAATAATTTCCCCTCTGGATTTGCAAACAACAACTGGTACCATTTTGCGACTGGCATTGAAGTGTTAAGTGGTTATGTATGTTGCTGTTAATTTAACCAGGCTGTTCAGGAGAAATTGTCAACATTAAGTCATTTATTAATAACCTCTCTTGCCGGGTGGTAAGATTCTCCCATAGGTTGCCAAGGGGGGCCCAGGGAATTCCTAGCAGGAAAGGTTTCTTTTCCGTGCATGGCGCGCAATGATCTGTGCATGGATCTGCGAGAGCCATTTTCATTTTGGACCAAGTGATGCAAGATTTGGGAGCCCAACTAGATTCATGGAGATTCAGACGAAGGTTCATAACGTGGCCAAGCTCTCTAACTGACCTGAGGCTCAATCAGGCAAGGTTTATACAACCTCCTTCCTACCTCATAGCGTTGTTGTGAAGGGGAAAGGAAGTCACCTGAGAGCAGCAGGCATTTTGCTGTGAAGCCCCTTGAAGGAAAACAGTGGGAAATCAAGATGTTTTTCAGTGTTATCCAATGAGGCAAGGAAGGGTTGCTTCTCAGTATCTGGGATTAAAAGGTATATTTTACCTGAAGCTGGAAGTTATATCAAGAGGGAACATGGCTTGTGATTTGGCAAGATATGCAAAGTAGTTACAATTGATTTGATATAGGCCTGCAAACTGCCTGGAAAACGGCCCAAAAATGGCCCGAAAACTGCCTGAAAAACAGCCCTGAAAACTGCCTGAAAAACAGCCCAAAAAACGGCCCTGAAAACTGCCTGAAAAACAGCCCAAAAACGGCCCTGAAAACTGTCTGAAAAACAGCCCCAAAAGGACCTGAAAAACAGCCCAAAAATGACCTGAAAACTCCCTGAAAAACGGCCCACAAAAGGTCTGAAAACTGCCTGAAAAACGGCCCTGACACATGGTCCAAAAACTGTGAAAAACGGCCCTGAAAACTGCCTTAAAAAGAGCCCCAAAAAACGGCCCTGAAAACTGTCTGAAAAACAGCCCAAAAAGGACCTGAAAACTGTCTGAAAAACAGCCCAAAAAGGACCTGAAAACTGTCTGAAAAACAGCCCAAAAAGGACCTGAAAACTGTCTGAAAAACAGCCCAAAAAGGACCTGAAAACTGCCTGAAAAACGGCCCTGAAAAATGGTCCAAAAAACTGAAAAACGGCCCTGAAAACTGCCTGAAAAACAGCCCAAAAACGGCCCTGAAAACTGTCTGAAAAACAGCCCCAAAAGGACCTGAAAAACAGCCCAAAAATGGCCTGAAAACTCCCTGAAAAACGGCCCACAAAAGGTCTGAAAACTGCTTGAAAAACGGCCCTGACAAATGATCCAAAAACTGTGAAAAACGGCCCTGAAAACTGCCTTAAAAAGAGCCCAAAAAAACGGCCCTGAAAACTGTGTGAAAAACAGCCCAAAAAGGACCTGAAAACTGTCTGAAAAACAGCCCAAAAAGGACCTGAAAACTGTCTGAAAAACAGCCCAAAAAGGACCTGAAAACTGCCTTAAAAAGAGCCCAAAAAACGCCCCTGAAAACTGCCTGAAAAACAGCCCAAAAAACAGTCCTGAAAACTGCCCGAAAAACAGCCCAAAAAACAGTCCTGAAAACTGCCTGGAAAACAGCCCAAAAAACGGCCCTGAAAACTGTCTGAAAAACAGCCCAAAAAGGACCTGAAAACTGCCTGAAAAACGGCCCTGAAAAATGGTCCAAAAAACTGTGAAAAACGGCCCTGAAAACTGCCTGAAAAACAGCCCAAAAAACGGCCCGGAAAACTGCCTGGAAAACAGCCCAAAAAACAGTCCTGAAAACTGCCTGAAAAACAGCCCAAAAAACAGTCCTGAAAACTGCCTGGAAAACAGCCCAAAAAACAGTCCTGAAAACTGTCTGAAAAACAGCCCAAAAAGGACCTGAAAACTGTCTGAAAAACAGCCCAAAAAGGACCTGAAAACTGCCTTAAAAAGAGCCCAAAAAAACGGCCCTGAAAACTGTCTGAAAAACAGCCCAAAAAGGACCTGAAAACTGTCTGAAAAACAGCCCAAAAAGGACCTGAAAACTGTCTGAAAAACAGCCCAAAAAGGACCTGAAAACTGTCTGAAAAACAGCCCAAAAAGGACCTGAAAACTGCCTGAAAAACGGCCCTGAAAAATGGTCCAAAAAACTGAAAAACGGCCCTGAAAACTGCCTGAAAAACAGCCCAAAAACGGCCCTGAAAACTGTCTGAAAAACAGCCCCAAAAGGACCTGAAAAACAGCCCAAAAATGGCCTGAAAACTCCCTGAAAAACGGCCCACAAAAGGTCTGAAAACTGCCTGAAAAACGGCCCACAAAAGGTCTGAAAACTGCCTGAAAAACGGCCCTGACAAATGGTCCAAAAACTGTGAAAAACGGCCCTGAAAACTGCCTTAAAAAGAGCCCAAAAAAACGGCCCTGAAAACTGTGTGAAAAACAGCCCAAAAAGGACCTGAAAACTGTCTGAAAAACAGCCCAAAAAGGACCTGAAAACTGTCTGAAAAACAGCCCAAAAAGGACCTGAAAACTACCTTAAAAAGAGCCCAAAAAACGGCCCTGAAAACTGCCTGAAAAACAGCCCAAAAAACAGTCCTGAAAACTGCCCGAAAAACAGCCCAAAAAACAGTCCTGAAAACTGCCTGGAAAACAGCCCAAAAAACGGCCCTGAAAACTGTCTGAAAAACAGCCCAAAAAGGACCTGAAAACGGCCCTGAAAAATGGTCCAAAAAACTGTGAAAAACGGCCCTGAAAACTGCCTGAAAAACAGCCCAAAAAACGGCCCTGAAAACTGCCTGAAAAACAGCCCAAAAAACGCTCAAGCACCCACGAAAACCAGCTAGCCAGAAACCAGAAGAACAGCTGGTGACGGCCCATGTGCCCACAAAGAGGGCTTTTCATGCCACCTCTGGTACCTGTGCCATAAGTTCGCCACCACAGTTATAAGAGTTTGATGCTGAGGGAAGGCCCCGCAGGAAGATCAGCCTGGTTACCCATCCTGTTAATGCTTTCCCAGAAAACCAGGGGTTAAAGGGGGATTGATCCTTTTATTTGGAAATTCTAGGATGCAATTAAAGCTGAGGAAGACATAGAGATAAATTCCTTGACTTATGACGACAAGTGACCCCAACATTTTAGCAAGAGCGTTGTTAAGTGAGTTTTGCCTCATTTTACATCCTTAGTGTTAGGCCTGGAAGCCATCTTTTGCATTGGGCCTTTATGTCTCCCCTAGTCCTTCTTTTCATTAAACTAGACAGACCCAGTTCCTGCAACCGTTCTTCATATGTTTTAGCCTCCAGTCCCCTAATCATCTTGGTTGCTCTTCTCTGCACTCTTTCTAGAGTCTCCACATCTTTTCTACATTGTGGTGACTAAAACTGAATGCATTTATTAGTGCGAAAAAAAGACTTGGATTTCAGTTCAGTTGTCAAAGTCAATTCTGCTTGGGTCTGATGGTATCTGTGGCAAAACGCTGATGGGTTCTAGAGGTCATTTAGCCCAACCCCTCTTCAACCCAAGACTCTTGCAATCGTCCCATGTCTGAGTGATGGTCCTTCTGCTCAAATCCCTTTCCTGATTATTATTTTTTTGCAATTTGTGTATTGTTGTTGTTAGTTGCGAATCCGTGTCCGACCCATCATGACCCCATGGGCCACCTTCCTCCAGGCCTTCCTGTCCTCTACCATCCTCTGGAGTCCATTTAAGCTCACACCAACTGCTTCAGTGACTCCATCCAGCCACCTCCTTCTCTGCCGTCCCCTTCTTCTTCTTTTGCCCTCCATCTTACCCAGCGTGAGGCTCTTCCCCAGGGAGTCCTTCCTTCCCATTAAACCTTTGAGTTTCATCCTCAGGATCTGGCCTTCTAAAGAGCAACCAGGGTGGATCTCCTCTAGGACCGACCGGTTGGATGGCCTTGCAGTCCAAGGGCCTCAATGCAGGAGTCTTCTCCAGCCCCAGAGTTCAAAGGCCTCCATTCTTTGGCCCTCAGCCTTTCCTATGGTCCAACCTTCACAGCCATCCATTGCAACTGGGAAAACCAGAGCCTTGACTAGACGCCCTTTTGTTGGCAGGGGGATGACTCTGCTTTTTAGGATGCTTGTATATTTGTGTATAACTTGCAGTCATTCACACCATTCTTCCTGCAAAACATCAACTGCCTTGGACTTTGTTACGTTCGTTTTACAATCCTTCCTCTTCATTGCACCATCCTGCCTATCATTCATTGTAGATCCTTGGGCTGGCCAACAGCATGGCATTGTCTGATAAAAACCACATGCACCTTTAAGTCTTCTGCCAACACACCTCTGTTATCACCATAAACAGACCTTTTATATTTAGTCACACAAGGGTGTCAAATAATTAAGGGGAGATTGTACATCTTTACCACTCTGCTCAATGCTGAACAACACGTAACCCTCGACTTACGACCCACCGATGAGCCCAAAATTTCTGTTGGTAAGCAGGACAGTTGCTAAATGGGTTTTGCCCCATTTTACAACCTTTCTTGCCACCGTTGTTAAGTGAATCCTTGCAGTTGTTAAATTACCATAGTAACAATCTGGCTTTCCCATTGACTTTGCTTGTCATTTATTATTATTTTATTTATTTTATTTATTGAATTTATACCCCGCCCTTCTCCAAACGGACCCAGGGCGGCGCACAGGAACATTAAAAACATACAAACATATGAAAACTTTTTCTTTTTAAAAAACTTATTCAACTAAAGGCCTGTGCTAAAACCGAATTAAAATCCCCATTTTAAAACGATCTACGAGTCAGTATTGGAGGCTACGCAAGGCCTGCTAGTTGGAATAGGTGTGTCTTCAGACACTTGCGGAAGAGGCGGAGGTCAGAAATGGTACGGAGTTCAGGGGGCAAGTCGTTCCAAAGGGCTGGTCCCGCCACAGAGAAGGCTCTCCCCCTGGGTGTCGCCAGTCGGCACTGTCCGGCCGACGGCACCCTGAGGAGGCCCTCTCTGTGGGAGCGTATCGGTCTAAGGGATGTCATAAGGTCGCAAGAGGGGATCACGTGGCCCCGGGGCACTGTAAACAGTCGTAAATATGACGACGTGATTATGGGGATGCGGCAAGGGTTGTAAGGCTGAAAAATGGTCATAAGTCGCTTTTTTCAGTGCTGTTGTAACTTTGAACAGTCACTAAATGAACCGCTGTAAGTCGAGGAGTACCTGTAACCATTAGGCACTCCATGTACTCTAATTCATGCCCTGTTTTCATTATAAAGATATTCCTCAACTTACGACTGTAGTTGAACATAGAATTAATGTCGTATGTCATTGCAATTGTAAGAAGAGGCATTGTGTGGCTCCACCTGATTTTTTTTTGGACATTTTTTGTAGCAGTTAAGTGAACATACGGAGCAGTTTTTAAGGATGGTCATTAAATGAATCCGTTTTACCCAGTGGGCATTTTTGGCGGGAAACCAGAAGTACCATATTTTTGGGAGTATAAGACATACCTCCCCACCCCAAAAGGGCGTGGAAATGTTGGTGCGCCTTATACACTAAATACAGCCATTTTTGGTCTCCCAAAGCCCCCAAATCCCACTTTTATGAAAAATGGGTGAAAAACAGGTCATTTTTCACAAAAAGAGTGGCATTTTTGCCTTCTCTCAGCTCCCAGGAAGCACTCTGCAGGCTTCAGCAGGGTAGGGGGAAGGCAAAAAGACCTCCATTTTGCAAAAAACGGCCTGTTTTCTGCCCGTTTTTCCCAAAGATGGGGGCATTTTTTCTTCCCCCAGCCCTGCTGAAGCCTGCAGAGTACTTCTCGGGGCTGGGGAGGACAAAAACTTTTTTTTCTTACTTACCTCTTTGAAATCTTGGTGCGTCTTATACACCGGTGCGTCTTATAGTCCGAAAAATACGGTAATTGGAATTACGATGGGAAGTCATTCCATAGGTCTGTAGAGATCCTCAGTCATCCAGGTCATGGTTGTCCCAAACATGCTTTTTTTTCAGGAGACAACTATACAATGCAATACAACAGCAGAGTTAGAAGGCACCTTGGAGGTCATCTAGTCCAACTCCCTGCCTAGGCAGGAAGCCCTATACCATTTCAGACAAATGGCTATCCAGCATCTTCTTGAAGACTTGTTGTGTTGGGGCATTCACAACTTCTGGAGGCAACTTCTGTTCCTCTGATTCATTGTTCTAACTGTCAGGAAATTTCTCCTCAGTTCTAAGTTGCTCCTTTCCTTGATTAGTTTCCACCCATTGCTTCTTGTTCTGCCTTCAGGTGCTTTGGAGAATAGCTTGACTCCCTCTTCTTTGGGGCAACCCCTGAGATATTGGAAGACTGCTATCATGTCTCCCCTGCTCCTTCTTTTTATTAAACTAGACCTACCCAGTTCCTGCAACCGTTCCTCATATGTTTGAGCCTCCAGTCCCCTAATCATCTTGGTTGCTGTTCTCTGCACTCTTTCTAGAGTCTCCACATCTTTTCTACATCATGGTGACCAAAACTGAATGCCGTATTCCAAGTGATTCAATACAATAATGCAATACAAGACAATAGCAGAGTTGGAAGGGACCTTGTAGGTCATCTAGTCCAACCCCCTGCGTGGGCAGGAACCTTATACCATTTCAGACAAATGGCTATCTAACATCTTCTTAAAGACTTCCAGGGTTGGGGCATTCACAACTTCTGGAGGCAAGCTGTTCCAGAGGTTAATTGTTCTAACTGTCAGGAAATTTCTCTTTAGTTCTAAGTTGCTTCTCTCCTTGATTAGTTTCCACCCATTGCTTCTTGTCCTGCCCCCAGGTGCCTTGGAGAATATTTGACTCCCTCTTCTTTGTGGCAGCCCCTGAGATATTGGAAGACTGCTATCATGTCTCCCCTGGTCCTTCTCTTCATCAAACTAGACATACCCAGTTCCTGCAACCGTTCTTCATATGTTTTAGTCTCCAGTCCCCTAATCATCTTGGTTGCTCTTCTCTGCACTCTTTCCAGAGTCTCCACGTCTTTTCTACATTGTGGTGACCAAAACTGAATGCCGTATTCCAAGTGTGGCCTTACCAAGGCATTATACAGTGGCATTAACACTTCACGTGATCTAGATTCTATCCCTCTGTTTATGCAGCCTAGAACTGTGTTGGCTTTTTTGGCAGCTGGACATTCCAACTGGACTTTCTTATTTTTTCTTTTGAAGATGTTTCGCTTCTTTTGAAGATGTTTCGCTTCTCATCCAAGAAGCTTCTTCCATTCCCTACCATCCTCTAAGAGCTGGGGGGAAAAAACCCCACCTTTGGGACAAAGTCATTACATACCTCGTAAGTTGAGGTATTATGTGGCCAGAATTGGTGGTTTAATTTTTTTTTTTTGCAGATGTTGTTAAGCGAAGAGTTCCTAAGCAAATACTGCGTTCATTAAGGAAATCCATTTTACCCAATGGGTGAAATTTGGCAGAAATGGGATTTGTGTGGTCTTCTTGTTTTGAAAAGTATTTTAACAATTTGTAAACTGCTCAGAGTCTCTGGCAGTCAGATAGTATTTACAGTTAATAAATTATTATGTTTAATATTGCATAGTCGACAAACAAGCCAATGCAGCCCTTGGCTGCATAAGCAGAGGGATAGAATCAAGATCACGTGAAGGGTTAATACCATTTATAAGGCCTTGGGAAGGCCACATAATTTAAAAAAGTTTGTGAGGCTTTAGAAAGAGTGCAGAGAAGAGCAACAAAGATGATTAGGAATCTGGAGGTTAAAACATATGAAGAACGGTTGCAGGAACTGGGTATGTCTAGTTTAATGAAAAGAAGGACTAGGGGAGACATGATAGCAGTCTCAGGGGTTGCCCCAAAGAAGAGAGAGTCAAGCTATTCTCCAAGGCACCTGAGGGTTGAACAAGAAGCAATGGGTGGAAACTAATTAAGGAGAGAAGCAACCAAGAACTGGGGAGAAATTTCCTGACAGTGAGAACAATTAACCAGTGGAACAGAAGTTGCCTCCAGAAGTTGTGGGTGCTTCATCACTGGAGGTCTTCAATTTGCCACTGTATTGTATCTAAAATTCCAGTTATTCCTCTTGGCTCTGTGTCTGTTGTGGGCCGCCAGCTGCCAGCGGAGCTGGTGGGCAACTCGGGCGATGAGGAGGCTGGGGAGGAACTCGGGCCAGTCCTGGATCCCGGGGAAGGCTCTGATGGATGCTCAGCGTCTGATGCCGAGATAGAGCCAGGGCCATCTGGCATTTCCCAGAGTCAGAGATGAGTGAGGAGGAGGAGGAGGAACAGCTGGGGCCTGTTCCAGAATGCGCGTATGCGCAGAGCAGATAGGAGTGGTGAACAATAGAGGGCAAAATGTAGGTGGACAGTGACTGGTCCCTCCCAGGCTGGGGAATACATAGGAGGAAAGGCTAATGGTTTGGTTGTCGCAGACAATCATTGGCGTTTCTGGAAAGTTTGCTCCTTGTGTGTTTCATTTCATTTCATTTCATTATTTCATTTATTCGACTTATTAACCGCGTTAGTCGTGTTTCCTGCGACAAAGACTGCCTTGCCAGAACTTTGTCTATTTCTCTGTTTGAACTGACTTAATTTGCAGCCGGGGAGGTCACAGCCTTGCATTTATCATAACGAGCTGATAAGGATTATTGCTTTAGTTAGGTAACTCCTTGCAGGACTCTTGCCTGGACTTTCTGTCGATGAATCAGTTAATTCCCAATCTTCTTCTTCTTCTTCTTCTTCTTCTTCTTCTTCTTCTTCTTCTTCTTCTTCTTCTTCTTCTTCTTCTTCTTCTTCTTCTTCTTCTTCTTCTTCTTCTTCTTCCTTCTTCTTCTTCTTCTTCTTCTTCTTCTTCTTCTTCTTCTCCCCTCTCTCTCTCTCTCTCTCTCTCTCCCTCCCTCCCTCCCTCCCTCCCTCCCTCCCTCCCTCCCTCCATCCATCTATCTATCTATCTGAAACTGACATAATGATCTCTGGAACTTTAAAATATATTTAAAATATATTGCTCACTGAATTTTAAATATATTTTAAAGTTCCGGAGATCATTATGTCGGTTTCTTTTATAACTACACCTGGAACTCACATTTTTAGGACAATTCACTCTGTCTGTCTGTCTGTCTGTCTGTCTGTCTGTCTGTTTGTCTGTCTGTCTGTCTGTCTGTCTATCTATCTATCTATTTCCCCTAAAATAAGACAGGGTCTTATTTTCTTTTGACCCATAAAATAAGCACTTGGCCTTATTTTCTGGCAGGTCTTATTATTTTTGACCTGTGGGGTGTGTGTTCTGTTAAATACAGCCTGTTGTGCCTTAAAACGGCTTCTACCGTACTGCCGTAAAATGGCTTCTACTGTGCAGCGCTGTGGAGTTGCCATGGTAACGGCTTCACAGTACTCCACGGGAAGGCTCCCTCTGGTAAGGGGGAAAATCCAACATTAGAAATTACATCTGATCCGGACATTTCCCCCCTATAAATAAATACCTGGCCAACACCGGGTTATCGGCTAGTGTGTAAATCAGTGGTAGTCGACCTGGTCCCTACCGCCCTCTAGTGGGCGTTCCAGCTTTCACGGTAGGCGGTAGGGGTTTTGTCCGATACTGAAGCACTTTCCTTTTTTAAATTTAATTGACTTCCCTACTTTATAAATCCCCGTTCCTGTGGAACCGATGGGCGGTTAGAAAATTTTACTACTAACAGAGATACAAAAGTGGGCGGTCGGTATAAAAAGGTTGACTACCCCTGGTGTAAATAAAGAGGGATTTTTCAGAACACTTTCTTTTCTTTTCCTGTTCCCCTTTCAGAAGTTGGCAGCCGAGTGCGAGAGTGCGGGGTATCCGGGCGTCCTCATCCCATACAAATGTGACCTCTCGGTGGAAGAGGAGATTCTGTCCATGTTCTCCGCCATCAAGACTCTCCATCAAGGTGTTGATGTCTGCATCAACAATGCTGGCTTGGCGCGGCCAGAACCTCTGCTGTCTGGCAAGACCGAGGGCTGGAGAACCATGATAGATGTGAGTAGAGGGGGAAAGAATCTCCAGGGAAGCTTCTCGACCCATCCGCAGAGAGCCCCTTGCTACCCAAATGGTGAGCGGGCCAAGAAACGTAACGTTTCCTCCACGTGAGATGATGTGGTCCTTGACCTCTTCTGCAATCAAATTTGCATTTTGGGATTTCACAGCTCATCCAAGTGGTTGACTGCGTCAACATCATTGGTTTATTTCCTGCGCCTTCTTCTGTCCTGCCTCAACCACCATTCTCCTCTTCCTCTTTCATGTCATTGTTCTCTTCTTTCTCTTCCTCCTCGCTCTTCTCTCCCTCTTCCTTCTCTTCTATCTCGACCACCACCTTCTTTCATGTTGTTTCTTCTTTCTCTTCCTCCTCCCTATTTTTCTTCTGCTGCTGTATCCCAACCACCTCCTCCTCCTCTTTTTCCATATATTTTTTCTCTTCTTTTTCATTGTTCTTCTTGTCCTCCTCCTCCCTCTCCTCGTCCATCTCAACCTCCTCCTCGTACTTTCTCCTCCTTTGCCTTTTCCTCCATCTCAACCTCAAAATTGTGCTTTCTCGTCCTCCTTTCTTCTCCATCTCAACCTTCTTGTGCTTTCCCCTCCTTCTTCTTATTGTCCATCTCAACCTCAATATCCATCTTGCTCCTTCTCCTCTTTCTCCTTCTCCTTCCCTTTCTTCTCTATCTCAACCTCAACTTTCTTCTTGCGCCTCCTCCTCCTCCTTCCCTTCTCTATCTCAACCTCCTTCTTGTGCCTTCTCCTCTTTCTTTCTCCTTCTCCTTCCCTTTCTTCTCTATCTCAACCTCCTTGCATCTTCTCCTTCTCCTCCTTCTCCTTCTTTCCCTTCTGTATCTCAACCTCAACCACCTTCTTGCATCTTCTCCTTCCCTTTCTTCCCCTTCCCCTTCTCTATCTCAACCTCAACCTCTTCCTTGCGTCTTCTCCTTCCCTTTCTTCTCTGTCTCAACCTCAGCCTTGTGCCTTCTCCTTCTCTTCTTCCTTCTCTTTCTCCTTCCCTTCTGTATCTCAACCTCCTTCTTGCACCTTCTCCTCCTCCTCCTCCTCCTCCTTCCCCTTCTCTATCTCAACCTCAACCTCTTCCTTGCGACCTCCTTCCCTTTCTTCTCTGTCTCAACCTCAACCTCTTCCTTGCGACCTCCTTCCCTTTCTTCTCTGTCTCAACCTCAACCTTGTGCCTTCTCCTTCTCTTCTTCCTTCTCTTTCTCCTTCCCTTCTCTATCTCAACGTCCTTCTTGGCCTTCTCCTCCTCCTCCTCCTTCCCCTTCTTTATCTCAACCTCAACCTCTTCCTTGCATCTTCTCCTTCCCTGTCTTCTCTATCTCAACCTCAACCTTGTGCCTTCTCCTTCTCCTCTTCCTCCTTCCCTTCTCTATCTCAACGTCCTTCTTGCGCCTTCTCCTCCTCCTCCTCCTCCTTCCCCTTCTCTATCTCAACCTCAACCTCTTCCTTGCGTCTTCTCCTTCCCTCTCTTCTCTGTCTCAACCTCTGTCTTGTGCTTCCTTTTCTTCCTCCTCCTCCTCCTCCTCCTCCTCCTCCTCCTCCTTCTAAACCTCCTTGTGCTTCTCCTCCTCCTCCTCCTTCCCCTTCTCTATCTCAACCTCAACCTCTTCCTTGCATCTTCTCCTCCCCTCTCTTCTCTGTCTCAACCTCTGTCTTGTGCTTCCTTTTCTTCTTCCTCCTCCTCCTCCTCCTCCTTCTCCTTCTAAACCTCCTTGTGCTTCTCCTCCTCCTCCTCTTCCTCCCTGGAAGGAGGCCGTAGTAAAGCTGTGCTTGTTCATTTGAGCTTTAGTGTACAAATTATTTACCTCGGAGGTCAGTGACCTCTCCCGGTGTTTGCTCCTTTGAGCAATGGCATAAGCATCCAAACTGCCCCTCCCCCCACCCCAGCATCTCAGATCATCACCAGGTTGCACGGCACTTTGACCTTTAAGAAAAAATAAAAATCTTGCACGGTTTTTGCATTTATTATTATTTTTGCACCCACCTCTTTTGGGCATCCAGAATCTTGTTAGATTAGTTCTTCGCGCCTATTTTTGCCCATTTATTTCAACACGACCTTTATAGTTATCAGATAAAACCCAACCTTTTATTACGGTCATTAACCAGCAGAAAGCAAACACAATTATGGAGCTAAGATGAAAGGAAAAGCAGCAAAATAATTGAAAGCAGATCAGCATAAGAAACTCATTTTCATTAAAAGAAAATTTGATGGGAACCGTATATACGGGAGTTCTCAATAGGGGCCCACAGGGGCTGTTCTGGACAGCCTGAAAAATTAGGTACAGGGCTAGGAATTGCGAATGTATTTAAATTCAAAGCCCCTGATTGATTTTTTTCCCAGCCTTCTTCTCTTCCTTGTTTTTTTTCCAGGTCAATATCTTAGCGGTCAGCATCTGCACACGGGAAGCTTACCAATCCATGAAGGAAAGAAACATTGACGATGGACACATCATCAACATTAACAGGTGGGGAAGTCGCACCAGTGAACATTCGAATAGAATAGAATAGAATAGAATAGAATAGAGATTGGAATGGAATAGAATAGAATCGAGATTGGAATAGAATAGAATCGAGATTGGAATAGAATAGAATAGAATAGAATAGAATCGAGATTGGAATAGAATAGAATAGAATCGAGATTGGAATAGAATAGAAAAGAGATTGGAATAGAATAGAATAGAATAGAATAGAATAGAATAGAGATTGGAATAGAATAGAATAGAATAGAATCGAGATTGGAATAGAATAGAATAGAATCGAGATTGGAATAGAATAGAATAGAATAGAATCGAGATTGGAATAGAATAGAATCGAGATTGGAATAGAATAGAATAGAAAAGAGATTGGAATAGAATAGAATAGAATAGAATAGAATAGAGATTGGAATAGAGATTGGAATAGAGATTGGAATAGAGATTGGAATAGAATAGAATAGAATAGAGATTGGAATAGAATAGAATAGAATAGAATAGAAATTGGAATAGAATAGAATAGAGAATAGAATAGAATAGAATAACAGAGTTGGAAGGGACCTTGGAGGTCTTCTAGTTCAACCCCCTGCTTAGGCAGGAAATCCTAAACCACTTCAGACAAATGGTTATCCAACATCTTCTTAAAGACTTCCATTGTTGGAGCATTCACAACTTCTGGAGGCAAAATTGTTCCACTGATTAATTGTTCTCACTGTCAGGAAATGTCTTCTTAGTTTCTAGATTACTTCTCTCGATTAATTTCCACCCTTATCTTCTTGTCCTACCTTCAGGTGCTTTGGAAAATAGCTTGACTTCTTCTTCTTTGGGGCAGCCCCTGAGATATTGGAAGACTGCTATCATGTCTCCCCTGGGCCTTCTTTTCATTAAACTAGACATACCCAGTTCCAGCATCCATTCTTCATATGTTTTAGCCTCCGGTCCCCTAATCATCTCCTCTGCACTCTTTCTAAAGTCTCCACATCTTTTTTACATAATGGCGGCCAAAACTGGATGCAGTATTTATTTATTACTTATTTACTATTTATTATTATTTTTATTTATTGAATTTATATTGCCACTTATTTGCCCATGGCAACTCAAGGCGGCTTACAGAATATAAAACCACAATAAGACTAATACAAAGAAACAAACCAATTTATGTAAAAAATATATAATAAAATGTACTAATTTATTTAGTTATTTTCTACCATATCCATCCCATCCCATCCATACCTATCTGTCTGTCTGTGTCTCTGTCTGTCCTTCCATATCCCATCCCATCCATGTCTGTTCGTCTGTCTATCCATATATATCCCACCCATCCCATCCATACCTATCTGTCTGTCTGTCTGTTTTTCTGTCTGTCTGTCTGTCTGTCTGTCTATCCATATCCATCCCATCCCATCCATACCTATCTATCTGTCTGTTGGTCTGTGCCTCTATCTGTCTATCCATATCCATCCCATCCCATCCATGTCTGTCTGTCTATCTGTCTCCCTATCCATATAGATCCCACCCATCCGATCCCATCCATACCCAACTATCTGTCTGTCTATTTTTCTGTCTGTCTGTCTGTCTGTCTGTCCATATCCATCCCTTAGAACAACTACGGACGTCCGCGCCTTCCGCCAGAAATTAAAGACTCTCTTGTTTCATCAGGCCGGTTTGGCCTAAGCTATTTACCTAGCCTACAGTCTGTACCTTAAATTGTTTTAATTGGGTTTTAGATGGGGTTAATGTTTTAATACTTTTAAATTTTTAGCACAGGGATAATTTATTTAATTCGGTTTTAATTATTTATATTTGTGATACTATGTGGTTTTTAATTTCCTGTGCACCGCCCTGGATCCCTTTGGGGAGAGGCTGCGGTTATATAAATCCAACTAATAAATAAATAAATAAATAAAATAAATCCCAACCATGTCTGTCGGTCTGTCTATCCATATATATCCATCCCATCCATCCCTGTCTGTCTGTTTTTCTGTCTGTCTGTCTGTCTATCCATATCCATCCCATCCCATCCATGTCTGTGTCTGTCTGTCTATATCCCACCCATCCAATCCCATCCATACCCAACTATCTGTCTGTTTATTTTTCTGTCTCTCTGTCTGTCTCTCTGTCCATATCCATCCCTTGCCCATCCCATCCCATCTATGTCTGTCTGTCTGTCTCTGTCTGTCTGTCTGTCTGTCTGCCTATCCATATCCATCCCATCCCTGTCTGTGTATATATGCAATGTGTGTGCGTGTGTGTATGTGTGTGTGTGTGTATCAATCATTGTTCCACAACACCCTGTTAGGGCCCCAATTAAGGGAGGAAGCACACTGCTTTCCTTTTCTGCCTTTCGGCTCATCACCAGAGACCATCTAGACAGAAAGCTATGAGTTCCGTTGCGTGATTTTTTAAATATGTTTGTTAGTCTCCCTGATTTATTTATTGATCAGCTCATAAACCATATATATATATGTGTGTGTGTGTGTGTGTGTGTTGGTTTTATGAGCTGATCAATAAATTAAATTAGAGAGAGACCAGGATAGATCTATTTCGAGCTTATTAGCTCTCATCAGCTGGCCATACCCCTTACTGGGATTCGAACCGGGGCTATGTTGCATGCAAGGCAAGAAGCCTAGCCCTTAAGCCAAGTCAGTTCCCCTTATTGCATCAGCTTATGTGTGTGTGTGTGTTAGTTTTATGAGCTGATCAATAAATTTAAATTTGAGAGACCAAGATAGATCTATTTCGAGCTTATTAGCTCTCATCAGTTGGCCACATCCCACTGAGATTCAAACCGGGGCTGCAATGCATCCAAGGCAAAAGCCTAGCAATACAGCCTAACCGGCTCTACCCATTGCATCAGCTAAGACAAAATTTACACAACGTAACTCATGGTTCTCTGTCTAGATGGTCTCTGGTGATGAGCCGAAAGGCAGAGAGGGAAACAGTATGTCTCCTCCCTTAATGGGGCCCTAACAGGAAGTTGTGAAAACAATTATCTATATCTATATCTATATTTATATATATATATATAATTGTTTCACTTAACTTATATTTCACTCAACAACTGCAGCAATTCTCTTAACAACTATGACAAAATAAGGTCATAAAATGGGGGCACAACTCCCTTGCTTAGCCACAGAAATCGTGGGCTCAATTGTGGTCGTAGGTTGAGGACTACCTATACTGAATATTTCCCCCTTCTTCTGCCTTTCATTCCTTTTGCACCCCCACCCCCACCCCCTCCGCATTGTGTGTCCAGCATGAGTGGTCACAGGGTCGTCCAGGAGTCGGTTGTACACTTTTACAGCGCCACAAAATATGCGGTCACGGCTTTAACCGAAGGGCTTCGTCAGGAACTACGGGAAGCCAAGACCCACATACGAGCCACGGTGAGTAACTCTGATTGGACTCTTTGGCTTGTCTGAAGTCCTCGGGGCGGTGTACAGGTAAAATTAAAAACTACTAAAAACACAACAATAGATACAAAGTTAAAATCAAATTAAATAACCCTGTACAAATTTATAAACATTTAAAACTAAACCCATAAAACCGAATAAAATAATTTAAATTACAGACTGGGGCGAGAAGCATAAGTTAGGCCAAGCCGGCTTGATGGAACAGGTGAGTTTTAAGTTTCTGGCGGAAGGAGCGGAGGTCCGTGGTGAACCGACTTCCCCCACGTGCGCATGCGCTGCCTGTTCCCCCCCCCCCCCGCTCCTCCTCTATGCCAGCCGGTCCGCAGAATTTTTTTTGAAATGAAACCGGTCCCTGGTGCAAAAAAGGTTGGGGACCCCTGGTCTACAGTAGCATTTCTTGACCCTGGCCACTTTAAGATAGTTGGACTTCAACTAGTAAAAGAAGTTGGCAATAAACTGTAAATTGTGATTGTTGGTTACTCTGGGTTCAGAACCAGTGTTAGCAAATAAATGCGGAAAAGTGTAATTCACCAGACAGTAAAGAGATACGTTGCTGTAACCACAAACAAACTCTAAAACAGTGATAGTAAGAAAATAAATAGTCTTTACTTTGAAGCAACTAAAATGCTTCTTCCGACTAACTTCTCAAACAAATAACAGTCCTTCACCAAACAGAGTTATCTTACAGTGATGCAAAACAAATCCTCCTCCTTCTTCAATATTCAGCTTCAGCTCCTCAAACGGCAAACAGTAAGCACAGGAAAACGACAGGAATCAAATGGAATCAGAAAAAGGAACGGACTGTGATTCTGAGCTTGCTTTATGGTAGAGCTGAGACTCACAGCCAATCAGAATTCAAACACAGTTCTTAAAGCTACATAACTCCTTAAGAACATAGGCTCATATATATTGTCAACTCAATATAAGGCTGAATATCCTAACAGTGATTCTGGAAAAAGACCAAAACAAATTAATAATTTTGTTTATTTAGAATTCATTATAGGCGTAATACAATTTAAAGTGGAATGAGGATGGGCATAAACAGTAAAAGATTTTTAGTTAACTATTAAGGAACGGTAATGGATATTGTTTAATAAAAGGGGGGGGGATTGTTAGAAATAGTATGAATTGACTTTTATGTAGAACACGCTCCTAAGGTGCGATGTTGGAGGCTTTTGGAAATAGTCAAGGAATGCCATTATGTGGTTATGTTTACAAGTGTGAATTATCTGAGGAAAAAGCACGTCTAAATAATTGGGGCTAAAGGAGAATTGTGGTGTAATGATATTAAGATATATAATGCATTTTTGATTTAAAGTGTATAAGTTAATGTGATTTATAAGTAATGATGGTGGAACACCGCTCCTGCGCGAGCTGCATTGGCTGCCTGTCGTCTTTCGGGTGCGCTTCAAGGTGTTGGTCATCATCTTCAAAGCGCTCCATGGCACGGGACCTAGCTATCTGCGGGATCGCATCCTGCCCCATACATCCCTGCAGTCGATCCGCTCCCACAGAGAGGGACTTCTCCGGGTGCCGTCCACCAGGCTATGCCAGCAGGCGACGTCCAGGGGAAGGGCCTTCTCTGTGGCGGGCCCGACCCTCTGGAACGACCTTCCCCCCCGAAATTAGAACAACCACGGACCTCTGCTCCTTCTGTCAAAAATTAAAAACACATTTCTTCTGCTTGGCCGGCCTGGGATAGCTTAACTGTTTGTAGGGTTTTTTAGGGGTTTGTCTTAGTTTTAACATGGGATTTTAGCGCAGGGTTTTAGTTTAATTCTGTTTAATACTGTATTGTTTATGGTTTTATATGTATTTTTAATTTCCCTGTGCCCCGCCTCGAGTCCCTTTGGGGAGAGAGAGCGGGTTATAAATTAAATTATTAAATTATTAATTATTATTAAGAAATGCACGAGAGCTATATATGTAACCCAATCGACACGCTTTCTACAGGATGTAATGAAGGATGATTTTTTAAAATTTCTGTTTAATTAAAAATAAAAAACGTTTTATTAAAAATAAAAGATGGGTGGACTTCAACCCCCAAACCTCCTCCTTCTCCTCCTCTGATTCGGCTGTTAGAGGGGCAGGTGGCTGACAGGGCACAACGTATATATTGTGCATATCTGTTGTGGCCCAGCCGACTCCGGATGAGCTGCTGATGGACTCCTCTAGTGAGGAGTCCTATGAGTCTGCCCTGAAGGAGGAGGGAGACCTTGAGGAAGCAGAGAATTTGGTTGGCCACCAGGGGGTGCCTGGGTCATGGAGCAGTGGGGAGGATCAGGGGCAGTTTGTCCCTGATGCTAGATTACGCAGGGCTGAGAAAAGGAGGCAACAGTTATATAAGAGGCAAGCTCGTAAGCCCTGATGAGCACCAGCTGGTTGCTGAGTGGCCCCTCCCAAAAGAGCTTATAGGGAAGGCTTTGGGAGAGGTCATTTGCAGGAAACAACAGTTACAACTCCTCATTGGAATTCTCTAGTCGTTCGCCTCTGCAATTTTCTGTATTTGTTACGTGAGTTAGGGCTCGCAGCCAAGGAGATAGTGACAAACAGCCAAGCTTGTGTGTGTTCGTCTGTGGGGCAGAATACATATCTATGTGCATTAGGATGCCGTTTTTGTTTTTTTCCTGTTTTATTCCTGTTTTTTTTCTTTCTTTAGTGTATTTCTCCAGGTCTGGTTGAGACCGGATTCGCTTTTAAACTGCATGATAATGATCCAGAACGCGCTGCGGCCACATATGAGAGCATTAGGGTAAGAAAAAAAAACCCGAACAGCTACAGAGGGGTGATGTTAGTTAACAGAAATGTAAGATTGTTTGTATTTGGGGTTCGGGATAGGCACGTTCAACTTCTGGGCAGGGCACCCCCAAATTGGAGGGATTCTGAGGGTGGCAGGAGAAACATCCCTATAATTCAATCTAAATTTATTCACAATTCATTGGGTTTATATAATTATAGGTAGCCCTGGACTTACAACCATTGGTTTAGTAGCCCTTAGGAGGTTTGCAGAGTGCTCCTGGGGAGGTGGGGGGCCAAAAACGAGCAAAAAAGTCTTGTTTTTTGGAAAAACGGGCCCATTTTTTTTCCAGCAAAAGGACATTGATAGCCTTTAGGAGGCTTATAGAGTGCTCCTGGGGGCTGGACGGTGAGCAAAATTGAGCAAAAAACGGCCCGTTTTTTGCTCATTTCTGCCCTCCCCAGCCCCTAGGAGCCCTCTGGAAGCCTCCTAAAAGCCATGCACGGCCATTTTGGTGAAGAGGGCGGGGTTTCAGGAGGCAAAAAAATGCTGTATTCAGTGTATAAGATGCACCCAGATTTTCAGCCTCCTTTTTGAGGGAAAAAACTCTGTCTTATACGGTACTTGTGTGGGCCTCCCACCAGAGTCTTAAAAGGGTTCATAGCAGCAATGAATCAGCCTCATTGCATCAGCCTTGCCTTAAATTGCATCAGCTTACTGATTACAGCTTACAACCTTTCATCAGCTGGCAGCTATTAAATCCTCATTACCTGACATGCCTCAAACATCATTGTACATACCATATTTTTCGGCGTATAAGACGCATCTTTTTCCCTCAAAAAAGAGGGTGAAAATCTGGGTGCGTCTTATACACTGAATATAGCATTTTTGGCCTCCTGAAACCCCGCCCCCTTCACCAAAATGGCCCTGCATAGCTTTTATTTAGGAGGCTTCCAGAGTGCTCCTGGGGGCTGTGGAGGGCAGAAATGAGTGAAAAACGGGCCGTTTTTGGCTCATTCTTGCCCCCCAGGAGCACTCTACAAGCCACCTAAAGTCTCTTCATGCCCCTTTTTTGGACAAAAAAACAGGCCACTTTTGAGAGGTCTGCAGAGTACAAAACCTTTTTTTTTTTTTTAATTGTCTCTTCAAAATCTTGGTGCGTCTTATACTCCGACAAATACGGTATTCCTTTTGTTTCCGTGTGAGAGAACCAGTTGTATTTGAGAGAGATTATTGGCATATGCAGATGTGAGGTTGATTTTATAAATGGGTTAGCCAAGATTTAACTTCAAGGTAATCTGCCAAGAAATCCATAATCTGAGTAGACCTTTGCACTTCCTGCCCCTGCCTTCCTTTTCAGCAACCTCTGTTCTTAGCAAGGGCAACCTCAACATTCATCAGCAATTTCAGGAGAGAGAAAAAAACCCTTCAGTTTTGCTGTTATTGAATTGGATCGATGCAAAAGGGGAAATCAATTAATGTTGCAATCAATTTTATAAGCCTTTAGTTAGAAGGCAATCATTCAGTTAATATAAATTTAGTATTTTTGTCCTCTCCTTTTTTGGTGAGCGACTTCTGGCAGAAATGTACCTGTTTTTGTTTCACATGTGCAAGTGTGTCACACACTTGGGGTTGTGTTTGCTTACTTTATTTCTGTTCTATCTATCATAATACCTTGACAGGTATTACAAATAAAATACACCCTCTCAAATGCAGGAAACCATTAAAAAAATCACCAAATATTATTTTCAGAAAGTTTTTAAAAACCCTTTGGAAAAAGTATAGTTTTAATGCCTTTAACAACATTGAGTGGATTGCAAAACTACTCTGTCCCGGAATGAATACTGAGTATTATATCTAACTTGGCTAAACGTCCGAGATCTTTGGACTATTTTGGCAAACCGAGATGAAGCCTGAGTAATGCGGGGTGAGAATTGTGGGCCTTTCTAGACTTCTTGACTCCATCTTACCCTCTAACCCTGGATAGAGAGCTGATTGTGCTTCCATATTCCTGAACTCTGGGGCACTTTAAGGTAATTCTGGACTCTGAACGGTGAGGTCACGCTGGAAGAGTGAGTGGGAAAGTAGATGGTATAGTACAATGTTCCACAAGCTGGATAATTTTAAGCTACGTGGAGTTTGACTCCCAAAATCCCCCAGCCAGTGTGCTTAAAGTTGAGTGAACTATAACTCCCAGAATCCCCCAGCCGGTGTGCTTAAAGTTGATTGAACGATAACTCCCAGAATCCCCCAGCCAGTGTGCTTAAAGTTGATTGAACAAAAACTCCCAGAATCCCCCAGCCGGTGTGCTTAAAGTTGAGTGAACAATAACTCCCAGAATCCCCCTGCCAGTGTGCTTAAAGTTGAGTGAACTATAATTCCCAGAATCCCCCAGTCAGTGTGCTTAAGGTTGCGTGAACTATAACTCCCCGAATCCCTCTGCCAGTGTGCTTAAAGTTGATTGAACAAAAACTTCCAGAATCCCCCAGCCAGTGTGCTTAAGGTTGAATGGACTATAACTCCCAGAAACTACCTGCCAGAGTGCTTAAAGTTGATTGAACAATAACTCCCAGAATCCCCCAGCCAGTGTGCTTAAGGTTGAGTGAACTATAACTCCCAGAATCCCCCAGCCAGTGTGCTTAAGGTTGAGTGAACTATAACTCCCAGAATCCCCCAGTCAGTGTGCTTAAGGTTGAGTGAACTATAACTCCCAGAATCCCTCTGCCAGTGTGCTTAAGGTTGAGTGAACTATAACTCCCAGAATCCCCCAGCCAGTGTGCTTAAGGTTGAGTGAACTATCCCCCAGAATCCCTCTGCCAGTGTGCTTAAGGTTGAGTGAACTATAACTCCCAGAATCCCCGTCACTGTGCTTAAAGTTGATTGAACAATAACTCCCAGAATCCCTCTGCCAGTGTGCTTAAGGTTGAGTGAACTATAACTCCCAGAATCCCCCAGCCAGTGTGCTTAAGGTTGAGTGAACTATAACTCCCAGAATCCCCCAGTCAGTGTGCTTAAGGTTGAGTGAACTATAACTCCCAGAATCCCTCTGCCAGTGTGCTTAAGGTTGAGTGAACTATAACTCCCAGAATCCCCCAGCCAGTGTGCTTAAGGTTGAGTGAACTATAACTCCCAGAATCCCTCTGCCAGTTTGCTTAAAGTTGATTGAACAAAAACTTCCAGAATCCCCCAGCCAGTGTGCTTAAGGTTGAATGGACTATAATTCCCAGAAACTACCTGCCAGAGTGCTTAAAGTTGATTGAACAATAACTCCCAGAATCCCCCAGGCAGTGTGCTTAAGGTTGAGTGAACTATAACTCCCAGAATCCCTCTGCCAGTGTGCTTAAGGTTGAGTGAACTATAACTCCCAGAATCCCCCAGCCAGTGTGCTTAAGGTTGAGTGAACTATAACTCCCAGAATCCCCCAGTCAGTGTGCTTAAGGTTGAGTGAACTATAACTCCCAGAATCCCTCTGCCAGTGTGCTTAAAGTTGATTGAACAAAAACTTCCAGAATCCCCCAGCCAGTGTGCTTAAGGTTGAATGGACTATAACTCCCAGAAACTACCTGCCAGAGTGCTTAAAGTTGATTGAACAATAACTCCCAGAATCCCCCAGCCAGTGTGCTTAAAGTTGAATGGACTATAACTCCCAGAAACTACCTGCCAGCGTGCTTAAAGGTGATTGAACGATATCTCCCAGAATCCCCCTGCCAGTGTGCTTAAGGTTGATTGAACAATAACTCCCAGAATCCCCCTGCCAGTGTGCTTAAAGTTGAATGGACTATAACTCCCAGAAACTACCTGCCAGTGTGCTTAAGGTTGATTGAACAATAACTCCCAGAATCCCCCTGCCAGTGTGCTTAAAGTTGAGAGAACTATAACTCCCAGAATCCCCCAGTCAGTGTGCTTAAAGTTGATTGAACAATAACTCCCAGAATCCCCCAGCCAGTGTGCTTAATATTGATTGAACAATAACTCCCAGAATCCCCCAGCCAGTGTGCTTAAAGTTGATTGAACGATATCTCCCAGAATCCCCCAGCCAGTGTGCTTAAGGTTGATTGAACAATAACTCCCAGAATCCCCCAGTCAGTGTGCTTAAAGTTGAGAGAACTATAACTCCCAGAATCCCCCAGCCAGTGTGCTTAAGGTTGAATGGACTATAACTCCCAGAAACTACCTGCCAGTGTGCTTAATATTGATTGAACAATAACTCCCAGAATCCCCCAGCCAGTGTGCTTAAAGTTGAATGGACTATAACTCCCAGAAACTACCTGCCAGTGTGCTTAAAGGTGATTGAACAATAACTCCCAGAATCCTCCAGCTACTGTAGTGTGCTTAAAGTTGAGTGAACGATAACTCCCAGAATCTCCCAGCCGGTGTGCTTAAAGTTGATTGAACAAAATCTCCCAGAATCCCCCAGCCAGTGTGCTTAAGGATGATTGAACTATAACTTCCAGAATCCCCCAGCAGGTGTGCTTAAAGTTGATTGAACAATAACTCCCAGAATCCCCCTGCCAGTGTGCTTGAAGATGTGTGCAGTTCAATTCCCAGAATCCCCCTGTCAGTTTGCTTAAAGTTGCATTAACTTCAAATCCCAGAATCCCCCAGCCTGCATGTTTATGGAGATTCTCAGTCCTCCAGGTCATGATGGTCCCAGAGGTGCTTTTTTCCCCACGAGGCAACTGGACTTTTCTTGTTTTTTCTTTTTGAAACACCGGAAATGTTTAAGAAGAGACTGGACAACTATTTGTCTGGAATGGTAGAGGGCCGTGATGGCGAACCTACGGCATGCGTGCCACAGATGGCACACAGAGCCATGTTTCCTGGCATGACTCCGGTGCACCAGCCAGATGATTTTCAGCCTTCCGGTGGGCTGGGCCATTTCTGCCCTCCCCAGGCTTCAGGAAAGCCTCCGGAGTCTGGGGAGGGCAAAAAACAGGGCGCAAGTTGGGGAGGGTCATCGGCACATGCGCAGGTGGGAGGGCACGCATGCGTGTGTTTACGCATGCAACAGCATGCCCCCCAGTGGTGGGTTTCAAAAATTTTTAGAACCTCTTCTGTAGGTGTGGCCTGCTTTGTGGGAGTGGCTTGCTGGCCATGTGACCGGGTAGGAGTGGCTTGCCAGCCAGGTGACCGAGTGGGAGTGGCTTGGCAGTCACGTGACTGGGAGGGCGTGGCCAACTTGTAAAATGTGGTAAAACTCACTTAACAACGCTCTTGCTTAGCAACCAAAATGTTTGCCTCAGGGACTCTGGCATTTGAAGCACGCAAGTCTTCAAGCTGTCAACTTACAAGACCCTTTGCGCCCCTAACCCTTTAGAAAAAAAACCCCAGGGGTGTTCAAAGTTGACAGCTTTAAGACTTGTGGACTTCAGCTCCCAGAATTCCTCCTCTCGCTTTTCCTCTTGATAATGGGCGGACGGGCAGGGGGAGGGAGCTGGAACCGGTTCTAAACGGCCCTGTGGATTTGTGGAACCTCTTCTATAGAAGAGGTTAGAACTGGCAGGAACCCAGCCCTGATGCGCACGCACAGTTTGGGCTCCCCTTTAGAAAAAAGATTAGCCATCACTGGTATAGGGCGTCCTGCCTGATCAGGAGGTTGGACTAGAAGACCTCCAAGGTCCCTTCCAATTCCAATATTCTATTATTGCATTCTGTTTCTCTTTCTTCCTTTAGTGTCTAAAAGCTGAAGATATGGCCAACGCTGTCATATATGTTCTCAGCGCCCCACCTCATGTACAGGTAAGACCGTGGAGTTTCTGAATAGATAGATAGATAGATAGATAGATAGATAGATAGATAGATAGATAGATAGATAGATAGATAGATAGATAGATAGATAGATAGATAGATAGATAGATAGAGGTAATTGTTTCACAACAACCTGTTATTAGGCCCCAATTAAGGGAGGAGACATACTGTTTCCTTTCCTGCCTTTCGGCTCATCACCAGAGACCATCTAGACAGCAAGCCAAGAATTACGTTGTGTAATTTTTTTAGATATGTGTGTTAGTTTTATGAGCTGGCGACACCCAGGGGGAGAGCCTTCTCCGTGGGAGCGCCTGTCCTCTGGAACGAATTGCCCCCGGAATTAAGAACTATCCCTTACTTAAGCACCTTCCGCCGTGCTCTCAAAACCTTTTTCTTCCAACAAGCCGGGCTGGCATAAAACATGATTTTTAAATTACAATTTTTTATTAATTTTAATCAGGGTTGGTTGGGTTTTTTCATTTTTAGGCCAAATTATTTAATATCTCTTTTAAAATCTTTTTAAACTTTTATATATTTGTTTTACTCTGGCTGTACACCGCCCTGAGTCCTTCGGGAGTAGGGCGGTATAAAAAAACCAATAAAACCTAAACCTAAACCTAATCCTGTGCATAATGTTGGTGTGCTTCTGTCAGGTTTCTATGACTACAGACAGGGGAGTTGAAGTAGTTGAGGGATTTGAAGGAGTTGAAGGGAGAGAATGAAGATCACGTGAAGTGTTAATACCACTTTATAAGGCCTTGGGAAGGCCACACTTGGAATACGGCATCCAGTTTTGGTTGCCACGATGTAGAAAAGATGTGGAGACTCTAGAAAGAGTGCAGAGAAGAGCAACAAAGAGGATGAGGGGACTGGAGGCTAAAACATACGAAGAACGGTTGCAGGAACTGGGTATGTCTAGTTTAATAAAAAGAAGGACCAGGGGAGACATGATAGCAGTGTTCCGATATCTCAGGGGTTGCCACAAAGAAGAGGGAGTCAAGCTATTCTCCAAAGCAGCTGAGGGCAGAACAAGAAGCAATGGGTGGAAACTAATCAAGGAGAGAAGCAACTTAGAACTGAGGAGAAATTTCCTGACAGTTAGAACAATTAATCAGTGGAACAGAAGTTGCCTCCAGAAATTGTGAATGCCCCAACATTGCAAGTCTTCAAGAAGATGTTGGATAGCCATTTGTCCGAAATGGTATAGGGCTTCCTGCCTAGGCAGGGAGTTGGACTAGATGACCTCCAAGGTCCCTTCCAACTGTGCTATTGTATTGTATTGTATTGAAGTCCAGAAGTCTTAAAAGTTTTAAGCCAAATTTGGAGACCCCTACCTTCAGTCTCCAACAGGTTTAGTGAGTGCTGGGATCCTTTGTTAAAGAAGCCCGAAAAGAAGATCCCAGGAGTGACCGCCACTTCTGTCGGATCCTTGAAATTTGTTGGAGGTAGTCCTCGACTTACAACAGTTCACTTCATGACCAAAGTTACAACGGCACTGAAAAAAATGACCTGAGACCAATTTTCACACTAATGATACTTGCAGCATCCCCATGGTCACGTGACTACATTCGGATGCTCGACAACTGACTCACATCTATGATGGTTCCAGTATCTTGGAATCCCATGATCCCCTTTTTGTGACCGGATGGGGAAAACCGGATTTGCTTAACAAGCGTGTGGCTAATTTAAGAGTTGCAGTGATTTGATTAACAAATCGGGAGGGAGCAGTCCTAAAAATGAGGGCGAAATTCCCTTAACAAATTTCCTCACTTGGCAATGTCAATTTTGGGGGGCCCTGTGGTTTAATATATCCCAATAAAGAGGAACACAGAACAAACCACAAGCAGTAAATCTTACTTTGAGATTCACATGTTTATTTCATGAGCAATTTGGAACCTGAATAGCCAACATAGCAGTTCAATTGCACAACAGAACTTACATTATTAAACCACTAGCTGTACCCGGCCACGCATCGCTGTGGCCCAGTCTGGTTAAATGGCCAACCAATCTGTGTGTAGATCTACACCTGCACACATACACACAACCACCGTATAACCCCCAACCTACCTACCTACTGTATTTCTTCCTCTCTCCCTCTACCTACCTATCTACCTACCTACCTCCTACCTACCTACCTACTGTATTTCTCCCTCTCTATCCCTCTACCTACCTACTTGCTATATTTCTCCCTATCTATCTATCCCTCTACCTACCTACCTACTGTATTTCTCTCTCTCTATCTATCCCTCTACCTACCTACCTACCTACCTACCTACCTACCTACCTACCTACCTCCAGTATTTCTCCCTCTCTATCTATCCCTCTACCTACCTACCTACCTACCTACTGTATTTCTCCGTATCTATCTATCCCTCTACCTACCTACCTACTGTATTTTTCCCTCTCTATTCCTCTACCTACCTACCTACTGTATTTCTCCCTCTCTCTCTATTCCTCTACCTACCTACCGTATTTCTCCCTATCTATCTATCCCTCTACCTACCTACCTACTGTATTTCTTCCTTTCTCCCTCTATCTACCTACCTACCTACTGTATTTTTCCCTCTCTATCTATCAGAACTTTCATTATTAAACCATTGCAATGGGGTCCAGTGACTGATAGCAGGTTCTACAAGGACTGTTATTGGGGGAAGGATACCTTTCCATTTCAAGCCACTGTTCTTAGACCTTCTTTTTTTATTGACATGCGCATTCCATAGTTTTACTTCCTTGCTCTTTCTTAGTGACTGTCACTCTCTGCAAATCCCCGTGTACATTTGAAGCTCTCAGCCAGTTGTTACTTTCAGTTCCTCATTTCCCACCGTCTCATTCTTCCTGCTCTAAATATATCCGCAGAAGTACATACCGTATTTTTCGGAGTATAAGACGCACCTTTTTCCCCTCCTAAAAGAGGGTGAAAATTTGGGTGTGTCTTCTACACCGAATGTAGCGCCTCCACCCTTTAGTCTCTGCCTCAAAGCAATTTACCTCCTTGCAGCAAACGGGAAAATGGGGCTTGCGGAGGCAGCAATAGACGATGGCAATCCCTGCAGCCTGAAACAGCTGATCATTGGGAGGCCCTTGCTGAAATTGAAAGTGAAACTTGCTGTTTGCTGCAAGGAGGTAAATTGCTGGAAGGCAGAGGCAGATTATTTTCCCCTTGTTCTCCTCCCCAAAAGCTAGGTGCATCTTATACTTCGGAGCATCTTATACTCTGAAAATACGGTACTTTGCAGAAAATGCAGCACACAAGTCAGCACATTAGAAATATGTCTGGTACATTTTGCAATTATGTTAGTTTAAAACTTTGGTTCAGTGAGGCCTGCATGCTCACTCCTAAGCCTTATTACCTGCAAGTTTCCAATGGATATACCGTATTTTTCAGAGTATAAGACACACCTTTCCCTCCCAAAAAGAGGGTGAAAATCTGGGAGCGTCTTAAACACTGAATATAGCATTTTTGGCCTACCAAAACCCTACCCCCCCCCCCTTTGCAAAAATGGATGTGCAGAAGGTTTGGGAGGCTTCCAGAGTGCTCCTGGGGGCTGGGGAGGGCAAAAACAAGCAAAGAACGGGCAATTTTTGCTCATTTTTGCCCCACCCCAGCCCCCAGGAGCACTCTAAAAGCCTTCCAAAGCTCTGCATGCCCCCCCTTTTTTGTGTGTGCAAAAAACGAGGCGTGCAGAGGATTTGGGAGGCCTGCAGAGTGCAAAAGCCTCTTTTTTAAATTTACCTCTTCGAAACTATGTTGCGTCTTATAGTCCGAAAAATACGGTAGGTCTCTTCTCACAGGTCCTAAATTGAGGACTACCTGCATTCTGCTCAATTTCATTCAGTGGTCATGACCAGAAACTCCCTTTGTGTCCTTCCAGATCGGCGATATTCAGATGAGACCCACCGAACAAATGTCCTAGCCGAGGGGGAAGAGGATGGGACGACCTTTCTCCAAACAGGGTTTTCTTCAGATGACCGATGACTTCCTAAGGGCCTCATGGGGGGGGGGGGGCGCCTGACCCGCCGCCCCTTTGCCCATCTTGCTCTCCTCAGCTGAGCTGACCTCAGTGGAAAGGGACAGGAAAATCCAATCTTCTCACCGTCATTCCTCCACTGATCTCTTGGTTCTTTCCACCACGGTTGATTTGTAAGCAACCGTTCCCAGCGCACTACACCCCCCGGATTCTGATTTTGGGGGGAAAGGAACCGTCAGCGGATCCGGATGGCGAACGTTTCATGAGCCGATTCCTTCAGCCTTTCCTTTGTGACTTGCAACCCATGTACGGTTTTCTGGAAATGCATTGAAACCGAAACGCTGCCCCGACTTTTTCTTCTCGCTCCGTGATGGAGAACCTGTGGCGCGTGGGCTGCAGGTGGCACGCAGAGTTTTCTCTCTGTGGGCATGCCAGCTGTCACCCCAGCCTAGCTCCACTGTGCATGCGCGCACCCCTCCCACTGGCCAGCTGGTCTTCGGGTCTCTGTCATATATGTGTGGGGGTGGGACGCATGCAGGGAGGTGCTCGTGTTGCATTTTGGGGCCTCGCGCAGCGCCCCTGCATCCTGTTTTCTCTTCCAGGTTGGTGCAGGAGGTCTTCCAGGCCCAAAGCGGGGCACAGGGTGGCGGTGGCCCCTCCGTGCCCCGTTTTGGCTTCCAGCCCCAAAATGGGGTGCGGGGGGGCACACAAGCCCCTCCCGCCCCATTTTGAGCCTGGAAAGCCTCCTGCCCCAATCTGGAAGCAAGAAATGTGTGAGAAGGGGCAAGGTGCATGCGTGGGAGGGGGGGACAGGGCTCACCAGGAGGGGGCATTACATTATGGGTGCATGTGCACTGTCGCACACACGCACAATTTTGGCATGTGATGACAAAAAGGTTAACCATCACTGTCCTAGGTCAGGGTTCAGCAAATTGCGGCTCTGGAGCCGCATGTGGCTCTTTCATCCCTCTGCTGTGGCTCCCTGTCACCAGTCGGCTCCACAATTGATAGGGCTTTCGGTTAGGACAGGTAGAGGAAAAAGGATGCTGTGGTAGGAGGAGACTCTATGGTGGGGAAACTGGACTTCCGTTTGGCTCCAGAATTGAACAGAGGGCTTCCAGTTAGGACCTTTGTGGCTCTTTGAGTGTTTGAGATTGCTGACTCCTGTCCTAGGTGGTCACCCCCAAACCATTAAAATAGAATATTTCCCGTCTTCTGGGCTCTGAGGAGTTGCCTTAATTCCCATTAAATGAGAACGGAAGCCAGCCAGCTTAGAAGCAATTTCCATTCACTTAGAGCAGAGATGGGCAGGTTCAAATATTTGCCGCTTTTTAACTGAATACACAGGTAGTCCTCAACTTACAACAGTGTCGTGTAAGTGCCCATTCAGAGTTACCACGGCCCTGGGAAAAGGTGGCTTAGGACCATGTTTCACAGCTGCCACCTTTGACGTCTTCTCCTGATCGTGGGATCAAAGTTCAGAATGCTCGGCAACCGATTCATACTTACGATGGTGGCCGTGTCCCAAGGTCACGAGATTCCCTTTTGCAACCTTCTGACAAGCAAAGTCAATGGGGAAGCCAGGTTCACTTAACAACCGGGTTAGTAACCTGTTCTGACTCCAGGGCCTGTGAATAGACCAGAACGCAGACTTAGCTGTTTGCCACCGTTCAATTACTGAGATAACGAATTCTTTGGCTGAGAGCCCAGACAACTCACGTTCAATAGAGTAGCTCTGTAGCCACCTGTCACACAGATAGTCCAAACGAACGCGGCTAGAATACACAGACAGATTTTCTTGGCTATTAATTCAAACGGTTGTTTCCTGCAAATGTCCCCTCCCAACGTCTCACCTATAAGCTCTCTTTGGAGGGGCCAATCAACAACCACCTGGTGCTCAATCATCTCCTGTGAGCCTGCCTACAGAGTTGCTGCCTCTGCCTCTCAGCTCTTCTCAATCTAGCATCAGGGACAAACTGCCTTTGATCCTCCCCACTGCTCCATGCCTTAGGCGCCTCCTGGTGGCCAACCAGCCTCTCTGGTTCCTGCTCTGACTCTGAACACTCCCTAAGGTCTCACTCATCTTCCAGGGCAGACTCAGGGTTCCTCGCTATTCGAGTCCATCAGCAGCTCAGCCGGATCCTGCTGGGCCACAACAGTAACCTATCAACTTATCAACTGCGGCAAGAAAAGTTGTAAAATGGAGCAAAACTGACATAATCTATGTCTCAGTTTACTAACAGAAATTTTGGGCTCAGTTGTGGTCGTACGTCAAAGGACTAGCTGTATTGTTAGTAGTTGCGGTCATCAGGTGAAGCAATTGTTAAATGCAGCAGCCATTAAGTGAATGTGGCAGTCGTTAAGTGAAACCCTTTCCCCCAATGAGAAACGTTTTGCCAGAAATAAGAAGTAAATCCAAGAAGCCATCAAAAATAATAATAATAATAAGGAGAAGAATGAATAAATAAAGAAGTATAATAATAAATAATTATAATAACAGAATGGAATGGAATGGAATAGAATAGTTGGAAGGGACCTTGGAGGTGGTCTAGTCCAACCCCCTGCTCAAGCAGGAGAACCATTGCAGATAAGTGACTGTCCAGTCTCTTCTTAAAAACCTCTGATGTTGGAGCATTCACAACTTCTGGAGGCAATTTCTGTTCCACTGTTAATTGTCCTCACTGTTAGGAAGTTTCTCCTTAATTCCAGGTTGCTTCTCTCCTTGATTAGTTTCCATCCATTACTTCTTGCTTTGGAGAATAGTTTGACTCCTCTTCCCTTCAATAGCCATAAAGGTGAGTTGGTTGCCAAGTACCCAAAGTGTGTGTGTGTGTGTTCACCATATTTTTGAAAACCAGATGTCTGTAGCCCTGGGAGATCTGTTGTCATTTCGAATGGTCTTTAAGTTAAGGCGCTGGTCGTAAGTCCAGGCCTGCCTGTACAATTGTGACCCTTGCCACCTTGTCCTTTTAAAGCAGCCTCACTTAATGGCATCGTTGCAAGCGCTACTGACGTGGTGTGCAGTGGTCATTGGCACAAAAACGCCACGAGGCACAACTGTCGCCCCTCCTTGCACAATGGAGGTGGGAGGGGCACCCGTGGGCAATAATTATTATTCTTTGTGTGTGTTGTGTTGGGAGGTGCCCAAAAGCATCCGCTCCCTTTGTGTTATTTTAAACAGAATAATAACTATCATAGGATTTCTATGTTTTAGTTTTATTTATTTATTTTGTATTCTGCCTTCATTATATATATATATTTGTGTCACAACACCCTGGTAAGCCCCAATTAAGGGAGGAAGCAAAGCTGCTTTCCTTTTCTGTCTTTCGGCTCATCACAAGAGACCATGCAGACAGAAAGCTATTTGCTTCGTTGCCTTTTGTTTACATTTGTGTTGCGTTTGTGCTGATAAATAAATGAACAAGGGAGACTAGTATAGATCTATTTCAAGCTATTTAGCTCTCATCAGCTAGTCATACCCTTACTGGGATTTGAACTGGTGGTGTGACACAAATATATATTTATTCCCCTGGCTCAACTGATCAGGAGGGGAACCTGGTGGCTTAGTGGCTAAAAGATCTGCCTAACATGTAATACAGCTCCCGGTTCAAATCCCAGTAAGGGTATGGCTAGCTGATGAGAGCTAAATAGGTTGAAATAGATCTGTACTAGTCTCCCTTGTTTATTTATCAGCACAAACACAACACATGTTGGTTTTATGAGCTGATCAATAAAAGGCAGAAGAGGAAACAGTATGCTTCCTCCCTTAATTGGGGCCCTAACAGGGTGTTGTGGAACAATGATAGATAGATAGATAGATAGATAGATAGATAGATAGATAGATAGATAGATAGATAATTGTTTTCACAACTTCATGTTAGGGCCCCATTAAGGGAGGAGACATACTGTTTCCCTCTCTGCCTTTCGGCTCATCATCAGAGACCATCTAGACAGAGAACCATGAATTGTGGCTGGTGCTTCCGGCTTGGTGCTTCCAGGAGCAAATATATATATATATATATATGTTAAATTTCTTTAAGGGATGATTAATAATAATTTAATAGGTCTCTGTCTGGATGGTCTCTAGGTTGAGTCGAAGGACAGAGAAGGATGACAAGTTTGTCTCCTCCCTTAAATAGGCCTAACAGGAAGCTGTAACAAAATATCCACTTCATATATATATATATATATATGTAATTACATATATATATATATATGTAATTGTTTTCACATTGATCAGCTCATAAAACTAACACACACACACACACACATATATGTGTTAGTTTTATGAGCTGATCAATAAATAAATCAGAGAGACTAGTATAGATCTATTTCGAGGTTTTTAGCTCTCATCAGCTAGCCATACCCTTACTGGGATTCGAACCGGGGCTCTATTACGTGTTAGGCAGATCTTTTAGCCACTAAGCCACCAGGTTCTCCTTATTATATGATATTATTATTATATTTATTGATTATAGATATATAACAATTATATATAATTGTTATATATAATTGTATATAATTATACAATTATATTGTATATTTACAATTATATTGTATATAATTATACATTATATATAATTGTTATATATAATATAATTGTTATAATATATATAATTATAGATATATAACAATTATATATCTATAATTGTTCCACAACACCCTGTTAGGGCTCCAATTAAGGGAGGAGACATACTGTTTCCATTTCTGCCTTTCGGCTCATCACCAGAGGCCATCTAGACAGAAAGCCATGATTTCTGTTGTGTAATAATTTTTTTTAATATATGTGTGTTACGTCTAGATGGTCTCTGGTGATGAGCTGAAAGGCAGAAAAGGAAACAGTATGTCTCCTCTCTTAATTGGGGCCTAACAGGGTGTTGTGGAACAAAGTATATACTTATCCTCCTGTCTCAGCTGAGCAGGAAGAGAACCTGGTGGCTCAAAGTAGTTAGGCATTTGCCTAACATGTAATACAGCCCCGGTTCGAATCCCAGTAAGGGTATGGCTAGCTGATGAGAGCTAAAAAGCTCAAAATAGATCTATCCTAGTCTCCCTGACTTATTTATTGATCAGCTCAAAAACGTAACATACATACACACACACATACACATATGTATATGTATGCATGTTACGTTTTTGAGCTGATCAATAAATAAGTCAGGGAGATATATATATATGTGTGTGTGTGTTAGATTTTTAAGGGCTGATTAATAAATAAGAGACCAGGATGGATCCATTTCGGGCTTATTAGCCCTCTTCAGCTGGCCATACTCCTTCTACTGGGATTTGAACCGGCACTCTCCAGCATATCAGGCAAGCCTTTTAATGCCTTGAGCTATCCGGCTTCCCCTGATTACATCAGCCTTACAGGACTCTTTTAATGAGAGAATATTTTCACAACTCCTGTTATGGGCCCCTTTAAGGGAGGAGACAGACTGTCATCCTTCTCTGCCTTTCGGCTCAACCCAGGGACCATCTGGGCAGAGAGCCAATGAGATTACTGTTGTGTGAATTTTTTAGATATGAAAAATCTATATATATATATATCTCCACAATGGGGGACCCAAAATGTTTGCCGCTTGGTGAGAAATTTTGGCCCATTTTAGCACTTTACTTGCCCCCGTTGTTAAGTGAATCACTGCAGTTGTTAATTTAGTAATCGGGTTGTTAAGTGAATCTGGTCTCCCCATTGACTTTGATTGTCAAAAAGTCAGAAAAAGGGATCAAATGTTCTAGGGCTGGGGTGTCCAAACTTGGGAACTTTAAGACTGGTGGACTTCAATGTATGGCTGTCTGGGGAATTCTGGGAGTTGAAGTCCACCAGTCTTAAAGTTCCCAAGTTTGGACACCCCTGATCTCACATCTGCAGGACACTGCAACAGCTATAGATGTGAGTCAGTTGTCAAGCATCTGGATATCAACCACGTGACTATGGGGATGCTGCTATAGTCCTAAATCTGAAAAATGGTCATAAGTCACTTTTTTCAGTGCCCCTGTCACTAAATGATCACTAGGGGAACTGTTGTAACTCAAGCACTATCTGTACACCTTCCTCCTCCTATTTTCTCCACCACAACAACCCTATGAGGTGGGTTGGGCTGAGAGAGAGTGACTGGCCCCAAAGTCACCCAGGTGTCTTTCATGCCTACAACAGGATTAGAGCTCAGCATCTCCTGGTGATTGGCCCCAAATCAGCCACTTTTCATGCCTGTGGCGGGATTAGAACTCAGTGTCTCCTGGTGATTGGCCCAAAATCAGCCATTTTCATGCCTGTGGCGGGATTAGAACTCAGCGTCTCCTGGTGATTGGCCCCAAATCAGCCACTTTTCATGCCTGTGGCGGGATTAGAACTCAGCGTCTCCTGGTGATTGGCCCCAAATCAACCACTTTTCATGCCTGTGGCGGGATTAGAACTCAGCGTCTCCTGGCGATTGGCCCAAAGTCAGCCAATCAGTTTTCATGCCTAAGGTTGGGCTGCCTAAGGTTGGGCTGAGAGAGAGTGACTGCGGGATTAGAACTCGGCGTCTCCTGGCGATTGGCCCAAAGTCAACCAGTCAATTTTCATGCCGAAATCAAGATTGGAACTCAGCATCTGGCGAAATTGCACGCATATCGAAACCGGCAGTAATGCCGGCAGCAACCCACCCCTGGAGTGCGCCCGAACCGGTAGCGACAAAATTGGCAACCCACCAACTGATGGAAACATGCGCAACACACCAACAGAGGTGTTATTTTAATACCAGCGCCATCATTTTTATGAAATTAAAATTAAATAAATAAATAAATTCCATCTGGAGGCAAACCTGCAATAAATACATCCCCTCATTTTGAGCTGTGAAATACCATCGCGGGAAGGCAATTCCTTGGTTTTTTTTGCTTTCCCTGGCATGAAATAAACAAACACTTGGACAGAACGAACAGAGACGGAGTTAATATTTGGTGAAAGGCTTAATGGCCCTTCCGCCGGCCACATGTTTACCCAGAAATAAGGCTCACCTTGAGACCGGCGCCCGTAAATTCAGCCAAAAATGGGCCAGTTTTATTTTTAATTTCCCAGGCTGCATTCAGAGCAGAGCTGAAGCCGAAAACACCCAGGTGGGTTGCCTAAGGTGAATGGAGAATTCCTGGCCATGGCCGACCTCGGAATGAGCTTTCCTAATTTAATCTCGGCCGCCACGCTTCCTTGCTTCTCTCTTAAACGTCGAAAACATCTCCCTTTGGCAAATTTAGGGGGACTGTTTCCCAAGCAATCACGCTGGACTTAGGACCGAGTAGGATGCAGTTAATGATTTAAAACTTCGGCTGCTGAAGAGTTGTTAAAAATTAAACATTGCAGGGATTAGGATGAAAACCCATCCAAAAAAACACAACAACCCCCAAACAAAATGGGAAATATTTACATTTATAACCCGTGTTTTTCCCAGCATACGTATCAATCTTCCCGCTCTACTTTTTCCCTACAACAACCCTGGGAGGTAGACTGCATCAGATGAGGCTGGAGAAAGAAAGAAAGAAAGAAAGAAAGAAAGAAAGAAAGAAAGAAAGAAAGAAAGAAAGAAAGAAAGGGGAGAAAGAAAGGGAGGTGGATGGATGGGCAGATGGAGGGAGGGAGGGCAGAAAGAAAGGGAGGGAAGGGAGAAAGAGAAAGAAAGAGGGAAGGGATAAAAGGAAGGGAAAGTGAATGAGATGGAGGGATGGATGGACAGATGGAGGGAGGGAGGGCTGAAAGAAAGGGAGGGAAGGGAGAAAGAGAAAGAAAGAGGGAAGGAATAAAAGGAAGGGAAAGTGAATGAGATGGAGGGATGGATGGACAGATGGAGGGAGGGAAGGGAGAAAGAAAGAGGGAATGGATAAAAGGAAGGGTAAGTGAATGAGATATGGATGGACAGATGGAGGGAGGGAGGGGAGAAAGGGAGGGAAGGGAGAAAGAGGGAAGGGATAAAAGGAAGGGAAAGTGAATGAGACATGGATGGACAGATGGAGGGAAGGAGGGGAGAAAGGGGGGGAGGGAAGGGAGAAAGAAAGAGGGAAGGGATAAAAGGAAGGGAAAGTGAATGAGATATGGATGGACAGATGGAGGGAGGGAGGGGAGAAAGGGAGGGAAGGGAGAAAGAGGGAAGGGATAAAAGGAAGGGAAAGTGAATGAGACATGGATGGATGGATGGATGGACGGATGGAGGGTGGGAGGGGAGAAAGAAAGGGAGGGAAGGGAGAAAGAAAGAAAGAAAGAAAGAAAGGGAAGGGATAAAAGGAAAGGGAGAGAAAGTGAATGAGACATGAATGGATGGACGGAAGGAAGGAAGGAGGGAGGGAAAAAGGAGAGAAAGGAAGATCCATAAACCCTGGTACTAAATGCAGCTTCAGATAATGCTTTTAAACAGCACAGCAATCCGGGGCTGGAGGGGACCTGGGAGGTCATCTAGTCCAACCCCCTCCTCCTCCTTCAGGAGACCTTGTATCATCTTGGTTATTTGGGTGCCTCTAAACACAGAGGAGAAATCCCCAGAAATCCGCAGGCCTTGGCAACCTCTTTCCCCCTATTTAAAAAAAAAACCTAGTGCAAAAGCTTCATCCAGTATGAAGAAGAATAGAAAAGAGCCTGGTGCGCCTTGTTTAATGGACTGCTAAATTGGCAACGCCCAGCCGGTCACATGACAACCTGGCCACGCCCACCAAGCCACGCCCCCACCAAGCCCCACCCAGAGAACCAGTAGTAAAAAAAATGGAATCCTACCACTGCTGAGGATGGGTGGGGGGGGGGGAGGCTTCAAGATAAGGTGCCAGGTGCCCACCTTAATACCACCAAACGAGGGCATTTCATTTAGCACGGGGAGTCCTTGACTTATGACCACGATTGAGCCTAACATTTCTGTTGCTAAGCGAGAACAGCTCAGGGCCTTTTGCCCCCTTTTACGACCTTCCGTGCCCGCTGTCGTTAAGTGGATCGTTGCCGCTGTTCGGTTAGCTTTTTAAGTGGATCTGGTTTCCCCCTCGACTTCGCTCATCGGAAGGTCGCAACAGGGGATCCTGTGACTCTAGGACACTGCAACCGTCATAAGCGTGAGTCGGTTGCCGAAGCGTCTGACTTTTGATCGCGTGATCATGGGGATGCTGCAACGGGTCGGAAGTTAGGGTTGGAAGAAAAAGCCGGTCAGGTTTTAAGCCGGGAAAAAGACGCAGGAGCCAAATGAATTTGGAGGCAGGCGGCAGAAAAGAAAGTCTCAATTTATGTAGTAATCCGAAGCGAAGTGACTCCGCATCGGTTTCGGAGCAGCTGACAGGCTGGCATGGGAGATAAGAGTGATTATTATAGTTTATACCAGTTGGAAAGAAAACTGCTCTGGCCTAGAGGTGGGTCTCTCGCCTCCCAATCAGGAGGTTGTGAGTTCAATCCTAGGTAGAGGCAGATGTAAGATCTCCTGCTTGGGCAGGGGGTTTGGACTAGATGACCTGCAAGGTCCCTTCCAACTCTTGTTAATGGGTTAAATGTCCTTCTGGGTTCAGCTCCAAGTTGGGGAAAAACACCCTGGAAACATGGAGGCTGCTTGGAAAGATGGTTTAATGGTGGACAGGATCTCATGGCTTGATCTCCTGAACAGAAAAGGGGGATTCTCACATGCTTCCAGATGTTGGGTGAAGAAGAAAAGGAGAGAGAGATGCTGAAAGTCCCTGGTTTTATGCCCTCTCTGGCCTTTGATCTTGATCTTGTATTCTGATTGGTTGCCAGGCTTCCCATAGCACCATGCAGGGAAACTCTCTAGGCCAGGGGTCCCCAACCTTTGCAACTTTAAGTCTGAAGGACTTCAGCTCCCAGACTTCTCCAGCCAGCTTTGCTGGCTGGAGAATTCTGGGAGCTGAAGTCCTTCAGACTTAAAGTTGCAAAGGTTGGAGACCCCTGCTCTAGGCTGTGTTTTGAGTCCAGGTTTGGTTGAGCCTTGCTTCTTCCTAGGTGCCCCGTGGTGAGATGGGTAAAGGGCTGATCCTATCACGCCTTAATCCCATCACCCTGGAGCTGAAGTGGGGAATATCTTTGTTATGTAGAATAGACAGGCCTTTTAATGGCCCATTGTGAAAGATGGGGGCTATGAAGACCGAGCCTGTTTCCTGCCTAAAAACGATGTTTCTCCATTTCTGATCCAGGGAAAATATAATATTCTGCCTTTTCAATATTTCCCAGGATATTTCATTTTTCTAGGAGAGGAGGTGGGTGCTAACTTCCTACATACCCTTTGGACTTTGAGATTGAGATATCTGGTGGGCTTATTTGAGGAGATGAGATGACATTGTTGTTAGTTGTGAAGTCGTGTCCAACCCCTCGCGACCCCATGGACAACGTTCCTCCAGGCCTTCCTGTCCTCTACCATCCTCTGGAGTCCATTTAAACTCACACCGGCTGCTTCAGTGACTCCATCCAGCCACCTCCTTCTCTCTCGTCCCCTTCTTCTTCTTTTGCCCTCCATCTTTCCCAGCATTAGGCTCTTTTCCAGGGAGTCCTTCCTTCTCCTTAGGTGGCCAAAGCCTTTGAGTTTCCTCTTCAGGATCTGGCCTTCTAAAGAGCAGCCAGGGTGGATCTCCTCTAGGACTGACCGGTTGGATGGCCTTGCAGTCCAAGGGACTCAGTGCAGGAGTCTTCTCCAGCCCTAGAGTTCAAAGGCCTCCATTCTTGGGCGCTCAGCCTTCCTTATGGTCCAACCTTCACAGCCATCCATTGCAACTGGGAAAACCAGAGCCTTGACTAGAAGCCCTTTTGTTGGCAGGGGGATGTCTCTGCTTTTTAGTAGCCTGTCTAGCTTTGCCATCACTTTCCTCCCCAGGAGCAGGCCTCTTTTCATTTCTTGGCTGCACTCCCCATCTGCGGTGATCTTGGAGCCCAGGAAAATAAAATCTGTCACTCCCTCCATTTCTTCCCCGTCGATTTGCCAGATGAGATTAGATGATTAGATTAGAAAGACCAGGGAGACATGATAGCAATGTGCCAATGTTTGAGGGGCTGCCCCAAAGAGGAGGGGGTCAAGCTATTCTCTAAAGCAGAGGTTCCCAAACTTGGCAACTTTAAGATTTGTGGACTTCAACTCCCAGAATTATCCAGCCAGCATAGCTGGCTGGAGAATTCTGGGAGTTGAAGTCCACAAGTCTTAAAGTTGCCAAGTTTGGGAACCTCTGCTCTAAAGAATCTCAAAATGGATGGAAACTGATCAAAGAGAGAAATAAGGAGAAACTTTCTGACAGTTAGAACAATCAACCAATGGAACAGAAGTTGCCTCCAACTTTTTGGGCAGCTGCCAAAAAAGCCAACACAGTTCTAGGCTACATAAACAGAGGGATAGAATCAAGGATTGAATATAATACCACTTTATAAGGCCTTGGCAAGGCCACACTTGGAATACGGCATTCAGTTTTGGTCATCAAGATTTAGAAAAGATGTGGAGACTCTAGAAAGAGTGCAGAGAAGAGCAACAAAGAGAATTAGGGGACTGGAGGCTAAAATATATGAAGAACGATTGCAGGAACTGGGTACGTCTAGTTTAATAAAAAGGAGGATTAGGGGAGACAGGATAGCAGTCTTCCAATATCTCAGGGGTTGCCACAAAGAAGAGGGAGTCAAACTATTCTCCAAAGCACTTGAGGGTAGAACAAGAAGCAATGGGTGGAAACTAACCAAAGGAGAGAAGCAACTTAGAACTGAGGAGAAATTTCCTGACAGTGAGAACAATTAACCAGTGGAAGAGAAGTTGCCTCCAGAAGTTGTGAATGCCCCAACACTGGAAGTCTTTAAGAAGATGTTGGATAGCCATTGGTCTGAACCGGTACAGGGTTTCCTGCCTAGGCGGCGGGGGTGGGGGGGTTGGACTAGAAGACCTCCAAGGTTCCTTCCAACTCTGCTATTGCATTGTATAAATTGTGAGAGGTTTGTCACTGGAGGCTTTCAAGAAGAGACTGGACTGCCCTCTGTCAGAAATGGTGTAGGCAGTCTGAGTCTCCTGCTAGGCAGGGGGTTGGACTAGATGACCTATAAGGTCCCTTCCAACTCGGTTCATCTATTATCCGATTCTGTATTGTAATGGCCCCTATTTGGTTTCCTGGCTAGTGGTCGGGGTCAAGGCGGGCCTTGGGGAATGGTGGGGAATGGAAATTCTCTGTGGCTTTGTGTTTTCTGGCTTAATCCGTAATCCGATCAATCCAGGCTGTCTCAGTCTTCTAATTTGAGGTTACTTGAGGCCATTCTGGCTGGGAGGCAGAGATTGCTTTGGCTTCTAGGTCCCACAAGTGCTTCCCCCACCCCCCTCCAAGAGGCAACTGGACTTTCTGGTTTTTCTTTTGAGGACGTTTCGCTTCTCATCCAAGAAGCTTCTTCGACTTCTATGGATGAGGGTTTGTTTGTTTTTTGCCTTCTCTGGGAGCATGAAAATAAAGAGAGACACATGTGTGTCTTACGATTCTTCCTTCAAGTATGAAAAAATGCTCCCCCTCTATCTCTTTCTTTCCATCTTTTACCAGCATCTTCGCTGAGACTTTGGATGAAGTGTCCAAAGTAGGATAATTTGAGCCTGCTCATTTGTACCTACAGTACATCACAGAAGTGAGCATACCCCCTCACATTTTGTAAATATGTAACTACCCTATTTTTTTCGGACTATAAGATGCATTTTGGTCTCCCCAAAAGGGGTGAAAATGTCTGTGCGTCTTATAGACTGAATATTGCCAAAGCCTTGCCCACCTGCCGGTCATTTTTTGGCCCCTTTTTAAGGCCTTTTGGGGGACCGATTTTGAGGCTTTTGGGGGGCTGTTTTTGAAGCATTCTTGGCCCATTTTTGAAGAGTTTTTCGGCCCATTTTGAGGCTTTTTTTGGGCTGTTTTCAAGGCTTTTCTTGGCCTATCCCCCTCCCCCCTCATGGTCTGAAAAAAGCCTAAAAACGGGCCCAAAAATCCCTTTGAAAATGGGCCAAGAAAAGCCTCAAAAACGGGCCCCCAAAAGTCATGGCTGGCTGGGGAATTCTGGGAGTTGAAGTCCACAAGTCTTAAAGTTCCCGTGTTTGGACACCCCTGCTCTAATCCTAAAATTAATTTCCTTGCTCTTCACCATCAACACATGCAGGTGGTCCTCAATTTACAACAATTTGTTTAGGAGTGCCTTGGTATAGTGCCTTGGTAAGGCCACACTTGGAATACTGCATACAGTTTTGGTCGCCACGATGTAGAAAAGACGTGGAGACTCTGGAAAGAGTGCAGAGAAGAGCAACAAAGATGATTAGGGGACTGGAGACTAAAAGATATGAAGAACGGTTGCAGGAGCTGGGTATGTCTAGTTTGATGAAGAGAAGGACCAGGGGAGACATGATAGCAGTGTTCCGATATCTCAGAGGGTGCTACAAAGAAGAGGGAGTCAAACTATTCTCCAAGGCACCTGGGGGCAGAACAAGAAGCAATGGGTGGAAACTAATCAAGGAGAGAAGCAACCTAGAACTAAGGAGAAATTTCCTGACAGTTACAACAATTAACCTCTGGAACAGCTTGCCTCCAGAAGTTGTGAATGCCCCAATCCTGGAAGTCTTTAAGAGGATGTTAGATAGACATTTGTCTGAAATGGTATAAGGTTCCTGCCCACGCAGGGGGTTGGACTAGAACAGGGGTCCCCAACCTTTGCAACTTTAAGTCTGCAGGACTTCAGGTCCCAGAATTTGCTGGCTGGAGAATTCTGGAAGCTGAAGTCCTTCAGACTTAAAGTTGTAAAGGTTGGAGACCCCTGGACTAGAAGACTTACAAGGTCCCTTCCAACTCTGCTATTGTATTGTATTATCTAGGATTGACGCTACAACGCCAGTGAAAAAAGTGACTTTTGATCATTTTTCACACTTCCAACTGTCGCAACATTGCCCATCGTCACACATGACGCTCAACAACTGACTCACGTTGATGACCGTCACAGTGGGGGTGATATGATCCCTTCTGTGACCTTCTGACAAATAAAGTCAATGAGGAAGCTAGATGGACTTAACAACCGAGAATAGAATAGAATGGAATGGGAATAGAAGAGAACCAGAGCTGGAAGGGACCTGGGAGGTCTTCTAGTCCAGCCTTCCGCTCAAACAGGAGAACTTATACCATTTCAGACAGGTGACTGTCTAGTCTCTTCTTAAAAACATAGATTGTAGAACATAGAATAGAATAGAATCTGGAAGGGACCTTGGAGGTCTTCTAGTCCACCCTCCTGCACAAGCAAGAGACCCTATGCAGGGGTCTGCAAAGTCGGCTCTTTTAAGACTGGTGGACTTCAACTCCCAGAATTCCCCAGCCAGCTTTGCAGACCCCTGCCCTATAGTATACCGATTCAGACAAGTGACTGTCTAGTCCAGAGGTAGTCAACCTGGTCCCTACCGCCCTCTAGTGGGTGTTCCAGCTTTCATGGTGGGTAGTAAGGGTTTTGTCTGATACTGAAGCACTTTCCTTTTTTAAATTTAATTGACTTCCCTACTTTATAAATCCCCATTACTGTGGAACCAGTGGGGGGGTTAGAACATTTTACTACTAACAGAGTTACAAAGGTGGATAGTAGGTATAAAAAGGTTGACTATCCCTGGTTATAGTCCCTTCTTAAAACCATAGATTATAGAATATAGAATAGAATAGAATCTGGAAGGGACTTTGGAGGTCGTCTAGTCCAGGGGTCTCCAACCTTTGCAACTTTAAGTCTGAATGACTTCAGCTCCCAGACTTCTCCAGCCAGCTTTGCTTTCAACTCTGGGAGCTGAAGTCCTTCAGACTTAAAGTTGCAAAGGTTGGAGACCCCTGGTCTAGTCCAGCCTCCTGTTCAAGCAGGAGAACCTATACCATTTCAGACAGGTGACTGTCTAGTCTCTTCTTAAAACATAGAATAGAATAGAATCTGGATGGGACCTTGGAGGTCTTCTAGTCCAGCCCTCTGCTAATGCAGGAGAACCTATACAATCCCAAACAAGTGACTGTCCAGTCTCTTAACCACTGCAGTGATCACAACTGTGGCAAGAAAGGTCGTAAAGTAGGACAAAACTCGCTTAAGAACTGTCTTGCTTCTTAACAGAAATTTTGGGCTCCATTGTGGTCGTAGGTCGAGGACTACCTTTCCAAAGTCACCCACAGAATTCTCTCTCAACCTAGCCTTTCCAACCCAACCGACTACGTTCCCGCGGCGACCACTACGATCCCCATCATCCCCAGCCACTCAATCCATCTCAAGGTTTCTACAAAAGCCGGTTGAACATACAGACGGCTTAATCCTCCGCCAACAGAGGGCGCCAAAGAACAAAGTCCTCTTTTCTGTTGCCGCTCTATGATCTCTGTGAGAGAACTCTATGATCAGGAAAAGCGTTCCTTCCTGAACCCGGAAGTTAATTCAACCCACGTGGCGCCGAACCCTTTGAATCTCTGGATTGGAAAAAGGAGCAGGTAAACGGTGAACGCATATTTAGGACTTTGCAAGAGAAAAAAAAAAAGGGGGGGGGGGAAGGCTAGAAAAAATGTGCATAAGGCAGTATCTACGTTGTCGGTCATAGAGTCCAAGCTGGCTTGGCATTTTGGGAGTTGAAGTCCATGCGTCTTAAAGGGGCCGTGATGGAAAAATGCTGATATAATCCATATATTTCATTCTTCCTTCCCCAAAACCCTTTTGGATGCATCTTGAAACTTTTCCCTATGACTGAAGCCCACGCAGCCTGATGCCTTCTATATGGCTCAGACTCCAGGATACATCATCCCCATAGGCTGGGAAGCATAGGCTTTGGCACTCCTTGCAATGTGTTTTGTATGCACACAAGCTTGAGCTAATGTCCCCATGTAATGGGGAAGCGATGGCAATTTAATAGGGAAAATATTTTGGCTTAAAGGGTTTTATGTTGGCTGGGATGGGAAGATTGTGTGTGCGTGTATGTGTGTATTTGTGTGCATGCAGGCATGCATGCCTTTTTCACATCTTCCTTTCCTTTTTTAAAAAATGATTTCTATTGAGTAATTTTCTTCGTTTTATATCACAATTTTCATCTTGACAACACTTTGGTATCAGTATACCTCATATGTACATACAATTTAATTTCTGTTTTTCTTCCCTTTTTATATATATACATATTCTTTTATTAACAGTGTTTCTCAACCTTGGCAACTTTAAGTCCTGTGGACTTCAACTCCCAGAATTGTGGAACAATTATAGATGTATATGTATAAGTGTATGTATATGTGTATGCATGTGTATATGTATATGTATGTATATATAATTGTTCCACAACACCCTGTTAGGGCCCCAATTAAGGGAGGAGACATACTGTTTCCTTTTCTGCCTTTCGGCTCATCACCAGAGACCATCTAGACAGAAAGCCATGAATTCCGTTGTGTGGTGCTTTTTTTTTTTTTTTATATGTGTGTTACGTTTTTGAGCTGATCAATAAATAAGCCAGGGAGACTAGTATAGATCTATTTTGAGCTTTTTAGCTCTCATCACCTAGCCATATCCTTACTGGGATTCGAACCGGAGCAATATTACATGCCAGGCGAGAGCCTTAGCCATTAAGCCAGCCAGGTTCTCTTCCTGCTCAGCTGAGACAGGAGGATAAGTATATATAATTGTTCCACAACACCCTGTTAGGGCCCCAATTAAGGGAGGAGACATACTGTTTCCTTTCCTGCCTTTCGGCTCATCACCAAAGACCATCTAGACAGAAAGCCATGAGTTCTGTTGTGTAATTTTTTTTTTTATATGTGTGTTAGGTTTTTGAGCTGATCAATAAATAAATCAGGGAGACTAGGATAGATCTATTTCAAGCTTTTTAGCTCTCATCAGCTAGCCATACCCTTACTGGGATTTGAACTGTCTCAGCTGATCAGGAAGAGAACCTGGTGGCTTAGTGGCTAAGGCTTCTGCCTAACATGTAATACAGCCCCGGTTCAAATCCCAGTAAGGGTATGGCTAGCTGATGAGAGCTAAAAAGCTCGAAATAGATCTATCCTAGTCTCCCTGATTTATTTATTGATCAGCTCAAAAACCTAACACACACACACACACCATTTTTATCACATCTTACCATACTTTAACATTACATATTCTTTAACTATCCTTAAGTCTGTCTATTTCGTTGATCATCTTTCTTTAATGATTCCTTAAGCTTTGCTTCTATTCTCTAATCCAGGGATGGCTAACCTTTTTCTAAAGGTGTGCCAAAATTGTGTGCATGTGCGCTATCGTGCGTGTGCGCCCCACCCACCTGCGCACGCATGCACAAACCCCTCCTCCCACGCAGTGGGGAATTTTCGCCCTCCCCAGGCTCCGGAGTCTTTCCTGAAGCCCAGGGCAGGTGAAAACGGCCTCCCCCGGCCGTCCGGAAGTCCAAAAATCAGCTGGTGCGTGCCAGAGCTGACGGCTGCCATGCCGGCAAATATGGCTCCGCCTGCCACCTGTGGCATGCGTGCCATAGATTCACCATCACGGATCCAGCTTATACTTGACATTCCGATTACGTTTACCGATATGTAAGATGGAGCATTTATTAATCAAAATTTGAAATAGTCAAATAGATGAGTGTCACAGTTTCATCAGCTAGCCATACCCTTACTGGGATTCGAACCGAGGCTGTATTGCATATCAGGCAGGAGCCTTTAGCCATTCAACCAAGCCAGGCTCTCCCATTGCATCAGCTGAGACAGGAGGATTAGTATCTATATAATTGTTCCACAATCCTCCCTTAATTGGGGCCCTAACAGGTGTTGTGGAACAATTATATAGATACTAATCCTCCTGTCTCAGCTGATGTATATATATATGTAAAAGCCATGATTGGAATATGGTATCTGTAACTTTAACTGCTACAGTGAAATGTGATTGGCTGCTGCTGATCTCTTGGATGAAGGCTCTGTATGTCGGTTAGATTAGCAAAGCAAAGAGAATCGTGAGTTGAGCAACTGTAAGCCAACTGTTTGAGTAATAGTCTGTGTATATGATTCAGGACTACTTATCACTTGTTTGTGAAGAAGTGTATCTTACTTTATTTTTCCACCCTAAGTAAAAGTCTACTTGTTTTACCATCAGTGTCTGTGACTGATAGTGTGGATACCTAGCAACATATCTCTTGCTACTTTCTGTTGCACATTTTTCGGTCTCCTAACAGAAATATCCTTAAGAGATCTGTTGCCATGTCTATTCCAGTCTATGAATATTCATACTCTGATAATGGCCATTCAGATACATCTGTATTTTTCAGAGTACAAGACGCACATTCCCCTCCCCCTCTAAAAGAGGGTGAAAATTTGGGTGCATCTTATACACTGAATGTACCCCCACCCATCCATCGGCCCCCACCCTTTGGCCTCTGCCACCCAGCAATTTACCTTTTTGCAGCAAATTGGGGCTTGCGAGGCTTCAATAGGCTATAGCAATTCTTGCAGCCTGAAACAGCTGATGATCGGGAGAAATTGAAAGTGAAACTTGCTGTTTGCTGCACAGGGCAAATTGCTGGGAGGCAGATTTTTTTTTCTTGTGCTAATCAGGCTGTTTGCTGCCTGAGGTAAATCAACAACTATAAATGCCTATAGAATGTTCAAATGATTAGACTAATTTTTAAAGACTGCTTTATTATTAATCTAGACAACTTAACAAAATGAAGAAGTTTTTAAAAATAAATGCTTGATCTGAAGAGGCCCAGGGCTATTGTTTTAAAAAGTGCTGTTCTTTTAAATAGCAGAGAATAACTATACTTCCAGGAAGCACATCAATTTTAACAGCATCTGTACTAGTATAGTCTGAAATATAACACTACAAACAGTGTATATTGTTTGTACTGTTTGTTGAAAGGAGGCAAATTGCTGGGAGGCAGAGGCAGATATTTTTCCCTTGTTTTGCTCCCCAAAAGCTTGGTGCATCTTATTCTTCGAAGCGTCTTATACTCTGAAAAATACGGTATTGGAGATCACTTTGCAAAACAGCAGAATTATCCTGTAGCATCGCATATAATAATCCACTTCTTTTCTTAAGGTTTACCCATGAAGAAGTAGAAGCAGAATGGACCCTCTCCACGCCTTTAACGCCGCCTTCCGAAACGCGGCCAAGTTGCCCTTTGTCATTTGCCTCGCCAGTCCTTTTAGGAACATCCGCTACTTCTCCGTGTGGAAGAAACCGCCACTGTTGGAAGATCAGCCTCTCAAGGAAGTCAGCCACAAAGATACCGCAGCTTTGCCGCCTGGTCATTCCTCGGCAACGTCGAAACGCGAGGAAACTCAGCGGTTGAACTCCACGCCGCGTCCCCGCGGGAAAAACAAGCGCCAGGATGACCTTGTTCCGAATAAACCCTTCCAGAAATTCCGCACCAAAGCTGTGCCGTCCACCACGAAGGAAGAATTCCAGAACCTGAGAAATGATGATTTTGTCTCCAAGTTTAAAAGGCCGCAGGAAAGTATTTGTCTCCCAGAAAGGAATAAAGGCTCGGAAATCTTGTTTGGGACAGCCCCCTGCTCCTTGGCCCTCGGGCGGTCCAAGCGGACGTTTTTCCAGCTCTTCCTCAAAGCGAGCAAAGACACGACACCTCCCTGGGCAGAAAAATTCACCCAGTACGCCGAGGAACGTGGGATCCCGGTGAAGAGGGTGCCCAGGAAGGTCTTGGACGCCCTTTGCAAAGGGGGCGTCCACCAGGGTGTGTGCTTGGAAGCCTCCCCTCTTCGCCCCCTGGCATGGCAGGAAGGGCCACTCCACCGGGCCCCGGTTGGCAAGGGGTCGCAGTGCATCTGGCTGGTTTTGGCAGGGATACAGGATCCCATGAATTTAGGGGCGGTCCTGCGATCGGCGCACTACCTTGGAGTCGACGGGATTGTGATGAGTGACAGGAACAGGTGAGAACGGTGTTTTTCGGGCTGGGGAAAGCAATATTGGTTGAACAATATTCAACAAAAGGTCGAACGAACGAGAGTCAGTTGGGTGAAGCGGTTAAGATGCTGGCCTGGAACCCAGGAGATTGTGAGTTCTAGTTCCATCTTAGCCATGAAAGCCAGCTAGGTGACGTTAGGCCAATCACCATGAGCTGGTGAGTTCTAGTCTCGCTTTAGGCATGAAAGCCAGCTAGGTGACTTTGGGCCAGTCACTAGGAGATGGTGAGTTCTAGTCCCATCCTAGCCATGAAAGCCAACTGGGTGACTGAGCCAATCACTAGGAGATGGTGAATTCCAATCTCGCCTTAATCATGAAAGCCAGCTGGGTGACTTTTAGCCAATCACTAGGAGACGGTGAGTTCTAGTCCTGCCTTAGCCATGAAAGCCAGCTGGGTGACTTTGGTCCAATCACCATGAGCTAGTGAGTTCTAGTCCCACCTTAACTATGAAAGCCAGCTGGGTGACTTTGAGCCAATCACCAGGAGACTGTGAGTTCTAGTCCTGCCTTAGCCATGAAAGCCAGCTGGGTGACTTTGAGCCAATCACCATGAGCTGGTGAGTTCTAGTCCCACCTTAACTATGAAAGCCAGCTGGGTGACTTTGAGCCAATCACTAGGAGACTGTGAGTTCTAGTTGTGCCTTAGCCATGAAAGCCAGCTGGGTGACTTTGGTCCAATCACCATGAGCTGGTGAGTTCTAGTCCCACCTTAACTATGAAAGCCAGCTGGGTGACTTTGAGCCAATCACTAGGAGACTGTGAGTTCTAGTCCTGCCTTAGCCATGAAAGCCAGCTGGTGACTTTGAGCCAATCACTAGGAGACGGTGAGTTCTAGTCCTGCCTTAGCCATGAAAGCCAGCTGGGTGACTTTGGTCCAATCACCATGAGCTGGTGAGTTCTAGTCCCACCTTAACTATGAAAGCCAGCTGGGTGACTTTGAGCCAATCACTAGGAGACTGTGAGTTCTAGTCCTGCCTTAGCCATGAAAGCCAGCTGGTGACTTTGAGCCAATCACTAGGAGACGGTGAGTTCTAGTCCTGCCTTAGCCATGAAAGCCAGCTGGGTGACTTTGGTCCAATCACCATGAGCTAGTGAGTTCTAGTCCCACATTAACTATGAAAGCCAGCTGGGTGACTGAGCCAATCACTAGGAGACTGTGAGTTCTAGTCATGCCTTAGCCAGCTGGGTGACTTTGAGCCAATCACCAGGAGACTGTGAGTTCTAGTCCTGCCTTAGCCATGAAAGCCAACTGGGTGATTTTGGGCCAATCACCATGAGCTGGTGAGTTCTAGTCTCGCTTTAGGCATGAAAACCAGCTAGGTGACTTTGAGCCAATCACTGGGTGATGGTGAAGGAGGAAGCAGGAGCGTTAGCTATGTTCGTCTCCTTGTGTTACCTATATAAAAAGTAATGAAGTAATGAAGGTGGAATAAAATAACAATAAATATTTCTTTCTGTACTCGCTTAGCCTTCTGAGGACACCAGATTCAAGATGGCTGCTCCAGAGCTCAGGCTGATGACATTATCTGGTGATGGCCCTTAGTCCTGAACTTAGGACCAGCCATTTTAGTGGCCGTTCAAAGTTCTGACAGACCTACCTAGGGGCGGGGGGGGGGGGGGGGCGGGGGGCTACTTACAACCTGGATTTTAAGTTCCAGCAGGCCTTTTCCTCCCCCTGCAGTCACATGGCTGAATTGGATGCTGGAGACCAGGTTGCATTTAGAAATATTGGCAATATCTCCTAGCCTCGTTTTACAATACAATACAAAAGCAGAGTTGGAAAGGGACCTTGGAGGTCATCTAGTCCAACCCCCTGCCTAGGCAGGAATCCCTATACCATTTCAGACAAATGGCTATCCAACATCTTTTTAAAGACTCCCAGGGTTGGGGCATTCACAACTTCTGGAGGCAAGCTGTTCCATTGACGAATTGTCCTAACTGTCAGGAAATTTCTCCTCAGTTCTAAGTTGCTTCTCTCCTGGATTAGTTTCCACCCATTGTTCTATCCTCATCAAAACATCGCAACGTTTTGCGATGGCTTTGCCGAAAACTCGCATTGGCTTCCTGTTTCCAGCAAAACGTGTACCCACAGCAAACCCACGGGTGCAGTCAATGGCCATGGTGTTTGTTTCATGTCTGTGGTGGCTTGCTTTGTGACCTCCTTGTTCACACTTAATGGCCCACTGCTAAAAAGCTCGCAGAATTGGACTCGTCCCATAACCGACCTGTTTTATGACCTGCGACCTTGATGAGGTGGGTGCTATCGACGATCGTAAGCCCGTTTGGGAGTATAACTCGCTCTTGAGAGTCAGCCGAGGAGCCTCCACCTCCAGTAACAGTCTACCACTGGAAAGGAGAATGCAGTCAAACAATTTGGGGACTGTGTATATAATGTCCATTCGGAGAAGGGCGGGGTATAAATTCAATAAATAAATAAATAAATAAATAATGTGGATCACATGCCTTGCAGCTGCGGTGAGATCTCCCATTTCTCTCACTGAACCCGTAACCAACCCGATTAGGGTTGGGGTTGTTGTCATTTTTTGTTCGGCTCAGGTGTGTCATTTTAAAACATTTGTGACTTTTGAGATACCCATATTTTTCGGAGTATAAGACGCACTTTTTCTCCCCCCCACCTTAAAAGAGGGTGAAAATTTTTGAGTGCCTCTTATACACCGAATGTAGCCCTACCCACCTGCCTGCCAGCCCCTACCCTTTGGCCTCTGCCTCCCAACAATTTGCCTCCTTGCAGCAAACAGCCTGTTTCAGTTTCAACTTCACCACAGCCCGATTAGCACAAGCAGCCGATTGTCAGTTGGGTCGGCCTCCTGACGATCAGCTGTTTCAGGCTGCAAAGATTGCCACTGCCTATTGCCGCCTCCACGCACCCCATTTTCAGCCTCCCCATTTCATTTTTGGCCTGTGCATCAGTGGTGGGTTTCTGCAGGCTCGCACCTACTCGCGAGAGCCGGTTGGTGAAATTTAGAGAACCGATGAGAGGGGGTTCCACCGGCGTACCTGGAAGTAAATCTGGCCCACCGCTGCCAGTGACCCAACGGAAAGGAAAGGAAAGGAAAGGAAAGGAAGGAAGGAAGGAAGGAAGGAAGGAAGGAAGGAAGGAAGGAAAGAAAGAATTTATCATCACAATTGAGTCCAAAATTTTGGTTTCTAAGCAAGAGCGTTGTTAAATGAGCTTCACCACATTTTAAAAGGTGGCCACTCCCACCCTGTCACATGACTGCCAAGCCACGCCCACAAAAGAGGCCACACCTACAGAGTAGGTTCTAAAAAATCTGAAACCCACCACTGCTGTGCATGTCCTGTTTTCGGCCTCCGGGCGCCCCATTTTCCTCCCATTCCGATGCATGCCGCCAGGAACAGGTGGAAAATAGGGTGCAATTTGCAAAGGAGGCAAATTGCTGGGAGGCAGAATTTTTTTTTTCCTTGTTTTCATCCCCAAAATCTAGGTGCGTCTTATACTTCAGAGCGTCTTATACTCTGAAAAAATTATGGTAATTGTGAAGTTTTCGAGGGCTCCTTTTCTAAACCGTAGCTTTTCTATTTGCAGCTGCTCCCTGACCCCAGTCGTCAGCAAAGCCAGCTCAGGCGTCATGGAGGTTTTCGATGTATTTAGCACTGATGATGTTCAAGAACTTCTTAAGGTAAAACCTTCCCATGCCTGATGACTCGCAACCGCAACCAGTTATCGGCAGTGCCAAATAATGGCTAAAAATTAACGGAACAACCCCCCCCCCCTCACTTAACACACATTTCATTTAGTAACAAAAATGTTATTGCTTGAATACCACTTGCTTTTAATACAACAAATGGCCATAAGATGGCAGCATTGGGCAACAATTGGAAACAATATCTCTGTGTCTTTCTTTCTTTCTTTCTTTCTTTCTTTCTTTCTTTCTTTCTTTCTTTCTTTCTTTCTTTCTTTTGTATCTCTCTTCCCCCTTTTCCTCTCTCTTCCTCCCTTTCTTTCTCTCTCTCTCTTCCTCTCTTTCTCTCTCTCTCTTCCTCTCTTTCTCTCTCTTCCTCTCTCTTTCTCCTGCTCTCTTTCTCCCTTTCTCTCTCTCTTCCTCTCTCTTTCTCCTTTCCTCCATCTCTCTTTCTCTGTCCCTTTGTGTATCTCTCTTCCCCCCTCTCTTTCACTCCTCTCTATCTTTCACTTCCATTCTCCATCACCCCTCTTTCTTTCTCTCTTCCTCCCTTTCTTCCTCTCTTTCTCTCTCTCTTCCCTCCCCCCTCTTTCTTCATCCCTTTTTCTTTTTGCCTCTCTTCTGTTCTGTTCTATTCTATTCTATTCTGTTTTCTATTCTATATTCTATTTTCTATTTTCTATTCTATTCTATTTTCCCTTCCCTTCCCTGTTCTATTCTATTTTCTATTTTCTATTCTATTTTCCCTTCCATCTATTCTATTCTATTCTATTCTATTCTATTCTATTCTCTATTCTCTATTCTATTCTCTATTCTATTCTATTCTATATTATATTCTCTATTCTATTCTATTCTATTCTCTATTCTATTCCATTCTATTCCATTCCATTCTATTCTATTCTATTCTATTCTTTTCTATTTTCTATTTTCTATTCTATTTTCCCTTCCCTTCCATTCCATTCTATTCTATTCTATTCTATTCTATTCTATTCTATTCTATTCTATATTCTATATTCTTTTCTATTTTCTATTTTCTATTCTATTTTCCCTTCCCTATTCTATTCTATTCTATTTTCTATTTTCTATTCTATTCTATTTCCCTTCCCTATTCTATTCTATTCTATTCTATTTATTGGTTTCCTAGATTAATGGCTATTTTTTTTAAAAAAATAAGGCAGCATGCATAGAAACTTAACCAAAAACCCAACCAAGATAATTTCCCCCCTATTCCTTCCGTGAAACAAAAGAATTGAGCTTTGTGTATAGAAAGCAAAATGTGGCCCAGGTCTGAAACTTGAGTGACTTTTTTTTTCTTTCTCTCGCCCCCCCCCCCCCCCCCCCCCCCCAAAAAAAAAGACAAAATCCGAAAAAGGCTGGGAAATTCTCGGGTCGGTTGGCCATGGGAAGATTCCGGAAGACATTCCAATAGTCACTTGCTCAAACTTTTGCTGGACTGGACCCACTGTGTTGCTCCTTGGTAGGTATTTTTCCCCCATGGAGAAGACATGGAATCTGCCTGTGTTTTTATCATAGTCAGACTGTAAGGCAGGGATGTCCAAACTTGGGAACTTTAAGACTTGTGGACTTCAACTCCCAGAATTCCCCAGCCAGCATAGCTGGCTGGGGAATTCTGAGAGTTGAAGTCCACAAGTCTTAAAGTTCCCAAGTTTGGACATCCCTGCTGTAAGGTGAAACTTAAAAAAGAGCCAGCAATTAGACCCTGAATCCTGGATGAATCGGAAAGAGCGTAGAGGAATCTGTTTCAATTCTTCTCTTCTTCCCCTTCTTCTTCTCTTTCTCTCCTTCCTTTTCCTTCTCTCCTTCTTTTTCTCCTCTTCTCCCCTCTTCTTTCTTTTCACTCTCTTCCCTTTCACTTCTCTCCCTCTCTCCTTCCCCCTTTCTCCTGTTACTCTTCTTTCTCTCCTTCCCCTTCCCTCCTCATTCCTTTATCCTCCGTTGTTTTAACGTGTGTGGATTTCAACTGCCAGAAATCTGCAGGCAGCCGTTCCCATGCTGGCTGAGGAATTCTGGGAGTTGAATTCAGTCCATGCAACTTTAAAGTGGGGAAGGCTGTGAAAACACTGGAGTAGATGCAGAATTAATCGGGAGTTTGGTTGAAAAAAAGATGTGGAGATTCTAGGAAGAGTGCAGAGAAGAGCAACCAAGAGGATTAGGGGACTGGAGGCTAAAACATATGAGGAACAGTTGCAGGAACTGGGTAGGTCTAGTTGAATGAAAAGAAGGACCACTGGAGACATGATAGCAGTCTTCCAATATCTCAGGGGTTGCCACAAAGAAGAGGGAGTCAAGCTATTCTCCAAGGCACCTGAGGGTAGAACAAAAAGCAATGGGTGGAAACTAATCAAGGAGAGAAGCAACTTAGAACTAAGGATTAATTAATTTCCTGACAGTGAGAACAATTGAATCAGTGGAACAGAAGTTGCCTCCAGAAGTTGTGAATTCCCCAACACTGGAAGTCTTTAAGAAGATGTTGGATATCCATTAGTCTGAAGAGGTGTAGGGTTTCCTGCTTAAGGAAGGAATTGGACTAGAAGACCTCCAAGGTCCCTTCCAACTCTGCTATTCTATTCTATTCTATTCTATTCTATCTATTCTTTAACGTTTCCCTTATTCCTATCCCTTATTCTCACTTTTAATCGTATCACCCTTTATTGAGAAACTTTTTCTTTCTTTCCTGTCTAACTTCTAGTCGTGTCACCTGGAAAGAGGAAAAAAAAAGAATAGAGAGAGGGGTAATGTACCAACGTAACTTTGAATGGCCACTGAATGAATGTCGTAAGTCGAGGACGGCTTATACCTATAGACCTGTAGAAAACGACTGGCTCAAAACCATCCAGTGAACTTCTGTGGCTGAAGAGAGCCTCGGACGTGGGTCTCGCATCTCCTTGCCCGACCTTAATACAATACAACAGCAGAGTTGGAAGGGACTTGGAGGTCATCTAGTCCAACCCCCTGCCTAGGCAGGAAGCCCTATACCATTTCAGACAAATGGCTATCCAACGTCTTCTTAAAGACTTGCAGTGTTGGGGCATTCACAACTTCTGGAGGCAACTTCTGTTCCACTGATTAATTGTTCTAAATGTCGGGAATTTCTCCTCAGTGCTAAGTTGCTTCTCTCCTTGATTAGTTTTCGCCCATTGCTTCTTGTCCTACCCTCAGGTGCCTTGGAGAATAGTTTGACTCCCTCTTCTTTGGGGCAACCCCTGAGATATTGGAAGACTGCTATCATGTCTCCCCTAGTCCTTCTTTTTCAATTAAACTAGCCATGCCCAGTTCCTGCAACCGTTCTTCATATGTTTTAGCCTCCAGTCCTCTAATCATCTTCCCCACTGCCCCACACGGACGTGGGTTTGAGAGGGAGGGAGCAGCCCAGAGGCCCCCAGCCTGGATCTCCCTGCCCCACGTCGGCAGGACTCTGTCCCGCTGGCTCTCAAGCAGAACCAAATCGAAGAAAGGTGTCCGGGGTAAATAAAAAAATAAAATAAATTCCTATTTTGAAACTCCAGATTTAAATGGCTATTTTTTCCCCCCTTTGGACAAATGCGTGCAGGAAATGAAGGTTACGGCTTGTCTCTAGAGACCCAGGCGCTCTGCGACAGGATGCTGACCATTTCTCCAGGAAGAGAGTTGGAATTTGGGGTGGAGTCCTTAAACGTCTCTGTGGCAACCGGTAAGAGGATTTGCCTTCTCTCTAAATGTGCTCTGGTGTGTTTTGCTTCACAGAAGAGAGGGAAAAAAGGTTGGAAACGGCTTTATATGTTTGTATATCTCCTTCCTTCCTCTCTGTCTCTCCCTCCCTTCCTCCCTCTTTATCCTCCTTCCTTCCTCCCTCCCTCCCTCCCTTCTTTCTCTACTTTCTTTACTTCTCTCCTCCTCTCTCCCACCTCTTTTCTTCTATTCTCCTCCCTCCCTCTCTCCTTATCCACCTTCTCTCTTTCTCTCTATCCACCTTCCTTCTTTCCTTCCTCCCTATCTACTTTCTTTCCTTCTCTCGCTTCATCCTCCTTCTGTTCTCCCTCCCTCTATCTCCCTTCTTTCTCTTTATTTACCTTCTTTCTTCCTCCCCTCTTTATCCCCTCTTATTCTATCCACCTCCTTCCTTCCTTCCTTCCTTCCTTCCTTCCTTCCTTCCTTCCTTCCTTCCTTCCTTCCTTCCCTTCTTTCCTCCCATCTTTTTTCTATCTACCCTCCCTCCATCTTTAGCCACCTTCTTTCCTTCTCTCTCTTCACCTTCCCTCTGCCCTCCTCTCCTCTTTCTCTTTTCTCCTTAGCCACCTTCTTCCCTTCCCTTCTATCCCATCTTTTATTCTATCCACCTGATTGAAGTCTATAAAATCATGCACGGTGTGGACAAAGTAGAAAAGGAAAAAACGTTTTCCCTATCGCACAACACTAGAACTAGGGGGCACTCCATGAAACTTTTGGAAGCTAGACCTCAAACAAATAAGTGGAAGTACTTTTTCACCCAGAGGATCCCTGGTCTATGGAACTCCCTGCCAGAAGAAGTGGTGACAGCTGTCAGCCTCGACACCTTTAAGAAAGGATGAGAGGAGTTCATGGAGAACAAGGGTATCCATGGCTATCATGATGTAGCCCCCTATACTGACTTTTAGATAGTTTTTAAATTTGGGGATTTTAATCTGGTTTTAGCACAGGTTCTATTGAATTAGTTTTTTAAAATTTTATATGATGTTTTGTATGTATTTTAATTTTCCTGTGCGCCGCCCTGGGTCCGTTTGGAGAAGGGCGGGGTATAAATTGAATAAATAAAAAATAAATAAATAAATAAATGATGGATGCCTAAGGACACCCTCCTGGTTGGAGAGATAGGCAGGATATCTCTCAATGCCATTTGCAGGGAATCAAAAGCAGGTGAAGACATCTGCTTGGGAAGACCCTGAAGCAAATGGGGAGCCACTGTGGGCTGGACTGGATGGGCTGTGGCCTGTTCCAGCAAGGCTGTTCTTAGGTTCTTATCTATGTTCCTTCTCTCGTTCCCTCCCATCTTTTTTCTATCTACCCCTCCCTCCTCCCTCCCTCCTTATCCACCTTCTTTCATTCTCTCTATTCCCCTTCCTTCTTCCCTCCCTCCTTCCCTTCTTTCTCTTTATTCACCTTCTTCTTTCGTCCTTCTCTCCTCCTCCTCCTCTCTCCATCCCATTCTTCTATTTCAGGGGTCTCCAACCTTTGCAACTTTAAGTCTGAAGGACTTCAGCTCCCAGAATTCTCCAGCCAGCTTTGCTGGCTGGAGAATTCTGGGAGCTGAAGTCCTTCAGACTTAAAGTTGCAAAGGTTGGAGACCCCTGTTCTATTCTATCACTTCCCTCCCTTCCTTCTTTCCCTTCTCTCCTTTCCCATCCTTTTTTTTCCTATCCACCTTCTTTCCTTCTCTCTAACTCCTTTCTCTTTTTCCTTCCAACCCCCCCTCCCTCTTTTATTAATACTATTATTATTTTTAAAATCTCTTTCAGGGATCCTTTTGCATAGCATATGCAACCAAAGGAAGAACCACCCCAAAGTGACTGCATCGGAAGAAGAAGGAGGAGGAGGAGGAGGAGGAGCTGCGTCTACAGCTGCAATAGACTGCAACCAGGAAAGTCAGCCAACCAACACCCTGGCCTAGAATGAATTTCAGACGGCTGAAGAATTCTGGAGCCCCTAAAACGGAGGTGTAAAATGGGGTGCATTTTCACCACATGCTGTTTGTCTTTTATCTGCACTCTGGAATTTTAGGGGCACCTGGCACCCTCTTTTGCAAACTTTGAAGAGTGTCTTGTCCTACCTGAAAACAATAAACACCTTCCTCGTATCCGAATGCCTAAAGTTTCGTCACAAGTAATCCACCCGTTACAGCAATGATGGCGGAACGTTTTGTCGTCATGTGCCCAAGGCGCGCATGCACATGATAGCACCCGCCCCGTGCCCATAATGCAATGTGGGTGTGACACCCCACCTGTGCGACCCGCCCCTTGTGCATGTGTGCATGAGCCCCTGCGCATGACCTCCCCATGCCCCGTTTTGGGCCTAGTAGGCCTCCTTGAAGCCTCCTGGGAGCAAAAACAGGCCATGGGGGGGAGGGGGGCTGCACTCTCCCGTGCTCTGTTTTGGGCCTAGTAGGCCTCCTTGAAGTCTCCTGGGAGCAAAAACAGGCCATGGGGGGGAGGGGGGCTGCACTCTCCCGTGCTCTGTTTTGGGCCTAGTAGGCCTCCTTGAAGCCTCCTGGGAGCAAAAACAGGCCATGGGGGGGAGGGGAGCTGCACTCTCCCGTGCTCTGTTTTGGGCCTAGTAGGCCTCCTTGAAGCCTCCTGGGAGCAAAAACAGGCCATGAGGGGGAGGGGGGCTGCACTCTCCCGTGCTCTGTTTTGGGCCTAGTAGGCCTCCTTGAAGCCTCCTGGGAGCAAAAACAGGCCATGGGGGGGAGGGGGGCTGCACTCTCCCGTGCTCTGTTTTGGGCCTAGTAGGCCTCCTTGAAGTCTCCTGGGAGCAAAAACAGGCCATGGGGGGGAGGGGGGCTGCACTCTCCCGTGCTCTGTTTTGGGCCTAGTAGGCCTCCTTGAAGCCTCCTGGGAGCAAAAACAGGCCATGGGGGGGAGGGGAGCTGCACTCTCCCGTGCTCTGTTTTGGGCCTAGTAGGCCTCCTTGAAGCCTCCTGGGAGCAAAAACAGGCCATGGGGGGGAGGGGAGCTGCACTCTCCCGTGCTCTGTTTTGGGCCTAGTAGGCCTCCTTGAAGTCTCCTGGGAGCAAAAACAGGCAATGGGGGGGGGCGCTGCACTCTCCTGTGCTCCATTTTGGGCTTAGTAGGCCTCCCTGCAGCTTCCTGGGAGCAAAAACAGGCCATGGGGGGGGGGCTGCACTCCTCCATGCTCCATTTTGGGCCTAGTAGGCCTCCCTGAAGCCTCCTGGGACCAAAAACGGGCTGCAGGTACGGTGCTCTGCATCCCCCGGTTCCTTCCCCCACGCATGCACACACGTCTCCTGTATGCACTGCAACTCCTGCGCATACGTGGCACAGCCCCAAAAATCAGCTGGCCAGTGGGGGCCGTGCACGCATGTGGCATGGAGCTCACTTCGGGCGATGGCTTTCTGTGCCCGCAGAGAGGGCTCCGCGTGTCACTTGTGGCACACGTGCCATAGGTTCGTCATCACGAAGCCTCAGTTGCCAAGTCAGAACGAAGTCACCGCTTCCTAATTTTTATCTCTCTGCAGGTTAGAAATTCAGGTGAAAACCCCTGAATGGCGGTGGGAAGTTAGTTTGTTTTGGGGCGCACCTTTCCTACACCCAAAAGGAATCATTTAACCCTTCGGTTGTTTTTAAGCTCCAGGAGCTGATGGATGGCGTTTTAAAAACCCGCATTTTAAAAAAAATGCAGGCTCGGTTTCTTCCTAAATTTTTTTTTTTTTTGGCAGGACGATCGGAAGGACGTCTCCACTAGATGGTGGTGTGGTTGTGTGGTTGTGTGTGCATCCATTTCTCTTGGGAGAAAAGGGTGGACTAGGTTGTCGCAAGTTATTTCTCCCGGGGAACGAACGAGATGAGAAAGAAGCTCAATTTCTCTCTCTGTGGCATCCTGATTTGACTTTACATACTGTATATTCCCTTATGAACCCCGTTACAAGCCGATCCTATGGATTTATTTATTCATTCATTCATTCATTCATTCATTCATTCATTCATTCATTCATTCATTCATTCATTCTTGGATTTGTATACCGCCCTATCTCCCTGAAGGGACTCAGGGCGGTGCACAGGTAAATGTTAAAAACAGTACAAAAATACAATATAAATACAATAAAAATATATTAAATTTAAACCCGTGCTAATCTATGCTTCTCGCCCCAGTCTGTTTTCTCAAATTGTTTATTGGGTTTTAATGGGTGGTAATTTTAACGGCTTTTTAAATTTTGTGCAGGGTAGTTTAATTCGTTTTTAAATTTGTGTGTATTGTATGTTTTTAGTTGTTTTTTAATTTACCTGTACACCGCCCCGAGTCCCTTTGGGGAGAGGGGGCGGTTTATAAATATAATAAATTATTATTAATTAAATTATTATTAAATTAAAAGCGGCTTTAAAACCCATCTAAAATCCCTTACTAAAATCCCTAACAATTTTGTTATTTAAAATCTAAGCCAGGCCAGCCAGATGGAAAAAGTGAGTTTTAAGTTCCCGGCGGAAGAGGCGCAGGTCCGTGATGGTACGAAGGTTGGGTGTGTGTGGGGGGGTAGGTCGTTCCAGAGAGCCGGACCCGCCACAGAGACGGCCCTTCCCCTGGGGGTCGCCAGCCGGCATTGGCCGGCAGACGGCACCCTGAGGAGGCCCTCCCTGTGCGAGCGGACAGGACGGAGGGAGGTATGTGGTAGGAGGCGGTCTCGCAAATACCCAGGTCCCGTGCCATGGAGCGCTTTAAAGATGGTTATCAGTATCTTGAAGCGCACCCGGAAGGCCACAGGCAGCCAGTGCAGCTCGCGCAGGAGAGGTGTTATATGGGAGTATCGAGAAACTCCCAGAATCCCCCGCGAAGCTGGATTTAAAAAAAAACCAAGAGAAAACTATATTTTGCAATTAAAAATTGTACCTTGTGTTGTTGTGAAGTTGTGTCCAACCCCTCGTGGGCCCATGGACAATGTTCCTCCAGGCCTTCCTGTCCTCTACCATCCTCTGGAGTTCATTTAAGCTCATGCCTGCTGCTTCAGTGACTCCATCCAGCCTCTTCCTCCTCTTTTGCCCTCCATCGTTCCCAGCATGAGGCTCTTCTCCAGGGAGTCCTTCCTTCTCCTTAGGTGGCCAAAGTCTTTGAGTTTCCTCTTCAGGATCTGGCCTTCTAAAGAGCAGTCAGGGTGGATCTCCTCTAGGACTGACCGGTTGGATGGCCTTGCAGTTCAAGGGACTTGCAGGAGTCTCCTCCAGCACCAGAGTTCAAAGGCCTCCATTCTTGGGCGCTCAGCCTTCCTTATGGTTCAACCTTCACAGCCATCCATTGCAACTGGGAAAACCAGAACCTTGACTAGATGCCCTTTTGTTGGCAGGGGGGATGTCTCTGATTTTTAGGATGCTGTCTAGATTTTCCACAGCTTTTTTCTTGCCACAGTTGTTAAAAAGAAATCACTGCAGGAGTTTGACAGCCCTGGTATAGGGTCTCCTGCCTGAGCAGGGGGGTTGGACTAGAAGACCTCCAACGTCCCTTCCAACTTGTATTCCGTTCTATGCGCCCCACCCTCTTTAACACCCCTTTTGATAAGTGAAAAGGATCCAGCAGTACCAGACAGGAAATTGAGCGATCCATTATAAAGAAGATATCACTATGGCAGGGGTGGGCAAAGTTTGCAACTTTAAGTCTGAAGGACGTCAGCTCCCAAAGCTGGCTGGAGAATTCTGGGAGCTGACGTCCTTCAGACTTAAAGTTGCAAACTTTGCCCACCCCTGCACTATGCCGATCCTTAACCCAGGAATTAGCTAGCTTTCCTGAGTTTTTTATCTTCCTGTTCAACAAACGCGCTCCATTAAGTCGATCATTGTTTCTCTTCCAAGTCATTTCCTGAGTATTTTTAAGTGGGGAAAAAACCCATCTTTACATTCTGTCCCATTTTAGATTTGCCCTTAAGCCTAAATATTATTGCCTTTGTGATGTAACTTTATATGTAATATAAAAATCACTTAGCTCCATGTCGTCTTTTTTTTATTAAAAAATATATATATATCTGCAAGATCAGAAATACGTTTTCTGATTGCAAATGTTCGGTATGCAGTTGTTGGTCTTAATACCCAATGAAAATGCAGTGATTTTGTGGGTTGTTGTTTGCAAGATTTTTATTTCCTCCCTGACCCCGTTGTTTCTTCATGGATTATTTGCAAGGATTTTGACTGAGCACAACAGCAAAATGTCTTACTTTACTTTACTTTATTAAATTTATATACCGCTCCCTTTCCCGAAAGGGACTCGGGGCGGTGCACAGGAAATTTAAAAAACATATATAAACATAACAATATACAAAATTTAAAAGCCAAATTAAATTATTTATCCCTGTGCTAAAAAATTTAATAAGTTAAAACTATGTCCCTAAAAACCAATTAAAACAATTTAACTGCAGACTATAGGCTAGGTGGTGTGAGCTAGGCCAGGCAGGCATGTTGGAAAAAATAAATTTTAAGTTTCTGGCGGAAAGAACCGAGGTCCGTGGTCGTTCTAAGTTCGGGGGGTAGGTCGTTCCAGAGAGTCGGGCCCACCACAGAGAAGGCCCTTCCCCTGGGTGTCGCCCGCTGGCATTGCCTAATGGACGGCACCCGGAGAAGTCCCTCTCTGTGGGAGCGAATCAGCCGAAGGGATGTATGGGGTAGGATGCGATCCCGTAGATAACTAGGTCCCGATCTACCCTATTTATTTATTACTAGTTGATAACTCGGCATTGCCTGGGTATTTATTTATAGGGGGATAATGTCTGGACTTTGAATGCAACATCCTTGAAAAAAGTGACTTATGACCTTTTTCACACTTATGACCGTTGTAGCATCCCCATGGTCACATGGTTTAATTTTGGATGCTTAACAACTGACTCACATTTATGATGGTTGAGGTGTCCAGGGGTCACACGTGATCCCCTTTTGCGACCTTCTGACAAAGCAAAGTCAATTGTGGAAACCAGATTCACTTAACAACGGTGTTACTGAATTGACAACTGCAGTGATTCACTTAACAACTCAATCAATCAATCAATTTTAATTTGTAGACCGCTCCCTCTCCCCACAGGGACTCGGGGCGGTGCACAGGAAGAATAAAAACCACAAATATACAAACATATTTAAAACAAAATTAAACTTAGTACCTGTGCTAAAAATCCATTAAAACTAAACTAAACTAAAATGACATTCCCAATAATAAATATAATAAAACCCCATAGACAGAGAGACTACCCTAGGCCGGCCAGACAGTGTTTTTAATTTTAGACGGAAGGAGCGGAGGTCCGTGGTCGTTCTAATGTCAGGGGGAAGGTCGTTCCAGAGGGCTGGGCCCGCCACAGAGAGAGCCCTTCCCCTGGGTGTCGCCCGCTGACAAAGCCTAGTGGACGGCACCCGGAGAAGTCCCTCTCTGTGGGAGCGAATCGGCCGTGAGGATGTATGAGGCAGGATCCGATCCCGCAGATAGCTAGGTCCCGAGCCATGGAGCGCTTTAAAGATGATGACTAACACCTTGAAGCGCACCCGGAAGACGACAGGCAGCCAGTGCAGCTCGCGCAAGAGCGGTGTTACATGGGTAAACCTTGAGGTTCCCATAATTGCTCGCGCGGCTGCATTCTGGACTAGCTGAAGTCTCCGGGTGCACCTCAAGGGGAGCCCCATTTTTAATTTTAATTTAATTTTAATACTTATAAACCGCTCCCTCTCCCCATGGGGACTCGGGGCGGTGCACAGGCAGAATAAAAACAATAAGAAATATGCAAACAATTCTAAAACCAAATTAAACTAAACCTGTGCTAAAATTCCCATAAAACTAACTATATTAAAACTACCCAGTAAAACCCCCAAGACAGGGAGACTATCCCAGGCCGGCCAGACAGAAAAAGTGAGTTTTTAATTTAAGACGGAAGGAGCGGAGGTCCGTGGTCGTTCTAATATCGTCGGGAAGGTCGTTCCAGAGGGCCGGGCCCGCCACACAGAGAGCCCTTCCCCTGGGCGTCGCCCGCTGACAAAGTCTAGTGGACGGCACCCGGAGAATTCCCTCTCTGTGGGAGCGAATCGGCCGTGAGGATGTATGAGGCAGGATCCGATCCCGCAGATCGCTAGGTCCCGAGCCATGGAGCGCTTTAAAGATGATAATTAACACCTTGAAGCGCACCCGGAAGACGACAGGTAGCCAGTGCAGCTCGCGCAAGAGCGGTGTTACGTGGGTATACCTTGCGGTCCCCATAATTGCTCGCGCGGCTGCATTCTGGACTAGCTGAAGTCTCCGGGTGCACTTCAAGGAAGCCCCATGTAGAGAGAGTTACAATAGTCCAGTCGGGATATCATGAGCGCATGAGTGACTGTGCGAAGGGCGTCCCGATCCAATAGGGGGCGCAATTGGCGAACCAGGCGAACCTGGTAAAACGCCCTCCTGGCCACGGCTGTCACTTGATCTTCCATGGACAGCCGGGCATCCTGGAGGACACACAAATTGCGCGCCCCATCCACAGGGGCAAGATGTTCGCCCCCTATGGCCAGCGATGGAGTAAGCTGGTTGAATCGGGCAGCCGGAAACCACAGCCACTCGGTCTTGGTCGGGTTGAGCCTGAGTCCGTTACTTCCCATTCAGATCCGCACGGCTTCCAGGCACTGGCACATCACCGCTACGGCATCGTTGGGGTGGTTTGGGGTAGATATATACAGCTGGGTGTCATCAGCGTATAGATGGTACTCTACCCCAAAACCACGGATGATCTCACCCAGCGGCTTCATATATGTGTTAAACAGGAGGGGCGAGAGGACCGACCCCTGAGGCACCCCACATGTGAGGGGTCTCGCGGTCGACCTCTGCCCCCCTGCCAACACAAATTGCGATCGGCCAGAGAGGTAGGAGGAGAACCACCGTAAAACGGTGCCTCCCACCCCCAACCCCCCCAGCCGATGCAATAGGATACCATGGTCGATGGTATCGAAAGCCGCCGAGAGGTCTAATAGGACCAGGATGGAGGAACAACCCCCATCTCTGGCCCTCCAGAGATCATCAACCAACGCGACCAATGCCGTCTCGGTGCTATGCCCGGGCCGAAAGCCGGACTGGCGCGGATCTAGATAATCAACTTCCTCCAGGTGACGGGGAAACTGTTGTGCCACCACACTCTCAACAACCTTCGCCAAAAAGGGAAGGTTGGAGACTGGACGGTAGTTGTTCAAAAGAGCTGGATCCAAAGAGGGCTTCTTAAGGAGGGGCCTCACCATAGCTTCTTTTAGGGAAGCAGGCAAGGAACCCTCACTTAAGGATGCGTTGACAACCTCTTGGAGCCAGCCTCGTGTCACCTCCCAGGATGCCAGTACAAGCCAGGAGGGACACGGGTCCAATAAACATGTGGTGGCTCGCAGTCGCCCACGTAACCTGTCCATATCCTCGGAAGTAACGGAGTCAAACTCCTCCCAAACAAGATCTGTCCCGTGGCATCCCACTGGGCCATGAATGGGGGCTAACTCGTTCTGTATCTGAGCGATTTTCTCCTGCAGAAAAATCACAAATTCCTCTGCTCTACCCTGTAACGGGGCTTCCCGCACCCTCTGTTGAAGGAGGGAGCGGGTCACCCTAAACAGGGCGGCAGGGCGGTTGTCTGCGGATGCTATGAGAGTAGCACAATGATGACGTTTGGCTACTCTCAGCGCCACAATGTAAGTCCGTAAATGGGCTCTTACCTGTGTCCGGTCAGATTCAGAACAGGTAGACCTCCATCTTTCCTCTAGGCATCTCTTGCGGCGTTTCATCACCCGTAGCTCCTCGGTAAACCAAGGAGCCAGGGTGTTTCGGCGCCGCAATAGAGGCCGCAAGGGCGCGACCCGATCCAAGGCTCCCGTGGTCGCAATATTCCATGCGGCCACGAGGTCCTCCATCAGGGCGCGGGTCAGGGGTACAGGAACTGGCCCAAGCGCCGTTTGGAACCCATCCGGGTCCATCAGGCGCCTGGGGCGGAACCAGATTGGTGACTCAGGTTCCGCCTCCCCGCGGAGGGGAGCAGCGGTCGGAAAGTCGAGCCGGAGAAGTGAGTGGTCTGACCATGACAAGGGTGTGATGACTATATCCCCTATACCCAGATCACTCTTCCATTGGCCTGAGACAAAGATGAGATCCGGTGTATGTCCACCCTCGTGAGTGGGGCCTTGAATTAGTTGGGTCAGGTCCATGGCCGTCATGGAAGCCATGAACTCCCGAGCTACCTCGGATGATTCGCCCACCGATGGCAGATTAAAGTCCCCCATGACTAAAAGTCTGGGGGTCTCAACTGCCACCGTAGTGATCACCTCCAGGAGCTCGGGCAGGGCTGCTGCTACATAGCGGGGAGCCAGGTATACAACCAGCAAGCCCAACTGCCTCCCTAGGCCCCACTTCACACAGAGGGACTCACAACCGGTAGTCTGTGGCACAATGGTCTCTCTCGGCTCAAGACCTTCCTTTACAATGACCGCTACCCCACCACCCCTACCTAGGGCCCGGGGCTGATGAAAAGCGCGGTAACCTGGTGGACACATTTCAACGAGGGGAAGTCCACCCTCGTGGCCCAACCAGGTCTCCGCAATTCCCACCAGGTCCGGCTCCCCCTCTGACACAAGGTCATGAACTTTGTTGACAACGGACCTGGCGTTGCAGAACATCAGCCGCAGGCCCTGGCTCTGTACACCCTGGCCACCTAGCCTGCGGGGGTTGAGGCACCTGACCATTTGCAGCCAACGGCTTCGCGCCCCCAACCGGGAGGATAACACTTGTCTCCCCTCGGACCTGCCTCTCCCCACGACCCTCTGGATCGGAAGGCCCTCTACCGGAACGACTCGTATTTCCCGCCTCCTATCGGATCCTTCCGCTTCCCTCCGCCGACTGCTGGTCCGGCCCTTTCTTTCCTTAATACCCTCTGTCTCTACCTGTCTAATCCCACCCCCTCCCTGGTACCCCCTAAAAGAACCAATAATTTAGATACTAAAAACCCCCTAAGGCCGCGCTTCGCCCATCTCTCCGGATTAATGAATCCCTCATCGAGACGGGCCCTCGATAGTACGGAGGGCCAAGCCTGTAAGAGCGGGGACTCTCGTAAAAACAGAAGATTTGCTCTGGAGTACATTGCGCTATAATAAATAATTAAAACTAATCATCAATATATAAACAATGTAAGAATAAAAATTCATCCGTGTGTCATGGGTTAAAATACAATAATATTAAAAAAAAAAAAAAACATTGTTAGCCATGATTTAAATTTCATTAATAGATGTTAGAAAAATGAATAAAGTGCTATAGTGAGGAAGTTCACAATGTCAATTGGGTATCCATTTGATGTTCCAGTCCAAAAGATCTTTAGGACATTTACAAGGTCTTTAAAAAGGTCTTAGTACGGCACAGTTCTATTGGTCTTAGATCATCATAGGGGGGGGAAGGGTTTCTTCTGTTTGTTGCTGAAGAATGTAAGTTTGGCGCCAGCAGAGCTGAAAAGGAGTTTGTTCTCCCTGATGGAAAATTGCTCCCAGCTGGGGGGTTTACTTTCCTCTCCCAGCCCAGAGCTCAGTCAGCTTCTCCTGGCTGCCACCAGTCAGCCACGCCGCCGACAGTCCGGTCAGTGCCCCTGCCACCAAAATAAACTCGGGGACACCGGCCTTCTGTCCGGGCTCTCACCCCCGTCTCACCGCTGCCGTTGCAAGGGCTGGCTTCAGCTTTAGTCGCAGCGCTCCCACCGCCGCCATAACAGGAGAGTCTTCCACGGTCAGTCAGCAAGGCAGGGTGAAGCGCGACCTCATCGACGCTCCCACCGCCGCCATCTCCAACAATACCGCCTTAGCCACGGCCTCTCGGCACTCCCACCGCCGTCGACCAGGCTTCCAGCAGCCGTCACGTCACACCCTCCCGGCGCTCTCACCACCGGCGCCTTTCTCTGCATGTCTCCTTTCCCGTCGCCTCCGCCACCGCCGCTGCCGCTGGCCTCCCGGCGCTCTCACCGCCTTCTCCATCTCCTCCCCATGGCCCGCTGCTGCCGCCGCCATCCCGGGGACTCACAAGGCGTAGCCGGCCTCCACCGCCCTCATTGTGACGCCAGGGACGCCGACCTCTGCTCCGGCGCTCTCGCCTTCACCCGCGCCGTTTCTGTTCCCGCTGCACCCATTGACGTCGTGAGCCTCACCCCGAAACACCAGGGTGGATTCCTCATCAATCCCATACCCTCCGACTAATGCAGGAGGGCTGGGAGCACAAATAGAGGCTAACAATCTCCATGGCACACACGGAGCTCCAGAGTTAGCCCGCCATCTTCGCGCAAGCGCAGTCCAATTTTGTAGTGGATGTACAAAGAGTTACATGTAGAGAGAGTTACAATAGTCCAGTCGGGATGTCACGAGCGCATGAGTGACTGTGCGAAGGGCGTCCCGATCCAATAGGAGGCGCAATTGGCGAACCAGGCAAACCTGGTAAAACGCCCTCCTGGCCACGGCTGTCACTTGATCTTCCATGGACAGCCGGGCATCCAGGAGGACACCCAAATTGCGCGCCCCATCCACAGGGGCAAGATGTTCGCCCCCTATGGCCAGCGATGGAGTGAGCTGGTTGAATCGGGCAGCCGGAAACCACAGCCACTCGGTCTTGGTCGGGTTGAGCCTGAGTCCGTTACTTCCCATCCAGATCCGCACGGCTTCCAGGCACTGGCACATCACCGCTACGGCATCGTTGGGGCAAGAAAGGTCATAAAATGGAACAAAATTCACTTAACAAATTTCTGACTTAACAACATCCATTTTGGGCTCAGTTGTGATCTTGAGGCCTATCTGTACTTTGTTAGCTGCCGTGGGTGTTGCATACAGGGGGGTCCTCGGACTTACAACCATTTGTTTAGTGACCGCTTGAAATTACGACAGCACTGAAAAAAAGCGACCTATGACTTTTTTTCACACTTAACGACCAATAGATGGCAAGAATTGGGGCCTTCAATCCAGAACCACGTCGCAAGAAAATTTTGAGGGACTTAAGAAAAAAACGCCGGGTGGGATGTGGCTCCCAGAATCTAAGGGGGGCATTTTTGTCAGTCTTAGCAACATTGAGATGTGTGAGCTTCAACTCCCAGAAGTATTGACTTCCCCCAAAATATATGGAACCTCCAGAGTTCCCAAGCTGGGTCAGCTTCAACTTCCAGAATCCCCCCAAAATATGGACTCAAACCTCCAGAATTCCAAAGAGATCTGGGTCTCCTTCTTCAGAATTCCCAGGAGGTTTATGGACTTTCAGTTTCCAGAATTCCTAAGAAGTAAGGTCATCAACCCCCAGAATTCCCAATAATCACAAAGTTCAACTCCCAGAATTCTCGCGTTCTAGGTTTCAACTTCCAGAATCCCGACAAAGGTGGATTTCCATCTCCAGAATTCCCAAAAGATGTGGACTTCAATCCCCAGAATTCTCTACACCCACCTTCAGGTTACCCCACCTCTAGATCATAGGTGGTATTCAGCAGGTTCTGACCAGTTCTGGAGAACCGGTAGGGGAAATTTTGAGTAGTTCGGAGAACCGGTAAATACCACCTCTGGCTGGCCCCGCCCTCATCTATTCTTTGCCTACCAAGTCCCAGATGATCGGGAGGGAATGGGGATTTTGCAGTAACCTTCCCCTTCCATACCCACCAAGCCACGCCCACCAAGCCACAGAACCAGTAGTAAAATTTTGAATCCCATCAATGCCTGAGACCCACTGTCACTCATTATAATCTCCCTCCCTCCTTCCTCCCCTCCCTTCCACTCTCCCTCCCTTTTCTTCTTTTTCCTTCCCTCGTTCATTCTTTCTGCTTTCTTCCTTGCTCTCTTCCCATCTTTCCTTCTTTTTCTTCGTCTTTCGTCTTTCCCTTTCTTGTTTCCCGTCCCTTCTTGCATGCTCAAATGCAAAAGGGGAAACATTTTTCCTTTCGTTTTGTTTTTAGTTTGTTTTGATAGCCCTCTGTCAGGGAAAGTGGAGCCCGAGGTGGGGGGGATGATGGGGTACAGATTTAGATTTTATTGTATTTATATCCCGCATCTATCTCCTAGGACCCAGGGCGGTGCACAGGAATTTAAAACACAATATACAATACAAAATTCATATCCTAAAACCCTATTAAACTCAATGACCCTGTGCTAAAAACATGATTAAAAAAGCCTCTAATTAAAAAATTTGTACAACTAACAGTCAGTCATTTATCGGGTGGTTAACCTAAGCCGGCTTGATGGAATAAGTGCGTTTTCAGACGGAGGTCCGAGATGGTACGGAGATCGGGAGGCAGGTCGTTCCAGAGGGTCGGGCCCGCCACAGAGAAGGCCCTTCCCCTGGGCGTCGCCAACCGGCATTGCCCGGCCGACGGCACCTGGAGAAGACCCTCTCTATGGGAGCGGATCGGTCGAAGGGATGTATGAGGCAGGAGACGGTCTCGCATATAACTAGGCCCCAAGCCATGGAGCGCTTTAAAGATGGTGATCAACACCTTGAAGCGCACCCGGAAGGCCACAGGTAGCCAGTGCAGCTCGCGCAGGAGAGGTGTTATATGGGAACGCCTTGAGGCTCCCATAATCACCCGCGCGGCCGCATTCTGAACCAGCTGTAACCTTCGGGTGCACCTCAAGGGGAGCCCCATGTAGAGAGCATTACAGTAGTCCAGACGTGACGGGACCAGTGCTTGAGTGACTGTGCGAAGGGCGTCCCAGAGACACCATGTGTGGGTCCTTTGCAGTTTCTAGGCAGCCCCCCCCTCCGTGGGCCAGATCTAACCACCCTGCAGGCCAGATTCGGCCCAGGAGCCTTGAGCAGAGGTGGTATTCAGCCGGCTCTGACCAGTTCTGTAGAACCAGTAGCGGAAATTGTGAGTAGTTCGGTGAACCGGCAAATACCACCTCTGGCTGGCCCTGCCCCTATCTGTTCTCTGCCTCCCGAGTCCCAGCTGATCGGGAGGGAATGGAGATTTTGTAGTACCCTTCCACTGGAGTGGGGAGGGAATGGAGATTTTGCCGTATCCTCCCCCCCCCCCCACACCTTCCAGCCACGCCCACCCAAGCCATGCCACGCCCACCCAGCCACGCCCACAGAACCGGTAGTAACACATTTTTGAATCCCACCACTGCTCCAGATGCGACCGTCCCGCCTCCCCTCCCCTTCCAGCAAAGCAGAACGAACGCCCCCTCCCCCCCACTTCATGTGGCATCCCGTTCTGCGGGTGAACGTCGGAGGAATCTCGTTTCCTGGAGTTTCCACTCTTCCCCTCCCCGCCACCATTCTATCCTGCCTCGAATTTCCCGCGCCGGCCTCTAATCAGCGCCTGCCAATGCAATCCACCTCGAGGTCTCCGTTCCTTTCCCAGGTGCAATTAACGGCACCATCTGCTCGCCGACCTGGGATTAACGATGTTTACAAATACGCTACAACGTGCTTTTTAAAAAAAAAATCACAACAACTGTCAGTCATCAGCCTCCTTGTTGCAGGGGCTCCCTCCTCCTTTTGCAAAACGCCTCTCGCTATGGCATTGGCAGGCTGCAATGTGTGTGTGTGTGAATGCTTGTGTGTGTGTTGGGTGCTTAAGGGAAGGCGGAGGGGGGGGGGCGCTCTGGTGTCCTTATTTTACCAGGCTGAGAAAGCACGAAGCATCTGGCTGGGCAGGTGGGATGTTGCACAGCGAGGAATGGGGGTGGGGGGTTGGGTGGGGAAGGACCCGTCATTGCCACGGAGGTGGAGATGCCAACTGTGCCCCAGAGGACGGGGGGGGGGGGGGAGTCGGGGGGGAACAGCGGCATATGGTCCATTTAAAAAGGGTTGACTTTACTTTTTTAAAACATTTTTTAAAGAGCATCGCACATACCCCCTCCTCCTGCCTCCCGCCTGAGCGACGTGTTAATGAAGTGTGTGTGTGTGTAGGGTGTGTGTGTGTCTTTGCAATTGATGCTCCCTTCTCCAGGTGCTATGTAGCTCAAAACTGGGTGCTTAATGCCCTGGCAAAGGAATGTATTTATAGTATGTTTTTTTGTGTAAAGATAGTCCTCGAGTACAGCATCCTAAAAAGCAGAGACATCCCCCTGCCAACAAAAGGGCGTCAAGGCTGGTGGTTTTCCCAGTTGCAATGTGTGGCAGTGAAGATTGGACCATAAGGAAGGCTGAGCGCCAAAGAATGGAGGCCTTTGAACTCTGGTGCTGGAGAAGACTTCTGCACTGAGTCCCTTGGACTGCAAGGCCATCCAACCGGTCAGTCCTAGAGGAGATCCACCCTGACTGCTCTTTAGAAGTCCAGATCCTGAAGAGGAAACTCAAAGAGTTTGGCCACCTCATAAGAAGGAAGAAGGTCTCCCTGGAGAAGAGCCTCATACTGGGAAAGACTGAGGGCAAAAGAAGAATTGGATGACAGAGAATGAGGACAGAGAATCCCATCCCATCCCATCTAATTCTAATTCTAATTCTAAGGCCGTGGGGGTCTGGATGGGGAGGAACAAACTCAGACTCAACCCACCCAAGACCGAGTGGCTGTGGTTTCCGGCATCTCGATATAGCCAGTTAACCCCATCGCTGGCTATCGGGGGCAAGTCATTGGCCCCCGCGGAAAGGGCTCGTAACTTGGGCGTCCTCCTGGATTCACGGCTGTCCTTGGACGACCATGTGACGGCCGTAGCCAGGGGGGACTACTGTAACGCCCTCTACATGGGGCTCCCCTTGAGGTGCACCCTGAGATTCCAGCTAGTGCAGAATGCGGCCGCGCGGGGGATTCTGGGAGTTTCTCGTTACTCCCATGTAACACCTCTCCTGCGCGAGCTGCACTGGCTGCCTGTAGTCTTCCGGGTGCCCTTCAAGGTGCTAGTCACCATCTTTAAAGCGTTCCATGGCACAGGTCCTGGTTACTTGAGAGACCGCCTCCTACCACATACCTCCCTTCGACCTGTCCGTTCTCACAGAGTGGGCCTTCTCAGGGTGCCATCAGCCGGTCAATGCCGGCTGGCGGCTCCCAGGGGAAGAGCCTTCTCTGTGGCGGGTCCAGCACTCTGGAACGACCTGCCCCCCGATATCCGTACCATCACGGACCTACGACTCTTCCGTTGGATGTTAAAAGCACATCTCTTTCATCTAACCGGCCTGACGTAGACTAGGGAATAATTTTAAATTTTGATATGTATTGTTTTTAAATTTATTTATCCAATTTTAGCACAGATTTAATAATTTAATTGTTTTTTATATTTTGTATTGTATTGTTGGGTTTTTATCTTTCTGTGCACCGCCCTGAGTCCCTTTTAGGTGAAATAGGGCGGTATATAAATAGAATAAACTAAACTAAACTAACTAAACTAACTAAACTAATTCTAATTCTAATTCCATTTCAGTCCATTCCAAGACCGAGTGGCTGTGGTTTCCGGCATCCCGGTACAACCAGTTGACTCCATCACTGGCCATAGGGGACGAACATCTTACCCCTGTGGATGGGGCGCGCAACTTGGGCGTCCTCCTGGATACCCGGCTGTCCATGGAAGATCAAGTGACAGCCGTGGCCAGGAGGGCGTTTTACCAGGTTCGCCTGGTACGCCAGTTGCGCCCCCTATTGGATCGGGATGCCCTATGCACAGTCACTCATGCCCTCGTGACATCCCAACTGGACTACTGCAATTCTCTCTACATGGGGCTCCCCTTGAGGTGCACCCGAAGACTTCAGCTTGTCCAGAATGCAGCCGCGCGAGCAATAATGGGAACCTCAAGGTTTACCCACGTAACACCGCTCTTGTGCGAGCTGCACTGGCTGCCTGTCGTCTTTCGGGTGCGCTTCAAGGTGTTAGTTATCATCTTTAAAGCGCTCCATGGCACGGGACCTATTTATTTGCGGGATCGGGTCCTGCCCCATACATCCCTGCGGCCGATTCGCTCCCACAGAGAGGGACTTCTCCGGGTGCCGTCCACTAGGCTATGCCAGCGGGTGACGCCCAGGGGAAGGGCCTTCTCTGTGGCGGGCCCAGCCCTCTGGAACGACCTTCCCCCCCGAAATTAGAACAACTACGGACCTCCGCTCCTTCCGTCAAAAACTTAAAACACACTTTTTCTGTTTGGCCGGCCTAGGTTAGTCTTCCGTCTTTTAATAGGGTTTAGGGGATTTTAGTTAATTTAAAACTGGGGATTTTAGCACAGGGATAATCTTTGTTTAATTTGCCTTTTATCTAATTTATTTATGTATATTTATTGGTATTTTAATTTCCCTGTGCACCGCTCCAAGTCCCTTTGGGGAGAGGGAGCGGTCTATAAATAAAATTTATTATTATTATTATTCCATTCCATTCTTATTCTTATTCCATTCCATTCTATTCAGCTGCCTTCGGAGTCAGACATAAGTGGGGCAGAGGAACAGCTGGAGCCTGTTCCCAGTGTGCACATGTGCAGAGTTGCCAGACAAAGGGAACAGCTAAGGAACAGGGGTCAACTTGGGAGTAAGGCCACAGGTGGATGGTGAATGGCCCCTCCCAGAGGGAATAAAAGAGGAGCAAAAGGGGAGTGGAGTTTGCAGGAGACAATAATAATTTATTATTATTAGATTTATAAATAATTTATTATAATTTATTATAATTATAATCAGTTCATTCCTGCATTCTTGCCAAATATTGAGGCATCTGAAAGATATCGGCCTGGCCACTCTCCAAGCCCGATAAAGGTTGGTAATTGTGACCTATCTTGAAAGACTGTGGGAGAGGAAAGACTTGGCTGGAGAGGAATTCACTGTCAATTAAATAAAAGGGGTTTATTGGGACGAGGACTCGGCTTCGTGCTGCTGGGGAAGCCTGGGTCAGAACACCTGACAGGAGCCGCACCTGACCAATCACAAGACCCTCACCTGACGTGACCCACACAAGGCCCATCATTAGACTCATCACAAGACCCCTCACCTGATGGGACTCTTCCCTAGCCTAGTAGCCAAACCCATAAGCTTGGAGGAGGTACCTCCACCCTCAGAATATTTTCAGTTTCATTTAGTATATTCGCGACCGCCTCTTGCCCCATACATCCCTTCGACCGATCCGCTCCCACAGAGAGGGCCTTCTCAGGGTACCGTCGGCCGGGCAATGCCGGTTGGCAGTGCCCAGGGGAAGAGCCTTCTCTGTGGCGGGCCCTGCCCTCTGGAACGAACTACCCCCCGATTTACGCACCATCGTGGACCTCCGCCTTTTCCGCCAATGTCTTAAAACTCATTTTTTTCATCAAGCCGGCCTAGCATAATCCCCCATTCTGACTCTTATAGGGATAATTTTATAGGGATAATTTTATAGGGATAATTTTTAAATTTTAGAGTTTTATCAATTTTAGCACAGGGAATATTTAATTAGTTTTTTAACAATTTTGTATTTTTGTATGTTTTAATGATGCCTGTGCGTCACCCTGGGTCCTTTTTTAGGAGAAGGGCGGGGTATAAATTTAATAAAATGAATAAATAAGTAGCTGGAATAGGGGGAAATTTGTTTATAATTAAAGTCCTTTAAAACATGTGTCTATTAGAGATAGATGCCTCCCAAATATCTCCGTAGGTATTTCCATTACCGGAGTCTAAAAAAGCTTATTTATGTAAATCATTTTTCATTCTATCCAAAAAAATCATTATAATACTCAATTTCAGGAAGTACCCTCACCAGCTGCTGCTTTTATACATCTGTGAGATAGGGGTGTGTGTGCGCACACCCACCCTTACACACACACACACACACACACACACACACACACACACACACGCGCGTTTAGGATGAATCACAGTGAAATGTATTAGCCTTGCCCATGTATTTCCACCTAACTTCCCCTGGTAGATAGAAATATTTGATAATGATAAAGGCAGGAATTTAAACCTTCACTTATTTCTCAGACAGAAGGAAGGGAGAGTTAAAGGTCAGAAAAGGAATAGGAATATGGAATGAATAGAGTACAGCAGCGATGGCGAACCTTTTTTGGCTCACGTGCCATAAGTGGGGGGAGCGCAGGGGAGTCGTGCGTGGGCGTGCCACATCCATAATGCAATGCGCGACACCTCCGGCGAGCACTCAAAATGACGCTCCAAGCAAATCGGACGTCACTTCCGGTTTCGGCAGCGCATCATTTTGTGTGTTCGGAGGCTTCAGGGAAGTTCATGAAGCCTCCGGAGGCCTGGGGGTGGGGGAGGCTCTTTTCGCCCTCCCCAGGCTCCTATAAAGCCTCTGTAGCCTGGGGAGGGTGAAAAAAGCATGCAAAAAAGGGCGAATTCATCGCCTTGCGTGCCCTGACAAATGGCTCCGGGTGCCATAGGTTCGCCATCACTGGAGTAGAGTGTGGACTGGAGTGGAATGGAATGGAGTAGAGTAGAGTAGAATACAATAAAATAGAATAGAATATTCTACATTCTAGAATAGAATGTAGAGTATAGTGTGGAGTGGAGTGGAATGGAATGGAAGAGAATAGGAATAGAATGTAGAGTAGAATAGAGTAGAGTAGAGTAGAGTAGGAATGGGAATGGGAATAGGAATGGGAATAGGAATAGAATGTAGAGTAGAGTAGAGTAGAGTAGAGTAGGAATGGGAATGGGAATGGGAATAGGAATAGGAATAGAATGTAGAGTAGAATAGAGTAGAGTAGAGTAGGAATGGGAATGGGATGGGAATAGGAATAGGAATAGAATGTAGAGTAGAGTAGAGTAGAGTAGAGTAGAGTAGGAATGGGAATGGGAATAGGAATAGGAATAGGAATAGGAATAGAATGTAGAGTATAGTGTGGAGTGGAGTGGAATGGAATGGAAGAGAATAGGAATAGAGAGTAGAATAGAGTAGAGTAGAGTAGAATAGGAATAGGAATAGAATGTGGAGTAGAATAGAATAGAGTGTGGAATGGAGTAGAGTAGCGTAGAGTAGCATCGCATAGCATAGCATAGCATAGCATAGCATAGCATAGCATAGCATAGAATAGAATAGAATAGAATAGATGTGGAAGGGACCTTGGAGGGCTTCTAGTTCAACCCCCTGTTCAAGCAGGAGGACCTATCCCATTTCAGATCAATGGTTATCCAATCCTGTCTTAAAAACTTCCAATGTTGGAGCACCCACAACCTCTGGAGGCAAGTTGTTCCACTGATTAATTGTCCCCACTGCCAGGAAATTTCTCCTTAATTCCAGGTTGCTTCTCTCCACGATCAGTTTCTATCCATTGCTTCTTGCCTTGGTTCAGGTGCTTTGGAGAACATCTCGACCCATATAGTTGATACTTTACTTTATTTACTTTATTTCCATTTCTATACCGCTCCTATCTCCCCAATGGGACTCAGGGCAGTGATCATCCCTGATAACCTGTGGTCCTTGGCAGCTGGATTTAAGAAGGTAAATAAATTGGGGGAATGATGTGCAATATTTTATTTGTCTAGAAGTGCTAACAAGCAGGATTTTAGGGCAACAGAAACGAATTAAATTCCAAGGAAAGTAGAGATGGATTTTTGTTTTTGCAAGTGATTCAAATAATAGACATAGTCATTTGAACAGCAGTTTCTTCACTTAATATCTGAGCCCTTCCTTCCTTCCTTCCTTCCTTCCTTCCTTCCTTCCTTCCTTCCTTCCTATTCTCCCTCCCTCTCTCCCTTCCTACTTCCTTCCTTCCTTCCTTCCTTCCTTCCTTCCTTCCTTCCTTCCTTCCTTCCTTCCTTCCTTCCTTCCTATTCTTCCTCCTTTTCCCTGTAGCCCTCTTGCAAAAACTGAAATATTTCATGCAAGGAAGAAACTTCTGATGTGCTTAGAATAATCACATCTGGCTGGGGAATTCTGGGAATTGAAGTCCACACACCTTAAAGTTGCTGAGATTGGAAAACACTGCCTGTGGTCTTCCGAGTGCGCTTCAAGGTGCTAGTTACCATCTTCAAAGCGCTCCATGGCACGGGTCCTGGTTACTTGAGAGACCGCCTCCTACCACATACCTCCCTTCGACCAGTCCGCTCCCACAGAGTGGGCCTTCTCAGGGTGCCGTCAGCCGGTCAATGCCGGCTGGCGGCTCCCAGGGGAAGAGCCTTCTCTGTGGCGGGTCCAGCACTCTGGAACGACCTGCCCCCCGATATCCGTACCATCACGGACCTACGACTCTTCCGTCGGATGTTAAAAACACATTTCTTTCATCTAGCCGGCCTGACATAGACTAAGGGAATAATTTTAAAATTGGATATTTATTGGTTTTAAATGTATTTATCTAAATTTTAGCACAGATTTATAATTTAATAGTTTTTATATTTTGTATGTATTGTTCGGGTTTGTAGCTTTCTGTGCACCGCCCTGAGTCCCTTTTAGGTGAAATAGGGCGGTATATAAATCGAATAAATAAATAAATAATTGGGGTGGGGGTTGACATAAGAAGCTATACACACGTAGGCATTCTTTGTATTAAACATCTGGCAAGAAGCCAGTTATAATAATTAAAAAATCATATTTCTTGCCTTGATCCTGAGGATTGGGAGATCTGGGAAGCTATCAGCAGTTGGTACGTGATTCAAAACGCCACTTTGCGAATTTTGTATGATTTTTCTCATAATGCTGAGATGCAAGGAACCCTCAAACACCTTGGAGGTCTTCTAGTCCAACCCCCTGCTTAGGCAGGAAAACCTATATCACTTATCCAACATCTTGCTCTCTACATGGGGCTCCCCTTGAGGTGCACCCGAAGACTTCAGCTTGTCCAGAATGCAGCCGTGCGGGCAGTTATGGGAACCTCTAGGTTTTCCCATGTAACACCGCTCCTGCGCGAGCTGCATTGGCTGCCTGTCGTCTTTCGGGTGCGCTTCAAGGTGTTGGTTATCATCTTCAAAGCGCTCCATGACACGGGACCTAGCTATCTGCGGGATCGCATCCTGCCCCATACATCCCTGCGGCTGATTCGTTCCCACAGAGAGGGACTTCTCCGGGTGCCGTCCACTAGGCTATGCCAGCGAGCGATGCCCAGGGGAAGGGCCTTCTCTGTGGCGGGCCCGACCCTCTGGAACGACCTTCCCCCCGAAATTAGAACAACTACGGATCTCCGCTCCTTTCGTCAAAAATTAAAAACACACTTTTTCTGCTTGGCCGGCCTGGGGTAATTAAACTGTTTTAGGGTTTTTAGGGGCTTAGTTTTAAATTTTAATATGGGATTTTAGCGCAGGGTTTTAGTTTAATTTATTTTAATATTGTACTATGTTTGTGGTTTTTATATGTATTTTTTAAATTCCCTGTGCACCGCCTCGAGTCCCTTCGGGGAGAGAGAGCGGGTTATAAATTAAAATTATTATTATTATTAATTATTATTATCTTTAAAACTTGCAGTGTTGGGGCATTCACAACTTCTGGAGGCAAGTTGTTCCATTGGTTCATTGTTCTAACTGTCAGGAAATTTCTCCTTAGGTCTAGGTTGCTTCTCTCCTTGATTAGTTTCCACCCATTGCTTTTTGTCCTACCTGCAGGTGCTTTGGAGAATAGCTTGACTCCCTCAATGGGTGGAAACTAATCAAAGAGAAAAGCAAGTAGAACTAAGGAGAAATTTCCTGACAGTGAGAACAATTAATCAGTTGCCTTCAAAAGTTGTGAATGCCCCAACCCTGGAAGTCTTTAAGAAGATGTTGGATAGCCATTTGTCTGAAACGGTATAAGGTTTCCTGCCTAAGCAGGGGGTTGGACTAGATGACCTCCAAGGTCCCTTCCAACTCTGCTATTGTATTGTATTGTATTGTATTGTATTGTATTGTATTGTATTGTATTGTATTGTATTGTATTGTAATATATTGGATAACAATTTGTCTGAAGTGGTGTAGGGTTTCCTGCCTAAGCAGGGGGTTGGACTAGATGACCTCCAAGGTCCCTTCCAACTCTGCTATTGTGTTGTGTTGTGTTGTGTTGTGTTGTGTTGTGTTGTATTGTATTGTATTGTATTGTATTGTATTGTATTGTATTGTATTGTATTGTATTGTATTGTAATATATTGGATAACAATTTGTCTGAAGTGGTGTAGGGTTTCCTGCCTAAGCAGGGAGTTGGACTAGAAGACCTCCAAGGTCCCTTCCAAGTCTGTTATTGTATTCTATTCCATTCCTGCATTGCTGCAAAGGTCGTAACTGTGAAAAACGGCCATAGCTCACCCTTCCCAGTGCCATGGTAACTTTGAACGGCCACCGGACGAACCGTTGTAAGTCGAGGACTACCTGCCAAAGAAGCACGCTGGAGCGGATTTCAGAGTGAAAGGCCACCAAAGCAACAGAGACACGTTTGTCTTTCCTTAGTAAGTTGCCCGCAACAGATCGGAATATATATTTTTTCTTTCCCTTTTGTCTCTCTCTTCTGATTAGCAATCCAGTCCACAAGTTCGGGCTGGCTGGGTAGGCTAGATTCCTGGCACGCATGAGTGCCCAGGGGCAGAGGCCGAGAGAGGAAACCCAGAAAAACATCCAAATTAAAAAAAAAAACGCCAACAGAGTTTATCGATAGAGACGGCAGCTGCCTATTGATTGACAGGGTAGAGAACGCACGCTCCACTTCGGGGTGACTGGACTCGGTATTGACAAGCTGTATTGGCCATTGGAAATCTGATGGGAGCCAACGGCTGTTAGGGGGAGGCAGGGTGTAGCGGCGGGGAAGGGGAGAAATGAGGTTTGGGGCAGGCAGGGATGAAGGAGAAATCATGGGGAGGCTCCCGCAAAGGATCTTGACAAACTGGAACATTGGGCACTATCTAACAAAATGAAATTGAAGGGTGAAAAGAGTCAGGTCCTACATTTAGGAAAGAAAAACCAAAATGCACAGGGACAGTATAGGTGGTACCTTGCTCAATAGTAGCAACTGTGAAAGGGATCTTGGAGTCCTAGTGGACAACCATTTAAATAGGAGCCAGGTGTGTGTGTGGAGGGTGTTTCTGTCTTTCAATTTTGGCAGCAGCTGCCAAAAAAGCCAACACACTTCTAGGCTGCATGAACAGAGGGACAGAATCAAGATCATGGGAAGTGTTAATACCACTTTTTATAAGGCCTTGGGAAGGCCACGCTTGGAATACGGCATCCAGTTGTGGCCGCCACAATGTAGAAAAGACGTGGAGACTCTAGAAAGAGTGCAGAGAAGAGCAACCAAGAAGATTAGGGGACTGGAGACTAAAACATATGAGGAATGGTTGCAGGAAATGGGTAGGTCTAGTTTAATGAAAAGAAGGACTAAGGGAGACATGATAGCAGTCTTCCAATATCTCAGGGGTTGCCCCAAAGAAGAGGGAGTCATTTCTAATTGTCTTTTCCATTGTTATATCTTGGGGGAGTGTACAGTTAATTCTATTTTGGGTGTGTGTGTGGAGGGTGTTTCTGTCTTTCAATTTTCTTTCAAAGCCAGATTTCTTTATTTAAATTGGAGAGCAATGTATATGTTCTAAATAAATAAATGAGATAAATAAACTTGTCTGGCTTGGAGAAATATAGCGTGCATGTTACATTTATATCCCACAATTTATATCTTACTCTTGGGTGTGTCTAGTTTAATAAAAAGAAGGACCAGGGGAGACATGATAGCAGTCTTCCAAGTATCTCAGGGGTTGCCACAAAGAAGAGGGAGTCAAACTATTCTCCAAAGCACCTGAGGGCAGAACAAGAAGCAATGGGTGGAAACTAATCAAGGAGAGAAGCAACTTAGAACTGAGGAGAAACTTCCTGACAGTTAGAACAATTAATCAGTGGAACAGAAGTTGCCTCCAGAAGTTGTCAATGCCCCAACACTGGAAGTCTTTAAGAGGATGTTGGATGGCCATTTGTCTGAAACGGTATAGGGTTTCCTGCCTAGGCAGGGGGTTGGACTAGAAGACCACCAAGGCCCCATCCAACACTGCTATTGTATTGTATTGTATTGATTGGTCAAAGGGTGTGACAGCTGCACCTGCATACCTGCGGGATCGTATCCTGCCCCATACATCCCTTCGACCGATTCGCTCCCACAGAGAGGGACTTCTCCGGGTGCTGTCCACTAGGCAATGCCAGCGGGCGACGCCCAGGGGAAGGGCCTTCTCTGTGGCGGACCCAACCCTCTGGAACGACCTACCCCCCCGAACTTAGAACTACCACGGACCTCCGCTCCTTCCGCCAAAAGTTAAAGACCTATTTTTTCCATCAGGCCGGCCTGGCCTAATCTACCTCTTCTAGCCTTCATTCTGAAGTCCAAATTATTTTAATCGGGATTTTAAGGAGAAATAGTTTTAAGATTTTAAGATTTTAGCACAGGGAGATAGCTATTTAATTTGGTTTTCAATATTTCTAATGGTTATGTTTATATGTTTTTAATTTCCTGTGCACCGCCCCGAGTCCCTTCGGGGAGAGGGTGCGGTTTATAAATTAAAATAATAACTAATAAATAAATAAGCTCCCTATAGTTTGGCTTCATTCTGTTGCTTGTGCTTGAATAAATGTTGAATTCTAATAATGCATGGACACTTCCTCCCAAGGTTCGTATTACTTCCACATCTTGTATCATTTCATCTCTGTAGTGAGAAATTAAGACTGGTATGGCTGACACTCTGGCTGCCTTCTCTACTTTGTGGGAGACAAAATGGTCAGGAACCTGTCTGATCTTCCATGAGGTGCAGAGTTTATCTCCCAGTTGATGTCAGGGTGGTTAAAGTCCCCCATTACAATTGTGCTCTGCTTCCAAGATACCTTAGTTCAGGGATCTGCAAAGTTGGCTCTTTTAAGACTGGTGGACTTCAACTCCCAGAATTCCCCAGCCAGCCTGGCTGGCTGGGGAATTCTGGGAGTTGAAGTCCACCAGTCTTAAAAGAGCCAACTTTGCAGACCCCTGCCTTAGTTAACTGACTAGCAAAAAGTTCCTCTATTAGCAAAAAGTTCCTATCTTAGCAAAAAAAAATTCATCTACAGGTAGTCCTTACTTTAATGTCAATGCTGAAGCTGTCCTGCCTACAGCCATTTTGAGGCTTCAGTGCAGTGATGGGTTGCTCTTACCTTCGTTACTGGTTTGTGGCGCGTGGTCCGTTTGTGCCCGCGCTGGCACACTCCACCGCCCCACAACAAGCAGCTGCTTGCCAGAGGTTGCGCAGGCGCCGCACACTTGTGTGCATTTGTGCAATTGGCCTGGTTGCCTTAAAAACAGGAAAGGAACGCGGGTGGGGCGGATGGGCCAAATGAGCCACCATACCGGTACAGTGGTTGCTGCTCCCAACTCCTACCGGTATGGCTGTACCGGGCCGTACCGGCTGGAACCCACCGCTGCTTCAGTGTTGCCACACTGGCGCTGAAGGATAGGAAGGGAGGAATAGAGATAGCTGGGATATGATGGAAATGGAAAAGGGGCAGAGGAGGACAACCAGAAGGATTAGGGGGCTGGAACACCTTCCTTACCATCTGAGGCTGCAACGGCTGGGCCTCTTCACTCTAGAACGACGGCGCCTGAGAGGTGACCTGATTGAAGTCTATAAAATCATGCACGGTGTGGACAAAGTAGAAAAGGAAAAACTGTTTTCCCTATCGCACAACACTAGAACTAGGGGGCCCTCCATGAAACTTGGGATAGCTAGACCTCAAACAAATAAGAGGAAGTACTTTTCCACCCAGAGGATCCCTGGTCTATGGAACTCCCTGCCAGAAGAAGTGGTGACAGCTGTCAGCCTCGACACCTTTAAGAAAGGATGAGATGAGTTCATGGAGAACAAGGGTATCCATGGCTATTATGATGGATGCCTAAGGACACCCTCCGGGTTGGAGAGATAGGCAGCATATCTCTCAATGCCATTTGCAGGGAATCCTAAGCAGGTGAAGACATCTGCTTGGGAAGACCCTGAAGCAAATGGGGAGCCACTGTGGGAGACAGAAGGCTGGACTGGATGGGCTGTGGCCTGTTCCAGCAAGGCTGTTCTTATGTTCTTATAGGGGTTTCGTAGCTAAAATCAAGACAACCAAGGACATTATAACACTTGGCTAGAGAGAGGAGGAGCAATGTTACCAGGCAACTGGATGGCACCTTGATTGGACCATGTGGCTGATTGTTTGAGGAAGGCGGAAAACTTTGACTTTTAATTAGGTGGAAACTGCAGGAAACTTCAGAGCTGGTTTTCACCAGAACTGTGCCAATATGATATATCCAATAAAGATATTATTTGAGGAATCTTCTTGCCTCGGAGGTTCGCTTGCTATTACTTGGAACCCTGACACTTACAACATTTCACTTAGTGACCATTTGAAGGTACAACGTCACTGTTACTTATGACCGTTTTTCACACTTATGACCATTGCAGCATCCCCATGGTCACATGGTTTACATTTGGATGCTTGACAACTGACTCACATTTATGACCGTTGCAATGTCCCGGGGGTCCTGTGGTCTCCTTTTGCGACCTTCTGACAAGCAAAGTTAATGGGAGAAACCAAATTCACTTAACAACCGTGTTCATAATTTAACAACAGCAGTGATTCATTTAACAACTGGGGCAATAAAAGTTGTAAAGTGGGGCAAAACACACTTAACAAATTTCTCACTTGACAACATTAATTTTGGGTTCAATTGTGGTCGTAAGTTGAGGACTACCTGTATTCCAAATGAAAAACATCCCTCACTACAGTACCGATAATCCTCCAACTTACAACCATAACTGGACCAGCATTTCCGTTGCTAAGCAAGGCAGCTGTTAAATAAATCACGCCCAATTTTATTTCCTTTTGACTCTGTTGTTAAGTGAATCACTTCCATTGTTAAGGAAATAATACTGTCATTTTGATCATGTGACTGTAGAGATGTTGTAAGTGCAAAGACTTGTAAGTTACTTGTTAAAGTCACTTTGAATAGTCACAGAATGGAATGGAATGGAATAGAAAATATGGAATAGAATAGAATAGAAAATATGGAATAGAATAGAATAGAATAGAAAATATGGAATAGAATTAGAATAGAATAGAAAATATTCTAGAATAGAATAGAAAATATGGAATAGAATAGAATAGAAAATATGGAATAGAATAGAATAGAATACAAAATATGGAATGGAATAGAATGGAATAGAAAATAAATTGTGGAATGGAAGAGAACAGAACAGAACAGAATAGGATATGGAAGGGAAGGGAAGATCGGAGAAGAGTTGGAAGGAACAATAATACAATAGCAGAGCTGGAAGGGACCCTGGAGGTCATCTAGGCCAACTCTCTGCCTAGGTAGGAAGCTCTATACCATTTCAGACAAATAGATATCCAACATCTTCTTGAAGACTTGCAGTGTTGGGGCATTCACAACCTCTGGAGGCAAGTAGTTCCACTGATGAATTGTTCTCACTGTCAGGAAATTTCTCCTCAGTTCTAAGTTGCTTCTCTCCTTGATTAGTTTCCACCCATTGTTTCTTGTTCTGCCCTCAGGTGCTTTGGAGAATAGTTTGACTCCCTCTTCTTTGTGGCAACCCTTGAGATATTGGAAGGCTGCTATCATTTCTCTCCTGGTCCTTCTTTTCATTAAACTAGACATACCCAGTTCCTGCAACCGTTCCTCATATGTTTTAATGGCCCTATACCATTTCAGACAAATGGTTGTCCCATCTCTTCTTAAAAACCTCCATTGTTGGAGCATTTACAACTTCTGGAGGCAAGTCGTCCCACTGATTCATTGTTCTCACTGTCAGGAAATTTCTCCTCAGTTCTAAGCTGCTTCTCTCCTGGATTAGTTTCTACCCATCGCTTCTTGTCCTGCCCTCAGGTGCCTTGGAGAATAGCTTGACCTCCCTATCTTTGGAATGAACGACCACGAATGGTGGTTAAGTCAAAGACTACCCATCACTGAAACCCCAAACCCCGCAGTCTTACCAAATGTAATATTTATCCAAACCTTCCCATTTCCACGGCTTGCCATGGCCTCAATTAAGCCTCGGAGAGGCCTTTGGAGTTTATCCACCCAGGCCGCCTCATTATCAAATAAAATAATTGCCCTCTCACTTCGTCGCCTTGATGAAGTTGTAAAAAGAAGATTTACAAGGTTATTAAAAGTGGGGGAACCCTCCCTCCCCACCCCTTTCTCCCTTCCGAGCGAGTGTCACAACAGATGGGCATAAATTCCTTGTCGATTTCCGAATGCCACCTAGGGAATATTGTCAACTAATTATCGAAAACAGAAGACGGGGGTCTCTCCCTCGCCCTGCGTTTCTGAGGCCTTTCCAACAGCTGAGGATTTAATTAGGGCTGATTGTCGTTAACGTGTTCAATAGCCGCGCTCATTACAAAAGGCAGAGATCCAGTGATCCAGCATCGCCTGCAGCTTGGAGGGGCGGGGAGGGGGGAGATCTGGGGGTGTTCCTAATTAAGGAAGCAATTTATTTGTGCAAGCCGTGTGTGTGTGTGTGTGTGTATGTGTGTGTATGTGCGTGCAGAAGTGAGTTCTTGAGCTTAATTTTTTTTCAAGGGGAAAGGGGAGGGGAGTTTTGGCTTTTGTTTTGTGGCGAAGGTCGGGTGTAGGGGGAAGGTCATCCTTGCGGGGGGGTGGGGTAGTCCCTTGGCATGAGAGAAGATGGACCTTGGCTGTTGTGACCAAGGGAGAAGCAATGAGGTCATTAGCGATAGAGTTATACAATTCAATACAAGAGCAGCGTTGGAAGGGACCTTGGAGGTCTTCTAGTCCAACCCTCTGCCTAGGCAGGAAACCCTGCACCATTTCAGACAAAGGGCTATCCAACATCTTCTTAAAGAGTTCCAGTGTTGGGAACATTCACAATCTCTGGAGGCAACTTCTGTTCCACTGATTCATTGTTCTAACTGTCAGGGAATTTCTCCTCAGTTCTAAGTTGCTTCTCTCCTTGATTAATTTCCACCCATTGCTTCTTGTCCTGCTCTCAGGTGCTTTGGAGAATAGTTTGACTCCCTCTTCTTTGTGGCAACTCCAAGATATTGGAAACAGTATAGGGCAATGATGGCGAACCTTTTTTGGCTTGCGTGCCAAAAGTGGGGGGAAGCACAGGGGGGTCATGGGTGGGCGTGCTGCACCCATAATGCTATGTGTGTGACCCCATGCTTTTGGCGTGCTTTATCCACCCTCCCCAGGCTCCAGAGGCTTTCTAGGAGCCTGGGGAGGGTGAAAACTGCCTCCCTCCCCACCTCCAGAGGCTTCAGGAGATTCCCTGAAGCCTCCAGAGGGCGAAAAACGGCCTCAAAAGAAGGCCTAAATCAGCTGGCCAGCGCACACATGCGCACTGGAGCTGACAGGGCAACGTCTCACGTACCCTAAGAAATGGTTCCACGTGCCACCTGTGGCACCCGTCCCCTAGGTTCGCCATAGGGCTTCCTGCCTAAGCAGGGGGTTGGACTAGAAGACCTCCAAGGTCCTTTCCAACTCTGCTATTGTATTGTATTATAAATTCCAGAAAGGTAGGTCAGTGTGCCAAGCTACGATTTTAAAAAATGTGTGACTGCAGCCAGGGAAAAGAAAAGAGCGAGGCTTGGTGTGTATATGTGGGGGGTACATTTGTAATTTAATGCCAGCCTTTGGGGTCACGCTGGTGGGAAAGACAGGCTATTGTAAACCTGGATTAGAAATGCTTGTGTTTTGCCCTTTAAAGAGGAAAAAATGTTGGGATATCTTCAGGAGCCGGAGAACAGAGCAAGTAATTGTTGTGCAAATGTAGCTTGCGTTAAAAAAAACCACGGGTTTATCTCTGTGTTTTTCCTGACCCTAGGCAATGTCAGCCGTTGAAATAAATTTATATATATTCTTTCTATAATTCGCCTGCTCTCCAGATAGATCTTTGCCGGAGCGCAAAGAAAAAACCTTGTATGGGCGGAATTTTGAATGGCTCCTGACAAGGATTTTGCATTCCCGTGAAATTATCTTGGCATGTATAATTTCTCATTTTATCTCCTGCAAAAAAACCCACAAAAACTCTACCGGCACATGTGTCGATGGGGGTAATCACCACTTTTTACATATGAAAATAATATCATTTATCATTTATCATTTAATGCTGGGGGGGTGGGGTGTTCAGCCCCTCCCTCCAACTTATACTCTCCCTTCCCGCCCCCCCAAGCAAATTGAACTGAATCAACATTTATTTGCACAAAAGAGACCTTATCTCTCTTAGGTTCTTGGCTGTACATTTCCAGGCACAAAACCTTTGTGGGGAGAAATGTATGAATTCTTTCTTGCCTTGTTCCTTCTCTCGCGTCCGGCTACGAGGAATTGGAATGCTTCGTTTGCAAAATCCTGCCCTTCGAAACGTCTCGTAAGAAAGATGGAGAGGAAGATGACGGCCAAAGGCAGGACTTAGTTCTTTTGGCACAGAAATTCAATACAATACAATACAATAGCAGAGTGGGAAGGGACCTTGGAGGTCATCTAGTCCAACTCCCTGCCTAGGCAGGAAGCCCTATACCGTTTCAGACAAATGGCTATCCAACATCTTCTTGAAGACTTGTAGTGTTGGGGCATTCACAGCTTCTGGAGGCAACTTCTGTTCCACTGATTAATTTTTCTCACTATCAGGAAATTTCTCCTCCGTTCTAAGTTGCTTCTCTCCTTGATTAGTTTCCACCCATTGCTTCTTGTTCTACCCTCAGGTGTCTTGGAGAATAGTTTGACTCCCTCTTCTTTGTGGCAGCCCCTGAGATATCGGAAGACTCTTCTCTGCACTCTTTCTAGAGTCTCCACATCTTTTCTACATCGTGGCGATCAAAACTGAATGCTGTATTCCAAGTGTGGCCTTACCAAGGCCTTATAAAGTGGTATTAACACTTCAGGTGATCTTGATTCTATCCCTATAAGAAAGCTTAATTCTTAATAAATGATTTCTAGCTCTTATATCATATCAGAAGCAAACAGCAAATCTTGGTTTAATCAGGAGCAATTATATAGTAACATAAGCAATTCATAATAAAAGCAAATTGCCAATATTGATTCTTATTGATTCATATACTCCTTCACTACAAGCGCAGGTAAGGCAAAAGCAGATGCTCATCTGTATCAGATGGGGTTCAGAGCATGCCTCTCTAAGTGGGAGATTATCTGGAAACACCAGTCACATCTGGATATTATTTGGATGCGAGACTAGCTGCAAATCCTAGGGTTCCTTCGGATTGGGAAATGGAGAAAAACCACATAAAGGAAACCAGTAAGCAGCCAGCTGGATACTGCGGTCAACAAAATTGTGAGAATGTGTCCACAGTCCTCCAGAGGGCCTTCAATTAGTGCTTTTCCAACATGGCAATATTCAAAAGTGCAGATTGCAACTTCCAGAATTCCCCTGCTGGCTGGGGAATTCTGGGAGTTGAAGTCCATACATCTTAAAGCATGGTGGCTTGGGAATTCTGGGAATTGAAACCCACATATCTAAAAGCAGGCTGGCTGGGGAATTCTGGGAATTGAAACCCATGTATCTAAAAGTGTGCTGGCTGGGGAATTCTGGGAGTTGAAGTCCATACATCTTAAAGCATGGTGGCTGGGGAATTCTGGAAGTTGGCATCCACATATTTAAAAGCGTGCTGGCTGGGGAATTCTGGGAATTAAAACCCACATATCTAAAAGGAGGCTGGCTAGGGAATTCTGGGAGTTAACATCTGCATATCTAAAAGCAGGCTAGCTAGGGAATTCTGGAAGTTAAAGTCCAGCCATCTTAAAGCATGCTGACTGGGGAATTCTGGGAATTGAAACCCACATATCTAAAAGCATGCTGACTGGGGAATTCTGGGAATTGAAACCCACATATCTAAAAGCATGGTGGCTGGGGAATTCTGGGAGTTGAAGTCCATACATCTTAAAGCATGGTGGCTGGGGAATTCTGGAAGTTGGCATCCACATATTTAAAAGCGTGCTGGCTGGGGAATTCTGGGAGTTAACATCTGCATATCTAAAAGCAGGCTAGCTAGGGAAATCTGGAAGTTGAAGTCCAGTTGAAATCCACATATCTAAAAGCATGGTGGCTGGGGGATTCTGGGAGTTGAAACCCACATATCTAAAAGCATGGTGGCTGGGGAATTCTGGGAGTTGAAACCCACATATCTAAAAGCATGGTTCCGTTGGGCCCTGAAAACGCACCTATTTCGTGCGGCCGGCCTGGTGTAGTTTTCTTTTAATCGATTGTAATTTTTTAAATTGATTTTAGTTGATTTTATTAACTGTTTTTATATGGTTATCTGGTTTTTAGAACAGGCCCTTAAATTTAATTAGTTTTTAATGTATTTTAATGTATTTTTGTATCGGATGTTTTACTGTTTTATTATGCCTGTTCGCCGCCCTGAGTCCCGCAAGGGAGAAGGGCGGTATACAAATTTAATAAAAGTAAAGTAAAGTAAAGTTGGTTCGCTTAACAACTGCAGCTGTTGTTAAGCGAATCACCTTTAATCACTGCCACAATGGTTGTCAAAGCAAGTGGGTCACATGACTGACTTGTTTACAGCCTTCACGAGTGATGACTGTGATGAGGAGGCTCCATTAGGGTCTTCATTGTAGTTATTGACCAGGCTGGGCCTGAGGGAGGGGTTAAGCAAGTCATTAGTCTTGAGTCCCTTGGTGCTCACAAGAAATATAAGTCCAGCCCACCTTGAATTCCTATTGAAACTTCCGCTAATCTCCTTGGACCATTAGTAGTTCAGATTCTTGCAAAGAGCTTCAGCTTGTAACAAATCTTTGTACATGTAGTCCTCGACTTGCAACAGTTCATTTAGTGACCGTTCGACATTACAACGGCCCTGGAAAAAGTGACTTGACATATGACTTATGACCATTAATTTGGTAATGTGGTTGTTTAATGAGCCGGGCTTCCCCATTTGTATGTCAGAAGGTCGCAAAAGGGGATCACTTGACCCCCGGGACACTACAACGGTCATAAATACGAGCCAGTTGCCAAGCATGCAAATGTTGATCCCGTGACCTTGGGGATGCTGCAACGGTCGTTAAGTGTGAAAGTCACTTTTTTTCAACTTCGAACGATCACTAAACAAATCGCCATAAGTTGAGGACTGCCTGTGGTTTAGCAATGATCATTTCTGCAAATCTCTGTTTTGTTCTTTTCATAAAACCATTCTGCCTCTAAAGCGCCCTTCCCATCCAAATGAAATGGAGGGGAAAACAGACTAGATTAGAGAGTCGGAAGAAGAAAGAAATCAAAATCTAATTAAATGCCATTGATTTCTTTGTAAATTTGCTCTTAATATACTTTTGGAATGCAATTTTCTCCTTTTCCCCTCTTGTTCTTGTTCTCTTTTTCATTCCTTCAGCTGCTTTGGTCCCACGTGATTGAATGGAGGAGAAGAATTTGGGGGGGACAAACAGTACCCCTTAAAATGCAGCAAACTGCCAAAAAAGCCAACACAGTTCTAGGCTGCATCAATAGAGGGATAGAATCAAGATCATGTGAAGTGTTAACGCCACTTCATAAGGCCTTGGGAAGGCCACACTTGGAATACGGCATCCAGTTTTGGTCGCCATGATGTAGAAAAGATGTGGAGACTCTAGAAAGAGTGCAGAGAAGAGCAACAAAGAGGATGAGGGGACTGGGGGCTAAAACAGATGAAGAACAGTTGCAGGAACTCGAGTCCCTTCGGGGAGAGAGAGCGGTTTATAAATTAAATTATTATTATTATTAGGTCTAGTTTAATGAAAAGAAGGGGAGACATGATAGCAGCCTTCTGTTGTGGCCCAGTCAGCTCCGGATGAGCTGCTGATGGATTCCTCTAGTGAGGAGTCGGCTCTAGAGGAGGAAACCCAGTTTGTCCCGGATGTCAGGCTAAGGATTGAGAGGAGGCAATTAGCAGAACGACGCCATTGGAGATAATCAGTATCAGCTGCCTAATTGCCTGGCCCTTCCCAAGAGGCTTTAAAAGAAATCCTCTGTGAAGAGTAGGTTTGCAGGAAACAACAGAGAAGCTTTGGAGTCGGAGAATTGTGTCGTGTAATCTTTCAGTCTAGTTCAGGTTAGTTCAGGCAAGCTGCCAAGTAGCAGTCCGTCTAGTTAATTATCTTGTGAAGGGAGGGAGTCAGAACACCTTCCTATAACTCAGGGGCTGCCGCAAAGAAGAGGGAGTCAAGCTATTCTCCAAAGCACCTGAAGGCAGGACAAAAAGCAATGGATGGAAACTAATCAAGGAGAGAAGCAACTTAGAACTGAGGAGAAATTTCCTGACAGTTAGAACAATTAACCAGTGGAACAACTTACCACCAGAAGTTCTGAGTGCTCCAACATTGGAAACCTTTAAGAAGATGATGGACAACCGTTAGTCTGAAACGGTATATGGTTTTCTGCCTAGGCAGGGGGTTGGACTAGAAGATCTCCAAGGTCCCTTCCAACTCTGCTATTGTATTATTGTATCTTGCACAGTGTGCCAGCTATGTCCGTACCAGCTGAATCCCACCTCTGCCGGGTTGCTATGGAAGAATGTAGATCTGCCTTCTGAAAGAGGGAAGGGAAAAATGAACTTTTAAGGGTAGAGAAAATATAGTTCTGGCAAAGGGGAAAGTATAAGAAAAAAAACCAAACCTCAAGGGTTTCCATCTTGATCTTGCTTTGTATAAGATTAAAAAAAGGCAAGTTGAGAGAAAATGGCAGATTCTGTCCTTTTATTCTACAAAAACGGGACCCTTGGTGGTCTCTGAGCTTGGTTGTTTTCTTGCAGACCTTTCCTAACCCAACTAGTTAACCTCATCAGTGATCAGGGAGTGAGGTTGGTCTCTCTTGATATACAAATGGCTTGCCCAGTCTGTGTCGATGGACGTGTTCATCGTGGTTCCTTGATTGGGGTATTGTTTACTTCTTGACTTACCTCTATTGGTCTAGTGTTAACCTTGGTTTTTATTTTTCCTTATCTGGGTGTTGATGGCTGTCCAAGTGGTGTTTTGGCCTTTTTGTTTCCTCTTTGGCTTTTTTATTGTCTCTCTCGAATGGTGTGTAGACATTGCTTATCTCTATGTGCCCATTGATGGATGATTTGTCTGAGTGCCAGGCTTCTAGGAATTTTCTAGTGTTCTGGGGCTTTTTACCTTAATACTCTATAATAATAAAGGACATTCCTGGAATCTCTGAGGCTTTTGTTTCGTCACCTGTCTTATCTTGAAGTTTGCTGTTTACTGTTTTACTGTTACTGTTTATTGGATTTATATGCCGCCCTCAGGGGTGGGTTTCTGCAGGCTCGCACCTACTCGCGAGAACCGGTTGGTGAAATTTAGAGAACCGGTGAGAGGGGGTTCCACCAGCGTACCTGGAAGTAAATCTGGCCCACCGCTGCCAGTGACCCAACGGGAAGGAAAGGAAAGGAAGGAAAAAAGGAAGGAAGAAAGGAAAGAAGAAAGAAAGAAAGAAAGAAAGAAAGAAAGAATTTATCATCACAATTGAGTCCAAAACTTTGGTTGCTAAGCAAGAGCGTTGTTAAATGAGTTTCACCACATTTTAAAAGGTGGCCACTCCCACCTGTCACATGACTGCCAAGCCACGCCCACAAAATAGGCCACACCTACAGAGTAGGTTCTAAAATATTTGAAACCCACCCCTGGCCGCCCTTCTCCCAAAGGACTCAGGGCGGTGCACAACATAAGAAACACATAATAAAAAAGTTAAAAAAAAGATTAAATAAAGAATCCAATAAGCAATAAATTTACACATTAGATTTAAAATAAATTAAATTAGCAATTAAAATTAATAAGTTATTTTGTTCAGGCCAGGCCGGCTTGCTGAAAAAAAATTGACAAAAAGGATTGACAGTTGCAAAAATCCATAGGGTCTGTGAAGAAATACTGGTTTCATTGGGACTCAGATGGATTCTGGAAGACTGGATTACCTGGCTGGGGCCCAGAAGATTCTGGCGATCCTATTTAAATTTGGTAGACCCAATTCCCCCGTTCCTTTGCATCTTGTAATATCTTATATTTAAATTGTTGTTTTTGCCCCCTCCTCTACCTCACACATTTAGTTATATCCTCTGTCATTGTTTAAATGGTGCATTTTGCTGTCAAAGCAGGTACTGTTTGAAATAAAAATAACATTCTAGGTAAAGCAGTCATCTTAATCACAGGAATTCTCTCCAGCAGTGACAATTGTATTTTATCCCATCTAATATACCCTTTTAAACTTCATTCCATGTCTTAGCGTAGTTATTTTGAAATAACATGCAATTCATAGTTGTCCTAGTAATACCCCAATATTTTAGCTTCTTCTCAATATTGAAACCTGTTTTATTCAACAGTTCTGTTCGTTCTGGTATCTTCATGTTGTTGTTTTTTGTTAACATCTTTGTTTTCTGTTTGTTAAATTTGAAGCCTAAAATTCTTTTATTTATTTATTTATTTTTCAAATTTATACTCCGCCCTTCTCCATTGTTAGGACCCAGGGTGGTGCACAGGCATTATTAAAATCATACAAAAAACAATATACATTATTAAAAGCATATTAAATTAAATCCTGTGCTAAAAAACCCATTTTAAAACCTGAAGATTAAAATTTATGGATAAAAGTCCAAAACGGGGGGCTATGCTAAGCCGGCTTGTTGAAATAGATATGTCTTAAGACGTTGGCGGAAGAGGCGGAGGTCCGAGATGGTGCGTAGGTCGGGGGGTAGGTCGTTCCAGAGGGCCGGGCCCACCACAGAGAAGGCCCTTCCCCTGGGGGTCGCCAACCGGCATTGCCCAGCCGACGGTACCTGGAGAAGACCCTCTCTGTGGGAGCGGATCGGACGAAGGGATGTATGGGGCAGGAGACGGTCTCGTATATAGCTAGGCCCCGAGCCATGGAGCGATTTGAAGAATTAAAAATTCAATTCCCTTTAAAGCAGGGGTGGGTGCCATGCTCAAGGGCGCTTAGAACTGGCCCCTGGGGTGGCCCTGGAAACAATGAAGGACAGGCCTTCGCTGTTGGTGAAAGCTCTGCTTTTTGCCCGCTTTTGCCCCCTCAGCCCCCAGGAGCACTCTACAAGCCTCCCAAAGCATATGCATGCCCTTTTGTTTGCAAAAAACGGGCCCGTTTTCATGAAAAATGGGCCTTTTTTGCTGGTGTCCCCCCCCCCCCAGCACTTTACAGGCCTCTCAAACTCTCTACATGCCCCATTTTTCACAAAAAATGAGGCATGCAGAGGGTTTGGAAGGCCCGCAGAGTGCAAAAACTTTTTTAAAAATTTACCTCTTCAAAATCTTGGTGCGTCTTATACACCGAAAAATACGGTACTCTCTGGAAACAAATACTCTTGGGGGTAAGACACCTCTAAATCCCCTTGGGGTGTGTGTTCTGTTAAGATACAGCCTGTTATGCCTTCAAATGGCTTCTACTGTACAGCACAGTGGAGTTGCCATGGCAACGGCTTCATAGTACTCCACAAGGGGGCTCCCTCTGGTAAGGGGGAAATTCCAACATTAAAAATTACGTTGGGTCTCGACATTTCCCCCCTATAAATAAATACCCGCCCATTGCCAAGTTATCAACTAGTATTCAATATAACAATTACTTATACCCTCCATGGAATATAAATTGTTTTTTTAATAACGTTTTATAAAATGGTCTCCAAACTTAATGTCTTCCCGAACTTTAAACAAGAAAGTCCAATTGTCAAAAACTTTCTCTACATTCAAAAAGATCAATGCTTTTTTTCTTTCAAGCAAGTGAAAGTAATTTGCGGCTTGCCTTTACACAATGTATCTAAGTCCGGCTGGCTTGAAACAATTGCTCTTTTGTCATTTTCTCCTGCTGGCTCTCAGACTGGGCGGTGGAAGATGGTTGCCCTTTGTTCCTGAATGACTATTTTTGTTTGTGGAAAAGTACCAACGTCTCTTTGTGATTTGGACTGCCTCTCTCTATTAATGAAGAAATTCTTGGACTGGTTGATTCCCTCTCTGAAGTGCCTTCTTTGCTTGAATAATTGATTCTGCAATTTGTTTCTCTTTGGGGATTTTATAAATTTTTTACAACTTTGACCTGGACTCTGTTCTCCTGACTTGCTGCAGCAGCCCCACCCAAAAAAAACGCCATTTTAGTGGCACGGATTTTAACAGCTCACCATGGCTTCTATCACATCAGAACTGGCAGGATTGGAAAGAAGAATGACAGCTTTGGAAGAAGTGTTACAAACCTTGGTGCAGGAAATTAAAGGTTTAAGACAAGACAATAAGGATTTCAAACAGGGACTTATGGAAACACAGAAACAACTGAAGGAGAATACACAGAAGACCGAGGAATTGGAGGGGGGGCTGGCTGGGGCAAAGGGAGAACTTAAAAATGTTAAAACTGAAGTTGGAGAATTAACTGGGCATATGTTAAGGATGGATTTTGAAAGGATGTCATATTTTTTAAGATTTCAGAACGTTTCTGAGGTAGATGGTGAATGTCTTCCTGATCTCATGAGTACAATTTTAGCAGAATATTTGCATAAACCCAAAGATGAGATCAGGGGGGATATTGTCCTAGCCTACAGAATAAATTCTGCATATGCCAGGATAAATGAGGTACCCAGAGAGATACATATTAAATTTGTTAGGAGGTCAACCAGAGAGGGAATTTTGAAGGCGCAGAGAGGTGGTCCGTTAATTTACCAACAAAAAGAAGTCACTATCTTGAAGCAGATCCCTAAAAAAATTAGAGAGATGAGAAGGAAGTTTTCCTTCTTATCTAAAAAATTGTTTGACCACGGGATTTGGTTTAAGTGGGCGATGCCTGAAGGGATGTTGGTGTTCTGGGAAGGAGGAAGAGTTAGGATTAAAACAGTTGTTGAGGTGGAAGCCTTTCTTAAAAAACATTCCTCTACCCTGGGGGAAGATCCGGGAGGGGCAGAGGGGGCCACGGCCTCGCCCGCTGGGGGCCAGGAAGGAGCACAAGAAGATACAATTCCAAGAGACTTAGATCTAAAAAATGAATTTGTTTGTTTTTTATTAGCTCAATATAACTTTTTAGCTGGATGTTTGTATATGACTGCCAGCATAGAATTTAGAATTTAGAATTTATGATGTATGCACTCACTTCCACCTTGTAGCATATTGGAGAATGTATTATCAATGTTTTATTAAGAGGCCCTGGAGGGGCCGACGATTCCGACCTGAAAGTTCTCAAAATTTCTTTGTATCTCACCTTACCCTATTCCCTTTGTTTTTTTGGGGGAAAAAATTGTAAAATCCAATAAAAAAATTATTGATAAAAAAAGATCAATGCAGCTGGTTTTTCATTTCTCTTATGCTCAAATATTCCAAAATATCCAACACAGTTCTGACATTGCCTTTTAGTGTTTTTTTAGATATAAACCCACATTGATCCTTACAAATAAGTTCTTGCAAAGGTCACTCTTGGCCTTTCAGTTCTGAGTTGCTTTGCCGCTTATAACCATTATTCAATCATGATAGTGGTCTGTAGTTTCTTGCTAAAGTAAAATTTGTTCCCTCTTTGTTGTGGCTCACTAGAGGAAATAAAAGAGGAGCGAAAGAGGAGTGGGCTTTTGCAGGAAACAATGTGTTCAGTCCACTGTTAGAGTCGTTTCAGGAGTGTGAAGATCTGTCCGTGAATCTCAAAGACTCTATGCCCAGCCTTTCCTTGCACAGCACCTCATTTGGAAAATATTTACATGGCAGTTTTCCAAGCTATACAATACAATAGCAGAGTTGGAAGGGACCTTGGAGGTCATCTAGTCCAACTCCCTGCCTAGGCAGGAAACCCTATACTATTTCAGACAAATGGCTTTCCAACATCTTCTTAAAGACTTCCAGAGTTGGGGCATTCACAACTTCTGGAGGCAACTTCTGTTCCACTGATTCATTGTCCTCACTGTCAGGAAATTTCTCCTCAGTTCTAAGTTGCTTCTCTCCTTGATTAGTTTCCACCCATTGCTTCTTGTTCTGCCCTCAGGTGCTTTGGAGAATAGTTTGACTCCCTCTTCTTTGTGGCAACCCCAGAGATATCGAAACACTGCTATCATGTCTCCCCTAGTCCTTCTTTTCATTAAACTAGACATACCAAGTTCCTGCAACCGTTCTTCATATGTTTTAGTCTCCAGTCCCCTAATCCTCTTTGTTGCTCTTCTCTGCACTCTTTCTAGAGTCTCCCCATCTTTTCTACATCGTGATGACCAAAACTGAATGCAGATATTCCAAGTGTGTCCTTCCCAAGGCCTTATAAAGTGGTATCAACACTTCAGGTGATCTTGATTCTCTCCCTCTGTTTAGGCAGCCTAGAACTGTGTTGGCTTTTTTGGCAGCTGCTGCACACGGCTGGCTGATATTTAAATGGTTGTCCACTAGGACTCCAAGATCCCTTTCACAGTTGCTGCTATTGAGCAAGGTACCACCTATACTGTACCTGTGCATTTCGTTTTCCTTGTCTAAATGTAGAACCTGACTCTTTTCACCATTGATAGATAAGGTTTGCCAGCTAGATAAGGTCTGTGGTCATAAATACTCCTTTGAAAGACTGTTTGCCACGCCTTTGCTGAAGTTGAAGGAGAGGAATTCACATTCATTTAATAAAAAGGGTTTTTGTTCGGAGCAGGACTCTCCCTCCTGCTTTTTGGGAAAGCCGAGGTCAGAACCCACTTTAGATATTAAAGTTATTTTAGCATCTTTTTAAGTCTCTTGAAAATTTGTTAAAAATTTTAACAACTGAAGCGACTTCAGGGACAAGCAAGATCGCAAAAGGATGGGAGTGGATGGGTTTAAAAATGGTGTTGCTTAGTGACAGAGAATTTGGGCTCCATTGTGGTCGCAAGTCGAGGACTAACCTGTGTCGAAGCCCAGTCTGAAGGAATTCCAGGGAAGACAAATGGCGTATGAAAAATCAGAGCGTGATTCTGATTGCCTCATTTAGGATTCCTCTCGAAGTCCATTTACATCCTTTACCTGGGCGGGCAAAATATCTGATTCTGGAGTGATTGGGGACAGGCGATTAGTGTCTTCGGCATAAAAGATGAAAGGCCATCCCAGAATCTGCATTCCTAAGGTGAGTAATCATGTCTTGTAAATAATAATTGTGAGAGGGATGCTTATTGCGGGTCACAAATGTTTAACCTGCACAATCCTATCTGGTTGTGTGCATGTCTGGGTTCAACACAGCTCCAGGATGACACACTAAGCCTGAGCAGCGTTCTTTGCGGTTTAAATATTATGATTTTTCTCTGCTTTTTGCAAATACACTGGGTGTTTTTGTACCGGAGACAATTTCTAACCACATCAAATAAACCCTATTCTACTCTATTTCTATTTCTATTTCTATTTCTATTTCTATTTTCTATTTTCTATTCTCTATTCTATTCCATTAAATTCCATTCCATTTTCTATCCCATCCCATCCCATCCCATTCCATTTTCTATCCTATCCTATCCTATCCTATCCTATCCTATCCTATCCTATCCTATCCTATCCTATCCTATCCTGGCGTAGTTTTTTTAAATTGCTTTAGTCTTTAAATTGGTTTTAGTAAGGGTTTTTTAACTGGATTTAGATCAGGCCAATCCATTTAATATAGTTTTAATTGTATTTTAATTGGATTTTATGCTCTATCTTATTGTTCTTATTATTGCCTGTACACAGCCCTGAGTCCCACAAGGGAGAAGGGCGGTCTAAAAATTTAATAAATCTAAATCTAAATCTAAATTTAAATCTAAATCTAAATCTAAATCTAAATCTAAATCTAAATCTAAATCTAAATCTAAATCTAAATCTAAATCTATCCTATCCTATCCTATCCTATCCCGTTCCATTCCATTTTCTATGCTATGCTATGCTATGCTATGCTATGCTATGCCATGCCATGCCATGCCATGCCATGCCATGCCATGCCATGCCATGCCATTTTCTATGCTATGCTATGCTATGCTATGCTATGCCATGCCATGCCATGCCATGCCATGCCATTCCATTCCATTTTCTATGCTATGCCATGCCATGCCATTCCATTCCATTTTATATGCTATGCTATGCTATGCTATGCTATGCCATGCCATGCCATTCCATTCCATTTTATATGCTATGCTATGCTATCAATAATCAATAATAATCAATAATTTAATTTGTTGACCGCTCCCTCTCCCCAAAGGGACTTGGAGCGGTCCCTTTGGTCCCTATGGCATGGCATAGCATAGCATATGCTATGCTATGCCATGCCATGCCATGCCATGCCATTCCATTCCATTCCATTCCATTTTATATGCTATGCTATGCTATGCTATGCCATGCCATGCCATGCCATGCCATGCCATGCCATTCCATTCCATTTTATATGCTATGCCATACTATGCTATGCTATGCTATGCCATGCCATGCCATGCCATGCCATGCCATGCCATGCCATGCCATTCCATTCCATTTTATATGCTATGCTATGCTATGCTATGCTATGCTATGCTATGCCATGCCATGCCATGCCATTTTATATGCTATGCTATGCTATGCTATGCTATGCTATGCTATGCCATGCCATGCCATGCCATTCCATTCCATTCCATTCCATTCCATTTTATATGCTATGCTATGCTATGCTATACTATGCCATGCCATGCCATGCCATGCCATGCCATGCCATTTTATATGCTGTGCTATGCTATGCTATGCCATGCCATGCCATTCCATTCCATTCCATTCCATTTTATATGCTATGCTATGTTGTGCTATGCTATGCTATGCTATGCTATGCTATGCTATGCTATGCTATTCCATTCCATTCCATTCCCTGTTCTGTTCTGTTTTGCTCCTGGTTCCGGTTCTAGTTCCGGTTCCGGTTCCGGTTCCTCTTCTCTTCTCTTCTCTTCTCTTCTCTTCTCTTCTCTTCTCTTCTCTTCTCTTCTCTTCTCTTCTCTTCTTTTCTCTTCTCTTCTTTCCCAATGGAACAGTTGCTAAATGAGGGCAACTGACTGAGTGAGAAGTGAGTGAGGGGGGGGGAGTAAGTGAGTGAGTGAGTAAAGGAGGGAGGGAAGAAGGGAAAGGGGAGGGAGGAAGGAGTGTGTGAGAGGTGAGGGAGGAAAGGAAGGAAGGAGTGAGTGAGGGAGGGGGGAGGAAGGAGTGTGTGAGTGAGTGAGAGGTGAGGGAGTGAGTGAGGAGGGAGTGAGGAAGGAAGGAGAGGGAAAGAGGAAGGAGTGAGTGGGAGTGAGTGAGTAAGGAAGGAAGGAAGATTTAGTTTACATAGCTACAAAAAGGCTGCGCTCGATCACTGTAGGTGGAAATCCCATTGGTGAATTCTCACAGCCAGTCCTTTCCCCAGCCTCCCTCTCAGAATCCATCCACGGAAGATGCAGGGGCAAAAGACACCCCCCAAAATTCTATTTTTCCAAGAATGCAGATTTTTATTTTTATTTACTTTCTTTTCCGCAGCTCTTTTCCTCCACCCCCAAGTCAGTGGAAACACCGAGATTTATGCCTGGAAACCACCCATTCGTGGATGCCTATGGAAGAAAAAAAAGCATTTAAGATAAATTCTGGTTCTGCTTTATTCCGAAGATAATCTCTGTTTAATATCTGTCTCCTTTTTGGGGTCAAATTTGTTGCAGAATCAGGAAGAAGAATGAAGGGGATGGGGGCAGGGTGACATCTAAATGGAGATCAGATACAATTAGAATTCCTGAAAGGTACAGGAGACTAATTGGAACCAGGATGAAAAATATAGTTATCATCACCGACTAATTAGCCGGTTTCTGTGCTTGATTAATCTTGACTAGGTGTTAATAAGTTATGGGAGATGGGTTGTAACTTGTGAATTCAGACCTTTGGGCTTGGCTGAGAAGGAATCTCCTAGGACAGGGGTCTGCAAAGTTGGCTCTTTTAAGACTGGTGGACTTCAACTCCCAGAGTTCCCCAGCCAGCATAGCTGGCTGGGGAATTCTGGGAGTTGAAGTCCACCAGTCTTAAAAGAGCCGACTTTGCAGACCCCTGTCCTAGGAGGAGCCCACATAAACACCCTGGCAAAGATGCTCATCAACACTTTATAGCTGGTTTTAAAAGCAGAAAAATTGGAAGGGATCTTGGAGGTCTTCTAGTCCAACCCCCTGCTCAAGCAGGAGACCATATACCAGAGGTGGCATTCAGCAGGTTCTGACCAGTTCTGGAGAAACTGGTAACAGAAAGTTTGAGTAGTTCGGAGACCTCTGGCTGGCCCCGCCCATCTATTCTCTGCCTCCCGAGTCCCAGCTGATCAGGAGGGAATGGAGATTTTACAGTTACCTTCCCCTGCCACGCCCACCAAGCTAAGCCATGCCCACCAAGCTAAGCCACGTCCACCAAGCTAAGCCACGCCCACCAAGCCACACCCACAGAACCAATGGTACAAAATTTTGAATCCCACCATTTCAGACAAATCGTTGACCAGTCATTTCCAGTGTTGGAGCATTTACAACTTCTGGAGGCAAGTTGTACTCATAATCTGGCATTTTTTTCCTCAAAACCAAGAGGATTAGGGGACTGGAGGCTAAAACATATGAAGAACGGTTGCAGGAACTGGGTATGTCTAGTTTGATGAAGAGAAGGACCAGGGGAGACAAGATAGCCATCTTCCAATATCTCAGGGGTTGCCACAAAGAAGAGGGAGTCAAACTATTCTCCAAAGCACCTGAGGGCAGAACAAGAAGCAATGGGTGGAAACTAATCAAGGAGAGAAGCAACTTAGAACTGAGGAGAAATTTCCTGACAGTCAGAACAATTAATCAGTGAAACAGAAGTTGCCTCCAGAAGTTGTGAATGCCCCAACACTGGAAGTCTTCAAGAAGATGCGCAGAATCGGATAGATTAACAAAATTAATTAAAGGGAAAAAGGACTCAGAATTTTACAACTCGTGGAAGAGATGGTATAATTGGGTACGGGTACAACCGAATAATAATAACTGAAGCAATAATATATGTTTAAATCAGATATTGGTAAATAATATTAATTAGAAATTAAAGGACGAATAAGAATTGATGAAGTAGGTACGTTGACTAGATGGGCTGTATATAGTGTAAATGTTGGTGTTAAATATTAGGCCTATTATTATGACGGTAATGTTAAGTTTGGTTATTTAAATGTTATGCCTTCTCGCGCTGTGACGGCAATAGGTTTAAAATTATGTTTGTATGATTTTTTTTTTTTATAAGAATAAATAAAAAATTTATACAAAAAAAAGAAGAAGAAGATGTTGGATAGCCGTTCGTCTGAAATGGTATAGGGCTTCCTGCCTAGGCAGGGGGTTGGACTAGGAGACCTCCAAGGTCCCTTCCAACTCTGCTATTGTATTGTATTGTAAACTGGTTTCCATAAATGCTAGTTTCTAGCAAAAATAAAAATAAATTGTGATCACATGACTGCAAGACAGTGCAAATAGGCCTAAAGTTAAATAAACAGCAACGAAGAGGATTAGGGGACTGGAGGCTAAAACATATGAAGAACGGTTGCAGGAACTGGGTATGTCTAGTTTAATCAAAAGGAGGACCAGGGGTGACATGATAGCTGTCTTCCAATATCTCAGGGAGTCAAACTATTCTCCAAGGCACCTGAGGGTAGAACAAGAAGCAATGGATGGAAACTAATCAAGGAGAGAAGCAACCTAGAACTAATGAGAAATTTCCTGGCAGTTAGAACAATTAATCAGTGGAACAACTTGCCTCCAGAAGCTGTGAATGCTTCAACACTGGAAGTTTTAAAGAAGTAATTGGATAACCATTTGTCTGAAATGATATTGGGCTTCCTGCCTGAGCAGGGGGTTGGACTAGAAGACCTCCAACTCTGTTATTCTAATAATTCCAATTGTGATATTTTTCTAGAGTAGTGGCCCTAAACCTCTTTATTATCTGCATTCATTGCTGAACAGAAAGCTAAATTCCCATTACATGTTTGTGAAAATAAAATTATGACATTTCCCCCATATCCAGGTTCATGGACCCCCTAAAATCCCCCCACAGACCCCAAAGTTAAGAATTCCACCCTTAGAGATGCTCTATTTCCCCCCCCTCCCTACTGAAATGCAGTCACAGTTTCGATCTTATTGCATTATTTCTTTTTATGTGTTTCTTTTATTTTATATATTCCTCTAATTCCCATTTGCTACTGCTGCCCTCAGTTTGATGTGTGTTTCTAATTACCATGATGTATGTTTTGAAGTTGTTCTAGTTCTTCTTTAAAAAGCAATATTTTGCTTTTCAGAACTTTAAGACTCTGCAATAGGTATTAGACCAGGGGTGGGCAAACTTTGCAACTTTAATTCTGAAGGACTTCAGCTCCTAGACTTCTCCAGCCAGCTTTGCTGGCTGGAGAATTCTGGGAGCTGAAGTCCTTCAGACTTAAAGTTGCAAAGTTTGCCCACCCCTGTATTAGACTATGCTTAAGGACTCATATACAGGTACAGGTAGTCCTCTACTTACAACAGTTCATTTAGGGACTGTTCAGGGTAATGACGTCACCGAAAAATGTGACTCATGACAAGATCTGTCCGTGAATCTCAGAGACTCTGTGCCAGTGGTGGGTTTCAAATTTTTTAGAACCTACTCTGTAGGTGTGGCCTAATTTTGTGGGCGTGGCTTGGCAGTCATGTGACAGGGTGGGAATGGCCACCTTTTAAAATGTGGTGAAACTCATTTAACAACGCTCTTGCTTAGCAACCAAAATTTTGGACTCAATTGTGATGATAATTTCTTTCTTTCTTTCTTTCTTTCTCTTTCTTTCTTTCTTTCTTTCTTTCTTTCTTTCTTTCTTTCTTTCTTTCTTTCTTTCTTTCTTTCTTTCTTTCCTTCCTTCCTTCCTTCCTTCCTTCCTTCCTTCCTTCCTTTCCTTTCCTTTCCTTTCCTTTCCTTTCCTTCCCGTTGGGTCACTGGCAGCCGAGGGCCAGATTTATTTCCAGGTACGCCAGTGGAACCCCCTCTCACCGGTTCTCTAAATTTCACCAACCGGCTCTCGCGAGTAGGTGCGAGCCTGCAGAAACCCACCACTGCTCTGTGCCCAGCCTTTCCTCATTTGGAAAATATTGACATGGCAGCTTTCCAAGCTAGATAAGGTCTGTGGTCATAAATACACCTTTGAAAGACTCTTTACCAGGCCTTTGCTGAATATGAATGAGAGGAATTCACATTCGTTTAATAAAAGGGGGTTTTGTCGGGACCAGGAATCTGCCTCGTGCTTTTTGGGGGACTCAGAACAGCCATCTTTTACATTTGATCACGTGACTACGGGGATGCTGCAATGGTTGTAACCATGAAAAACAGTCATAAGTCTGTTTGCAATGGATATTTTTTTTGGGGGGGGGGGTTCTATCCTGTCCACTTATTCAAGCCATTAAAGTTAGAACTTGTAATCTGAAAAGGTAGTCCTGGACTACTCGCTGCAGGGAGAAAATTGTTCTGACTGTCAGGAAATTTCTCCTCAGTTCTAACTTGCTTCTCTCCTTGATTAGTTTCCACCCATTACTTCTTGTTCTGCCCTCAGGTGCCTTGGAGAATAGCTTGACTCCCTCTTCTTTGGAGCAACCCCTGAGATATTGGGAGACAGGATAGCAGTGTTCCAATATCTCAGGGGTTGCCACAAAAAAGAGGGAGTCAAACTATTCTACAAAGCACCTGAGGGCAGGACAAGAAGCAATGGGTGGAAACTAATCAAGGAGAGAAGCAACTTAGAACTGAGGAGAAATTCCCTGAAAGTTAGAACAATTAATCAGTGGAACAGAAGTTGTCTCCAGAAGTTGTGACTGCCCCAACACTGCAAGTCTTTTATTTTTATTTATTTTATTAAATTTATATCCCGCCCTTCTCCACAAAGGACCCAGGGCGGCACACAGGAAATTTAAAACATACAAAATACAATAAATATAATTTAAAAAACTATTAAATAAACCTATCCTGCGCTAAAACCAAATTTTAAAAACCCAATTTAAAACTACCTAAAAGTCCCCATGGGAGGTTAGGCTAGGCCGGCTTGTTGGAACAAATATGTCTTAAGACATTGGCGGAAGAGGCGGAGGTCGGTGATGGTACGTAATTCAGGGGGTAGGTCATTCCAAAGGGCTGGGCCCGCCACAGAGAAGGCTCTTCCCCTGGGTGTCGCCAGTCGGCATTGTCCGGCCGACGGCACCCTGAGAAGGCCCTCTCTGTGGGAGCGTATCGGTCTAAGGCAGCGTTTCTCAAATAGTGGGGCGCGCCCCCCAGGGGGGGCGCGAGGCTCTGTAAAGGGGGGGCGCGTTTGACCTCGGCAAATCGGCTCTGCCGATTCCCTTTCTCCCTCCTCCTCCTCCCTCCCTCCACAGCCGGCATGCTGGCAACTCGTCGTCTTCCAGGGACTGCCGTTCCTCACACGCACGCACGCACACACACACACGGAGCCTGAGCGAGCGAACGAGCGATCAAGATCAAGCACGGGGGGTGGCCGGGGCAGGCTAAGGCGGGTGAGCCGGGCTGAGGAGACTCCCCGGGGAGTGGGGACGGGGCGGGGACGACGACACACAGACAGAGAGAGGCTCCGCATGGCCCGAGCGCCTGTTCCTTACTGCGATGGTCTCAGCAGCTCCCAGCGCGCCGCCCGGCTCGCCCGCTCACGGCTCTTGCCCGCTGCCCGCCTGGACGCGGCCAGTCGAAAGCCGGGAGGAGGCGACCCCCTTCCACGGCGTGGAAAAGCGGCCTCCCTCCCGGCTTTCGACTGGCTGCGTTGGGAGCGCTGGGAGCTGCTGAGACCATCGCAGTAAGGAACAGGCGCTCAGGCCATGCGGAGAAGGCAACGGCGGCACCATGGAGAATAAATATCCCTGGCTCGGAAGGAGGCGAGGGAAAGAAGGGAGGGGGCAGCCCCGGGGCTTGGGGGGGGCGCTTTCCGGGGCTGGGGGGGCGCTTTCCGGGGCTGGGGGGGCGCGCGAAATGTTTTCTTCTTCCTAGGGGGGGCCTGACAGAAAATAATTGAGAACCACTGGTCTAAGGGATGTATGGGGCAGGAGGCGGTCTCGCATATAACTTTAAGAAGATGTTGGAGAGCCATTTGTCTGAAATGGTATAGGGCTTCCTGCCTAGGCAGGGAGTTGGACTAGATGACCTCCAAGGTCAGTTCCAACTCTGCTATTGTATTGTATATTGGCTTTTGTGTATCATCCAAGTTGCAGGAATATGCCAAATAAAATAAAATAAAATAAAATAACATAGCCAAACTTGTAGCACTACATCAACGTGGCTGACACTGCCACTGTGCCTTGAGATTTACGCCTTTATCTTCTTGTGTTGAAAGGTAAGACTAATAGTAAAATGTTAATGCCATATTCTAGGTAATGCTGTACATAAACGAATGACATCACACGGGGACGTAGATAAATCACTGCACCGTTCAGAAAATAATTGTTTGGAGACTCAGCAATGTGTAGCTTCAACAAGCTGGAGAGCCAGCCCGGTTTTTATTTTTTTTGCTTTGTTTGGATCACAGGGTTGGGAGGGACCTTTGGAGGTCTTCTAGTCCAGCCCCCTATTTAGGCAGGAGGCCCTATACCAAGGGTGTCAAACTGGATTTCTTCGAGGACCTTGTAGTAGTTCTCTTCCGCAGACTGGCGGGAAGGGGTGGGTGGGATGGATGCCGCTTGTAGCACCCTGCCAGCCAAAACGGGGTGCGGGGTGTATTCGTCGGCGCACAGTCCCCCACTGTGCCTTGGCTCAGGGGTGGGGGATGCACGCAGCCCGTTTTAGCCGCCAGACCAGGGATGGGTTCCTGCCAGTTCTAGCGTCTTCTATAGAAGAGGTTCCACCAATCTACAGGGCCGTTTAGAACCGGTTCCAGCTCCCTCCCCCTGCCCGTCCACCCATCATCCAGAGGAAGAGTGAGAGGAGGAATTCTGGGAATTGAAGTCCACAAGTCTTAAAGCTCTCAAGTTTGAACATCCCTGGGGGTTTTTCCCTAAAGGGTTAGGGGTGCAAGGGTCTTGTCACTTGACAGCTTTGAGACTTGCATGCTTCAAATGCCAGAGTTTCTGAGCCAATCTTCTGGTTGCTAAGCAAGAGCGTTGTTAAGTGAGTTTCACCACATTTTACAAGTTGGCCACACCCACCCGATCACATAGCTGGCAAGCCACTCCCACAAAGAAGGCCACTCCCACAGAAGAGGTTCTAAAAATTTGGAAGCCCACCACTGCGCCAGAGGCACCTCGGGCCGGTCCTTTGATATTTCCAGGCGGGCTCCAGGCCAGATTTAAGCACCCTGCAGGCCAGATCTGTTGCACGGGCCTTGAGTTTGACAGCCCTGTCCTATACCATTTCAGACAAATGGCTATCCAACATCTTCTTGAAGACTTGCAGTGTTGGGGCATTCACAACTTCTGGAGACAACTTCTGTTCCACTGATTAATTGTCCTAACTGTCAGGAAATTTCTCCTCAGTTCTAAGTTGCTTCTCTCCTTGATTAGTTTCCACCCATTGCTTCTTGTCCTGCCCTCAGGTGCCTTGGAGAATAGTTTGACTCCCTCTTCTTTGGGGCAACCCCTGAGATATTGGAAGACTGCTATCATGTTTCCCCTAGTCCTTCTTTTCATTAAATTAGGCACACCCAAGAGTGAGATATAAATTGTAGGATATAAATGTAACCTGCACGCTTATATTTCTCCAAGCCAGACAAGTTTATTTACCTCATTTATTTATTTATTTAGAAAATATATATTGCTCTCCAACTCATATAAAGAAATCTGGCTTTGAAAGAAAGAAACACCCTCCCCCGCAATAGAATTAACTGTACACTCCTCCAAGATATAGCAATGGAAAAGACAATTTGAAATGAATGTTAGTTTGGGATATAAAGGCCTATTATTTATTTATTTCATTTTTAAAATTCGATCTTTATTATTTTTATTTATAATACAGGTAAAGGTAAAGGTTCCCCTTGCACATATGTGATGGTCGTTCCCAACTCTAGAGGGCGGTGCTCATTCCCGTTTCAAAGCCGAAGAGCCAGCGCTGTTCGAAGACGTCTCCGTGGTCATGTGGCCGGCATGACTAAATGGCAAAGATGCACGGAACCCTGTTCCCTTCCCACCAAAGGTGGTTCCTATTTTTCTACTTGCATTTGTCACGTGCTTTTGAACTGCTAGGTTGGCAGAAGCTGGGACAAGTTAACGGGAGCTCACTCCATTTACGCAGCACTAGGGATTCGAACCGCCAAACTGCCAACCTTTCTGATTGACAAGCTCAGCGTCTTAGCCCCTGAGCCTCTGCCCCCTTTATATTACATACAATATAATTGAGGTAGTCCTCAAATTACAACTACAATTAAGTCCAAAATTTCTGTTGTTAAGTGAGACATTTGTTAAGTGAGTTTTGCCCCATTTCATGACTTTTCTTCCCATAGTTGTTAAGTGAATCTGGTTTCCCCATTGTCTTTGCTTGTCAGAAAGTTGTAAAACTAATCGCAGGACACACATGCTCCCCTCCCGGTCACTGCACCCGTCATAAATATGAACCAGTGGCTAAGCAGCTGAATTTTGATCACATGACCATAAGAATGCTGCAAAAATGATTAAGTATGAAAAGTGGCCATCAGTCATTTTTTCCAGTGCTGTTGTAACTTTGAACGGTCACTACACCAACTGTTGTAAGTTGAGGATTACGTGCAAGGGGGTTGGACTGAGAGAGAGTGATTCAACTGACTTTTATGCCTGTTAGAACTAGAACTCATCATCTCCTGGTGATTGGCCCAAAGTCACCCAACTGATTTTCATGCCTAAGGCGGGACTAGAACTCACAGTCTCCTGGTGATTGGCCCAAAGTCAGCCAACTGATTTTCATGCCTAAGGCGGGACTAGAACTCACAGTCTCCTGGTGATTTGCCCAAAGTCACCCAACTGATTTTCATGCCTAAGGTGGGAATAGAACTCACAGTCTCCTGGTGATTGGCCCAAAGTCACCCAACTGATTTTCATGCCTAAGGTGGGAATAGAACTCACAGTCTCCTGATGATTGGCCCAAAGTCACCCAACTGATTTTCATGCCTAAGGCGGGACTAGAACTCACAGTCTCCTGGTGATTGGCCCAAAGTCACCCAACCTGTTTTCATACCTAAAGCTGAACTAGAAGTCTCCATCTCATGGTGATTGGCTCAAAGTTACCGAACTCATTTTCATGCCTAAAGCAGAACTAGAAGTCTTCATCTCCTGGTGATTGGCTCAAAGTTACGAACTCATTTTCATACCTAAAGCTGAACTAGAAGTCTCCATCTCCTGGTGATTGGCCCAAAGTCACCCAACTCATTTTCATGTTTAAGGCAGGACTAAAATTCACTGTCTCCTGGTGATTGGCCCAAAGTCACCCAACTGATTTTCATGCCTAAAGCGGGATTAGGACTCACAGTCCCCTGGTGATTGGCCCAAAGTCACCCAACTGATTTTTATGCCTAAAGCGGGACTAGAACTCACGGCCTCCTGGTTTCTACTCTAGAGCCTTAGCCACTGGACCAAACTGACTCTACTTGCAAGCCTAACAATAACCAACGTTATGTTACGGTAGAACCAGACGGTGGTAGTCACCATCCATTTTTTAAAAAAGAGCAGTAAAGAAAAGCTTTTTCTTTAAAAAAATCTTCCTCTTTTCTCCCTCTGCCGTTTAGAAACAGCTTTGGGATTGAAAGGTGTGAGGGGGGAAAAATAGAACAAGAAGCAATGGGTGGAAACTAATCCAGGAGAGAAGCAACTTAGAACTGAGGAGAAATTTCCTGACAGTGAGAACAATGAATCAGTGGAACAGACGTTGCCTCCAGAAGTTGTGAATGCCCCAACACTGGAAGTCTTCAAGAAGATGCTGGATAGCCATTTGTCTGAAATGGTAGAGGGCTTCCTGCCTAGGCAGGGGGTTGGACTAGATGACCTCCAAGGTCCCTTCCAACTCTGCTGTTGTATTGTATTGTATGCCACCTTCCCAAGAGACCTCCCCCCTTCCTCTCTCCAAATTTGGGATTCTCAGTGCGCCAAGCTCTTCCTCTCGACCTTCGACCCTCTGCCCCCTCCAGATTTTTGGTGGAAAATGGGCCAGATAATTGTGCGCTTTCCTCCCCAATCCGCCCGGCTCCTCGCTTAGTGAGCTAAGCCATAATAGCTGGCGCGCGGAGGGTGAACCTATATCTCCGTTGCCATGGAAACCTTGCTCGGGCAAGGGTGCCGCTTCCCGCGTGGCAGAAGTCCCGTTGACCTCACTTAGAATTATTAGCTTTAGCCAAATAAAATAATTTGTATTAATAAAGAGGCCCTTTTCTCTCGGCGCCCAAGTGGGCCTTCCCTCAGAAGGCAGCGCCGACTCCTTAATTACAGCTTTAACAGCGCGGTGATTAATGTCCAATATACGCGATACCCCGTTTAAAATAAGTCGCTTATTAACACCTTTGATACGTTTTAATTCCTTGCCCTCCCTCCTCCTCCTCCTCCTCCTCCTCTCACCCCCCCCCCCCACTCCCCCAACTTGGCTGTCAAATTAGCAAGGGTGGCTTATGGACTGTGGAGTCCAGGGACTGGCCAAGGATGGGAGATGCAGGACGCGCAGCACCAGGGGGCGCTCTTACCTCGGACAACATTCTGGCTGGCAGAAGGAAATGATGGAGGCTGGGGTTGTTTTTTTGTGTGAAGGAGTCGGTGGTCTAGAAATTTCTGCTCCCCCCCCCCCGCCCCAGGCAGCAGAGAGGGTAAAAGTCAACCTAAAATAGGGATGAGAGATATATTTTGTTTTTGTTGCTATATCTGCCAGGAAATCCATGAAAATGCTGGACAAGATTCCTCCCCACACCCCCACTGTTAAATATGCATTTCAGGCTTGATGTAAAACAATTTCCCGTACAATTCCTCCCTCCCTTCCTTCCTTCCATCCATCCATCCATCCATCCATCCACTCACACAACTGAAAACCTACGTACAGTAAGAATAGAATAGAATATTTGTTGAAAAGGGAATGGAATGTAATGGAATAGAATGGAATATTGATTGATAATGGAATGGAATAGAATAGAATAGAACAGAATAGGGAATGGAATGGAATAGAATAGAATAGAATAGGGAATGAATGGAATGGAATGGAATAGAATAGAATAGGGAATGGAATGGAATAGAATAGAATAGGGAATGAATGGAATGGAATAGAATAGGGAATGAATGGAATGGAATGGAATAGAATAGAATAGGGAATGAATAGAATGGAATAGAATAGAATAGGGAATGGAATGGAATAGAATGGAATAGAATAGAATAGGGAATGGAATGGAATAGAATAGAATAGGGAATGAATGGAATGGAATAGAATAGAATAGGGAATGGAATGGAATAGAATGGAATAGAATAGAATAGGGAATGGAATGGAATAGAATAGAATAGAATAGGGAATGAATGGAATGGAATGGAATAGAATAGAATAGGGAATGGAATGGAATAGAATAGAATAGGGAATGGAATGGAATAGAATAGAATAGGGAATGAATGGAATGGAATGGAATACAATAGAATAGGGAATGAATGGAATGGAATAGAATAGAATAGGGAATGGAATGGAATAGAATAGAATAGGGAATGGAATGGAATGGAATAGAATAGAATAGGGAATGGAATGGAATAGAATAGAATAGGGAATGGAATGGAATAGAATAGAATAGGGAATGAATGGAATGGAATGGAATAGAATAGAATAGGGAATGGAATGGAATAGAATAGAATAGGGAATGGAATGGAATGGAATAGAATAGAATAGAATAGGGAATGGAATGGAATGGAATAGAATAGAATAGGGAATGGAATGGAATAGAATAGAATACGGAATGAATGGAATGGAATGGAATAGAATAGAATAGGGAATGGAATGGAATGGAATAGAATAGAATAGGGAATTGAATGGAATGGAATAGAATAGAATAGGGAATTGAATGGAATGGAATAGAATAGAATAGGGAATGAATGGAATGGAATGGAATAGAATAGAACAGAATAGGGAATGGAATGGAATAAAATAGAATAGGGAATGGAATGGAATAGAATAGAACAGAATAGGGAATGGAATGGAATAAAATAGAATAGGGAATGGAATGGAATAGAATAGAATAGGGAATGGAATGTAATGGAATAGAATAGAATATTTATTGAGAATGTAATGGAATAGAATAGAATATTGATTGATAATGGAATGGAATGGCATAGAATAGAATAGAAAATGGAATGGAATAAAAATTGGAATGGAATGGAATAAAATAGAATAGAATATTGATTGATAATGGAATGGAATAGAATGGAATAGCTGAGTTGGAAGGGACCTTGGAGGTCTTCTAGTCCAACCCCCTGCTTAGGCAGGAAACCCCACACCACTTCAGACAAATGGCTAGCCAACATCTTCTTAAAGACTTCCAGCGTTGGGGCATTCACAACTTCTGGAGGCAACTTCTGTTCCACTGATGAACTGTTCTCACTTAGGAAACTTGTCCTTATTTTTAGGTTGCCCTGCCAGCTCCAGCATGCATGCATGCACTGGCCAGCTGACTTTTTGGGCTTCTTTTATGGCCGTTTTCCCTCCATTTTTCGGAGCGCAAAAAAACAGCCCTGGAAGTTCAGGAACAGACTTCCGGTTTGCTCATAGAGCTGCTTTTCACCCTCCAGAGCCTTCAGGGAAGCTCCTGAAGTCTCCGGAAGGCCTTCGGGGGCGGCGAGGGAGGCTGTTTTCGCATTCTCAGGCTCCTAGAAATCCTCTGGAGCCTGGGGAGGGCGAAAAACCGCACCAAAAAGGGGAACGTTGGCCGTGTGCATATGCACGAGGGGGATCGCGCATGCATATGTGCTGGGGGCACGCCAGTGGTAGGTACCGTTTCGATATGGTGCTCCGGAGGGTCTACCCACCCACCCGCCTGCACTCCTTACCTGTCTATAAAGTCTTTGGCGCTTCAGCACATGTCATAGTACAGTGCCTGCGTGATGCTCTGTTAAGCAGCTGGAGCATCGTGGAGGTTTGCGAAGGCGTTGCTGGATGGTAAGATGCATCTGTGCACTGCGCGTATCCATGTGGACGCTCTTGTCATTTCGCGCCTGGACTACTGTAATGTTCTCTACATGGGGCTGCCCTTGAGATGCACCCGGAGGTTCCAGTTGGTGCAGAATACGGCCATGCGGGGGATTTTGGGAGTTTCAAAATACTCCCATGTAACACCTCTCCTGCGCGAGCTGCACTGGCTGCCGGTAGCCTTCCGGGTGCGTTTCAAGGTGCTAGTGACCATCTTTCAAGCGCTCCATGGCAGTGGGCCTGGTTACTTGCAGGACCGCCTTCTACTGCATACCTCCACTCGACCTGTCCGCTCCCACAGGGAGGGCCTCCTTAGGGTGCCATCCGCTGGACAATGCCGGCTGGCGACGCCCAGGGGAAGAGCCTTCTCTGTGGCAGGTCCCGCCCTTTGGAATGACCTCCCCCCAGACCTCCGGACTATCACTGACCTTCGCCTCTTCCGCCGGACTTTAAAAACCTATTTTTTCCGTATGGCTGGCCTGGCATAGCTGCTACAACCATATTTTATTAGATTTGGGTTTTAAATTGATAGTCTCTTTTTAGCAAGGGTTAAATTGTTTAATAGTAGTTTTAAATTTTGTAGAATTTGTACTATTTGTATTGTTGGTTTTTAAGTCCCTATGCGCCGCCCTGAGTCCCTCTTTGGGAGATAGGGTGGGATAGAAATCTAATAAATGAAATGAAATGAAATGTTAGGAATATAATCCTAGTGTTGGGTTGGCAATATATATATATAAGCCATGATTGAAAATGGTATCTGTAACTTTAACTGATACAGTACAATGTGATTCGCTGCTGCTTCCTCACTCAGCCATAAGAGGGAGCCAGACTCACTGTTAGTTGCTGATCATTTGAATGGAGACTCTGAATGTCGGGATTAGATCAGCAGAGCAAGAAGAATTGTGGATTGAGCAACTGTAAACCAACTATTTGAGTTATAGACAGTATTTTGATTCAAGACTATCACTGTTTGTGAAGAAGTAGTTTACTTTATATTTCCACCAGAAGTAAAAGTCTATTTAATTTAATTTAATTTAATTTATTTAGATTTATAGAACCGCCCTTCTCCATAGAAATGGACCCAGGGCGGTGCACAGGAAATTAAAATCAATAAATAACAATAAATACAAAAAAGTTAAGAATAAATTAAACTAAAAACCTGTGCTATTTGTTTTTACCATCGGTGTCTGTGACTAAAAAGTGTGAATATCTAGCAACATATCTCTTGCTGCAATTCCGTTGCACATCTCTCAGTCTCCTAACGGAGATATCCTCAACAGACGCTGCCGGGCCCGTTCCATCCATACCAGATGGAACGGGATCCCGAACCCACCACTGGGGCATGCCCATAGCATCATGGGTGTGGGCAAGCCCACGCATGACACCCCCCCATCACCGTGTTCCCCCACTTTTGGCACGCCATCCAAAAAAGCCATTTGGATGTCCTGGAGGAATGAAATATTTTACGGAATATTAAAAAGGCAGAATATTCCCCCTAAAGGAGAAATTGACGACTTAAGGGAGACAGAAACTCAGCTCCCTGCAGCTCCCTGCCTTCAGCAGATATATGGGGCCCATTGAGAAAGACTGGGCCAGCCTATCTACTGTATGAGACAACCCTACTCGGCTTCCTGCACCATAGCAAAGGGGTGGTGGTGGCGTTCTCACCTTCCCCAGGCTCCGGAGGCTTTGCTTGAGCCTCCGGGAGGGTGACAATGGTGCGCGAGCGCATTCCCAGTTCCGAAATGGTAGTAAAAGTAAGAAGATTGCAGGAACTGGGTATGGAACGGTTGCAGGAACTGGGTATGTCTAGTTTAATGAAAAGAAGGACCAGGGGAGGCAGGATAGCAGTATTCCAATATCTCAGGGGTTGCCCCAAAGAAGAGGGAGTCAAGCTATTCTCCAAAGCACCCGAGGGCAGGACAAGAAGCAATGGGTGGAAACTAATCAAGGAGAGAAGCAACCTAGAACTGAGGAGAAACTTCCTGACAGTGAGCACAATTAACCAGTGGAACAGAAGTTGCCTCCAGAAGTTGTGAATGCCCCCAACCCTGGAAGTCTTTAAGAAGATGTTGGATAGCCATTTGTCTGAAACGGTATAGGGCTTCCTGCCTAGGCAGGGGGTTGGACTAGATGGCCTCCAAGGTCCCTTCCAACTCTGCTATTGTATTTATTTAAGATTTCATGCCCGATTCATTTCCTGTCCACGTTTACACTTCTACCTGTTATCTCGTACCTGCTTGACAAACTAAAGAAATAAAAATAAATAAATTATAAATTAAAGAATTTAAAAATGCATATTAGCAGAAGACAAGGGGACAAGATTCTGCCCCCCTCCCCAGGAAGCCCTCAAAATGAGCATAAACAAGAGAACTGGTTTGCTTTCTTCCCTGTTTCTTAATTCCATACAAAATTAGGGAACGGTGTTGTCTATCATAAGAGTTATTTATGTCGGTTTGAAGACACAGAAACAGGTTCTGTAATCATGGTAATTTCATATGCCACTTAATGCTGGGATGGGGGGGGGGGAAGCACCCACCCACAGAGATGTATAAATGCTAGCAAAAATGCTGTTCAGCCTTTATTATTTTTTGGCTCCACCCTTCCCAACTCTAGTAATTTTTTTCTTTTTTTAAAACACATTTTTAATCTATCTATCCAATTTTTCTAAAGCAGGAGCAAGCAAAAAGCCCCTTACCGTGGGTCACAGTAGGGAAGCACGGAAATAATTGTTTTATTTCATTAGCAAAACTGTTTACTTCTCTCGGTTTAATTGCTTCAAGAAGGTAGGAGGGGAAGAAACATTTAAAATATATACTCTGCTTTCTCTGCAGGCAATGCGAAGGACCAGCCTGTCTCTCTCTCCTCTCTCTCTTTCTCTTTCCTCCTCTCTATCTCTCTCCTCTCTCTTTCCCTTTCCCTTTCCTCTCTTTCCCTCTCCTCTCTTTCTCACTCCACTTTCTCTCCCCTCCCTCTCCCCTCCCCCTCTCCCCCTCCCTCTTTCCTTTCTCTCTTTCTATCTCCTCTCTCATCTTTCTCTTCTCCCTTTCTCTCCTCTCCCTTTCTTCTCTCTCTTCTCTCTTTCCCTCCAGCTCTCTCCCCTCACTCTCTCCTCTCTCTCTCCTCTCTTCTCACTCTTTCCTCTCTCTTACTATCTCCTCTCTCCCCTCTCTCTCCTCTCTTTCTCTTCTCTTCTCTCCTCTCTCTCCCTCTCCCTCTCTCTCTCCCCTCTTTCCTCTCTTTCTCTCTCCTCTTTCTCTCCTCTCACTCTCTCCTCTCTTTCTGTCTTCTTTCTCTCTCCCTCCTCTCACTTTTCTCTCTCTCCTCTCTCCTATCTTTCTCCTCTCTCTCCTCTCTTTCTCTCCTCACACTTCTCTCTCTTTCTCTCTCTCCTCTCTCCCCCTCTCCTCTCCATCTCCCCGTCCCTCTCTCTCTCCCCTCACTCTCCTCTCTTTCTCTCCTCTCTCTTTCTCTCCTCTCTTTCTCTCTCACTTTCCCCTCTTTCCCTCTCCTCTCCCTCTCCCCCTCTCCTCTCCCCCTCACTCTTTCCTCTCTTTCTCTCTTGTCTCTCTCTCCTTCTCTCACTTCTCATTATTTCCCTCCTCTCTATCTCCTCTCTCTCCTCTTTCTCTCCTCTCACTCTTTCTCCTCTCTCCCTCTCCTCCCCCTCTTTCCTCTCCCTTCTTTCTCTCTCCTCTCACTCTTTCCTGTGATCTCTTTCATTTCCTAACCACCTTCTCTCCATCCTCTTCAGCTTTTACTCCCTTGCTTTAATGTTGGTTCAATGACAATTGCAAAACAGTTCGGCTGGAGGCTGGGATTCATTATTTTTCACAATGGGGGTAGGGGAAAAAATTAAAAGTCGTTTGAAAGGGTGCCAGAGATTGCCGGTCGTCCCCCCCCGCCCCCCATTAAATAAATAAATGAGGATGCCGAGCGGTCGCCCAGCCTAGCGATGTTTCATTCCTGTTTTTAGTAGCAGAAATATTCATTTGACTGCATAATGGCGTCTTTTGACTTGGATTAGTTTGAGGCACCAGGGATGCTAAAGTCAAATGTTTCCTTCCAACACTGTTTGCCTCAGTCCCTATTTATCCAGACTGATCCCAGGTAGATTTACTTTGGAGTAAATCCCATAGAGAACATAAGAACATAAGAACAGCCTTGCTGGAACAGGCCACAGCCCATCCAGTCCAGCCTTCTGTCTCACACAGTGGCTCCCCATTTGCTTCAGGGTCTTCCCAAGCAGATGTCTTCACCTGCTTTTGATTCCCTGCAAATGGCATTGAGAGACATCCTGCCTATCTCTCCAACCCGGAGGGTGTCCTTAGGCATCCATCATGATAGCCATGGATACCCTTGTTCTCCATGAACTCCTCTCATCCTTTCTTAAAGGTGTCGAGGCTGACAGCTGTCACCACTTCTTCTGGCAGGGAGTTCCATAGACCAGGGATCCTCTGGGTGAAAAAGTCCTTCCTCTTATTTGTTTGAGGTCTAGCTATCAAAAGTTTCATGGAGTGCCCCCTAGTTCTAGTGTTGTGCGATAGGGAAAACAGTTTTTCCTTTTCTACTTTGTCCACACCGTGCATGATTTTATAGACTTCAATCAGGTCACCTCTCTAGAGTGAAGAGGCCCAGCCGTTGCAGCCTCAGATGGTAAGGAAGGTGTTCCAGCCCCCTCATAATTCTGGTTGCCCTCCTCTGCACCTTTTCCATTTCCATAATATCCTTCTGAAGGTATGGGGACCAGAACTGTACACAATACTCCAGATGGGGCCTCAACCATTGATTTATAAAGAGGCAAAATGACACTTGCTGACCAAGGGGCTTCCTCTAATGCAGTGTTTCTCAACCGTGGCAACTTGAAGATGTCTGGACTTCAATTCCCAGAATTCCTCAGCCAGCTGGCTGGGGAATTCTGGGAGTTGAAGTCCGGACATCTTCAAGTTGCCAAGGTTGAGAAACACTGCTCTGATGCAAGATGCACAGCCATAATTTATTTGCTTGCAGGCAATTATCAGTGAAGGTATTTTGTTTTTTTCTAAAAAAATATATGTATTTATTCATTCAATCTGTAGGCTGTCCATCTTGGCCAGTGGGCAGCAAATAATCTTAAAATGCAGAAGTTAATTAATTAATTAATTAATTAAACAAATTTGCATGACAGCCCATCTCACAGAAATGACTCTGGGCCGCACGTACAAGAATAAAATAAAACCACAGGTATAAAATAATTTGTATCAAGATATATTAAAAATATATGATATGATATGATATGATATGATATGATATAATATAATATAATATAACATAACATAACTAATGTAATATAATATCATATCATATCACATCACAACACAACACATCACCACAACACAACACATCATATATCATATATCATATATCATATATCATATATCATATATCATATATCATATATCATATATCACATCATATATCATATATCATATCAAAGTGCTATTAGCTGGATACCTGTGCTTTGCTATGAAACCATATGATCGGGCCAGCCCGCAGGTTGGATGAGTCACGTGCTGGCCATATAAGGCAACTGGCAGTTGGAATAGAGTTCCTTTCAGGTGGGGAGGGGGAGTAGAACATCTAACTCCTTAGCATCAGAGTGTGTTAATATAATACTGTATAGGAAATACTGATGATCTGATGGTCATTTCAAAAAATCCTTTCTTCGTGAGTACCTAGGAGCCAAGAGGAACCTATGTGCCAAATTTCAAGTTTGTAGGGAACCTTACGGTTCTCCGAGGATGGAATAATGAGGATTCAGATTGTTGGGGGCAAGAGGCTGACTCTGTAAACAGCTTAGAGAGAGAACTGTGAAGTGGTAAAGAAGTGCTATTGCTGGCATAAAAGCATTTTGCAGGTACTCCTTGACTTACAACTGTTTAATGACCAGTTCAAAGTTACAATGGCACTGAAAAATGGCACTGAAATGGCACTGAAAAATGTGACTCGTGAGTTACGACCATTTTTCATAGTTATGACCTTGGCAGCATCCTCCGCGATCATGTGATCCAAACTGCAAAAACGCTTGCCAACCGATTCATAGTTATGACCATTGCAGCCTCCCGGGGTCAAGCGATCCCCTTTTGCGACCTTCTGACGAGCAAAGTCAACGGAGAAGCCAGGTTCATTTAACAACCGGATGACTAGCTAAGCTTACCAATGGCAGTGATTCACTTAACAACGGTGGCAAGAAAGATCGTAAAGCGGGGCAAAGCTCCCTTAACGAATGTCTAAGACAGAGGTTCCCAAACTTGGTAACTTTAAGACTTGTGGACTTCAACTCCTAGAGTTACCAAGTTTGGGAACCTCAATGTTGGGCTCATTTGTGTTCGTAAGTCGAGGACTTTCTGTGCTGTAGCAGACACCTTGGGCAAAGAGAAGAGAAGAAGAATATTCAACTCCGCAACGGAAGCATCTAAGCATGTCTTATAAATCCCCGTCATAAATACAAAAATTAAAACCCACAACCATTTTTTAAAGCATGTTCGACTTGATGCCAAGGTGTCCTTTGAAGCAAATCATCCTTAGCATTTTTGTTTCACGATGGGGATTTAGGAAATAGGAAATAAATGTGAATTCTTTTCTATCCATATTACACAAAGAAAAGCACTTTAACAAAAGCACGCTCCAGGTAACTACAAGTAATTCTTGACTTACGACCTCAATTGAGCCCAACATTTCTGTTGTTAAGTGAGACAGTTGTTTTGTGAGTGTTGCCCCATTTTATGACCTTTGGAAAATAATTTGTCGCCCGCCCTCTTCTTTGTGGCAGCCTCTCAAATGTTGGAAGATGGTTATCATGTCACCCCTAGTTCTTCTTTTCACTAGACTGGACATTCTGGGAGTTGAAGTCCACAAGTCTTAAAGTTACCAAGTTTGGGAACCTCAATGTTGGGCTCAATGTTGGGCTCAATTCCACTTGCCCTTCTTCACATATTTTAGCCTTCTTGTTGTTGTTAGTTGTGAAGTCGTGTCCGACCAATTGCGACCCCATGGACAACGTTCCTCCAGGCCTTCCTGTCCTCTACCATCCTCTGGAGTCCATTGAAGCTCACGCCGGCTGCTTCGGTGACTCCATCCAGCCACCTCCTTCTCTGCCGTCCCCTTCTTCTTCTTTTGCCCTCCGTCTTTCCCAGCATTGGGCCCTTCTCCAGGGAGTCCTTCCTTCTTCTTAGGTGGCCAAAGTCTTTTGAGTTTCCTCTTCAGGATCTGGCCTTCTAAAGAGCAGTCAGGGTGGATCTCCTCTAGGACTGACCGGTTGGATGGCCTTGCAGTCCAAGGGACTCAATGCAGGAGTTTTCTCCAGCACCAGAGTTCAAAGGCCTCCATTCTTTGGCACTCAGCCTTCCTTATGGTCCAATAGAATATTGATTGAGAATGGGAATGGGATAGAATAGAATAGAATAGAAGAGTTGGAAGGTCTTCTAGTCCAACCCTTTACTCAAGCACAAGGGTCTATATTAGGGGTCTGCAAAGTTGGCTCTTTTAAGACTGGTGGACCTCAACTCCCAGAATTCCCCAGCCAGAATTCTGGGTGTTGAAGTCCACCAGTCTTAAAAGAGCCAACTTTGCAGACCCCTGGCCTATATCAATCCAGACAAATGGTAGGTTGTCCAGTCTCTTCTTAAAAACCTCCAGTGTTGGGGCATTCACAACTTCTGGAAGCAAATTGTTCCACTGATTAATTGTTCTCACTGTCAGGTAATTTCTCCTTAGTTCTCCGTTGTGCCAACACAGTTCTAGGCTGCATAAACAGAGGGATAGAATCAAGATCACGTGAAGTGTTAATACCACTTTATAAGGCCTTGGGAAGGCCACACTTGGAATACTGAAAAGATGTGGAGACTCTAGAAAGAGTGCAGAGAAGAGCAAGAAAGATGATTAGGGGACTGGAGACTAAAACATATGAAGAACGGTTGCAGGAACTGGATAAGTCTACTTTAATGAAAAGAAGGATTAGGGGAGACATGATAGCATTCTTCCAATATCTCAGGGGTTGCCACAAAGAAGAGGGAGTCAAACTATTCTCCAAAGCACCTGAGGGCAGAACAAGAAGCAATGGGTGGAAACTAATCAAGGAGAGAAGCAACTTAGAACTGAGGAGAAATTTCCTGACAGTTAGGACAATGAATCAGTGGAACAGAAGTTGCCTCCAGAAGTTGTGAATGCCCCAACACTGGAAGTCTTTATATATAATAATAATAATAAATTGGGATTTATTAACCGCACCCTCTCCCCACAGGGACTTTAAGAAGATGTTGGATAGCCATTTGTCTGAAATGGTATAGGGCTTCCTGCCTAGGCAGGGAGTTGGACTAGAAGACCTCCAAGATCCCTTCCAACTCTGCTATTGTATTATTAAAGTTGCTTCTCTCCTTGATTAGTTTCCACCCATTGCTTCTTGTCCTGCCTTCAGGTGCTTTGGCAAATAAGATGACCCCCCTCTTCTTCATGGCAACCCCTGAGATATTGGAAAGCTGCAATTATGTCACCCTATCAACCCATGAAGCATTCCAGATTTCTTTGTATATCGTTGTAAAATGTCTTGAGTTGATGGAAGTGAGCAAAGTGGGTGTGAATCTCAGAACAACCAATAATCCAATGTTGCCTGAAGCTGGTGTTACAAAGAAGCTTACAGCTTATAATAATAATAATAATAATAATAATTTTATTTTTTCTATACCGCCCCCTCTCCCCACGGGGACTCGGGGCGGTGCACAGGTAGCATAAAAGCAATATATAACAACAATAAATAAACAACAAAATTTAAAAGCCAATTAAATAAACCCTGTGCTAAAATCCCAATTAACTAAAACCTATTCTATAAAATCCCAAGGCAAGGAGGCTATCCCAGGCCGGCCAGACGGAAAAAGTAAGTTTTCAATTTAAGACGGAAGGAGCGGAGGTCCGTAGTTGTCCTAATGTCGGGGGGAAGGTCGTTCCAGAGGGCCGGGCCCGCCACAGAGAGCGCCCTTCCCCTGGGTGTCGCCCGCTGACATAGTCTAGTGGACGGCACCCGGAGAAGCCCCTCTCTGTGGGAGCGAATCGGCCGTGAGGACGTGTGAGGCAGAATCCGATCCTGCTTAAGCTTAAGCCAGGGGTGTCCAAACTTGGGCACTTTAAGACTTGTGGACTTCAATTCCCAGAATTCCCCAGCCAGCCTTCAACTCCAAGAATTCCCCAACATGGCTGGCTGGGGAATTCTGGGAGTTGAAGTCCATAAGTCTTAAAGTGCCCAAGTTTGGACACCCCTGGCTTAAGCCTTTTGCTGTATTTTAAATGCAGGAGAGGTTGGGAAACATCTGTCTCGAGATTTTAAAATTCCCAACAAGTTTATCGACAACACAGATGATAAGGGATCTTGCGGCTAAACCGTACGATGAACGGTTGCAGGAACTGGGTATCTCTAGTCTCATGAAGAAAAGAACTAAGGGGTGACATGATTGTAGTCTTCCAATCTGTGTTGTGGCCTGCTAGTGACCAGTGGAGCTGGCAGCTAGTGACCAGTGGAGCTGGCAGCAGAGTGGCACAGTGAGGAGGTTGGGGAGGAACATGGGCCAGTGCTGGAGGCTGGGGAAGGCTCGGACGAGGGCTCTGCGTCGGAGACAGAGATGGGGCCGAGGCCATCTGGCAGTGATCAGGTGCCTACGGAGCTAGAGAGCAGCGAGGCAGAGGAACAACTGGAGCCTGTTCCCAGTGTGCGCATGCGCAGAGCTGCCAGAAGACAAGAACAGCTAAGAAATCAGGGCAGAATAAAGTCACAGGTGGAAGGTGATGCCCCCCTCCCCTGCACAGGAAATTAAAGAGGAAACAGGAGTGGGCTTTTGCAGGAAAGAATTCATTTGTTCGTTTGTTCGATTTGTTTCAGGAGTGTGAAGATCTGTCCGCGAATCTCAGAGACTCTGTGCCAAGCCTTTCCTTGCACAGCGCCATGTTTGGAAAATATTTACATGGCAGCTTCCCAAGCTAGATAAGGTCTGTGGTCATAAATTCATCTTTGAAAGACTGTTTGCCAGGCTTTTGCTGAATGTGAAGGAGTGGAATTCATATTTGTTTAATACAAGGAGATTTTGTCAGGACCAGGATCTGCCTCCTGCTTTCTGAGGGAAGCCTAGGTCAGAACAGTCTGTCACAGAGAAATGGCGGTTGATGGTCGACCTATTCCCCAAAGCACCTGAGGGCAGGACAAGAAGCAATGGATGGAAACTAATCAAGGAGAGAAGCAACTTAGAACTAAGGAGAAATTTTCCTGACAGTAAGAATAATTAACCAATGCAGCCTCCAGAAGTTGTGGAGGCTCCAACCCTGGAGGTTTTAAAGAAGAGATTGGACAGCCATTTGTGTGAAATAGAATGGGGTATCTTGCTTGAGCAGGGGGTTGGACTAGAAGACCTCCAAGATCCCATCCGACTCTGTTATTGTATATTCTGCATGGCACTTAAGAATAGAATAGAATAGAATAACATAGTTGGATGGGACCTTGGAGGTCTTCTAGTCCAACCCTTGCTTAGGGCAGGAAACCCTACACCACTTCAGACAAATGGTTATCCAGTCTCTTTTTAAAAACTTCCAGTGTTGGAGCATTCACAACTTCTAGAGGCAAGCTGTTCTATTTTTTAATTAATTGTCCTAACTGTCAGGAAATTTCTCCTCTGTTCTAGGTTGCTTTTCTCCTTGATTAGTTTTCACCCGTTGCTTCTTGTTCTGCCCTCAAGTGCTCTGGAGAATAGTTTGACTCCCTCTTCTTTGTGGCAGCCCCTGAGATATTGGAAGACTGCTATCATGTCTCCCTTCGTCATTCTTTTCATTAAACTAGACCTACCTAGCGGGCCTGGCTTAGATCTAATTGTCTCAAATTTAGTGACTGAATTTTAATATACGTTTTAATAGTTTTAATCATATTTTAGCACAGACACACCAAATTTAATTCTATTTTAAATTGTGACTGTATTTATATTTTAATTGTTTGTTGTGTTTTTAATTCTTCTGTGCACCGCCCTGAGTCCCATTGGGGAGATAGGGCGGTATAGAAATTGGATAAAATAAAATAAATAAATAAAATACCCAGTTCCTGCAACCTGCGGCCGATTCGCTCCCACAGAGAGGGGCTTCTCCGGGTGCCGTCCACTAGGCTGTGCCAGCGGGCGACGCCCAGGGGAAGGACCTTCTCTGTGGCAGGCCCGACCCTCTGGAACGACCTTCCCCCCGATATTAGAACAACTACGGACCTCCGCTCCTTCCGTCAAAAATTAAAAACACACTTTTTCTGCTTGGCCGGCCTAGGATAATCAACTGTTTTTAGGGTTTTTAATGATTAAAATTTAGCTTTATATGGGATTTTAGCGCAGGGTTAGTTTAATTTTATTTTATATTGTATTATGTTTGTATTTTTATATGTATTTTAAATTCCCTGTGCCCTGCCTCGAGTCCCTTCGGGGAGAGAGAGCGGGTTATAAATTAAAATTTATTATTATTATTATTATTAACCGTTCTTCATATGTTTTAGCCTCTGGTCCCCTAACCGTCTTGGCTGCTCTTCTCTGCACCCTTTCTAAGTCTCAACAACGTAAGGTTGTGGGCACACCATCTTTGGTGTGTTTCTAGGGCTGTTCACCAGTTCATACTTGCCTGTGTTTCAAATAAACTCATTCTTTGGACCTTTAAAAAAAAATAAAGTTAAAAATATGGATCCTCTTTCCCTTTTCGGTACCCGTCTCCTTCTCCCTCCCTCTCTTCCCCCGCCACTTCCACCTTTTAATATCATTTTCACTTGCAAGCAGATGTGTCGGGGTGGGTGGGGGTGGGGGCTGTAATTTCCCTGGGACCCGAAGAGACCTTTGCCTTTTTACTCCGTATTTAAGCTGAACAAGGCAGAGGTGAGTATCAAATAAGCCGCCCGTTCCCCATTTACCCTGCCAATTTCCTTTGATAGCAAGAGGCGGTATTGAAATTAACTCGGCTGTTGTCTAATGCCGAGAAATGTTTACAGCCCAGAAGAGGAGATAGATTGTAGCAAGCAATTACGGACACTGGAGTTCTGATTATGGCCCCATTCAAGCACCGCAGCCATTTGCACTGATGAATTTCGGATGAAGGCCGCCACGGCCGGCAGACGGGCAGGAGAAAATGGGAGAGTTCGCCCAGGAAGAGCGAAAACATACGAGGTTGCAGGAATTGGGCCTGGCTAGAGAAATGAAGGATTCGGGGGTGACCTGATAGCAGTTGTTACAGTATTTGCAACAGATGAACAGAGTTGGAAGGGACCTTGTAGGTCATCTAGTCCAACCCCGTCGCCAAGCAGGAGAGACTACACCATTTCTGACAAATGGCCGTCCAATCTCTTGTTGCTAAGAGCAACTCAAAGTTGCTAGGGTTGAGAAACACTACCTTAGAGAAAAATCTGTCTCTGTGATCATAGAATAGAATAGAATAGAATAGAATACAATACAATACAATACAATACAATAGCAGAGTTGGAAGGGACCTTGGAGGTCTTCTAGTCCAACCCCCTGCATAGGCAGGAAGCCCTATACCATTTCAGACAAATGGCTATCCAACATCTTCTTAAAGACTTCCAGTGTTGGGGCCTTCACAACTTCTGGAGGCAACTTCTGTTCCACTGATTAATTGTTCTCACTGTCAGGAAATTTCTCCTCAGTTCTACGTTGCTTCTCTCCTTGATTAGTTTCCACCCATTGCTTTTTGTTCTACTACCCCCAGGTGCCTTGGATAATAGTTTGACTCCCTCTTCTTTGTGGCAACCCTTGAGATATTGGAAGACTGCTATCATGTCTCCTCTAGTCCTTCTTTTCATTAAACTAGACATACCCAGTTCCAGCAACTGTTCTTCATATGTTGAGTCATAGACTCCATAGGGCTAGAAGGGACTTTTGAGGCCTTCTAGTCCAACATCCAGTTCAAGGCAGGAGACGTTATTATGGGTCAACCTACAACCCCAGTCTGCAATTTAAATTATTTTATTCGGTTTTATGGGTTTGTTTTAACTTTTATAAATTTGTACAGGGTTATTTAATTTGATTTTAACTTTGTATGTATTGTTATGTTTTTAGTAGTTTTTAATTTTACCTGTACACCGCCCCGAGTCCCCTCGGGGAGAGGGGGCGGTCTAGAAATCCAATAAAATGAATAAAAATATATAAATCATTTTTTAAAGTGGTCGTTCAAAGTTACAATGCCCCTGAAAAAAGTGACTTGTGACTGTTTTTCACACTTACGACCATTGTAGCATTCAGATTAATAGAGTTGGAAGGGACCTTGTAGGTCATCTAATCCAACCCCCACCTCCCCAACCCAAGCAGGAGACTGTACACCCTTTCTGACTGATGGCAGCCCAGTCTCTTCTTGAAAGCCTCCAGTGATGAAGCTCCCACAACCTCTGAAGGCAACTTCTGTTCCATGGGTTGATTGTTCTCGCTGTCAGAAAGTTCCTCCTTATTTCTAGGTTGAATCTCTCCTTGGTCAGTTTCCACCACTACCTTCATAAATACATGCCAGATGCCAAGTGTCCGAAATCATGATTACACGACCACAGGGTTGTAAGTGTGAAAAATGGTCGTAAATCCTTGAACAGCTGCTGTCAGAGTGTGCACAGTGTGACTATGTGAGACAACCCAGGGGCAAATACAGCAAACCCAGGGGCAAATACAGCTGGGGGGGTTGGGGGTGGGAGGCACCGTTTTACGGTGGTTCTCCTCCTACCTCTCTGGCCGATCGCAATTTGTGCGGGCAGGAGAGCAGAGGTCGACCCCGAGACCCCTCACATGCGGGGTGCCTCAGGGGTCGGTCCTCTCGCCTCTCCTGTTTAACGCATACATGAAGCCGCTGGGCGAGATCATCCGTGGTTTTGGGGTAGAGTACCACCTGTACGCTGATGACACCCAGCTGTACATATCTACCCCAAACCACCCCAACGATGCCGTAGCGGTGATGTGCCAGTGCCTGGAAGCCGTGCGGATCTGGATGGGAAGTAACGGACTTAGGCTCAACCCGACCAAGACCGAGTGGCTGTGGTTTCCGGCTGCCCGATTCAACCAGCTCTCTCCAACGCTGGCCATAGGGGGCGAACATCTTGCCCCTGTGGATGGGGCGCGCAACTTGGGTGTCCTCCTGGATACCCGGCTGTCCATGGAAGATCAAGTGACAGCCGTGGCCAGGAGGGCGTTTTACCAGGTTCGCCTGGTACGCCAGTTGCGCCCCCTATTGGATCGGGACGCCCTTTGCACAGTCACTCATGCTCTCGTGACATCCCGACTGGATTATTGTAACTCTCTCTACATGGGGCTCCCCTTGAGGTGTACCCGGAGGCTTCAGTTGGTCCAGAATGCAGCCGCGCGTGCAATTATGGGCACCTCTAGGTTTGCCCATGTAACACCGCTGCTGCGCGAGCTGCACTGGCTACCCGTCGTCTTCCGGGTGCGCTTCAAGGTGTTAATTACCATCTTCAAAGCGCTCCATGGCTCGGGACCTAGCTACCTGCGGGATCGGATCCTGCCCCATACATCCTCACGGCCGATTCGCTCCCACAGAGAGGGACTTCTCCGGGTGCCGTCCACTAGACTTTGTCAGCGGGCGACGCCCAGGGGAAGGGCCTTCTCTGTGGCGGGCCCAGCCCTCTGGAATGACCTTCCCCCCGATATCAGGACAACCACGGACCTCCGCTCCTTCCGCTTAAAATTAAAGACGCACTTTTTTCGTCTGGCCGGCCTAGGATAGTCTCTTTTTAGGTTAGGGTTTTTTAGGGGTAATTTTTAGTATAGTTTATGGGTTTTAGCGCAGGATTTATTTAATCTATTTTTAACTTTGTATTTTGTATTTGTTTGTGATTTATTTGTATTTTTAATTGCCTGTGCCCCGCCTCGAGTCCCCTTGGGGAGAGAGAGCGGGATAGAAATTAAAATTATTAAATTATTAAACAGAGGTTTGTATTTAAATAGTGGTTTTATCTACAAAGAATGTGCAAAAGCAGTGTGCAGCAGCTGCCAAAAATGCCAACACAGTTCTAGGCTGCATCAACAGAGGGATAGAATCAAGATCACGCGAAGTGTTAATACTACTTTATAAGGCCTTGGGAAGGCCACACTTGGAATACGGCATCTAGTTTTGGTCGCCACGATGTAGAAAAGATGTGGAGACTCTAGAAAGAGTGCAGAGAAGAGCAACAAAGAGGATTAGGGGATTGGAGACTAAAACATATGAAGAACGGTTGCAGGAACTGGGTATGTCTAGTTGAATGAAAAGAAGGATAGGGGAGACATGATAGCAGTCTTCCAATATCTCAGGAGTTGCCACAAAAAAGAGGAAGTCAAACTATTCTCCAAGGCACCTGAGGGTAGAACAAGAAGCAATGGGTGGAAACTAATCAAGGAGAGAAGCAACCTAGAACTACAGATAAATTTCCTGACAGTTAGAACAATTGATCAGTGGAACAGAAGTTGTCTCCAGAAGTTGTGAATGCTCCAACACTGGAAATCTTTAAGAAGATGTTGGGTAGCCATTTGTCTGAAACGGTTTAGGGCTTCCTGCCTAGGTAGGGGGTTGGACTAGAAGACCTTCAAGGTCCCTTCCAACTCTGCTATTGTATTATTGTATTATTGAATGTATACATACACATACTTTAGTCAGACCTCAAAACAAACAGCAACCAGCAATTACAGCATGGAGGCACACACTCTTCTTATTACAGGCTCTTAAAGTGATATCAGCCCCAAAACCTTGCTGATTCATTCCCAGCATTACATCATTGTAGCAACTGGTCAGCTCTCTCCGTGGGCCAGATCTAATCATCCCGCAGGCCGGATTCGGCCTGTGGGCCTTGAGCAGAGGTGATGTTCAGCTGGTTCGGACCAGTAAGCCAGAATCAGAAGTGGTACTCAGCCAGTTCTGACAGGTTCTGGAGAACCGGTAGCAGAAATTTTGAGTAGTTTGGAGAACCGGCAAATAGGCTAGCCCTGCCTCAGCTGCCTCCCAGCCTGTCTTCTTTTTTTGCCCTGAACAGGAGAACGGAGCTGGAAAGCAGGTTAATGGGACGGGGAGGGAATGGGGATTTTGCAGTATCCTTCCCCTGCCATGTCCTTAAAACCACACCCACAAAGCCACATCACACCCACAAAGCCACGCTCACAGAACCGGTAGTAAAAATTTTTGAATCCCACCACTGGCCTGCAACAGTAGCAGAAATCGCAGGTGGGCCTACCTACACGCCCTGGGCTCTATGCCTGTCCTATTTAGGCCAACTTTTGAGGCCGGGCGCATGTGCGGAAGTGAGTGTGCGCATGCTCGGCGGACCGAGGGCAACAAACTTGTGGAACCCAACCGCCGGCCTTGAGTTTGACACTCCTGGATTAAACAGTTTGAATCTAAGAGAAGATGTTCCGATGATAGGAAAACCTGCTTCCTGCCTCTAGCATTTCAATACAATACAATACAATACAATACAATACAATACAATACAATACAATACAATACAATACAATACAATACAATACAATACAATACAATACAATACAATACAATACAATAGCAGAGTTGGAAGGGACCTTGGAGGTCTTCTAGTCCAACCCCCTGCCTAGGCAGGAAGCCCTATACCAGTGATGGCTAACCTTTTTTGGCTCGCGTGCCAAAAGTGGGGGGAGCGCAGGGGGGGTCGTGCATGGGCGTGCCACACCTATAATGCTATGTGCGTGACCCCCTGCTTTTGGCATGCTTTTTTCGCCCTTCCCAGGCTCCAGAGGCTTTTTAGGAGCTTGGGGAGGGTGAAAACAGTCTCCCCTCCCCACCTCCAGAGGCTTCAGGAGCTTCCCTGAAGCCTCCAGAGGGCGAAAAACGGCCTCAATAGAAGGCCTAAATCAGCTGGTCAGCGCACACATGCGCACTGGAGCTGACAGGGCAATGCCTCACGTGCCCTAAGAAATGGTTCCGCGTGCCACCTGTGGCACCCGTGCCATAGGTTCGCCATCACGGCCCTATATGGAATGGAATGGCAGAGAATAGAATAGAAAAGAAAATGGAATGGAATAGAATGGAATAGAATAGAAATTGGTATAGAATAGAATATTGATTGATAATGGAATGGAATGGAATGGAATAGTCGCCACGATGTAGAAAATGGTTGCCATTTTCTACATCGTGGACCAGAAACATGGTCGCCACGATGTAGAAAAGACATGGAGACTTTGGAAAGAGTGCAGAGAAGAGCAACCAAGATGATTAGGGGACTGGAGACTAAGACATATGAAGAACAGCTGCAGGAGCTGGGTATGTCTAGCTTGATGAAGAGAAGGACCAGGGGAGACATGATAGCAGTGTTCCGATATCTTAGAGGGTGCCACAAAGAAGAGGGAGTCAAACTATTCTCCAAGGCACCTGGGGGCAGGACAAGAAGCAATGGGTGGAAACTAATCAAGGAGAGAAGCAACTTAGAACTAAGGAGAAATTTCCTGACAGTAAGAACAATTAACCTCTGGAACAGCTTGCCTCCAGAAGTTGTGAATGCCCCAACCCTGGAAGTCTTTAAAAAGATGTTAGATAGCCATTTGTCTGAAATGGTATAAGGTTCCTGCCCACGCAGGGGGTTGGACTAGAAGACCTACAAGGTCCCTTCCAACTCTGCTATTGTATTATTGTATTATTGAATAGAATAGAATAGAATAGTTGGAAGGGAGCTTGGAGCTCTACTAGTCCAACCCCCTGCTTAGGCAGGAAACCCCACACCACTTAAGGCAAATGGCTATCCAACATCCTCTTAAAAACATCCAGTGTTGGGGCATTCACAACTTCTGGAGGCAACTTCTGTTCCACTGATTCATTGTTCTCACTGTCAGGGAATTTTTCTCCTCAGTTCTAAGTTGCTTCTCAAAAGGAATGTTCTTTCGTTGAGTCTGGCTTTGGCTCCCTTGAGGATTTTCAACGTTTTGCAATCAAGTTTTGATATCAGCGTGTTGCGCACGAGGGTTGTTGCCTCCCTGCTTTGCTTTCGATTGCTCTCCTCCGAATCGTTGCAGGCAGTTACCCATCAGAGGTTTGCAAATATCTCCCTCGGGAATAGCACCAAGTCCCTCGTACCTCATCTGAAAAGGGAATGGAAAGAAATTTCCACACTCTCTCCCCTCCCTCCCGCCCGACACATGTTGTCTTTCGTGCAAAGTTGCTGGCAAGGTAAAATGCATCTGGCTATCTTTCTGAATTATTATTATTATTATTTTTGCAATTTCATTGTAGGAAGTTAGCACTCTCTCCTAGAAGAATGAAATATTCTAGGAAATATTAAAAAAGGCAGAATGTTATATTTCCCGGGATGAGAAGTGGAGAAACATGTTGTTGTTTTTTTAAGGCAGGAAGCAGACTCACTCTTAATAGCCTCCACTCTCCTCAATAGCCCACAGCAGAGATCTGCACTTTCTTCATCAATGATTTGGATGAGGGAATAAATGGGGAACTCATCACATTTGCAGACAACACCAAGCTGGCAGGAATAGCCAACACTCCAGAAGATAGGCTTAAGATACAGAAGGATCTTGACAAACTTGAACATTGGGCACTATCCAATAAAATGAAATTCAATGGCGAAAAGGTGTAAGGTTCTACATTTAGGCAAGAAAAACAAAATGCACAGGTACAGTATAGGTGATACCTTGCTCAACAGCAGTAACCGTGAAAGGGATCTTGGAGTCCCAGTGGACAACCATTTAGATATGAGCCAGCCGTGTGCAGCAGCTGCCAAAAAAGCCAACCCAGTTCTAGGCTGCATAAACAGAGGGGATAGAATCAAGATCACGTGAAGTGTTAATACCACTTTATAAGGCCTTGGTAAGGCCACACTTGGAATACAGTATCCAGTTTTGGTCACCACGATGTAGAAAAGATGCAAAGACTCTAGAAAGTGTGCAGAGAAGAGTAACAAGGAGGATTAGGGGACTGGAGACTAAAACATATGAGGAACGGTTGCAGGAACTGGGTATGTCTAGATTAATGAAAAGAAGGATTAGGGGAGACATGATAGCAGTCTTCCAATATTTCAGGGGTTGCCCCAAAGAAGAGGGAGTCAAACTATTCTCCAAGGCACCTGAGGGTAGGACAAGAAGCAATGGGCGAAAACTAATCAAGGAGAGAAGCAACTTAGAACTGAGGAGAAATTTCCTGACAGTCAGAACAATCAACCAGTGGAACAGAAGTTGCCTCCAGAACTTGTGAATGCCCCAACACTGGAAGTCTTTAAGAAGATGTTGGATAGCCCTTTGTCTGAAACGGTATAGGGCTTCCTGCCTAGGCAGGGAGTTGGACTAGAAGACCTCCAAGGTCCCTTCCAACTCTGCTAAATATAAAAGAGAGAGCTAGGTCTATTCCAGAGGTGGGCTCCTACTGGTTCGGTCCGGTTCGGCCCGAATAGGTAGTAACTCAGCTGGACATGTGACCGTACCAGTTTTATCCTGGGTGCCGCCATCTTTATTTTCTATTCTGCAGATGCGCAGAACAATCTTCACTGAAAAAATGTAATTTTTCCTCTTTTTCCCCAATTTTTTTTTAATTCTCTTACATACCATTTTAAGTATACATTCACATAATGGCTATTCTTCTTTACATTTCTCATTCTTATACGTTTATTATTTCATTTAATAGGTTATAATATACAGTTTGGGTTGCTTTGTTTTACCATCCCTTCCTCCTGTTGTAACACTACTTTATTTTCCCTTTCTTTCTCCCTCTCTCCTTTCTCTACTTTTTTCCTTCCTCATCTCCTTCCCCTTCCTTCATCCCTTCCCTTTCTCTTACTCCTATTCTTCCTCTTCCCCTTCCTACCCTCTCTCCTTCTCTCCTTCTCCCTTCTACCCTCCTCTCCTTTCCCTTTCCTTTTTCCCTCCCTCCCTTCTCTACTTCCTTCCTTCTTCCTCTCCTTCCCCTTCCTTCTTCACTTCCCTTTCTCCTACTCTTTCCTTTTCCCCTTCTCCTTCCTCTCCTCTCCTCTTCCTCTCCCTTGCTTCCCTCCTCTCCTTTCCTTTCCTTCTTCCCTTCCCTTCCCTTTCTCCTCCTCCTCCTCTTCCTCTTCCCCTTCCTACCTTCTCTCCTTTTCCTCTCCCTTCCACCCTCCTCTCCATACCTCTTTCTTTTTCCCCCTGGATCCCCCCCCCCCCCAAGAGAAACAACTTAGAACTGAGGAGAAATTTCCTGACAGTGAGAACAATGAATCAGTGGAACAGAAGTTGCCTCCAGAAGTTGTGAATGCCCCAACACTGGAAGTCTTTCAGAAGATGTTGGATAGCCATTTGTCTGGAACGGTATAGGGCTTCCTGCCTAGGCGGGGGGTTGGACTAGATGACCTCCAAGGTCCCTTCAACTCTGCTATTGTATTGTATTGTATAGTATGTTATCTAATTCATGCGTGACGAAAATAAAGAAAGAAAAATAATGAAAGAAATTACTGCCCAGATGCTCTTCCTGATGCCTATATGGAGTTCACAGCAGATATCTTCCCTTTGCGCCTTAGGAGGCAACAAACAAGCAAACATTGGGATCTATTTCTTGTGTTACAAGAGCCGTTCAGTGCCGGCTGAATCTAAACAAGAGATGATCGTGTTCTTTGTATGTCGTGTTCTCCATCAACTGGAAGGTGGAATAAATTTCACGGCGAACAACGCCAATGAACTCTGCTTATTACTGGGTATAATAAAATAATGGAAATAACTGCACGGCCGGGGTGAAGAATGCAAGCTATCGATACACATAAAATCAGCTCCGTGCAGCCTCAACCTGCGTGTAAATCTCAGGAGTCCTCTTCCTTCAAACATTGTGGGGACGTAGGCGATGTCATTCCTATGTACGTACGCACGGAAGCACAAATACACACCAAGAAACCTTAGAACCAAGGGGGAAGGGGGTGGTGGAAACCCCACCCCGTAAGCGTGTAATGCATACCTCTACCAGTTTCTCACCTCTTCTTTATTGTAAAGGCATCAGCAGCTGCCAGGCCAAATTACCGTTCGTCTAAGCGTTGTGTTGTGGAAATTTTCATGGGATTTGCAGTAATTATATGACAAAATGCTTGCAAATCTTACTCGCTGCTGAATGGAAACACACGGGTCAAAGACTGAACAGGTTCGGCTGGATAATTTGTAAACGTCAATCAACCCCACAAATCACTGGAGGTGTATAGGCATAAGTAAGTAGTGTGGAGGGGGGGAGGGGGCAAAGCCCACCCCACAATGGGTGTAGCAACACAACAAAAGCTTTTTTGTTGCAATTTGTTGCAATGCAATTTCCATCCCTCTTTCTCTCTTTGCCAGTGTGTGATCTATATAGAGGGGTGTGTATGTGTGTGTGTATTAGGTTTTTGAGCTGATCAATAAATAAATCAGGGAGACTAGGATAGATCTATTTTGAGCTTTTTAGCTCTCATCAGCTAGTTCGAATCCCAGTAAGGGTATGGCTAGCTGATGAGAGCTAAAAAGCTCGAAATAGATCTATACTAGTCTCCCTGATTTATTTATTGATCAGCTCAAAAACCTAACACACATTAAAAAAAAGTACACAACGGAACTCATAGCTTTGTTTCTGGATGGTCTCTGGTGATGAGCGGAAAGGCGGAAAAGGAGAGCAGTATGCTTCCTCCCTTAATTGGGGCCTAACAGGGTGTTGTGACACAAGCATATACTTATCCTCCTGTCTCAGATGATCAGGATAGAACCAGTTGGTCTAGAGGCAATTACAACTGCCTCACATACAATATTTCCCTGGTTCGAATCCCAGTAAGGGTATGGCTAGCTGATGAGAGCTAAATAGCTCAAAATAGATCTATACTAGTCTCCCTGATTTATTTATTGATCAGCTCAAAAACCTAACACACATGTAAAAAAAAAGTACACAACGGAACTCATAGCTTTCTGTCTGGATGTCAGCTGATCAGGAAGAGAACCTGGTGGCCTAATTGGTAAGGCTCCTGCCTAACATGTAATACAGCCCCGGTGCAAATCCCAGTAAGGGTATGACAAGCTGATGAGAGCTAAAAAGCTCGAAATAGATCTATACTAGTCTCCCTGATTTATTTATTGATCAGCTCAAAAACCTAACATGCGTGCGCGTGCACACACACACACAGAGCTGTATACGCCTTCAAAGGGTTAGAGGTGCTTGCGTTAATAAATAAGGAAAAATACATCAGCAGGATCAACCTCCACCAAGGTGAGACAGAAATATATTTAATATATTTGTCTTAAGAGAGAATGAAAAGAAAGTAGGGGAGAGAGAGAGAGAGAGAGAAAGAGATGGAGGAGAGAAAGAAAGAAGAAAGGAGAAAGAAAGGAGAAAGAGAGAGGGGAGAGAGAGAGAAAGAGGGGGGAGAGAGAAAGAGAGGAGAAAGAGAGGGGGAGAGAGAGGAAGAAAGAGAAAGGTGGCAGAGAAAGAGAAAGGAGAAAGAGAGAGGGGGAGAGAGAGAAAAAGAGAGAGAGAGAGAGAGAAAGAAAGAAAGGAGAAAGAGAGGGGGGGAGAGAAAGAAAGAAAGAGAGAGAGAATATATATATATTCAATTTTTCCCAGTTTTATTTAAACTAGGCTGTTCTTGCTTCACACACACACACACACACACACACACACACACGTATGTGTGTGTATATTTATTTTTGAAGGAAGAACAGCCCAGTTTAAATAAAACTGGGGAAGATTAAATTAACTGATACATGCAATTCGCCAAGGGTAGATCGTTTGGCTCTGCCATAAATATAGGCCTCTATCTTCCCCCTTCCCGAGCCCAGCCAGGAGAGCAAAATAAAATTAAAAGATATAACAATAAAAATTATAAATGCATTGCGGCCCCAGAGAGCAGGAGTCTATAATGAAAGGCCGGAAACGCCGAGGATGCTATCGGTATGGATCGTAAATAAACAGAAGCCGTTGAAGATTAGGGGGTTCGCTCCCACGCTGAGCCCAGAAGGAAATTTAAAAAATAAATAAATAGGGGTGAGTTTTGGAGAAGGTATCACGCCCGTCAAAGACAGGACCGAAAAGCCAATTCGGAACGGTGTTTCCAGAAAAAAACAAACACGGCTTCCCAAACGGCATAGCGTTGAAACTTGCAAACAAGGACTGGCCTCAGACAAAGTCATTTCTATCCTTCTCCAAGGTATTATATGCCAAAGCAGGTCTGCTTTGTAAGGCGTGGGGGGGGGGGGAGCATTTCTTCAACCCAACGGTTATTTCAAACGCAATTGTTTAGTGGGTATTGTGAACCAGGACAAACTGTTTGCCCACCCTAGTCACCTGTTGTGGCCCAGCCGGCCTATGAGTCTGCCCTGGAGGAGGAGGGAGACCTTGAGGAAGCAGAGAGTTCTGGTTGGCCATCAGAAGGCGCCTGGGTCATGGAGCAGTGGGGAGGATCAGGGGCAGTTTGTCCCTGATGCTAGATTACGCAGGGCTGAGAAAAGGAGGCAACAGTTACATAAGAGGCAAACTCGTAAGCCCTGATGAGCACCAGCTGGTTGCTGAGTGGCCCCTCCCAAGAGAGCTTATAAGGAAGGCTTTGGGGAGGGGTCATTTGCAGGAAACAACAGTGACAACTCCTCATTGGAAATTCTGGTCATTGAGTCTGCAATTCTCTGTCTGTCTTTGTTACGTGAGTTAGGTCTCGCAGCCAAGGAGATAGCGGCAAGCAGCCAAGCTTGTGTGTGTGTCCGTCTGTGGGGGCAGAACAGTCACCTAACCCCTCCGGAGTCTCTGAGTTGCGTCGCAGCCTGCGGTCAAGCCTGAAGCTGGCCCAACGGTGGCCATTTTCTCTTTATAGCTTTCCTCTAGGGAGGTTTCGCTCGGCATTGGTTCAGGACTCACAAAGGGAGGTGGGAGGGGTGTGTGTGTGCAGAGATAGCTGGAGGTTGTGGCCCAGCACAGCAGCCAATGGAGCTGGCAGCAGATTCGGACAGGGAGGAAGTTGGGGAGGAAGATGGGCCAGTCCTGGAGTCTGGGGAAGGCTCTGACGAAGGCTCTGTGTCGGAGGCAGAGAGGGGGCTGACAGTTATCAGCTGCCTTCGTAGTCGGAGATCAGTGAGGCAGACAAACAGCTGGAGCCTGTTCCCAGTGTGCGCATGCGCAGGGTTGCCAGACGAAAGGAACAGCTAAGGAACAATGATTGACTTAGGAGTAAGGCCACAGGTGGAGGATGAATGGCCTCTCCCAGAGGAAATAAAAGAGGAGCGCAAGGGGAGTGGAGTTTGCAGGAGACAATTAGTTTGCTTCATTGGTTTGTGACTCTCCGAGACTCCTGGCCAAGTTTTGCAGATCTCGGCCTGGCAGCTCTCCAAGCCAGAGAAGGTCTGTGACTGTAAATCCTCCCTTGAAAGACTTTGCTGGCTGTGAATGGGCAGAATTCACAGTCAATTAATAAAAGGGTTTTTTTGTCGGGACAAGGAGTTTGCTTCCTGCTCTTGGGGAGCCTCGGTCAGAACACTTGGGGTTTGTTGCCTAAATAAAATTATTTCCCCTGGGAATCAAGGATGCTTGTGCAGATATTTGGGAGGTAGAGACTGAGGTCACCTAGCAACTGGACTACATTCTGATTGGACCACGTGACTGGAGACTCTGGGGAAGAGGAAGTGACAAAGTTCTACTTTTAATTGGGTGTAAAATTGGCGGGAACGTAGAGCGGGTTTTCCACCAAGCCTGTGCTAATTTGATATGTCCCAATAAAATGTTCTTTGAGGAAATCGCTTGCCTCAGAATTCTCATTGTTGTGGATGCTTCCCCAAAAAGCACGAGGCAGAGTCCTGGTCCCGACAAAGCCCCTTTTTATTAAACGAATGTGAATTCCTCTCTTCCACATTCATCAAAGGCCTGGTAAACAGTCTTTCGAAGGTGAATTTATGACCACAGACCTTATCTAGCTTGGAAAGCTGCCATGTTTTCAAATATTTTCAAAACACAGTGCTGTGTTTTGAAAATGCAAGGAAATACAGTGCAAGGAAAGATTGGGCACAGAGTCTCTGAGATTCACGGACAGATCTTCAGACTCCTGGAACAAATCGAACGACTTGTTCCTGCAAACGTCCACTCCCCTTTTGCTACTTTTACTTCCTATGGGAGGGGCCATTCACCGTCCACCTGTGGCTTTACTCCCAAGTCGACCCCTGTTCCTTAGCTGTTCTTTTCTTCTGGCAGCTCTGCGCATGCGCACACCGGGAACAGGCTCCAGCTGTTCCTCTGCCTCACTGCTGTCTCGCTCCAAAGGCAGCTGAGAACTGCCAGACGGCTCTGGCCCCCTCTCTGCGTCCGACGCAGAGCCCTCGTCCGAGTCTTCCCCAGCCTCCAGCATTGGCCCATGCTCCTCCCCAACCTCCTCACTGTCTGACTCTGCTGCCAGCTCCACTGGTGGGCCACAACAGTATTACTTGGAACTTTGACACTCTGTCTTGTATGAATTGGAGGAAGGGGAGTCTGGAAAGATTTTATTCCCCGGGGGGGGGGGGAGGCACATTTCAGAAAGTTGCAGAAATTGCGTTTGTATAGGCTGGTGAAAAGAAGGACCAGGGGAGACATGATAGCAGTCTTCCAGTATCTCAGGGGTTGCCACACAAAGAAGAGGGAGTCAAACTATTCTCTGAGGCACCTGAGGGCAGAACAAGAAGCAACGGATGGAGACTAGTCAAGGAGAGAAGGAAATTGGAATTACAATACAATAATACAATACAATACAATAGCAGAGTTGGAAGGGACCTTGTAGGTCTTCTAGTCCAACCCCCTGCATGGGCAGGAATCTTATACCATTTCAGACAAATGGCTGTCTAACATCTTTTTAAAGACTTCCAGGGTTGGGGCATTCACAACTGCTGGAGGCAAGCTGTTCCAGAGGTTAATTGTTCTTACTGTTAGGAAATTTCTCCTTAGTTCTAAGTTGCTTCTCTCCTTGGTTAGTTTCCACCCATTGCTCCTTGTCCTGCCCCCAGGTGTCTTGGAGAAAAGTTTGACTCCCTCTTCTTTGTGGCACCCTCTGAGATATCGGAACACTGCTATCATGTCTCCCCTGGTCCTTCTCTTCATCAAACTAGACATACCCAGTTCCTGCAGCCGTTCTTCATATGTCTTAGTCTCCAGTCCTCTAATCATCTTGGTTGCTCTTCTTTGCACTCTTTCCAGAGTCTCCACGTCTTTTCTACATCGTGGCGACCAAAACTGTATGCAGTATTCCAAGTGTGGCCTTACCAAGGCACTATACAGTGGCATTAACACTTCACGCGATCTAGATTCTATCCCTCTGTTGATGCAGCCTAGAACTGTGTTGGCTTTTTTGGCAGCTGCTGCACACTGCTGGCTCATATTTAAATGGTTGTCCACTAGGATTCCGAGATCCCTCTCACAGTTGCTACTATTGAGCAAGGTACCACCTATACTGTACTTGTGCATTTGGTTTTTCTTGCCTATATGTAGGACCTTACTTTTTTCACAATTGAATTTCATTTTATTAGACAGTGCCCAATGTTCAAGTTTGTCTAGATCCTTCTGTATCTTAAGCCTATCTTCTGGAGTGTTGGCTATTCCTGCCAGCTTGGTGTCGTCTGCGAATTTGATGAGTTCCCCATTTATCCCCTCATCCAAATCGTTGATGAAGATGTTAAAGAGTACTGGGCCTAAAACAGAGCCTTGGGGGACTCCACTGCATACTTCCTTCCATGTAGATGCAGTTCCATTGAGGACTACACGTTGAGTGCGGTTGGTCAGCCAGTTACGAATCCATTTGGTGGTGGTGCTGTCTAACCCACAATTTTCTACTTTATCTAATAGTAGGTTATGGTCTACTTTATCAAATGCCTTACTGAAGTCCAGGTAAATTATATCAACAGCATTCCTCTGGTCCACTGATTTTGTTACTTTGTCAAAGAATGCAATTAGATTCGTCTGGCATGATCTGTTTTTGACAAACCCATGTTGGCTTTTGGCTATTACTTTGTTTGCTTCTAGGTGTTCACTTATTTGTTGTTTAATTATCTTTTCCAGAATCTTTCCTGGTATTGAGGTCAGGCTGATGGGTCTATAGTTTCCTGGATCTGTTTTTTTTCCTTTTTTGAAGATGGGAACCACATCTGCTCTTTTCCAGTCTTCTGGCAGTTCCCCGGTGCTCCAGGATCTCTGAAAGATATAGTTCAGTGGTTCTGAGATCTCGTCTGCCAGTTCCTTCAGAACCCTGGGGTGTAATCCATCCGGTCCTGGTGATTTGAACTCGTCCAGGGCAGACAGGTGCTCACTTACCATTTTCTTCTCTATTTCAACTTGTGTTCCTAATCTGATATTTGTGGTGCTGTTTTTGATTGATTGGACTGTTTTATCCCTTTGTGTAAAGACAGATGCAAAGAAAGAGTTAAATAGTTCTGCTTTCTCCCTGTTGCTTATCATCTTCTTGCCATTTTCTCCCAGCAGTGGACCAATTGTTTCCTTAACTTTTTTCTTATTTTTAACATGTTGGAAGAAGCTTTTTTTGTTATTTTTTACTTTTTTGGCAAGCCTTTCTTCATTGTGAGCCTTAGCTTTCCTCACTTCATCTTTACAGGCTCGGGCTATTTGCTGATATTTTGCCTTGGTTATGTCCCCCTTTTTCCACTTTTTATATTTATCCTTTTTGTCTTTCAATTTGTCAGAGAGTTCTTTATGCAGCCATGCTGGTTTCTTTTGGGAACTGTTATTTTTCTTCTTCATTGGTATTGCGCTGGACTGGGCTTTTATAATCTCATTTTTCAAAATTTCCCAAGCTTCTTGAGTTGTTTTCCCCTTGAGGATTCTCATCCATGGAATCCTTCCCAAGCTCTCTCTGAGTTTGTTGAAATTAGCTCTCTTGAAGTCTAAGACTCTAGTTTGACTTTGTTCAACTACTTTTGTTTGCATAATGTTGAATTCCAGTATTTCATGATCGCTTGCCCCCAAAGTTCCTGTAGCTTCTACACCTTCTATCATTTCCTCTCTGTTAGTGAGAATTAAGTCCAATATTGCTGATCCCCTTGTTCCCTTCTCTACCTTTTGGGAAACAAAGTTGTCTGCTAGGTTTGTTAGGAACCTGTTGGATCTTCCACTTGGTGCAGAGTTTGTTTCCCAATTGATGTCAGGGTAGTTAAAATCTCCCATTACTATTGCAGTGTGCTTCCTACATACCTTAGTTAGCTGGTTAGCAAAAAGTACATCCACTTCCTCTGCTTGGTTGGGTGGCCTGTAGTATAGACCTATGACAATATCATTCCCCCCCCAACCTTTAATATTGACCCAAATACATTCAAGATAGTTCTCATCATTGTTGTGCTCTATTTCTGTAGAGATGTAATTATTTCTTATATATAGTGCAACTCCACCTCCTCTTTTATTTGGTCTATTTCTTTTAAATAATTTAAATCCTTCTAGCTGTATGTTCCATTTGTGGGTTTCATCCCACCAAGTTTCTGTAATGGCAACAATATCGTATCTGCCCTCATTTACTTGAATTTCTAATTCACCCTGTTTATTCCTCATACTCTGTGCATTGGTGTATAGACATTTGAGTCCATTTTGATTGACCCTGTGTTTTCTGTCTACGAAACCTGTGTTATGCCTGACTATGGTTCTCTTTGCCCCTATTTCTTTGCCACTTGTATGGTTCATGTACATGGTATGGCACCCACTGTTAATTGTTTGGTTTTGCTTGACAGCAGTGTTGATAATATTACCTGCACAATTATCTATGTTACACGCACTGATAACCCTATGAATTTTAGTTTGCTGGGGACAGAAATATTCTTTATCTATTGATTCTCTGTCCCCACTATTCAGTTTAAATGTTTAGCCAGGAAATCTGTGAATTTAGTGCCAAGTAACTCAGTCCCTTTCTTGGATGGGTGCAAACCATCTCTTTTGTACAGTTTATCATTGGACCAGCTGCAGGCATCATGACTAATAAGACCAAAGCCTTCCTTTTTACACCACTCCTTTAGCCACACATTAAACTCTGCTATGCGCTGGCCCTTTCCTTTTTGTTCCTTGTATACTGGTATAACCTCTGAGAAGATAAGCCTACAACCTGTACTACTAAGTTCGTACCCCAAACTCTGGAAATCATTCTGCACAGAAGCTACATCTTTTTGGGACAGATCATTTGTGCCAAGATGTATAATAGCATCAACTTCACAGTCCTTACTTGCATTCGTGACTATCTTAAGAATACGCCTCTTGTCTCTGCTGGCTGTAGCACCCGGTAAACATCTGACATCTTTCAAAACCTCCATATCCTTACCTAAGTTTACATCTCTTACGATTGAGTCACCAATCAGGAGGTGACTTCTCTTTTTGGGTACCTTGCTCTTGTTGTGTGACTGATGCATGATCCCTGGTTCACACTTTTGCATTTCTGAAGTAGGTTCTTCACTTTGGACCACAATCCGCTGCTTATTTGAGTCGTCATTATTACCTTGACCTGTCACTTTAGTGTCCCCATTAAGATCAGCAAGGGCGCTATATCTGTTATGCTGGGACACAGCGAAAGTTTTGTGTTTGTGGGTCACAGCTCTCACCCTGCCAGATCCCACAGTTGTCCAGGCTGCTCTTCTTCTGTGGGATCTTTGCGGTAGGGGAGGCTGGTAGTGTGGCATCTCCACAGGGTGGAGTGGCCGAATTGGACACTTAATTTCTGCCTGGAGATCACAAATTACAGATTCAAGATATGTTATGTGTCTATGTAATCTATTAATTTGTCTGCAAGGGGGACAGTATCCAAATTTGAAAAGAGTACTGCGGAAGACAGGTGCAAAACAGTTATTACATTGAACTAAGCCAGTCATTTTGAAATAAAATACAATCACAGTCTTAAGCGCACAAATCTAGAATGTATTATTTCTTTTACCTTTCTCTTTCCCCCCTCCACACAGCCAGAAACTCCTCCCTTTAGCCACAAGTGGTTCAAAATGGGGAAATCTTTACCTTTCTTTCCCCCTGCACACAGCCAGAAACTCCTCCCTTTAGCCTCAAGTGGTTCAAAATGGGGAAGTCTTTACCTTTCTTCCCCCCCTGCACACAGCCAGAAACTCCTCCCTTTAGCCTCAAGTGGTTCAAAATGGGGAAATCTTTACCTTTCTTTCCCCCTGCACACAGCCAGAAACTCCTCCCTTTAGCCACAAGTGGTTCAAAATGGGGAAATCTTTACCTTCCTTCCCCCCTGCACACAGCCAGAAACTCCTCCCTTTAGCCTCAAGTGGTTCAAAATGGGGAAATCTTTACCTTTCTTTCCCCCTGCACACAGCCAGAAACTCCTCCCTTTAGCCACAAGTGGTTCAAAATGGGGAAATCTTTACCTTCCTTCCCCCCTGCACACAGCCAGAAACTCCTCCCTTTAGCCTCAAGTGGTTCAAAATGGGGAAATCTTTACCTTTCTTTCCCCCTGCACACAGCCAGAAATCAGCTCCAGGAAAAGTTCAAATGAAACAGCCACTACTTACTGCTCCTTTTTGTGTCTTTAAATCCCCCCTCCAAAAGAGCCTCCAATCAGCTCCAGGAAAGTTCAAATGAAACAGCCACTACTTACTGCTCCTTTTTGTGTCTTTAAATCCCCCCTCCAAAAGAGCCTCCAATCAGCTCCAGGAAAGTTCAAATGAAACAGCCACTACTTACTGCTCCTTTTTGTGTCTTTAAATCCCCCCTCCAAAAGAGCCTCCAATCAGCTCCAGGAAAGTTCAAAAAAAAATTAAGGAGAAATTTCCTTTATAAAGGCCAACAGTAAATCAGCGGAACGACTTGCCTCCAGAAGTTGTGGGTGCTTCAACACTGGAAGGTTTGAATAAGAGATTGGACAATGATTTGTCTGAAATGGGGCAGGGCTTCCTGCCTAAGCAGGGCTAGAACAGTGATGGTTAACCTTTGCGTCACCGAGTTCTGAAAATGGAGCACGTCCGTCGCAGCTGGCTGCTGCGTATGCGCACGGGGGGCAGCTGCTCTTCCGGGTTCCAGCACACGCACGTACCAGTGGTGGGTTGCAGGCGGTATGTCCCAGAACGGGCTATTGGAACCTGCCCGGAGCACCGGATACCATTCTGGTACAGTGCTTTGGAGGGCCCACCTGCCCGCCCGAGCTCCTTACCGGTCTTTTAAGTCTTCAGGACTTCCACGCACCTGCATAGCACATATTGCACTTGTGGGACGCTCCGCCGAGTAGCTGGAGTGTCGCGGAGGCTCGTGGAGGTGCTAAGACACATGCGTGCGCTGCGTGCATCCATGTGGATGCTGCCGGACCCGTTCCAACTGTACTGGTTGGAACAGGATCCAGAACCCACCACCGACACATGCATGGACTCCAGACAGACTCTGGAAGGGTAGGTGGCAACGATGCGCATGCCCAGAGACAGAGTTCTGTGTGCCACCTTGGGCACGCATGACATAGGTTTGCCACCACGGGACTAGAAGACCTCCAAGGTCCCTTCCAGCTCTATTCTGATTGATTGTTTGTGCCACGTTGTAGACGCTATCTGCTGGTTGTCCACTTATCAACGGGGGCCTCCATTTCTCCAAAAGCTGCAGCTGGTCGCTGTCCTTGTTTATGGATGCCTGCCCTGGCCTTGAGTGCCTTTCTCTGCCTGCCTGGTGTTGGGCGAAGAAGCGATTTTGCTCCACCGCTGCATTCATTTCTGGCATTGCAATGTTGTCCTGGCAGACTATTTATATTGCAAAAGAGCGCTATCCACAGGCAATGCTTAGGCATAATGTCTCAGCCATTTTTTCTCTCCCCTCCCCCCCCCCCCCCCCGCGATCAAGTATAAAAACATGTTCATTTTACAATCTCCTTTTTATCTCCTTCTGCAATGGGCACCGAGAGATTGAATTCATTTTTCTAGGCCATCCGGCTTGCAAATTCAAGAGATGGCTCAGCCACTTCCTCCCTACTTCCTTTCTTTTCCTTTCCTCTCATTCTCTTTCCTTCCTTTCCATCTCTTTCCTTTCCGTCTCTTTCCTTTCCTTTCCTTTCCTTTCCTTTCCTTTCCTTTCCTTTCCTTTCCTTTCCTTTCCTTTCCTTTCCTTTCCTTCCCTTCCCTTCCCTTCCCTTTTCACATACACATGTGGGGGTTGCGTGCACATGCACATGGGGTGGAGTGCACACGGGGGTCACATGCACATGTGCAGGGCATGCGTGGGGCACAAGCATTGCATTATGGGTGTGCGCATGCATGTGCACACTTTTGGCACTCGGTGCCAAAAAGGTTAGCCATCACTGATAGATAGATATAGATATGTGAATGTATGTATGTTTGTATGTATGAATGTGTGTGTATGTATATATCTATATCTGTTTTCTGAGGTTTTCGCGGGTGTTTGTATGCAGGTCTTTGGTTGTTCGGGTTTTCTCCCGCGTAGAATTGGAAGTATCTTCACGATTGCTCCTGGAAGCACCAAGCCGGAAGCACCAGCCTGAAGATGATGAATGAGACTTCATCGAAACGTCGTGAAGATACTTCCAATTCTACGCGGGAGAAAACCCGAACAACCAAAGACCTACATATCTATATCTATATCTATATCTATATCTATATCTATATCTATATCTATATCTATATCTATATCTATATCTATATCTATATCTATATCTATATCTACATCCACATCCACATCATCTATCCATCCATATCTATCTATCTATCTATCTATCTATCTATCTATCTATCTATCTATCTATCTATCTATCTATCCATCCATCCATCCATCCATCCATCCATCCATCCATCCATCCATCCATCCATCCATCCCATCCCATCCCATCCCATCCCATCCCATCCCATCCCATCCCATCTCATCCCATCTCATCTCATCTCATCTCATCTCCATTTCAAAGCCGAAGAGCCAGCGCTGTCCGGAGACATCTCCGTGGTCATGTGGCCGGCATGACTCAACACCGAAGGCGCACGGAATGCTGTTCCCTTCCCACCAAAGGTGGTCCCTATTTTTCTACTTGCATTTTTCACATGCTTTAGAACTGCTAGGTGGGCAGAAGCTGGGACAAGTCATGGGAGCTCACTCCATTAGCACTAGGGATTCAAACAGCCGAACTGATCGAGTTTGTCAATCAGAAAGGTCGGCAGTTTGGCGGTTCGAATCCCTAGAAGTTAGATAGGAGAGAAAGAGAAAGTCTTTTAATGCAGAGTGACAGGATTACAAGCTAGAATAAGTGATAGAAATAAGAGAAGGTGGAATATTAGTGTATATACTTTTATGTAATAAACATAACAAGAGAAAATATAGAATAATTGAACAATGATAGATTGCAACCTAATATAAATGTGTATTATTATTATTAGAAATATTTGAATGTAATAATTAGGATTAACTTTATTAGTTTTATTTGTATTAGAATGTTTGACACCCAGCAGCCACACTGTTCACGCATTGATTTGATATATTTATAAATAACAAAAAAAGACAAAAAATAGAATGCAAGAAACCTTTTGACTTTCATCTAAATGTTCCCAAATGTACAGTTTGAATTGTCCCATTGGGAGCAGAACGGAACCACTCCTGTTGTTGCTACAAAAAAATAGGATGCTTAACAGAAAACTTCTGGGACAGAGACAAAATATTGAGTTTCTAATGCTGGGGAACTCAGCCGTTCAAGCAATGGAAGGCTTAGCCCTCGGCTCTCTGCATAGCACAGGGTTTCACCTGCAAGGAGGGGTGTGTGTATGTGTGTGTGTGTGCCTAGTTGAGAACGTGCAACACTTAGGATTAAGTAGGTGAAAACCTGGCAGCCAGGAGCATTTCTACAGGGGAAAACATTAAGATGGCATTGCCCATGTTGATCGCTGCATGATGAGGTTCTTTCTTTCTTTCTTTCTTTCTTTCTTTCTTTCTTTCTTTCTTTCTTTCTTTCTTTCTTTCTTTCTTTCTTTCTTTCTTTCTTTCTTTCTTTCTCTTTCCTTCCTTCTCCCTCCTTCTTTCTAACATTCCCTTTCTTTCTTTCTCTCACTCTCTCCTTCCTTCCTCTTTCTATCATTCCCTTCCTTCCTTCCTTCCTTCCTCCCCGTCCCTCCCTTTCTTCCTTTTGCCTTTCTCTTTCTATAACTTCCTTCCTTCCTTTCCTTCCTTCCTTCTTCCTCCCTTTTTCCATCATTCCCTTTCTTTCATTCTCTCGTTCTCTCTCCTTCCTTCCTCTTTCTATTATTCCCTTCCTTCGTCTCCCTTCCTCCCTTTCTTCCTTTCACCTTTTTCTTTCTACAGCTTTCTTTCTTTCTTTCTTTCTTTCTTTCTTTCTTTCTTTCTTTCTTTCTTTCTTTCTTTCTTTCTTTCTTTCTTTCTTTCTTTCTTTCTTTCTTTCCTTCCTTCCTTCCTTCCTTCCTTCCTTCCTTCCTCCCTCCCTTCCTTCCTGTAATTAAAATGAAGGGAGACTTCATGTTAAGCTCTCAGTGGTCCGGATGAACAGTTGTGACATAAATCCAACATAGGAATATTAAATAAGTTAAAATTTTGATTTTGGAAAACTGACAGTACTGGAATGGGAGGCTCCCCCTTGTGGAAAAACACTGAACCTCAGAGACAAGCTAATTTTTCTCAATCTCGGCAACTTTCAGATCTGTGAATTTCAATTCCCAGAATTTTCCAGCCAGCATGAAGAAAGAAAGAGGAAAAATATGTTCTTGGGAAGAGAAAGCAGCCCCCAAACGAAGCGTGCGATCAATGCACTGATTGTTAAACCGGTAGAATTCAATTTTTTAAAAACTACTGGTTCTGTGGGCATGGCTTGGTGGGCTTGGCATGGCTTGGTGGGTGTGACAGAGAAAGATTACTGCAAAATCCCCATTCCCTCCCAATCAGCTGGGACTCAGGAGGCAGAGATGGGGGCGGAGGCAGTATTTACCGGTTCTTCAAACTACTCAAAATTTCCGCTACCGGTTCTCCAGAACTGGTCAGAACCTGCTGAATACCCACCTCTGGAACTGGGTAGGTCTAGTTTAATGAAAAGAAGGACCAGGGGAGACATACAATACAATAGCAGAGTTGGAAGGGACCTTGGAGGTCATCTAGTCCAACTCCCTGCCTAGGCAGGGAACCCTATACCATTTCAGACAAATGGCTATCCAACATCTTCTTGAAGACTTGCAGTGTTGGGACATTCACAACTTCTGGAGACAAGCTGTTCCACTGATTAATTGTCCTAACTGTCAGGAAATGTCTCCTCCGTTCTAAATTGCTTCCCTCCTTGATTAGTTTCCACCCATTGCTTCTTGTTCTGCCCTCAGGTGCCTTGGAGAATAGTTTGACTCCCTCTTCTTTGTGGCACCCTCTGAGATATCGGAACACTGCTATCATGTCTCCCCTGGTCCTTCTCTTCATCAAACTAGACATACCCAGTTCCTGCAACCATTCTTCATATGTTTTAGTCTCCAGTCCCCTAATCATCTTGGTTGCTCTTCTCTGCACAAAATATAAATACAGTCACATTTTAAAATAGAATTAAATTTGGTGTGTCTGTTGCTCTTCTCTGTACTCTTTCTATAGTCTTCACATCTTTTCTACATTGTGGTGACCAAAACTGGATGCTGTATTCCAAGTGTGGCCTTCCCAAGGCCTTATAAAAAGTGGTATTAAAACTTCATGTGATCTTGATCCTACCCCTCTGTTTATGCAGCCTAGAACTGTGTTGGCTTTTTTGGCAGCTGCTGCCCACGGCTGCCTCCTATTTAAATGGTTGTCCACTGAGACTCCAAGATCCCTTTCACAGTTACTGCTATTGAGCAAGGTACCACCTATACTGTACCTGTGCATTTCGTTTTTCTTGCCTAAATGTAGAACCTGACTCTTTTCACCCTTGAATTTCATTTTGTTAGCTAGTGCCCAATGTTCAAGTCTGTCAAGATCCTTCTGTATCTTAAGCCTATCTTCTGGAGTGTTGGCTATTCCTGCCAGCTTGGTGTCATCTGCAAATTCGATGAGTTCCCCATTTATTCCCTCATCCAGATCATTCAACTCTATTACTCTGCTATCGTGCTATTCTGTTATTCCAATACAGGAGAATATTTGAAATGAGGGAATCTTGGTTCTGTTATTCTGATGTTCCTGGGTTGTTGGTTTAATATCTCCCTCTCCTCTCCCCAGCATGTAAACCAGTATTTTTCCTGAAAGGGATTTGGAAAAAATCTGAGGTGAGAGAGCACCGAACAACACTCGCACTCCAGGGATAAAAAAATAAAATAAAATTAATAGCCTTCCTCTCCCGTGTGGTTTGCTCATTAAAAAAAAAAAGAGAAGAGGGAGAAAAAAAACTCCATTTAAATGCAAATTTGAGTTTTAGCTGGGGATTTCTCCCCAAAGTGTCTCTGAAAACACCAGGGGAAATAGTCTCCAGAAATTTAAGGGGGTGGATAGTCGCAGGAAATCCCTGGCCATCGACAACACCTGCGTTTTGAGCCAAGGTTGGAAGGAAGGTAATAAAAGAACAATAAGAAAAGAAAGTCGCAGAGAAGAAAATGAAAATGAACAGTGAAAAGCCAAGCAGATCCATAGAGGGATGGTATTTTATGATGGCACCTCACAGATAATGATAATAAGAACAACAACATAATACAATACAATACAATAGCAGAGTTGGAAGGGACCTTGTAGGTCTTCTAGTCCAACCCCCTGCGTGGGCAGGAACCTTATACCATTTCAGACAAATGGCTATCTAGCATCTTTTTAAAGACTTCCAGAGTTGGGGCATTCACAACTTCTGGAGGCAAGCTGTTCCAGAGGTTAATTATTCTAACTGTCAGGAAATTTCTCCTTAGTTCTAAGTTGCTTCTCTCCTTGATTAGTTTCCACCCATTGCTTCTTGTCCTGCCTCCAGGTGCCTTGGAGAATAGTTTGGCTCCCTCTTCTTTGTGGCACCCTCTGAGATATTGGAACACTGCTATCATGTCTCCCCTGGTCCTTCTCTTCATCAAACTAGACATACCCAGCTCCTGCAACCGTTCTTCATATGTTTTAGTCTCCAGTCCCCTAATCATCTTGGTTGCTCTTCTCTGCACTCTTTCCAGAGTCTTAGTAAAACATAAGTTTTACTAAGTGTTGTCCATTTCTGGTCACCATTATTAGAATAGAATAGCATAGCCCCAAGTCCCTGTGGGGAGAGGGTGCGGTTTATAAGTAATAAATTATTATTATTATTATTATAGCAGAGTTGGAAGGGACCTTGGAGGTCTTCTAGTCCAACCCCCTGCTTAGGCAGGAAGCCCTATACCGTTTCAGACAAATGGCTATCCAAATCTTCTTAAAGACTTCCAGTGTTGGGGCATTCACAACTTCTGGAGGCAACTTCTGTTCCACTGACTAATTGTTTTAACAGGAAATTTCTCCCCAGTTCTAAGTTTCTTCTCTCCTTGAATAGTTTCCACCCATTGCTTCTTGTCCTGCCTTCTGGTGCTTTGGAGAATAGCTTGACTCCCTCTTCTTTGTGGCAACCCCTGAGATATTGGAAGACTGCTATCCTGTCTCCCCTGGTCCATCTTTTCATTAAAGTAGACATACCCAGTTCCTGCAACCGTTCCTCATACGAACATCATCAAGGCATTTTTTTTACTTTGGTGTCTGGCACAAAATGCCCATTGAGTGCAATGGATTCACTTAACGACTGCAGTGCTTGTTTAACAATGGCGGCCTTCATTTCCCGGCCGGTGTGTTTTTTTTAATGACCATAGCCCTGACTTAACGTTTGCTGTAAGACCGTTAATAAAATTGGGTGGAGTCACTTGCCGACCCACTTAAAGACCAGCGCAACCTACAAGTATAATTTCGGTTTCAGTTACCGTCGTAAGTCAAGGACATCCTATAGGCTTTCCTATTCACCGTTTACAGCGTGTTATTTATTTTACCATCTCATCGCTGCAACTGATATAGGATTGATCTCCACCACTTTTCCATTAAAAATAATCAGATCCGCTCACAATTAACAGCAAGTGCAATCTCGTCCATTAAAAATCCCAGCACAATAAACCGTTAAAGAGTAAAATTGCTCAGTTGAGGATATTTATAGTTTCGTAGTTCTGGGTGCTACGCTTTAAAAAGGAGATAGACAAATTAGAATGAATACCGAGGGTGAAGAGAAAGGGAAAAGCAACGAGAAGCGGGAAGCAAGTCACTTCAAAGTCACTTGAAAAAGTTGTGGGTGCATTTTGCTTTGTCTATTTTTTTCTTTAAAATAGTAAGTTAGTCTGAAAACTTAGAATAGAATAACAGAGTCGGAAGGGACCTTGGAGGTCTGCTAGTCCAACCCCCTGTTTCGGTAGGAAACCCGACACCACTTCAGACAAATGGTTGTCCAATATCTTCTTAAAGACTTCCAGTGTTGGAGCCTTCACAACTTCTGGAGGCAAGTCGTTCCACTGGTTAATTGTTCTAACTGTCAGGATATTTCTCCTCACTTCTAAGTTGCTTCTCTCCTTGATTAGTTTCCACCCATTGCTTCTTGTCCTGCCCCCAGGTGCCTTGAAGAATAGTTTGACTCCCTCTTCTTTGTGGCAGCCCCTGAGATATTGGAAGGCTGCTATCATGTCTCCCCTGGTCCTTCTTTTCATTAAACTAGACATATCCAGTTCCTGCAACCGTTCTTCATATGTTTTAGCCTCCAGTCCCCTAATCCTCTTTGTTGCTCTTCTCTGCACTCTTTCTAGAGTCTCCATGTCTTTTCTACATCGTGGCAACCAAAATTGGATGCCATATTCCAAGTGTGGCCTTCCCAAGGCCTTATAAAAAGTGGTATTAAAACTCCCTCTTCTTTGTGGCAACCCCTGAGATATTGGAAGACTGCTATCATGTCTCCCCTGGTCCTTCTTTTCATTAAACTAGACATACCCAGTTCCTGCAACCGTTCTTCATGCCTAGATGGATCTCTCGCCTCACAATCAGGAGGTAGAGGCAGATGTAAGATCTTCTGCATGGGCAGGGGGTTAGACTAGATGACCTGCAAGGTCCCTTCCAACTCTTGTTAATCTGTTTTAGCCTCTAATCTCCTAATCATCTTGGTTGCTCTTCTCTGCACTCTTTCCAAAGTCTCCACATTTTTTTTACATCGTGGCGACCAAAACTGGATGCCGTATTCCAAGTGTGGCCTTCCCAAGGCATTATAAAGTGGTATTATCACTTCACGTGATCTTGATTCTCTTCCTCTGTTGATGCAGCCTAGAACTGTGTTGGCTTTTTTGGCAGCTGCTGCCCACGGCTGGTTCCTATTTAAGTGGTTGTCCACTAGGCCTCCAAGATCTCACAGTTCTTGCTATTATATGGGGTGGGAATGGAGATTTTGCAGTATCCTTCCTCTGCCACAGAACTGGTAGTAAAAAATTTTTGAATCCCACCACTGGCATAAATCTACCATGGATCGCACATCACAAATGAACAAAGATTGTTTAATAAATCATTTGGGAAGGGAAACAAATAACCCCCCCCCTGTCTTCTAACCTCATAATTGACGCAAAATAGCATTAATAAACAAATACTCAGCAGAAGCTCAATTAGCCAGTGACTCATGCCCCATTATCTCCATCGCTGTATTCTTAGCCCCCAGCGCATGAAAGCCATCAAGAGAGGCATAAATATTATGATTTCTTCTGTATTCTCCTTGTCCATTCTTTCATAGCTGATGGGATGCCTATTTTATCAGCTAGAGCAGGGGTCTCCAACCTTTGCAACTTTAAGTCTGAAGGACTTCAGCTCCCAGAATTCTCCAGCCAGCAAAGCTGGCTGGAGAATTCTGAGAGCTGAAGTCCTTCAGACTTAAAGTTGCAAAGGTTGGAGACCCCTGAGCTAGAGTGGAAAAATGTCTCAGATAAGGAAACCAAATTCCTCCGAATCCATATTTTATGAAACCGTGTTCTTAATCCAGGTGGTGGGGACAAAAATATCACCCTTGAAAGCATGCAGACCCACCATTCCTAAATACAGCGGGGTCCTCGACTTACGACCGCAACAGAGCCCAAATTTTCTCTCGTTAAGCGAGACCGTTAAGTGCGTTTTGCCCCGTTTTGCGACCTTTATTGAGATGGTTGTTAAGTGAAGCACTGCCGTTGTTAAGTTAGGAACGCGGTCGTTAAGTGAATCTGGCTCCCCCCCCCCATTGACATTGCTTGTCAGACGTTCGCAAAAGGGGATCGTGTAGCCCAGGCGGGACGCTGCGACCGTCGTAAATATGAGCCAGCTGCCAAACGCCTGAATTTTGATTGTGCGATCGCAGGGATCCCGGTCGTAAGTGTGGAAAACGGTCGTAAGTCACTTTTCCCAGTGCCGTTGTAACTTTGAACAGTCGCTAAACGGAGGTTTGCCTCCAAGGTGCTCTTTCCTAAAAAGTTTATTGTTTTTAAACAGTTCATTTTGGGGGGGAAAAGCACCTTTTCGAGACAAGCATGACCTGTGATTCATTTACAGGAAGTCCTCGACTTGCAACAGTCCATTTAGCGACCGTTCAAAGTTACGACGATACTGAAAAAAGTGACTTGTGTCTATTTTTCACACTTACGACCTTTGCAACCCCCCACCCCCCAATCAGAAGTGGTATTCTTCCACGCATGGTGGTTATGCCCGAAAGCCAAAAAAATAATAATAATACTGGACTAAAATACAAAAATGCTTACAGGAAATGACAAACACCCAAATACAGCTCAAAGCAGAACCGGTTCCAGCTCCCTCCCCCCTGCCCATCCACCCATCATCCAGAGGAAGAGCGAGAGGAGGAATTCTGGGAGTTGAAGTCCACAAGTCTTAAAGCTGTCAAGTTTGAACACCCCTGGGGGGTTCCCCCCCCAAAGGGTTAGGGGTGTTAGAAGGGTCTTGTAACTTTACAGCTTTAAGACTTGCATGCTTCAAATGCCAGAGTTCCTGAGCCAACCTTTCGGTTGCTAAGCAAGAGCATTGTTAAGTGAGTTTCCCCACATTTTACAAATTGGGCACACCCACCCAGTCACATGACTGCCAAGTCACTCCCACCTGGTCTCATTGCCGGCAAGCCACTCCTACCCAGTCACATGGATGGCAAGCCACTCCCACCCAGTCACATGGTCGGCAAACGACTCCCACAAAGCAGGCCACACCTACAGAAGAGGTTCTAAAAATTTTTGAAACCCCACCACTGCAGCAGACTGTCTAATAATCAAGAAGATTCTTGATTGCGCAGAGATGGATAAACTCACCTTGGAGTTAAGGAAGGAAGGCATTTATACAATTTGGGAATAATTAGTAGCAGGCCTCCCTGTAGCCTCCTGGAACCAAAAACGGGCCATGGGGAGACGCGCTGCACCTTCGTGCACCTTGTTTTGAGCCTAGCAGACCTCCCTGAACTCTCCTGGAACCAACTCCCACACACACACATGTGTAGGCATCCCGCCCCCCCCCCCCCATACATGTGCAGCAGAGACCTGAAAGTCAGCTGACCGGCAGGAGGCACGCACGCACGCGTGATGGAGGTGAGCTGGAGTGATGGCTGACATGCCTGCAGACAGGGCTCTGCGTGCCACCTGTGCCATAGGTTCGCCATCACAACCCTCCACCATTTCTGACCGATAGCAGTCCAGTCTCCTCTTGAAAGCCTCCAGGGATGAAGCTCCCACAACTTCCGAAGGCAACTTCTGTTCCATGGGTTGATTGTTCTCTCTATCAGAATATTTCTCCTTGTTTCCAGGTTGAATCTCTCCTTGGTCAGTTTTCCATCCATTGTTCCTTGTCTGGCTAATCAGGATAGAGCATCATGTCTATCCAATCGGGTCTGTTCTCCTCGAAAGGGAGGAGCATGCGCAGTCAAACGCGCCCCCCTTTACGGAGCCTCGCGCCCCCCCCTGGGGGGCGCGCCCCACTATTTGAGAAGCACTGAGTTAGAGACACGTATGGCTCAAGACAAAAGGAGAAGCCGGCCTAACCTAACCTCCCATGGGGACTTTTAGGAAGTTTTTAAATTGGGTTTTTAAATTTGGTTTTAGCACAGGAGAGGAGTGTTTAATATTTATTTTTAAATTATATATTTATCTTTTGTATTTTACATGTTTTTTAAATTTCCTGTGCGCCGCCCTGGGTCCTCCATGGAGAAGGGCGGGATATAAATTTGAATAAAATAAATAAATAAATAAATAAAGAAGTAAAGACCCCCAACTCCTTCCAAGGCTTGGCCCTCAAGATAACCAATAGAAATGTTTTAAGTATTTCCGTGTTCAAAACTGCTCTTTGAAAGATATATAAGAACCTGCTTTTTCTATCGATCTTCGTCCGGGTGTTAGAAATAAGTTTTATTTCTGCCCGGACCTTTGGCCAAAAATAAAAGGCTTATCTCAATCTCGTTCTCCGAGTCTCCTGATTTCCTGCAACACTGTGGCAGCCCCTGAAATATTGGAAGGCTGCTATTCTGTCTCCCCTGGTCCTTCTCTTCCCTAGACTAGCCATGCCCAGTTCCTGCAACCGTTCATTGTGACGGAGTGGCCGAAGAAGCCACCCCCCCACCCCTCACGTTCTTCCTTTCTCACCCGCCACGCCGTTCCCGTCGCTTTTGGTGGTTCCAGATGCCACTAATGATAACCGTGGCTCTCCGCGCCTTTGAAATTCATTACGAACCAGTTACCTTCCTGGCCATCTTCCTGCCAGTCTAACGAGGTTTTCCTTTCGGATGTCACTCTGGCGTGGCGCAGATTCCACCCCACCCCCCCTGGAGAAAAAGCTGCCTGTCCCCTCCAATTTCCCTGCAAGGCAGCGAGACGCATCTGAGGGGGGAAGAGTAGAATGACCAGGCCCTGAGCTGAGTGACCTTTTCTCCTTCAATTTCATTGCTCTCCTTCTCGGGAGACAAAAAAAAAACAACCGGGGGATCGTCCGGGAGGAGAAATAAATAAATAAGCCCGCCTGTCAAGCGGCCACATTAGGTGGAACTGACAACCTCATCACCGGCGTGAGCTGTTACACATGCAATCGCCGTGTCACTCGGCATCAGCTCGGAGGAGAAGCTGATGAAATTACAGGCCCATCATAGGCCAAGTGTCCTTTTCCACCAGTATTCTTTGTAACGTGAAGTTTCTTCCGTCAATTATTCATTTTACAGATGAACAAGAGTTGGAAGGGACCTTGCAGGTCATCTAGTCTAACCCCCTGCCCTACGTCTGCCTCTACCTAGGATTGAACTCACAACCTCCTGATTGGGAGGTGCGAGCTCCCTTCCAAGACTTATTGGCAACCAATGTCGTAAGAATTTAGGGCAGTGATGGCGAACCTATGGCATGCGTGCCGGAAGTGGCACGCAGCGCTATCTCTCTGGGCACGCCAGCTGTCGCCCGTTGCTCTTTTGGGTTCCGGTGCGCACATGCATGCCAGCCAACTGGCCTTCGTGCACACGGGAGTGTCAGAAAGTAGAAGAGCAGCTCCCTGGCATGCAAGCTGAGCTTCCAGTTCCCGGTGTGCGCATGCACACTGGCCAGGTGGTCTTTGTACGCACATGGACCCCAGAAACTGGAAGGTCAGCTTCCTGCTGCATGCATGCATGCGCGCCGGGAAGCTGCACTTCCAGTTTCTGGGGTGCGCATGCACATTGGCCAGGTGGTCTTTGTGCGCACATGCACCCCAGAAACCAGAAGGTCAGCTTCCTGCTGCATGCATGCGTGCCAGGGAGATGTACTTCCAGTTTCCGATGCACGCATGCACACTGGCCAGGTGGTCTTCGTGCACACATGCACCCCAGAAACCGGAAGGTCAGCTTCCTGGTGCATGCATGCGCACTGGGAAGCTGCACTTCCAGTTTCCAGTGCTCTCCCCAAAACACACACGCATACCAGCTCCTATTTCATTATGCGGTGCCAAAAAAGATAAGTTAGCACTGACTTAGGGCTTGGAAACTGAATAGTAGAATAGACTAGAATGAGCTGGTAGGGACCTTTGAGGTCCTCTAGTCCAACCCTCTGCTCAAGCGGGAGATTCTATCTATACCAGCGGTCACCAACTGGTGGTCCTTCGACCACTGGTGCTCCATGAGAAAATTTTTGGTGGTCCGCACTAAAATCTTTTGCATTTTTGTATTTTTTTAAAATATTGCACTAAATCAGGGATCTTCAAACTACGGCCCCTGGGCTAGATATTGCCCGCCAAGGCAATTACTTCCACTCGCTGACGGGATGGGGACCTTCAGGCACTTAGTGTGGCTGCCTGTTTAGTAGCTCCAGACCTTCCCTCCCTCCCTCCCTCCCTCCCTCCCTCCCTCCCTCCCTCGGAATTCCAACCGGAAGTTGTGGGAGCTTCATCACTGGAAGCTTTCAAGAAGAGACTGGACTGCCATCTGTCAGAAATGGTGTAGGGTCTCTTGCTTGGGCAGTGAAGGGGGGGGGTTGGGCTAGATGACCTTCAAGGTCCCTTCCAACTCTGTGAATCTCTATCATTGTCCAATTAAAGGGGAAGCCACCAACTCCAGAACAGGTAAAGACTACTTGAAGTTGCCCCAGGTATGGCGAGAAAACGAAGGGAACTTATCTGCAAATTGCTGTCTCATGTTGGGTCAATTAGGGAAAAGGCCCCAAACAGTTCAATTTCAATCTACGCTCCTATTCAAAGGAATGAATGCAACTTAAGGTGGCAACCTACATAATAAACCTCCTTAATCCTATTTTCTTTACAACAACCCTGTGAAGTGGGTTGGCCTGAGAGGGAGGAGGGGATTGGCTCAAAGTCACTCTGCAGTGACTAAGGCGGGACTAGAACTCACAGTCTCCTGGTGATTCCCAAAATCACCCAATTACTTTCATGCTTAAGGCTGGGGCTAGAACTCACTATCTGCTGGGGTTTGGTCCAAAATCAATCAGCAAGCTTCCATGCCTAAAGTAATAATAATAATAATAATAATAATAATAATAATAATAATAATAATAATAATAACAACAACAACAACAACAACAACAACAACAACAACAATAATAATAATTTAATTTATAACCCGCTCTCTCCCCGCAGGGACTCGAGGCGGGGCACAGGGAATTTAAAATACATATAAAATCACAGACATAGTACAATATTAAAATGAAATTAAACTAACCCTGCGCTAAAATCCCATATTAAAACTTAAAATAAGTCGCTAAAAACCCTAAAAACAGTTGATTACCCCAGGCTGGCCAAGCAGAAAAGTGAGAACTCACCACCTCCAGGTGATTGGTCCAAAGTCATTCCATGGGTTTTTAATGCTTAGGTGGAACTAGAATTCACAACCTCCTGGTGATTCCCAAAGCCACCTAACCATTTTCATGTTTAAGGCCGGGACTAGAACTCACTATCTCTTGGTGATCGGTCCAAAGTCACCCAACTGGCTTTCACACCAAAAGCGGGACTAGAACTCACCACCTCCTGGTTTCTAGCCTGGTTACTTAAGCACTAGGCCAGTGATGGCAAACCTATGGCACGCGTGCCACAGGTGGCAAACGGAGCCATTTGTCAGGGCACGCGAGGTTTGCTCGTAGCGTCGTGTTTAGTGCTTCGGAGGCTTCATGGACCTTCAGGAGGCTTCCCTGAAGGCTCTGGAGGACTAAAAAGGCCCTACGAGCAAATCGGAAGTCACTTGGGGTTTGCTCGTAGCGTCGTTTAGTCCTCCGGAGGCTTCATGGACCTTCAGGAGGCTTCCCTGAAGGCTCCGGAGGACTAAAAAGGCCCTACGAGCAAACCGGAAATCACTTCGGGTTTGCTCGTAGCGTCGTTTAGTCCTCCGGAGGCTTCATGGACCTTCAGGAGGCTTCCCTGAAGGCTCCGGAGGACTAAAAAGGCCCTACGAGCAAACCGGAAATCACTTCGGGTTTGCTCGTAGCGCCGTGTTTAGTCCTCCGGAGGCTTCGGGGACCCTCAGGAGGCTCCCCTGAAGGCTCCGGAGGTCCAAAAAGGCCCTACGATCAAATCGGAAGTCATTTCGGGTTTGCTCGTAGCACTGTGTTTAGTCCTCCGGAGGCTTCGGGGACCTTCAGGAGGCTCCCCTGAAGGCTACGGAGGTCTAAAAAGGCCCCACGAGCAAACCGGAAGTCACTTCGGGTTTGCTCGTAGCACTGTGTTTAGTCCTCCAGAGGCTTCGGGGACCTTCAGGAGGCTCCCCTGAAGGCTCCGGAGGTCTAAAAAGGCCCTACGAGCAAACCGGAAGTCACTTCAGGTTTGTTTGTAGCGCCGTGTTTAGTCCTCCGGAGACTTCGGGGACCTTCAGGAGGCTTCCCTGAAGGCTCCGGAGGACTAAAAAGGCCCTACGAGCAAATCGGAAGTCACTTGGGGTTTGCTCGTAGCGTCGTTTAGTCCTCCGGAGGCTTCATGGACCTTCAGGAGGCTTCCCTGAAGGCTCTGGAGGACTAAAAAGGCCCTACGAGCAAATCGGAAGTCACTTCGGGTTTGCTCGTAGCGTCGTTTAGTCCTCCGGAGGCTTCATGGACCTTCAGGAGGCTTCCCTGAAGGCTCCGGAGGACTAAAAAGGCCCTACGAGCAAACCGGAAATCACTTCGGGTTTGCTCGTAGCGTCGTTTAGTCCTCCGGAGGCTTCATGGACCTTCAGGAGGCTTCCCTGAAGGCTCCGGAGGACTAAAAAGGCCCTACGAGCAAACCGGAAATCACTTCGGGTTTGCTCGTAGCGTCGTTTAGTCCTCCGGAGGCTTCATGGACCTTCAGGAGGCTTCCCTGAAGGCTCCGGAGGACTAAAAAGGCCCTACGAGCAAACCGGAAATCACTTCGGGTTTGCTCGTAGCGCCGTGTTTAGTCCTCCGGAGGCTTCGGGGACCCTCAGGAGGCTCCCCTGAAGGCTCCGGAGGTCTAAAAAGGCCCTACGATCAAATCGGAAGTCATTTCGGGTTTGCTCGTAGCACTGTGTTTAGTCCTCCAGAGGCTTCGGGGACCTTCAGGAGGCTCCCCTGAAGGCTCCGGAGGTCTAAAAAGGCCCCACGAGCAAACCGGAAGTCACTTCGGGTTTGCTCGTAGCACTGTGTTTAGTCCTCCAGAGGCTTCGGGGACCTTCAGGAGGCTCCCCTGAAGGCTCCGGAGGTCTAAAAAGGCCCTACGAGCAAACCGGAAGTCACTTCAGGTTTGTTTGTAGCGCCGTGTTTAGTCCTCCGGAGACTTCGGGGACCTTCAGGAGGCTTCCCTGAAGGCTCCGGAGGACTAAAAAGGCCCTACGAGCAAATCGGAAGTCACTTGGGGTTTGCTCGTAGCGTCGTTTAGTCCTCCGGAGGCTTCATGGACCTTCAGGAGGCTTCCCTGAAGGCTCTGGAGGACTAAAAAGGCCCTACGAGCAAATCGGAAGTCACTTCGGGTTTGCTCGTAGCGTCGTTTAGTCCTCCGGAGGCTTTATGGACCTTCAGGAGGCTTCCCTGAAGGCTCCGGAGGACTAAAAAGGCCCTACGAGCAAACCGGAAATCACTTCGGGTTTGCTCGTAGCGCCGTGTTTAGTCCTCCGGAGGTTTCGGGGACCCTCAGGAGGCTCCCCTGAAGCCTCCGGAGGTCTAAAAAGGCCCTACGATCAAATCGGAAGTCACTTCGGGTTTGCTCGTAGCACTGTGTTTAGTCCTCCGGAGGCTTCGGGGACCTTCAGGAGGCTTCCCTGAAGGCTCCGGAGGACTAAAAAGGCCCTACGAGCAAATCGGAAGTCACTTGGGGTTTGCTCGTAGCGTCGTTTAGTCCTCCGGAGGCTTCATGGACCTTCAGAAGGCTTCGCTGAAGGCTCTGGAGGACTAAAAAGGCCCTACGAGCAAATCGGAAGTCACTTCGGGTTTGCTCGTAGCGTCGTTTAGTCCTCCGGAGGCTTCATGGACCTTCAGGAGGCTTCCCTGAAGGCTCCGGAGGACTAAAAAGGCCCTACGAGCAAACCGGAAATCACTTCGGGTTTGCTCGTAGCGCCGTGTTTAGTCCTCCGGAGGCTTCGGGGACCCTCAGGAGGCTCCCCTGAAGGCTCCGGAGGTCTAAAAAGGCCCTACGATCAAATCGGAAGTCACTTCGGGTTTGCTCGTAGCACTGTGTTTAGTCCTCCGGAGGCTTCGGGGACCTTCAGGAGGCTCCCCTGAAGGCTACGGAGGTCTAAAAAGGCCCCACGAGCAAACCGGAAGTCACTTCGGGTTTGCTCGTAGCACTGTGTTTAGTCCTCCAGAGGCTTCGGGGACCTTCAGGAGGCTCCCCTGAAGGCTCCGGAGGTCTAAAAAGGCCCTACGAGCAAACCGGAAGTCACTTCAGGTTTGTTTGTAGCGCCGTGTTTAGTCCTCCGGAGACTTCGGGGACCTTCAGGAGGCTTCCCTGAAGGCTCCGGAGGACTAAAAAGGCCCTACGAGCAAACCGGAAGTCACTTCAGGTTTGTTTGTAGCGCCGTGTTTAGTCCTCCAGAGGCTTCGGGAACCCTCAGGAGGCTCCCCTGAAGGCTCCGGAGGTCTAAAAAGACCCTACGAGCAAACCGGAAGAGCCTCGGGGCGGGGTGGGGGGGCTGTTTTCACCCTCCCCAGGCTCCTATAAAGCCTCTGGAGCCTGGGGAGGGTGAAAGAAGCATGTGAAAAATGGGGATGAGTGCCTGTCATGCCTACATGCACACTTGGGGGGGGGACATGCATTGCAATTTGGGTGTGGCACGCCAGTGCACGACCCCCCTGCGCTCTCCCCCTTATGGCACGCAAGCCTAAAAAGGTTCGCCATCACTGCACTAGGCCAAACCGGTGGAGTTACATCCGTCTATGTGCTTGATAAATTTTTCCTTTTATTCATGTGAGTGTAGTCAGGAAAGAGTTAAGGCTTCCCCTTCCTCCTCCTCCTAAGTTTCTAAATGGTTGAACTCCTGCATGTTGTAGTTTTTGACCGCAAATCATCTTTAATAGCAGACGTCATGGGACGACTCATTACATTAAACTATTTTTCATGCTATCTCCTGTAATATCCTTTAATCCAATGCGTTTCAAATCACCTCAGGCTAAAATAAGAGACATAGCAGTGTAATAGCTTAGTGTATTAGTGGGTTAATTGCCCTGTTGTGGTCTCTCTTAAGAGATCTATGGGATGGGCCTCCCGACATTAATTGTCAACGGCAAAATGAATTTAACCCCTTGAGTGAATGGCAAAGGCCTGGGATGAGTTTTGTGGCTTCGAGACGCTTGAAATGGAAATAGAATAGCAGAGTTGGAAAGGAACCTTGGAGCTCAAAGTCACTCTGAAGGCATTCATGCCTAAGGCGGGACTAGAACTCACGGTCTCCTGGTGATTGGCCCAAAGTCAGCTAGTCACCTTTCATGCCTAAGGTGGAACTAGAATTCACAGCCTCCTGGTGATTCCCCAAATCACCCAGTTACTTTCATGCTTAAGGCTGGGGCTAGAACTCACTATCTGCCAACCCCATGCCCAGGCAGGAAGCCCTATACCATTTCAGACAAACGGCTATCCAACATCTTCTTAAAAACTTCCAGTATTGGGGCATTCACAACTTCTAGTTGCAACTTCTGTTCCACTGACTAATTGTTCTAACTGTCAGGAAATTTCTCCTCAGTTCTAAGTTGCTTCTCTCCTTGATTAGTTTCCACCCATTGTTTCTTGTTCTCCCCTCAGGTGTGTTGGAGAATAGCTTGACTCCCTCTTCTTTGTGGCAACCCCTGAGATATTGGAAGACTGCTATCATGTCTCCCCTAGTCCTTCTTTTCATTAAACTAGACATACCCAGTTCCTGCAACTGTTCTTCATGTTTTAGCCTCCAGTCCCCTAATCATCTTTGTTGCTCTTTTCTGCACTCTTTCTAGAGTTTCCACATCTTTTTTACATTGTGGTGACCAAAATTGGATGCCATATTCCAAGTGTGGCCGTCCCAAGGCATTATAAAGTGGTATTAACACTTCACATGATCTTGATTCTATCCCTCTGTTGATGCAGCCTAGAACTGTGTTGGCTTTTTTGGCAGCTGCTGCCCACGGCTGGCTCCTATTTCAATGGTTGTCCACTGGGACTCCAAGATCCCTTTCACAGTTCCTGCTATTAAGCCTGGTTTCACCCAGTTGATATGTGGACTTTTGGTTTTTCTTTTTATCACATGGTCATGCGGTCAGAATTTGGGTGCTCGCCAACTGGCATGTATTTATAATGGTTGCAGTGCCCCGGAGATCATGTGATCCCCACGTCTAACCTTCCCCACTGATATCCGACAAGCAAAGTCAGTGGGGGGGGGGAGGGAGAGAGAGAAGCTGGATTCACTTAACAACTGCACGATTCCCTTATCAACTGCAGTTTCACTTAACAACTGTGTCAAAAGAGAAAGGTTCTAAAATAAACTGAAACACACTTAACATCCATCCCAACGGTTAGCAACAGAAATTTGCGGCTCAGCTGCGGTCATAAGTCAAGGGCTGCGTGCATACAAAACCTTTGCCAGACCAATCCTCGAATACAGCTCGCCTGCCTGGAATCCACACTGTTCATCGGACATTAATACAATTGAGCGAGTCTAGAGGTATTATACGAGTACTCCACTCTTCTGCTCACAATAGAGATTTGCCTTATGCCACCAGGATCGAAATTTTGGGCTTGGACAATCTGTGCCGCCAGCGATTGGACCTGAGCACAGGACACAAAATTGCCTGCTACAACGTCCTACCTATCAACGACTACTTTCAGCTTCAACCGCAATAATAAGCAGGCCAACAATAGATACAAACTCAAGGTAAACCGCTATAAACTCGATAGCAGAAAATACGACTTCAGCAACAGAGTGGTCAGTGTCTGGCATGCTCTACCTGACTCCGTTGTTACAGCCTCAAACCCCCCATAGCTTCAACCTTCAACTGTCTAAGGACCAGGGGAGACATGATAGCAGTCTCAGGGGTTGCCCCAAAGAAGAGGGAGTCAAGCTATTCTCCAAAGCACCTGAGGGCAGGAGAAAAAGCAAAGGGTGGAAACTAGTCAAGGAGAGAAGCAACTTAGAACTGAGGAGAAACAGAGGTATAGAATCAAGATCACGTGAAGTGTTAATACCACTTTATAAGGCCTTGGTAAGGCCACACGTGGAATACGGCATTCAGTTTTGGTCACCACGATGTAGAAAAGATGTGGAGACTCTAGAAAGAGTGCAGAGAAGAGCAACAAGGATGATTAGGGGACTGGAGGCTAAAACATATGAAGAATGGTTGCAGGAACTTGGTATGTCTAGTTTAATGCAAAGAAGGACCAGGGGAGACATGAGAGCAGTCTTCCAATATCTCAGGGGTTGCCACAAAGAAGAGGGAGTCAAACTATTCTCCAAGGCACCTGAGGATAGAACAAGAAGCAATGGGTGGAAACTAATCAAGGAGAGAAGCAATTTAGAACTGAGGAGGAATTTCCTGACAGTTAGAACAATTTATTTATTATTTTATTTTATTTTTCAAATTTATACCCCGCCCTTCTCCTGACAAATACCCAGGGCGGCGCACAGGCAATCTTAAAAACCATACAAAAATACATTATTAAAAACTAATTAAATTATATCCCGTGCTAAAAACCCTTATAAAACCTTACAAATTAAAATTTATCAGAATAAAAGTCAGACAAACAATTGTTCAGTGGAACAGAAGTTGCCTCCAGAAGTTGTGAATGCCCCAACACTGGAAGTCTTTAAGAAGATGTTGGATAGCCATTTGTCTGAAATGGTATAGGGTTTCCTGCCTAGGCAGGGAGTTGGACTAGAAGACCTCCAAGGTCCCTTCCATCTCTGCTGTTGTATTGTATTGTATTGTATTGTATTGCATTGCATTGCATTGCATTGCATTGCATTGCATTGCATTGCATTGCATTGCATTGCATTGTATTGTATTGTATTGTATTGTCTACCATGGACCCCTTTTCTAAGAGGTCCGTAAAGGGGGCGTGCATAAGAGCACCAGCATGTCTTCTCTCCCTGTCCTTCTGTCCCCATTTACCTGTATTCATTTCCTCTGTTCATGTCCATGTTTATACTTAGACCTGCCATCCTGTGCATGTCTGATAAACTAAATAAATAAAATAAAATAAATATAAAGCTATGGATCGTTGTTTGTACTACAGACACCTACTTAAGGGGCCACACGGAAATTGCAAATCTTTCAGCCTGTTGACAAAAAAAAAAAAAAAAAAGCAGCTCTCCTTTTTACTGCCAAAATAAAATATGCGCAGAAGGGGATGCCCGCCCACTTCGTTGATTTGATCGGTGTATCACAATGTTCCATTTGCAGATGTCATCCCCTCCCTGCCTCTTCTCGGCTTTCCCTTGTCATTTCAGCAATGGATGCAAGGGAAGATTGACAGGTCCCCCGATCCCCCCAAGGTTACTTCAATTAATCTGTTTTAATATGTTACAGATGGCCGTCGCGCAAATGGCGGCGGAGACCGTCAATTTTTGACACGCGGCGCCCCACGTTGGGCTCAAAGGAGGGAGGGATTCCTGGGCAGTCCCGTCCCCTCCTCTCCACCCAGATGTTTTGCCACGAGCTAACTTCTGGACCTAGCTTGCAACTCATCCTGGGCAAGTTGGCCTGTAGATATGATCGTGGAACATAACTGAAGTGTCTTCAAATATTGATAGTTAAAAGTCTACGGAGATTCTCCCTCGTCCAGATCATGGTGGTCCCAAAGGTGCTTTTTCAGGAGACAACTGGACTTTCTGCTTTTTTTTTTTTTTAGCAATAGCGCTTAGACTTATATATCGCTTTACAGACCTCTAGAAGCGGTTTACACAGTCGGCATCTTGCCCCCAATAATCTGGGTCCTCATTTGGCCTACCTTGGAAGGATGGAAGGCTTGAGTCAACTTTTGAGCCTGGTGAGATTCGAACTGCCGAATTGCAGTCAGCCAGCAGTCAGCAGAAGTAGCCTGGAATACAGTGGTGGCTTTCAAATTTTTTAGAACCTACTCTGTAGGTGTGGCCTATTTTGTGGGCGTGGCTTGGTAGTCATGTGACAGGGTGGGAGTGGCCACCTTTTAAAATGTGGTGAAACTCATTTAACAACGCTCTTGCTTAGCAACCAAAATTTTGGACTCAATTGTGATAATAAATTCTTTCTTTCTTTCTTTCTTTCTTTCTTTCTTTCTTTCTTTCTTTCTTTCTTTCTTTCTTTCTTTCTTCCTTCCTTCCTTCCTTCCTTCCTTCCTTCCTTCCTTTCCTTTCCTTTCCTTTCCTTTCCTTCCCGTTGGGTCACTGGCAGCGGCAGGCCAGATTTACTTCCAGGTACGCTGGTGGAACCCCCTCTCACCGGTTCTCTAAATTTCACCAACCGGCTCTCGCGAGTAGGTGCGAGCCTGCAGAAACCCACCACTGCTGCAATACTGCATTCTAACCACTGCGACTGCGCCACCATGGAGAATCGAGAATAGCGCTGGAAGGGACCTTGGAGACCTTCTAGTGCAGCACTCTGCTCAAACAGGAGAACCAAACCATTTCAGATAAGTGACTGTCTAGACTGGGGGTGTCCAAACTTCGAAACTTTAAGACTTGTGGACTTCAACTCCCAGAATTCCCCAGCCAGCGGCTGGGGAATTCTGGGAGTTGAAGTCCACAAGTCTTAAAGTTCCCAAGTTTGGTCACCCCTGGTCTAGACTCTTCTTAAAAACCTCCAGTGATGGAGTGCCCACAATTTCTGGAGGCAAGCTGTTGCAAACTGGTTAATTGTCCTCACTGTTAGGAAGTTTCTCCTTAATTCCAGGTTGCTTCTTTCTTTGATGAGATTCCATCCGTTGTTTCTTGTCCTGGCCTCTGGGGCTTTGGAGAATAATTTGACTCCTTCTTCTTTGTGGCAGCCCCTCAATTACTGGAATACCACTATCATGTCCCCTGTAGTCTTTTTTTCTGTCTAGACTGTCCATACCAATGTTGCATTCTCTTCCAATCCCCCTGCATTCTTCAATGAAAAGAAGGACTATCATTTGGAATAGAGCTGGAAGGGACCTTGGAGGTCTTCTAGTCCAACACCCCCTGCTCAACAGGAGACTCTACCATTTGTTTCTTGTCCTGCCTCCAGGTGCTTAGGAAAATAATTTGACCCCCTCTTCCTCGTGGCAGCCCTTCAAATAGTGGAATACTGCAATCATGTCACCCTTAATTCTTCTCTTCTATAGACTGGCCAAACTCAAATCCTGCAACCGTTCTTCATATGTTTTAGTCTCCAGGTCTTTGATCCTCTTACTTGCTCTTCTCTGAACTTTTTCCAAAGTCTCAACATCTCAACATTTGTAGTATGGTGACCAGAATTAGTTGCAATTTCCCAGGTGCAGTGGTGAAATTCATTTTTTTTAACTGCCGGTTCTGTGGACGTGGCAGGGGAAGGATACTGCAAAATCCCCATCCCCTCCCCACTCCAGGGAAAGGATACTGCAAAATCCCCATCCCCTCCCCACTCCAGGGAAAGGATACTGCAAAATCTCCATTCCCTCCCCACTCCAGGGAAAGGATACTGCAAAATCTCCATTCCCTCTCCACTTCAGGGGAAGGATACTGCAAAATCTCCATTCCCTCCCCACTCTAGGGGGAAGGATACTGTAAAATCTCCATTCACTCTCCACTACAGGGGGAAAGATACTACAAAATCTCCATTCCCTTCCCACTCCAGGGAAAGGATACTGCAAAATCTTCATTCCCTCTCCACTTCAGGGGAAGGATACTGCAAAATCTCCATTCCCTCCCCACTTCAGGGGAAGGATACTGCAAAATCTCCATTCTCTCCCCACTCTAGGGGGAAGGATACTGTAAAATCTCCATTCCCTCTCCACTACAGGGAGAAAGATACTGCAAAATCTCCATTCCCTTCCCACTCCAGGGAAAGGATACTGCAAAATCTCCATTCCCACCCCTCTCTGGGGCCAGCCAGAGGTGATATTTGCCAGTTCTCCAAACAACTCAATTTTTCCGCTACCGGTGCTCCAGAACCGGTCAAAACCTGCTGGATTTCACCCCTGCCCAGGTGGTCTTAGTAGGGTTTTATAAAGCGGTACTAATACATCACGTGATCTTTATTCTATGCAACCCAGGACTGTATTAGCTTTTTTTGACTGCTGTGGCACACTGCTGCCTCATTTTCTTTGAAGATGTTTCGCTTCTCCTCCAAGAAGCTTCTTCATCTCTGACTGGATGGTGGGGAATGGAAGGTGAGTGGGTGAGTTATTTTACTCTTTAAACCTGTATGTTTTTCGGATTTCCATAGAAGTGAGTCTCTCTATGGGTAATCTTTGACTCCCAAACGCAGCTGATACCAGAAATTCCGTTCCTAAGATGGTTGTTAAGTGAATTGCTCCCGATTTTAGGATCTTCTTTGCCATGGTTGTTAATCTCCTGATGATTGACTCATGGTCACCCAACCAGCTTTCATACCTAAGGCGGGACTATAACTCATCATCTCTTGGTGATTGGCTTAAGGTCATCCAGCTGGCTTTAATGCCAAAGGCAGGACTAGAAGTCAACATCTCCTGGTGATTGGTTCAAAGTCACCCAACTGGCTTTCATGCCTAAGGCGGGACTAGGACTCACCATCTCCCGGTGATTGGCCCAAAGTTACCCAACCAGTGTCCATGCCTAAGGTGGGACTAGAACTCACTGTCTCCTGGTGATTGGCCCAAAGTCACCCAACCAGCTTTCAAGCCTAAGGCAGGACTAGATTTCACTGCCTCCTGGTGATTGGGCCTAAGTCACCCAACTGGCTTTCTTGCCTAAGGTGGAACTAGAACTCACCGTTTCCTGGTGATTGGCATTAGCAGCCAAGCTTACTTTGGCCTCAGTCATTCCAAACCTTCTACATCTACAACAATATTTTAAAAACAAAACTGTATTTTAAAAACAAAGTGATAGTTAAAAACAAAACAATATTATAAATAAAAACAGTTTTGTTTTTAAAATATTGTGGTAAATGTAGAAGGTTTTAAAAGCAAAACTATTTTAAAAAGAAAGCAATGTTTAAAAAAACATTTAAAAAATATTTTAAAAACAAAACAATATTTTAAAAACAAAACCATATTTTAAAAGCAAAACAATATTTTAAAAATAAAACAATATTTTTGAAACCAAACTTGTTAGAATATTTTAAAAACAAAACAATATTTTAAAAACAAAATATGTTAAAAATAAAACCATATTTTAAAAGCAAAACCATATTTTAAAAACAAAACAATACTTTAAAAATAAAACCATATTTTAAAAGCAAAACCATATTTTAAAAACAAAACAATATTTTTAAAACCAAACATGTTAGAATATTTTAAAAACAAAACAATATTTTAAAAACAAAATATGTTAAAAATAAAACCATATTTTAAAAGCAAAACCATATTTTAAAAACAAAACAATACTTTAAAAATAAAACCATATTTTAAAAGCAAAACCATATTTTAAAAACAAAACAATATTTTTAAAACCAAACATGTTAGAATATTTTAAAAACAAAACAATATTTTAAAAACAAAATATGTTAAAAATAAAACCATATTTTAAAAGCAAAACCATATTTTAAAAACAAAACAATATTTTTAAAACCAAACATGTTAAAAATATTTTAAAAACAAAACCATATTTTAGAAACAAAACCATATCTTAAAAAAGGCCTGCCTTTCAAAGGAAAGGGGCTTTGAAGTACTTGCCACATCCCAAGGGTTCCCCCCCCCCAAAGGACTGACTCTGAACAAGCCCAAGGTTGCAAATCCTATTTTTCGGGGGGAACCTCCCCCCCCCCCAGCCCATCTGCCCTGATTGATATTCATGGGAATCTAGGACGGAGATCGAGACCCTCCGAAAAGGTATCTCTCCGATGCCCTCTTGCCATTTTTTTTATGGGGGATCTGAGGTTAATGAAATTTAATGCCAGGCGCTTCATTCGGAAGATGAACCTGAGGTCATCCCGGCCGCGCTGGAAAGAAAAGCCGGGTCTGGACGGGGCCTGAATGGCTGATTTAGACCCCCAGCCGGCAGTGAATAGCAGCCACTGAAGCATGAAGGGAGATGCTGAGATTGCCTTGCAGGGAGGGGGTGGTGTCTGGCTTCGGCTTGCAAGGAGAATCTCCAACCGGTTCTTCTCTCCTTCTCCTTCCTTCCTTCCTTCCTTCCTTCTTTCCTTCCTTCCTTCTTTCCTTCCTCTCTCTCTTTTGTTTCTTCTTCCTTTCTCTCCTTTTCCTTCCTTCCATCCTTCCCTCCCTTCCTTCCTTCCTTCCTTCCTTCCTTCCTTCCTTCCCCTCTCTCTCTTTCCTTCTTTTTTCTTTCTTTCTGGCTTTTACTTTTTGTCTTTTGTTTCTTCTTTCTTTCTCTTTTTCCTTCCTTCCTTCCTTCCTTATTTGCTTCCTCCTTTTTCCTTCCTTCCTTCCTTCCTTCCTTCCTTCCCTCCTTTCCTTCCTCTATCTTTCCTTCTTTTTCTCTCTCGTCTTTTACTTTTTCTTTGTCTTTTGTTTCTTCTTTCTTTCTTTTGCTCTCTTTTTCTTTCCTTCCTTCCTTCCTTCCTTTCTTTCCTTCCTCTCTCTCTTTCCTTCTTTTTTTCTCTCTCTCTCTGCCTTTTACTTTTACTTTTTCTTTGTCTTTTGTTTCTTCTTTCTTTCTTTCTTTCTTTCTTTCTTTCTTTCTTTCTTTCTTTCTTTCTTTCTTTCTCCTTCCTTCCTTCCTCCCTCCCTCCCTCCCTCCCTCCCTCCCTCCCTCCCTCCCTCCCTCCCTCCCTTCCTTCCTTCCTTCCTTCCTTCCTTCCTTCCTTCCTTCCTATAAAAGCCATTTTAAAGTGATATTAACACTTCACGGGATCTTCATTCTATCCCATGTGGAACTGTAAGTTCATTTCTCCAAAGGCCAGAATACTATAGACCAAGAAAATAGATTCTGGTAAATATATTATTTCTTTTTCTCCTCCATCCTCTTCTTACTCGCACATTTTGCATTGGCTACATATATATCCTGACCCCTTGAACCTTAAGAAAAGAAAATTAAACGCTTCCTACTAGTCAATTAATTAAAAAACCATAACAACTGATGTTTAACAGCCACATTAATGGTGCAAGTTTCATTATCTAGCCATTAAGCTCTTGCCACATATATTTAAAATAATCGATTAGTATTTATTTAACATACAATAACTTTTCTGTTTACATCTCAGTTAGGGGCCAGTTGGAAGGACCGAAAGGGGAAGTAAGCTTTGCCTTTCACTGTTTTTCTGGGCCCCAAAAATTCTGAATCTGGAAAGTTTAGCAGAAAACTAAGAGTGGTGAAGATGAATTTTCTCACTAAGAGCCATTCTCTGAGCTGGGGTTCAGCATTCCTGGACCACAAAGGTTTTCATGAGCCCTGGGCAATGGCTAGAAAGCTGTATTGCAGGCTAACTCTGCCCACTGCTGGTAGTTCGATCCTCACCAGCTCGAGGTTGACTCGTCCTTCCATCCTTCTGAGGTTCATAAAATGAGAACTCAGATTGTTGGGGGCAAGAGGCCGACTCTGTAAACCACTTAGAGAGGGCGATAAAAGCACTGTGAAGCGGTAAACAAGTCTTATACTTATACAATAGCAGAGTTGGAAGGGACCTTGGAGGTCATCTAGTCCAACTCCCTGCCTAGGCAGGAAACCCTATACCATTTCAGACAAATGGCTATCCAACATCTTCTTGAAGACTTGCAGTGTTGGGGCATTCACAACTTCTGGAGATAAGCTGTTCCATTGATTAATTGTCCTAACTGTCCGGAAGTTTCTCCTCATTCTAAGTTGCTTCTCTCCTTGATTAGTTTCCTCCCATTGCTTCTTGTTCTACTTTTCAGGTGCTTTGGAGAATAGCTTGACTCCCTCTTCTTTGTGGCAACCCCTGAGATATTGGAACACTGCTATCATGTCTCCCCTAATCCTTCTTCTTATTAAACTAGACATACCCAGTTCCTGCAACCGTTCTTCATATGTTTTAGTCTCCAGCCTAAGTGTTATCGTTATTGCGGGCAAACTCTGCCCACTGTCAGGAGTTCGATCCTCACCAGCTCAAGGTTAAGTCAGCCTTCCATCCTTCTGAATGAGGTGGAATTGGGGACAAGATGCTGACTCTGTAAACCGCTTCGAGAGGGCTGTAAAGCACTGTATATAAGTCTAAGTGCTATTGCTGAATTTTCACAACAAGTTTGTACATTCAAATCATCCCGAATGTGCTTTTTCAAGAGGCTATTGGACTTTCTGGTTTCTTTGGGACAACCATGGCAGTGGTGGGTTTCAAATTTTTTAGAACCTACACACAATAGATGTGGCCTATTTTGTGGGCGTGGCTTGGCAGTCATGTGACAGGGTGGGAGTGGCCACTTTTTAAAATGTGGTGAAACTCATTTAACAACGCTCTTGCTTAGCAACCAAAATGTTGGACTCAATTGTGATGATAAATTCTTTCTTTCTTTCTTTCTTTCTTTCTTTCTTTCTTTCTTTCTTTCTTTCTTTCTTTCTTTCTTTCTTTCTTTCTTTCTTTCTTTCTTTCTTTCTTTCTTTCTTTCTTTCTTTCTTTCTTTCTTTCTTTCTTTCTTTCTTTCTTTCTTTCTTCCTTTCTTCCCTTCCTTTCCTTTCCTTTCCTTCCCGTTGGGTCACTGGCAGCGGCAGGTCAGATTTACTTCCAGGTGGAACCCCCTCTCAACGGTTCTCTAAATTTCACCAACCGTCTCTCGTAGGTGCGAGCCTGCAGAAACCCACCACTGAACCATGGCCTGGATGATGGAGGATCTCCATAGACAAATTCGAATCACCATTTCAGTCTTTACCGATTAAGAGGGAGGGGGATTTGGTCACCTTTTAGGAGAGATGGGCGGCATAAAGCTTTAATACAGCCTCTCTTCTCCAATCATGAGCAGGGGAGGGGCTGATGCTGGCTTGAAAAGCATCTCTCCTGACATCTTGTAAAATAGTGCTTTAAAAGTCTTTAAAAATGCTTTAAAAACACTTTAAAAACAGCCTTTTAGGATGTTTTTCACAACCATATGATCCAGGGCCGGTGGGTGAGCAGGGGAGAGGCTGATGCTGGCTTGAAAAGCATCTCTCCTGACATCTTGTAAAATAGTGCTTTAAAAGTCTTTAAAAACGCTTTAAAAACGCTTTAAAAACAGCCTTTCAGGATGTTTTCTACAGCCATATGATCCAGGGCTGGTGGGTGAGGAGGGGAGGGGCAAGTACCGCAAGGGCAAAGGCAAAATGGACCGGGCACAGGCTCCAGCTGTTCCTCTGCCTCACTGCTGTCTAGCTCCCTCTCTGCCTCCGACGCAGAGCCCTCGTGTGAGCTTTCCTCAGCCCCAAGGACTGGCCCATGTCCCTCCCCAACCTCCTCACTCCCTGTTCGAATCTGCTGCCCGCACTGCCGGAGGGCCACAACTGTGGTCTATCTACATTTGGCAGGGTTGAATTCTCTATCAATCTCCCCCTTTCGAAAGGGGCCTGGGCTGCAGCTCTGGGGGAAACAGCTGAAGTGCAGCTTTCAATGCAATAATAATACAATAGCAGAGTTGGAAGGGACCTTGGAGGTCATCTAGTCCAACCCCTTGCCTAGGCAGGAAGCCCTATGCTATTTCAGACAAATGGCTATCCAACATCTTCTTAAAGACTTCCAGTGTTGGGGCCTTCACAACTTCTGGAGGCAACTTTTGTTCCACTGATTAATTGTTCTAACTGTCAGGAAATTTCTCCTCAGTTCTAGGTTGCTTCTCTCCTTGATTAGTTTCCACCCATTGCTTCTTGTTCTGCTCTCAGGTGCTTTGGAAGCAGAACAAGAAGCAATGGGTGGAAACTAATCAAGGAGAGAAGCAACTTAGAACTGAGGAGAAATTTCCTGACAGTCAGAACAATTAATCAGTGGAACAGAAGTTGCCTCCAGAAGTTGTGAAGGCCCCAACACTGCAAGTCTTTCGGGGAGGAACCGGCTGCAAAATTTCACCAGTCCCCCCGCCCCTCTTCCTTCTACAACCAGAAGGGTTTTTAACCTTGCCCGACCAAGCAGGCTCTTTGCCTTCCAGAGTTGAGATTTGCCCTCTATTAAACTCACCTTTTCTCGCTCCCGGCCATCGCTGTTACTCCTGAGTTCCCAGTGGACAGGAGGGGCCGCCGCTTTCATTCAGTGGCAGGTCAGTTCTGCCGCTGGGCAAAGAAAATTCCCACACCGCCCCCCCCGCCCCACCCTCCAACCACACAGGCATGCAAACAGGCATTGCTTTTTTTAATTTAATTGCTGCTTTGCTTTTTTTTTCAGGTAATGCCGGAGGAAACTTTCCTAGCTTTGAAGGCTGGGCCTCAGTTTTCTCTCCGTTGGGGGATGAGATACACAGAGGGGGCCACTGGAGGGGGGCCAGGGAATGGCAAAGCAGCTTTCTGCCCTTGTCATGTAAACAAAATTGTGAGTTCGAGTCCTGCCTTGGGCAGGAAAGCCAGCTGGGTGACCTTGGGCCAATCACCAGGAGAGGGTGAGTTCTAGTTCCGCCTTAGGCAGGAAAGCCAGCTGGGTGACCTCGGGCCAATCACCAGGAGAGAGTGAGTTCTAGTCCCGCCTTAGGCAGGAAAGCCAGCTGGATGACTTTGGGCCAATCACCAGGAGAGAGTGAGTTCTAGTCCCGCCTTAGGCATATGACCAATGATTGTAAGTGTGAAAAACGGTCACATTAAATGAACTGTTGTAAGTGGAGGGTAACCTGTGCCTGTATTTTCCATGAATACAGGAAGTTATTTTGAGGTATCCCCATGGTGATGGGATGAAAAGTTGAAGGCTTGGCAACTGGCATGAACTGCAGTGTCCCAGGGCCATGTGATCCAACCAATTCAATATGAGCCAGCAGTGTGCGGCCACAGCCAAAAAAGCCAATGCAACCCTAAGTTGCATTATCAGAGGGATACAATCAAGATCAAGGGAGGTACTAAGACCACTCTATAAAGCCTTAGTAAGGCTACACCTAGAGTATTGCATCCAGTTTTGGTCACCACACTATAAAAAAGGTATGGAGACTCTAGAAAGATATAGAGAAGAGCAACCAGGATGATGAGGGGACTGGAGGCTAAAACATACGATGAACGGTTGCAGGAACTGGGCATGGCTAGTCTAGGGAAGAGAAGGACCAGGGGAGACAGGATAGCAGTCTTCCAATATTTGAGGGGCTGCCACAGAGAGGAGGGGGGTCAAGCTATTCTCCAAAGCACCTGAAGGCCAAACAAGGAACAATGGATGGAAACTGACCAAGGAGAGATTCAACCTGGAAATAAGGAGAAATTTTCTGACAGAGAGAACACTCAACCCATGGAACAGAAGTTCCCTAGATCTGTGTTGGCTTTTTTGGCAGCTGCTGCACACTGCTTTTGCACATTCTTTGTAGATAAAACCACTATTTAAATACACACCTCTGTTTGCTGTATTTGCCCCTGGGTTGTCTCACATAGTCACACTGTGCACACTCTGACAGCAGCTGTTCAAGGATTTACGACCATTTTTCACACTTACAACCCTGTGGTCGTGTAATCATGATTTCGGACACTTGGCATCTGGCATGTATTGATGAAGGTAGTGGTGGAAACTGATCAAGGAGAGATTCAACCTGGAAATAAGGAGAAATTTTCTGACAGCGAGAGCAATCAACCCATGGAACAGAAGTTGCCCTTCGGAAGTTGTGGGAGCTTCATCCCTGGAGGCTTTCAAGAAGAGACTGGGCTGCCCTCTGTCAGAAATGGTGTACGGTCTCCTGCTTGGGTGGGTGGGGGGTTGGACTAGATGACCTACAAGGTCCCTTCCAACTCTGTTATTCTGGATGTGAATTTGGGCAAACTCTAGAAGACTATGGATGGGGTGGGTGGTGGTGGTGGTGGTATTCAGTCCATGGGATCTTGAAGAATCGGATACGCCATAACAACTGAACAACTTGAAATTGTTCTGAATTTTACTTCTAATTTCTGGGGTTTCAACTATCCTGCCGACTCCTATGGAACGGCTTGCTGCTAGAAGTTGTGGGTCATGCATCACTGGAGGCTTTTAAGAAGAATAACAGAGTTGGAAGGGACCTTGGAGGTCTTCCAGTCCATCCCCTGCTCGAGCAGGAAATCCTATACCATTTCAGACAAATGGTTGTCTAATCTCTTCTTCAAAGCCTCCATTAATGGAGCCCTTGCAACTTCTGGAGGCCAGCCATTAAATCAAGAGGTTGGAGTTGGACAGCTATTTGTCTTCAATGATACAGCATCTCCTGCTTGAGTGAGGGTGGGGTGGGGTGGGAGAGACTAGTGTCAGGCCTGCAGCCATCTTTTCTTTTGGATCTTTGGTCTGCCACACTTTCTATTATTCTGCTATGCCTTTTCTATTGTGGGAAAATGGGAGGGGGGGGATGGTTCAGAGTTAGATGATAGGTAGCCATAACAACATTCTTTCTAGAAAGCCAAGGCCTGCAGCCATCTTTTCTTTTGGATCTTTGGCCTGCCACACTTTCTATTATTCTACTATGCCTTTTCTATTGTGGGAAAATGGGAGGGGGGATGGTTCAGAGTTAGATGATAGGTAGCCATAACAAAATTCCTTTCTAGAATGCCAAGGTTCATCCTTTGTCTCTACACCTCTGCACCTGACCGGAACTGGATGGGTGGAAGTTGCCAGCATGGCAGTGGGAGATTGGACCATGGGATGGACTGGTGGGTTGTGGGGGGACAAGATCTTGAACTTTCAACTGGGTGGGGAAAACCGGGAAGCTTTCAAATTCGGGTTTTCCCAGATGTGCATCAACATGGCTCTCGTCATAAATTGAAACTTTGAGCCATCCTTTGCCTTGGACTCTGATTTAATTTTGGATGCTATTTGGAACCCTGACAAGTAGAAGACCTCCAAGGTCCCTTCCAACTCTCTTATTCTGCCCTCTGCAGATCTGACAGGCATTTCCTTCAAATCCTTGTCCAAGTGATTAATAACAACGTTGAAATGTAAGGTGGACACATCCTAATTCCAAGCAGCCTCTTTTTCCCTTGATCCCAAATCCGTAGGGCTGCCGTTTTAATCGCCTCCCGATGTTTTATCATTAGGGCGACGCAAGGAGGCACATTAGGATGAGAGGCCGGCCCAAGGATTTTGCCTGAACATGCCTGAGTGGGTTTCAAAGCCAGGCCTCCCAAAATTGGCTTTGACACTTGCATTCTGCGGTGATGGAGTCTTTTATCCTGGCCTCTGCAGAGGAAAGGTGTAGTGGCATTGGCTTTTGAAGAATTTATTATAATACAGGGGACTGTCTTTGTGTTTAACCGAATAACAGAATAGGAAGGGACCTTGGAGGTCTTCTAGTCCCACCCCCTGCTCAGGCAGGGAAACCTGTACCACTTCAGACAAATCTCTTCTTTAAAAACTCCAGTGGTGGACCATGGATGCAGTTTCTCTCCCTCCCCCTCTCTCCCTCCCTCCCTCCCCTTGCTCTTTTGCTCAGTCTCTCCCTGTCTCTCTCTCTCTCTTTCTGTCTCTCTCTTTCCCTCTCTGTCTCTTTCTGTTGCTTTCTCTTTCTCTCTCTCTGTCTCTCTCTCTGTCACTCTTTCTGTCTCTCTCTTTCTGTTACTGTCTCTGTCTCTCTCTGTCTCTCTTTTTTTCTGTCTGTCGCTGTCTCTCTCCCTGTCTGCCTCTCTGTCTCTATCTCCGTCTCTCTCCGTTTCTCTCTCTCTTTTCTATTGCTCTCTCTCTCTCCTTCTCCCTGTCTCTCTCTCTGTCTTTCTGTGCCTCTCTTCGTCTCTGTCTCCCTGTCTCTCTCTATTTCTCTCTCTGTTTCTGTCTCTCTATCGCTGTCTGTCTCTGTCTCTTTGTTTCTCTCTCTCTTTCTGTCTCTTTCTATCGCTGTCTCTCTCTCTGTCTTTCTGCGTCTCTCCATCTCCATCTCTGTCTCTCTCTCTATCTCTTTCTGTCACTGTCTCTCTCTTTTTCTCTTTCTCTCTCTTTCTGTCACTCTCTCTTTCTATCACTCTCTGTTTCTGTCACTGTCTGTCTCTCTCTTTTTGTCTCTGTTGCTCTCTCTCCCCCTCTCTTCCTGTCTGTGTGTGTCTCTCTCTTTCTGCGTCTCCGTCTATCTCCGTTTCTCTCTCTCTCTCTTTCTGTCGCTGTCTCTCTCTCTCTCTCTCAATCGCATAGAAGAATAACAATGACTTCTGTCATTTAATACATACAGGTTAGGCTTTGACTTTCAACATTCGTATAATGACCATCTGAAGTTACAACGGCAGTGAAAAAAGTGATTATGACTTATGACCATTTCCCCCACTTATGGCCTGTGGTCATGTGATCACATTGGACGCTTGGCAGCTGTCATCCCAATGGTGCTTTTTCAAGAGGCAACTAGAGTCCCTTGGGTTTTCCTTGAAGACATTTCGCTCTTCATCCAAGTTTCTTCTTACTCTTTTCTTACTCTTTTTCCATCTCTTCCGCCTGCTGTATTTTCTTCCTGGCCCCTCTTTCTCTCTCCTGCTCTCTGCTGACTTTTCTCTTTTAATTTTTCTCTTTTTGCAAAGTTCTTCTTTTTCTTCCCTCCTGTGATGAGCACAGCTCCCTCTAACCCAAGTTCTGATAGGTTTGCTTGCTTTTGAAAGGGGTGCAAAACGTAAATAAATACCAGGGATCTCACCCCTGATTCAAAATGCAAATTTAAACTCATACTTGCCTTCGTCTTGTCTATGCTTAATACCTTAATACTTCAGCTTGTCCAGAATGCAGCCGCGCGAGCCATAATGGGGACCGCAAGGTATACCCACATAACACCGCTCTTGCGCGAGCTGCACTGGCTGCCTGTCGTCTTTCGGGTGCACTTCAAGGTGTTAGTTATCATCTTTAAAGCGCTCCATGGCACGGGACCTAGTTATCTGCGGGATCGGATCCTGCCTCATACATCCCTGCGGCCGATTCGCTCCCACAGAGAGGGGCTTCTCCGGGTGCCGTCCACTAGGCAATGCCAGCGGGCGACGTCCAGGGGAAGGGCCTTCTCTGTGGCGGGCCCTGCCCTCTGGAACGACCTTCCCCCCGAGATCAGAACAACCACGGACCTCCGCTTCTTCCGTCAAAAATTGAAAACACACTTTTTCTGCCTAGGTTAGTCCTCCGTCTTTCGATAGGGTTTTAAGGGTTTTTAGTGTAATTTAATTTAGGGGATTTTAGCGCAGGGACAATTGTTTAATTCGTATTTTAACTATTTATCTTTCTATGCATTTTATATTGGTTTTCTATTCCCTGTGCACCGCTCCGAGTCCCTTTGGGGAGAGGAAGCGGTATACAAATTAAATTTATTATTATTATTATTATTATTATTATTATTATTATTATTATTATTATTATTATTATTATTATTATTATTATTATTATTATTATTATTATTATTATTATATGCCTCTTGAAAAGAAGAGGGTATTTATGATTGTTTTCAAAGGTGGGTCTTGCAAGCCTATGGCAACAACTTCAGATATGCAGAGGATCAGTGGTGGGTTTCTGCAGGCTCGCACCTACTCGCGAGAGCCGGTTGGTGAAATTTAGAGAACCAGTGAGAGGGGGTTCCACCAGCATACCTGGTGGAACCAGGTATGCTGGAAGTAAATCTGGCCCGCTGCTGCCAGTGACCCAATGGGAAGGAAAGGAAAGGAAAGGAAAGGAAGGAAGGAAAGGAAGGAAAGAAGAAAGGAAAGAAAGAAAGAAAGAATTTATCATCACAATTGAGTCCAAAATTTTGGTTGCTAAGCAAGAGCGTTGTTAAATGAGTTTCACCACATTTTAAAAGGTGGCCACACCCACCCTGTCACGTGACTGCCAAGCCACGCCCACAAAATAGGTCACACCTACAGAGTAGGTTCTAAAAAAATTTGAAACCCACCACTGCAGAGGATACCACTCTAATGGCAGAAAGTGAAGAGGAACTAAAGAGCCTCTTGATGCAGTGAAGAAGGCGAGTGCAAAAGTTGGCTTGAAACTCAACATTAAGAAAAGGAAGATCATGGCATCTGGCTCTCTCAATTCCTGGCAAATAGATGGGGAAGAAATGGAGGTAGTGAAAGATATTATTTTCCTGGGCTCCAAGATCACCACAGATGGGGACTGCAGCCAAGAAATTAAAAGAGGCTTGCTCCTGGGGAGGAAAGCTGTGGAAAATCTAGATAGGCTACTAAAAAGCAGAGACATCCCCCTGCCAACAAAAGGGTGTCTAGTCAAGGCTCTGGTTTTCCCAGTTGCAATGGATGGCTGTGATGGTTGGACCATAAGGAAGGCTGAGCACCAAAGAATGTAGACCTTTATTTATTTTTTTATTTTATTTTATTCAATTTATATCCCGCCCTTCTCCAAAAAGGACCCAGGGCGGCGCACAGGAATTTAAAAACAATATACAAAATAATACAAAACATATAATTTAAAATCTATTAAATAACGAAACCTGTGCTAAAACCAATTAAAATCCCCCAATTAAAACTATCTAAAATTAGTCGCAGCAGAGGCTATGCAAGGCCGGCTTGATGGAATGTGTGTTTTTAAACACTGGCGGAAGAGGCGGAGGTCGGTGATGGTGCGGAGTTCAGGGGGAAGGTCGTTCCACATGATAGGGCCCGCCACAGAGAAGGCCCTTCCCCTGGGTGTCGCCAGCCGGCATTGTCCGGCCGACGGCACCCTGAGAAGGCCCTCTCTGTGGGAGCGTATCGGTCTAAGGGATGTATTTGAACTCTGGTGCTGGAGAAGACTCCTGCATTGAGTCCCTTGGACTGCAAGGCCATCCAAGCGGTCAGTCCTAGAGGAGATCAACCCTGCCTGCTCTTTAGAAGGCCAGATCCTGAAGAGGAAACTCAGACTTTGGCCACCTCAAGAGAAGGAAGGACTCCCTGGAGAAGAGCCTCACGCTGGGAAAGATGGAGGGCAAAAGAAGAAGGGGACGGCAGAGAAGGAGGTGGCTGGATGGAGTCACCGAAGCAGTAGGTGTGAGCTTCAATGGACTCCAGAGGATGGTAGAGGACAGGAAGGCCTGGAGGAACGTGGTTCATGGGGTCGCGATGGGTCGGATACAACTTCGCAAATAATAACAAAACCCCACTGTATCCAATGGGGCTGACACTTTAGGAACTGCGCAGGGGGCTTTCCTTATCCAAGGCTGGGAAGTGTTGTATTCAAAGGGGCTGTTCAGCCGAAAAGCACATTTCTGAAAACGTAGTTTGCGATCCTCAAAAACGATCAGTCTCAAAAATGTGGTTGAAAGCAGGAGAGCAAGTTTTTCTGTCCTCCACCACTAGAGGCTGCTCCATCCCTCATTAAAGGCAGCAAGTCAGACTGTTAATCAAGGCTCTCCTGGGGAATTCAATTCTGGTTTCTATCAGCTCCCCTGTTGGCAGCAGCCCCAAAATCGCTAAGACTTTCCATCCAAGCTGGGTCACTAGCCGACACTGAAAATGTCAAAGACCAAATCTCATGTTTTCTACTAATGTGGTGCTGCTCTTCTCTTCTCTTCTCTTCTCTTCTCTTCTCTTCTCTTCTCTTCTCTTCTCTTCTCTTCTCTTCTCTTCTCTTCTCTTCTCTTCTCTTCTCTTCTCTTCTCTTCTCTTCTCTTCTCTTCTCTTCTCTTCTCTTCTCTTCCCTTCCCTTCCCTTCCCTTCCCTTCACTTCTCTTCTCTTCTCTTCTCCTCCTTCTCCTTCTCCTTCTCTTCCCTTCCCTTCTTTTTCTATCCTATTTCTATATTCTATTCTATTCTGTTCTGTTCTGTTCTGTTCCATTCTCTATTCCATTCCAATCTCTATTCTATTCTATTCTATTCTATTCTATTCTATTCTATTCTATTCTGTTCTGTTCTGTTCTGTTCTCATGTTTTCTACTAATGTGGTGTTCTTCTCTTCTCTTCTCTTCTTCTCCTTCTCCTTCTCCTTCTCTTCCCTTCCCTTCTTTTTCTATCCTATTTCTATATTCTATTCTATTCTATTCTATCTATCTATTCTGTTCTGTTCTGTTCTGTCTGTTCTGTTCTCATGTTTTCTACTAATGTGGTGCTCTTCTCTTCTCTCTCTTCTTCTCTTCTCTTCTCTTCTCTTCTCTTCTCTTCTCTTCTCTTCTCCTTCTCCTTCTCCTTCTCCTTCTCCTTCTCTTCTCAATGCAATGCAACACAACGCAACACAACCCAACCCTAACACACCCACTCTCCTTTCCTCCCTCCCCTCCCTTCTATTTTTTCCTTTTTTCCTTCTGTCCTCTATTCCTTCCCTTCCTTCCCTTCCTTCCCTTCCTTCCCTTCCTTTCCTTCCTTTCCCTCCTTCCCTTCCTTCCTCCCCTCCCCTCCCATCCCATCCCCTCCCCTTCCTTCCTTCCTTCCTTTCCTTCCTTCCTTCCTTCCTTCCTTCCTTCCTTCCCTATTCTATTCTATTCTATTCTATTCTATTCCATTCCCTTCCCTTCCCTTCCCTTCCATTCTATTCTATTCCATTATTTCTCTTCTCTTCTCTTCTCTTCTCTTCTCTTCTCTTCTCTTTCTCTTCTCTTCTCTTCTCTTCTCTTCTCTTCTCTTCTCTTCTCTTCTCTTCTCTTCTCTTCTCTTCCCTTCCCTTCTTCCCTTCTTCTATCCTATTTCTATATTCCCTTCTTTCCATCTATCCTATCCTATCCTATCCTATCCTATCCTATCCTATCCTATCCTATCCTATCCTATCCTATCCTATCCTATCCTATCCTATCCCCTTCCTTTCCATTCTATTCCCTTCCATATTTTCTCTTCTCTTCTCTTCTCTTCTCTTCTCTTCTCTTCTCTTCTCTTCTCTGCTCTTCTCTCCTCTCCTCTTCTCTTCTCTTCCCTTCCTTTACATATATTCTATTCTATTCTATTCTATTCTATTCTATTCTATTCTATTCTATTCTATTCTATTCTATTCTATTCTATTCCATCCCCTTCCCTTCCCTTCCATTCTATTCTATTCCATTATTTCTCTTCTCTTCTCTTCCCTTCCCTTCTTCCCTTCTTCTATCCTATTTCTATATTCCCTTCTTTTCCATCTATCCTATCCTATCCTATCCTATCCTATCCTATCCTATCCTATCCTATCCTATCCTATCCTATCCTATTCCCTTTCCTTCCATTCTATTCCCTTCCATATTTTCTCTTCTCGTCTCTTCTCTCCTCTTCTCTTCTCTCCTCTCCCCTTCTCTTCCCTTCGCTTACATATTTTCTATTCTATTCTATTCTATTCCATTCCCTTCCCTTCCCTTCCCTTCCATTCCATTCTATTCTATTCCATTATTTCTCTTCTCTTCTCTTCTCTTCTCTTCTCTTCTCTTATCTTATCTTCCCTTCCCTTACATATTTTTTATTCTATTCTATTCTATTCTATTCTATTCTATTCTATTCTATTCTATTCTATTCTATTCTATTCTATTCCATTCCATTCCATTCCGTTGCATTCCCTTCCCTTCCCTTCCATATTTTCTCTTCTCTTCTCTTCTCTTCTCTTCTCTTCTCTTCTCTTCTCTTCTCTCCTCTTCCCTTCTCTTCCCTTCGCTTACATATTTTCTATTCTATTCTATTCTATTCTATTCTATTCTATTCTATTCTATTCTATTCTATTCTATTCCATTCCCTTCCATTCCATGCATTCCATTGCATTCCCTTCCCTTCCATATTTTTCTCTTCTCTTCTCTTCTCTTCTCTTCTCTTCTCTTCTCTTCTCTTCTCTTCTCTTCTCTTCTCTTCTCTTCTCTTCTCTTCTCTTCTCTTCCCTTCCCTTCCCTTCCCTTCCATATTTTCTCTTCTCTTCTCTTCTCTCTCTCTCTCTTCTCTCTCTTCTCTTCTCTTCTCTTCTCTTCTCTTCTCTTCTCTTCTCTTCTCTTCTCTTCCCTTCCCTTCCCTTCCCTTCCATATTTTCTCTTCTCTTCTCTTCTCTTCTCTTCTCTTCTCTTCTCTTCTCTTCTCTTCTCTTCTCTTCTTTCTCTTCCCTTCCCTTCCCTTCCCTTCCCTTCCATATTTTCTCTTCTCTTCTCTTCTCTTCTCTTCTCTTCTCTTCTCTTCTCTTCTCTTCTCTTCTCTTCTCTTCTCTTCTCTTCTCTTCTCTTCCCTTCCCTTCCCTTCCCTTCCATATTTTCTCTTCCCTTCCCTTCCCTTCCCTTCCCTTTCCTACCCTTCTATTCTATTCTATTCTATTCTATTCTATTCTATTCTATTCTATTCTATTCTATTCTATTCTATTCTATTCTATTCCATTCCATTCCATTCCATTCCATTCCCTTCCCTTCCCTACCCTTCCATCTATTCTTTTCTATTCTATTCTATTCTATTCTATTCTATTCTATTCTATTCTATTCTATTCTATTCTATTCTATTCCCTTCCATATATTCTATTCTATTCTATTCTATTCTATTCCCTTCAATTCCCTACCCTTCCCTTCCATATATTCTATTCTATTCTATTCTATTCTATTCATTCTATTCTATTCTATTCTATTCTATTCTATTCCATTCCATTCCATTCCCTTCCCTTCCATATATTCTATTCTATTCTATTCTATTCTATTCTATTCTATTCTATTCTATTCTATTCTATTCTATTCTATTCTATTCTATTCTATTCTATTCTATTCCATTCCATTGCATTGCATTCCATGCATTCCCTTCCCTTCCATCTATTCTATTCTATTTCTATTCTATTCTATTCTATTCTATTCTATTCTATTCTATTCTATTCTATTCTATTCTATTCTATTCTATTCCATTCCATTCCCTTCCCTTCCCTTCCCTTCCCTTCCCTTCCCTTCCATATATTCTATTCTATTCTATTCCATTCCAATCTCTATTCTATTCTATTCTATTCTATTCTATTCTATTCTATTCTATTCTATTCTATTCTATTCTATTCCATTCCATTCCATATTTTCTCTTCTCTTCTCTTCCCCTCCCTTCCCCTCCCATCTCCTCCCCTCTCTCTCCTCTCCTGTCTTTAATGGCTGAGTCCAACTCTGAATCTGCCTCTCACAGATCCTCAACCTTGTCCAACACCTTCATCACAACTCCATACCAATTGTGAGATTTAGTTCTCACGTGGCTAGAAGGAAACAGTCTGATATCATTTGGTGTCACATCAAGAAAGAGTCAAATAATGAAGGAGAAAAGGGAGGGAAGGAGGGAAGGAAGGGAGGAAGGAAAGAAGGAAGGAAAGAAGGGGAAGGGGAAAGGGTTAGGGAAGGGAGGGAAGAAAAGGGAAAAGATGAAGAAAGAAAGGAAATGAGAAAGGGAGGGCGGGAGAGAGGAATGGAAAGAAGGGATTAGGGAAATGTGGGAAGGGAAGATGAAGGAAGGATGGAAGGAAGGATGGAAGGAAGGAGAAGGGGGAAAGGGTTAGGGAAGGGAGGGAAGGGAAGAGAGGAAGAAAGGGAGGAAAGGGTGAGGAAGGAAAGAATGAAGGGAGAGAGGAAGGAAAGTAGGAGAAGGGGAAAGAATTATGGAGGGGAAGGAAGGAAAGAGAGGTAGAAAGGGAGAGAGGCAGGGGTGAGGAAGAAAGGAAGTAAAGAAGGGAGGGAGGAAGAGAGGAAAAAAAGAAGGAAGGAAAGAAGGGGTTAGGGAAGTGTGAGAAGGGAAGATGAAGGAAGGATGGACGGAAGGGAGGAAAGAAGGAGAAGGAGAAGGGGAAAGGGTTAGGGAAGGGAGGGGAAGAGAAAGAAAGGGATAGAGGGGTGAGGAAGGAAGGAAAGAAAGAAGGAAGAAGGGAGAGAGGAAGGAAAGAAGGAGAAGGGGAAAGAATTAAGGAGGGGAAGGAAAGGAAAGAGGTTGAAAGGGAGAGAGGCAGGGGTGAGGAAAGGAAGTAAAGAAGTGAGGGAGGGAGGAAGAGAGGAAAGAAGTAAGGAAGGAAGGAAAGAAGGGGTTAGAGAAGGGAAGATGAAAGAAGGATGGGAGGAAGGAAGGATGGGAAGAAGGGGAAAGGGTTAGGGAGGGAAGGGAAGATAGAAAGAAAGGGAGGAAGGAAGGAAGAAAAGAAATCCCACATATATCATGAGGACTTCCAAGCATAAACAGAAAGATGATGATGATGATGATGATGATGATGATGATGATAATAATAATAATAATAATAATAATAATAATAATAATAATAATAATAATAATAATAATAATAATAATAATAATAATATTTTTATTTTTATAAACCTCTCCCGACGGGGACTCGGAGCGGTGTACAGGGAAAAAATTAAAACGCATAAAATACATATACAATAAATACACTAAGTTAAAAACCAAATTAAACTCAATTCAATTGTCCCTGCACTAAAATTCCCATTAATTAAAACTAATAATCCCAAACCCTAAAGGTAGAGTCTAACCTAGGCCGGCCAAGCGGAAAAAGTGTGTTTTTAATTTCTGACGGAAGGAGCGGAGGTCCGTGGTCATCCTAATGTCGGGGGGAAGGTCGTTCCAGAGGGCCGGGCCCGCCACAGAGAAGGCCCTTCCCCTGGGCGTCGCCCGCTGACAAAGTCTAGTGGACGGCACCCGGAGAAGTCCCTCTCTGTGGGAGCGAATCGGACGTGAGGATGTATGGGGCAGGATCCGATGTTGCCTGTTGCATTCTTTGGCCAAACGAACGAGGCAATACAATATGAACTAGAAACCCGGCCGTTGCTGGAATCGCTGGGAAGTGGCTTTCCCCCCCATCTTTTCCACAGTGACCTCTTGGGATTCCCGTCTGCCTTTTCAAGCTCTCCAGTCCAGCCTGCAGGAGGAGCTGGACACCGGCTCTTCGACAGAGAAGAAGCCTTCTTGTTCCTCTGTGGATAGAGACGAGGGGAGATTGGAAGCATGGCAGCTCTAAGCAACTCTCCACAGGGACCCAGAGGCTGAGGGTCAAAGCCGGCTGCCAGAATTACGGAAGGAAACCAAAATAATTGTGTTTCTTGGGTCTAATTTGGGCCATTTGGTTGAATGGTTAAGTCACCAGGCTGGAAAGCAGGAGACGGTGAGTTCTAGTCCTGCCTTAGGCATGAAAGCTGACTGGTGACCTTGGGCCAATCACCAGGAGATGGTGAGTTTTAGTCCCGCCTTAGGCATCAAAGCTTAATGGTGACCTTGGGCCAATCAACCAGGAGATGGTGAGTTTTAGTCCCGCCTTAGGCATCAAAGCAGAATAGTGACCTTGGGCCAATCAACCAGGAGATGGTGAGTTCTAGTCCCGCCTTAGGCATGAAAACTGACCGGCTGACTTTGGGCCAATCACCAGGAGACGGTGAGTTCTAGTCCCACCTTAGGCATGAAAGCCAGCTGGGTGACTTTGGGCCCATCACTCCCCCTCAGCCCAACTCACCTCACAGGGACGTTGTGGGGGAAATAGGAGGATGGAGGAATATGGGCTATGTCTGCCATATTTCTAAAAATAATGAAGGTGGGATACAAATAAAAAATGAATGTATGGGTCACGGGGGTAGACAATTCCCCCACGTACCCATCACGTGATTTATCACACTAGAAGATGCTTGATTAGGGTTAACTGTGCTTTATGATTGTGCTATGTGTGCTCCAGTGGTGGGTTTCAAATTTTTTTAGAACCTACTCTGTAGGTGTGGCCTATTTTGTGGGCGTGGCTTGGCAGTCATTTGACAGGGTGGGAGTGACCACCTTTTAAAATGTGGTGAAACTCATTTAACAACGCTCTTGCTTAGCAACCAAAATTTTGGACTCAATTGTGATGATAAATTCTTTCTTTCTTTCTTTCTTTCTTTCTTTCTTTCTTTCTTTCTTTCTTTCTTTCTTTCTTTCTTTCTTTCTTTCTTTCTTTCTTTCTTTCTTTCTTTCTTTCTTTCTTTCTTTCTTTCTTTCTTTCTTTCTTTCTTTCTTTCTTTCTTTCTTTCTTTCTTTCTTTCTTTCTTCCCTGCCCTGCCCTGCCCTTCCCTTCCCTTCCCTTCCTTTCCTTTCTTCCTTCCTTTCCTTTCCTTCCCGTTGGGTCACTGGCAGCGGCGGGCCAGATTTACTTCCAGGTACGCCGGTGGAACCCCCTCTCACTGGTTCTCTAAATTTCACCAACCGGCTCTTGCGAGTAGGTGCGAGCCTGCAGAAACCCACCACTGCCCCCCCGGCCCACCGAGAGCCCCTCCAACCGAGCCAGCAACCGAGCCATGCTCTCATGCTCGGCACAACCCCCCTCCCCACTTCCCGCTGCATGCCTCTGCAGACACAGAGCTCCCCAAATTATCTCTTCTTCTCCAAAGGGGAAGGAGGGAGTGGGAATAGGAGTCTTGCGGTGTGAGTGGCGGGTGGGGGGAAGAGGGGGGAGGGAGGGCGGCTGAGAGTTCCCTTTCAATCTGCCGCCGGCCTCCTGACACCCAAAATAAACAGCATAAGCCCAGAACATTCCGCCTGGCGAGGGGCAGCGAGGGCTTGTCAAGCCGGCCTGTTTGAGTTGCTAGGACGATAATGTGGCATGACACATCTGAAATGAGACACCGGTTGCCATGGCGAGGGCTCGGGAGGAACCATCTCTCCAGAGGCAGAAATAAAACATGCTTTAAATGATGTTTGATTAGAATTTAGATCATGTAACTGAATGGCTGGGCTGGCTTGGCGCGGTGGCTTGCCTCCCGAAACAGCCCCCCCTTCCCGCCCACCCCTCCCCATGCATCCCGTGTCATCTTCAGCGGATGGAACCATTCGCATTCCTTGGAAACAGAAACCAGCCCTTCGGTGGGGAAGGGGAACCCCCCGCCCCCCCAGGAGGTTGGGGTGAGGGTGCCGGATTCCGATCACGAGAGTGGGGTGCGGCGGCCTTCCTTCTCCCCGCTCCTTCTGGCCCTAGCTTTATTTTTCGGGAGCACGAGGGGGATTTCTGCAGGAGGGGGTCCTTGGGGCTCCTCTGAGCCTGGTTGTTTTCTTGCAGATGTTTCATTCCCCCAACCAGGGGACACCATCAGTGCTGCTGGCTCGTTGTACCGATGGTTGTGGCCCGCCAGCGGCCAGCGATGCTGGCGGTAGCGTCGGAGTGGGAGGAGGTTGGGTAGGAGCATGGGCCAGTCCTGGAGGATGGGGAAGGCTCAGACGAGGGCTCTGCATCCAGAGGCAGAGATGTGTCCTGGACCGTCTGACAGTTATCAGCTGCCTTCGAATGTCAAGTTTCCGAAAGATGCCCTAATTGATTCACGAGCCTCGAGCCAAGTTTCAAAAGAAAACCAGTCATTTAATAGGAGCAGCATTTCGGCAATACCCTATTGCAGTCAGATCTAAACCTCATTTGAATTATGGTTGAACTTTGCCCCTGTTTCTTCCCTCCCCTCAGTCTTTATTTATTTATTTATTTGTTCAATTTATACCCCGCCCTTCTCCAAACGGACTCAGGGCGGCGCACAGGAAAATTAAAAAATACATACAAAAACCATATAAAATTAAAAAAACTTATTCAATAAAATCCTGCGCTAAAACCGAATTAAAACCCCCAAGTTTAAAACTATCTAAAAGTCAGTTATGGAGGTCTGTGTCATAAATCACATTCTCCAATGAGGTTCACGCTTCACAAGCCTGCTGTAGTAACCTGAGATTCGACTCTAGCTGAAGGTATGCGTGGAATCCATTCACCCCCCTCCATTTCCTCATCATGGCAACTTTATGAGTTGACATCGGAGTTATCACTGAGGCAGAGGAACAGCTGGAGCCTGTTCCCAGTGTGCGCATGCGCAGAGCTGATAGAAGAAAAGAACTACTCAGAAATCAGGGTTAACTTAGGAGTAAAGTCACAGGTGGAAGTTGATTGGTCCCTCCCATAGGAAATAAAAGAGGAGCGAAAGGGGAGGGGGCTTTTGCAGAAAACAATTTGGTCTTTCGGTCATTAGATTCATTTCAGGAGTGTGAAGATCTGTCCGTGAATCTCAGAGACTCTGTGCCCAGCCTTTCCTTGCACAGCACCTCATTTGGAAAATATTTACATGGCAGCTTTCCAAGATAGATAAGGTCTGTGGTCATAAATCCACCTTTGAAAGACTGTTTGCCAAGCCTTTGCTGAAGGGGAATAAGAGGAATTCACATTCATTTAATAAAAGGTGTTTTGTGGGGACCAGGACGCTGCCTTGTGCTTTTTGGGGAAGCCTAGCTCAGAACACTGATGCTGTTGCCCAATTTGGACAATGAAATATCTGCAAAAAAACCACCCCAAAAAACAACCAAGCTAGAGAGCATCAAGGTAGCCCCGTTCCAACTCGGATCTACAAATATTCTCCTTTCATGAGATTTCTGAATGCAACCACAATTCACAAAGGGTTTTATTTTTTTACACTCGGCAATTTTACCGCCTAACAGCAGTGAAAGCTGCCAGAGACCCCCTTTTGCTGATTATACAATACAATACAATACAATACAATAGCAGAGTTGGAAGGGACCTTGTAGGTCTTCTAGTCCAACCCCCTGCGTGGGCAGGAACCTTATACCATTTCAGACAAATGGCTATCTAACATCTTCTTAAAGACTTCCAGGGTTGGGGCATTCACAACTTCTGGAGGCAACTTCTGTTCCACTGATTAATTGTTCTCACTGTCAGGAAATTTCTCCTTAGTTCTAAGTTGCTTCTTTCCTTGATTAGTTTCCACCCATTGCTTCTTGTCCTGCCCCCAGGTGCCTTGGAGAATAGTTTGACTCCCTCTTCTTTGTGGCACCCTCTGAGATATCGGAAGACTACTATCCTGTCTCCCCTAATCCTTCTTTTCATTAAACTAGACATACCCAGTTCCTGCAACCGTTCTTCATATGTTTTAGCCTCCAGTCCCCTAATCATCTTGGTTGCTCTTCTCTGCACTCTTTCCAGAGTCTCCACGTCTTTTCTACATTAAATGGCACGAGGAATGGAAGGGTTGAGGATTTGAGAGAACAACCTATTAAGGCCACATCCTGAACCTAGTTAAACATTATCTTGATAAGGGGTGTCCAACTTTGGCAATGTTCTGACCCAGGCTCCGCCAGCAGCAAGAAGCCGAGCCCTCGTCCCAAAAAATCCCTTTTATTTAATTGATAGTGATTTCCACTCTAGCAAAGTCTTTCCTTTCCCACTGTCTTTCAAGATAGTTCACAATTACCGACCTTGATCAGGCTTGGAGAGTGGCCAGGCTGATATCTTTCAGATGCTGCAATTCTTGGCAAGGATGCAGGAATGAACTAATGGTCTCCTGCAAACTCCACTCCCCTTTCACTCCCCTTTTGTTCCCTAGGGGAGGGGCCATTCACCATCCACCCGTGGCCTTACTCCCAAGTCGACCCCTGTTCTTTAGCTGTCCCCTTCGTCTGGCAACTCTGCGCATGCGCACACTGGGAACAGGCTCCAGCTGTTCCTCTGCCTCACTAACGTTTGACTCCAAAGGCAGCTGATAACTGTCAGGCAGCTCTGGCCCCATCTCTGTCTCTGACACAGAGCCCTCCTCAGAGCCTTCCCCAGACTCCAAGACTGGCCGATGTTCCTCCCCAACCTTCTCACCGTCCGAATCTGCTGCCAGCTTTACTAGCTGCTGGCTGGCCACAACAGGCAACTTTTTAAGTTCCTTTAAATATTCCCCAGGTGGACTTAAGGAAGTCCACAACATAGGACTAGTAATGTAGTCTGCCCATTAATGGACCCTCCAGAGATGGAGCAGAAGCACTCACAACTTCTGGAAGCAAGCCATTCCCTTGGTTAATTGTCCTCATTGTTAGGAAATTTCTCCTTATTTCTAGGTTGCTTCTCTCCTTGATTAGTTTCCACCCATTGCTTCTTGTTCTGCCCTCAGGTGCCTTGGAGAATAGTTTGACTCCCTCTTCTTTGGGGCAACCCCTGAGATATCGGAAGACTGCTATCATGTCTCCCCTGGTCCTTCTTTTCACCAAACTAGACATACCAAGTCCCTGCAACCGTTAGAACATAAGAACATAAGAATAGCCTTGCTGGAACAGGCCATAGCCCATCCAGTCCAGCATTCTGTCTCCCACAGTGGCTCCCCATTTGCTTCAGGGGATTCCCAAGCAGATGTCTTCACCTGCTTGTGATTCCTTGCAAATGGCATTGAGAGACATCCTGCCTATCTCTCCAACCCGCAGGGTGTCCTTAGGCATCCATCATGATAGCCATGGATACCCTTGTTCTCCATGAACTCCTCTCATCCTTTCTTAAAGGTGTCGAGGCTGACAGCTGTCACCACTTCTTCTGGCAGGGAGTTCCATAGACCAGGGATCCTCTGGGTGAAAAAGTACTTCCTCTTATTTGTTTGAGGTCTAGCTTCCAAAAGTTTCATGGAGTGCCCCCTAGTTCTAGTGTTGTGCGATAGGGAAAACGCTACTATTTTTCCTTTTCTACTTTGTCCACACCATGCATGATTTTATAGACTTCAATCAGGTCACCTCTCAGGCACCGTCGTTCTAGAGTGAAGAGGCCCAGCCGTTGCAGCCTCAGATGGTAACGAAGGTGTTCCAGCCCCCTAATCATTCTGGTTGCCCTCCTCTGCACCTTTTCCATTTCCATAATCTCTTTCTGAAGGTATGGTGACCAGAACTGTACACAATACTTCAGATGGGGCCTCACCATAGATTTATAAAGAGGCAGAATGACACTTGCTGACTTACTTTCTATACCCTTCCTAATGATCCCTAGCAATGAGTTTGCTTTTTTCACTGCTGCGGCACACAAACAGTTCTTCATATGTTTTAGCCGCCAGATCCCCTAATCCTCTTTGCTGCTCTTCTCCACACTCATTCTAGAGTCTCAACATCTTTTCTACATCGTGGCGATCCAAACTGGATGCAAATATTCCAAGTGTGGCCTTACCAAGGCCTTATAAAGTGGTATTAACCCTTCACGTGATCTTGATTCTATGCCTCTGTTGATGCAGCCTAGAACTGTGTTGGCTTTTTTGGTAGCTGCTGCACACGGCTGGCTCATATCTAAATGGTTGTCCACTAGGACTCCAAGATCCCTCTCACAGTTGCTACTATTGAGCAAGGGAAGGCCACACCTGGGATACTGCATTCAGTTTTGGTCACCACCAGAGGTGGTATTCAGTAGGCTTGGACCAGTGCGGGCGAACTGGTAGCTCCGACAATCAGTTGGCCCCACCTACCTGCCCCCACCCTATCCTGTCCTTTATTTCCTGCTGTCAGGCTTCAAAAAAAAATGCCCTAATTGATTCACGAGTCTCGAGCCAAATTTCAAAAGAAAATTAGTCATTGATTTAGAACATTTATTTTGGCAAGACCTTTTTGGAGTCAGATCTGAACCTCATTTGAATTATAGCTGAACTTTACCTTTGTTCCTTCCCTCCCCTCAGTCTGTGTCATAAATCACATTCCCCAATGAGGTGCACCCCTCCCAAGTCTGCTGCGGTAATCTGAGATCCGACTCTAGTGGAATGCACTCCCCCCCCCCTTTCCTCACCATGGCAACTTTAGGAGTTGACACCTGCTTTCTAGCTTATTTCAATCGTGTGGCATTACCTGCCTCAGCTGTTTTATTTACTGCTGCTGACTTGGAAGGTAAGCAGCTGAGCTTCTAAATGCTCCATTTTCAAGGCTGCGTGCAAGCGCTTTATGCATAGGCGTGAAAGAAGCGTGCGCTCACCAAACCGGTTGTTAAACAGGCAGCATCCCACCACTGGTCACCACATTACAAAAAAGATGATGGAAAAAGTGCGCAGAAGAGCAACTTAGATGATTAAAGCCCTGGAGACAAAAACATATTAAGAACGATTGCAAGATTTGGGTTTGGCCAGTCTAGAGAAACGAAAGAGTAGGGGTGACGTGATAGCAGCATTCCATTATTTGAGGAGCTGCCGCAATAATAATACAATAATACAATAGCAGATTTGGAAGGGACCTTGGAGGTCTTCTAGTCCAACCCCCTGCCTAGGCAGGAAGCCCTATACCATTTCAGACAAATGGCTATCCAACATCTTCTTGAAGACTTCCAGTGTTGGGGCATTCACAACTTCTGGAGGCAACTTCTGTTCCACGGATTAATTGTTCTAACTGTCAGGAAATTCCTCCTCAGTTCTAAGTTGCTTCTCTCCTTGATTAGTTTCCACCCATTGCTTCTTGTCCTGCCCCCAGGTGCTTTGGAGAATAGCTTGACTCCCTCTTCTCTGGGGCAACCCCTGAGATATTGGAAGACTGCTATCATGTATCCCCTAGTCCTTCTTTTTATTAAACTAGATATACAGTAATCCCTCGTTTTCCACGGCTTCGTTTTTCACGGCTTCAGTGCTTCGCGGATTTGTAAAAAATACAGAAAAAAAAATGCATTGGTAGGAGGCAAGCACCCTCTAGTGGTTGTTTTAAACATGTCCACCAATTCAAGTTTCCTAGCGAATCCTACCTCGCGGATTTCCGGTTTTCGCGGACGGGTGCGGTCCCGATTAGCCGCGAAAACCGAGGGATTACTGTACACAGTTCCTGCAACCGTTCTTCATATGTTTTAGCCTCCAGTCCCCTAATCCTCTTTCTTGCTCTTCTCTGCACTCTTTCTAGAGTCTCCACATCTTTTCTACATCGTGGTGACCAAAACTGAATGCAGTATTCCAAGTGTGGCCTTCCGAAGGCCTTATAAAGTGGTATTAACACTTTATAAAGTGGTATTAACAAAGAGGAGGAGCTCAACTTATTTTTCCAAAGCACCAGAAAGCAAGGCAAGAAACAATGAATGGAAACTAATCAAGGAGAGAAGCAACCAGGAATTAAGGAAAAACTTCATAACAGCGAGAACAATTAATCAGTGGAACAGATTGCCTTCAGACGTTGTGGGTGCTTCATCACTGGAGGTTTTTAAGAAGAAATTGCAAGAGTCATTTGTCTGAAATGGTATAAAGTCTCCTTCCTGAGCAGGGGGTTGGACTAGAAGACCTCCAAGACCCCTTCCAGCTCTATTCTGATTGAGTTCTCTGCCACAGCAAAGACTTCACCTGATGGATATTATCCTTCCTAACAAGAAATGATTTTTTGAAATGACCATCAGATTATTAGTATTTATTATACACTAATGAATATGCTCTGATGCTAAGGAATTCTACTCCCCCTCCCCAGCTGAAAAGAACTCTGTTCCAACTGCCAGTTGCCTCACATTCCATTACCTCAGTTCAAACTGGCAGACGTTCCACTCCTTCACTCAGGAGCGGTCTGAGGCTCCTTACAGTACTAAACGTCGGTACCTCACCACAATGTCTACGCCTTCCACCTATGAAACTGCTTCCGAATTCAAGGCGGTGGGTGGGAGCGAAATTCCCTTATGTGTTTCAATCACCGACCACCACTGAGCCACCGGATTGAACTGGAGTGAACTGGATTTCTCCTTTCATTGCCCGATCACATAGTTTCGTCATGAAACATGGGTATCCAGCTAGTATAAAATAATTATCTATTCAGATTTGAAGCATGTGCACAAAAATGCTACTCTTTTTTTGAGGGGGGGAAGAGAAATTAGAACTACCTGAACAAAATTGTATATTATTTTACCGCTGGTCCACATTGTTGACCTCTTAAATGTTAGAGAAACGGTCAAAGGAATTTCCATACTTACCAATTATGTAAACACATTCATCAGGACTTATTAATCCTTGAAATAAAACAAAAGTCCTCTTCAGTGAACTTCGAAATCAATTAAAAGAGAGGATGGGGTGTATCTGAGAACTAAATTTAAAAAGGAAAAAAAATATCAGGTGAGACGGTCTTTCGCGATCTTCTCCATGTGTCACAATTAGACTTGGAAATGAGGTTCAACATTGATTAGTCAAACACACTGTTAAAACACTTGACGATGGATACATATTGGCTTGGGAGCTAAATTCACGGAGAAAATGAGAAAGAATTGTCTCCATCTAAACCGGGCAACTCAAAACATGGCGACTTGAAGGCTGATGGACTTCAACTCCCAGAATTCCCTAGCCTCATGTTGCCTGGGGAATTTTTTTATTTTTTATTTTAAATCACATTTATATCCTGCCCTTCTCCACGAAGGACCCAGGGCGGCGCACAGGAATTTAAAAACATACAAAAACGATAAATACAAAATTTAAAAACATATTAAATTACAATCCTATGCTAAAACCAAATTGAAAATAGCCCCGACGGGAGGTTAGGCCAGGCTGGCTTGCTGAAACAGGTGTGTCTTTAGACACTGGCGGAAGAGGCGGAGGTCAGAGATGGTACGCAATTCAGGGGGTAGGTCGTTCCAAAGGGCAGGGCCCGTCACAGAGAAGGCCCTTCCCCTGGGTGTCGCCAGTCGGCATTGCCTGGCCGACGGCACCCTGAGAAGACCCTCTCTGTGGGAGCGGATCGGCCGAAGGGATGTATGGGGCAGGAGACGGTCTCGCATGTAACTAGGCCCCGAGCCATGGAGCGCTTTAAAGATGGTCGTCAGAAACTTGAAGCGCACTCGAAAGGCCACAGAAAGCCAGTGCAGCTCGCGCAGGATCGGTGTTATATGGGAGCATCTAGAGCATCTAATTTGATGCTGTGGCCTAGAGGTGGAGCTCTCGCCTCGCCATCAGGAGGCTGGGAGTTCGATCCTAGATAGAGAGGCAGATATTTCTCTCTTTGGGCACAGTGAGAATATATCTGCTGGGGGGGAAAAAACTCCGCATTGGTGACAGTAAAGCATCCGGCCAGTAAACAGCTCCAATTCAATTGCTTAGACTCCACCCCGCAAGGGATTATTATGGGCTGATTAAAAGAGGATGATGTTTGGCTGAGGAATCCTGGAAGTCCACCCATCTTAAAAGTTGTCAGGTTTGGAGGCACCTGTTCTAAACCCAAAATGTGGAAAGATTCTCAATGAGGAGCTCAGGTGATGTGGAGCAAAATCAACAGACAGTTTATGTTTACAAAGTTTTCTTGGTGTGAACGGTGGCCAGTTTTTTCAACTTCCCAACCTACAATGTAGCTCCGGGATCTCTTAGTGGTCTCCCATCCAAGCTCTCAAAAAGGTGTGAGCCTGCTTAGCTCATTGCCATCAGTGACGGTCAGTCAAGTATTGATAGCTGGGAACTGGAAGGAACCTTCTGAGATCATAAAATCAGAATTTCTGTGCCCATTTCAGTAGGCTGCCATGCATGTTGCCCCAGAATCTGTATCTAAGGTTAATATTGATTTATGTTTGTTCCCAAATCTATACAATAGCAGAGTTGGAAGGGACCTTGGAGGTCATCTAGTTCAACCCCCTGCCTAGGCAGGAAGCCCTATACCATTTCAGACAAATGGCTATCCAACATCTTCTTGAAGACTTCCAGTGTTGGGGCATTCACAACTTCTGGAGGCAACTTCTGTCCCACTGATTAACTGTTCTAACTGTCAGGAAATTTCTCCTCAGTTCTAAGTTGCTTCTCTCCTTGATTAGTTTCCACCCATTGCTTCTTGTTCTGCCCTCAGGTGCCTTGGAGAATAGCTTGACTCCAACTTTTTTGTGGCAACCCCTGAGATATTGGAAGACTGCTATCATCTCTCCCCTAATCTTTCTTTTTATTAAACTAGACATACCCAGTTCCTGCAACCGTTCTTCATATGTTTTAGTCTCCAGTCCCCTAATCCTCTTTGTTGCTCTTCTCTGCACTCTTTCTAGAGTCTCCACATCTTTTCTACATCATGGTGACCAAAACTGAATGCAGTATTCCAAGTGTGGCCTTCCCAAGGCCTTATAAAGTGGTATTAACCCTTCATGTGATCTTGATTCTATTCCTCTGTTTATGCAGCCTAGAACTGTGTTGGCTTTTTTGGCAGCTGCTGCACACTGCTGGCTCATATTTAAAGGATCAGAACGTTTTGTGAGAAGGATAGGATTAAGGAAAAATTACAGGAGTCCTAAAATGACAGGTCTTCAAATGAATTCATCACACATTTTACACAACCCTAAATTTGCTTACATTTTAATCCTATGGGGGCCGCAAACCCTGCATTAATTTTAGATAAAATTCTGTAAATTGGTCCATTTGAGGTAGCTTGGTTCTAAACTCTACAATCAATCGGATTAAAGCAGGAAGGGACCTTGGAGGTCTTCTAGTCCAACCCCCTGCTCAGGCAGGAAACCCTTTATCATTTCAGACAAACGGTTATCCAATCTCTTCTTTAAAACTTGCAGTGTTGGAGAATTCACAACTTCTGGAGGCAAGTTGTTCCATTGATTAATTGATCTCACTATTAAGAAATTTCTCCTTAGTTCTAAGTTGCTTCTCTCCTTGATTAGTTTCTACCCGTTGCTTCTTGTCCTGCCTTCAGGTGCTTTGGAGAATAGTTTGACTCCCTCTTCTTTGGGGAAGCCCCTGAGATATTGGAGCACTGTTATCATGTCACCCCTGGTCCTTCTCTTAAAGAAGGGCAATTGAGATGCCCAGCTGCTTGAAACCGGAATCTTATGCAGGTTGATAGCCAAAAGCAGGAATAGATAGCCTTGGGAATATAATCAGAGCCAGTATTTGAAATTTGGCACATATGTTCCTCTTGGCTTCTAGGTGCTCGCTAAGAAAGGATTTTTTGAAATGATCATCAGATCATTAGTATTTCTTACACAGCTAGTCCAAAACGCAGCCGCGCGGGTGGTCATGGGAGCCACAAGGCAGTCCCACGTAACACCTCTCCTGCGTGAGCTGCACTGGCTACCTGTGGCCTTTCGGGTGCGCTTCAAGGTGTGAATGACCATCTTTAAAGCGCTCCATGGCTCGGGGCCTAGTTACATGCGAGACCGTATCCTGCCCCATACATCCCTCCGACCGATCCGCTCCCATAGAGAGGGCCTTCTCCGGGTGCCGTCGGCCGGGCAATGCCGGTTGGCGACACCCAGGGGAAGAGCCTTCTCTGTGGCGGGCCCAACCCTCTGGAACGACCTGCCCCCTGAACTCCGTACCACCACAGACCTCCGCCTTTTCTGCCGGCGTCTGAAAACGCATTCATTCCAACATGCCGGCCTAGGATAAACACCTGATTTGGACTTTTTAGTTAGAAATTTTAATTAGAGAATTTTAAAATGTTTTAGCACGAGGTAATTTAATTTAATTGGATTTTAATAATTGATCTATTTATGTACATTGTGTTTTAATTTACCTGTGCGCCGCCCTGGGTCCTTTTGTAGGAGAAGGGCGGGGTATAAATTTAATAAAATAAAATAAATAAATAAATAAATTATGCAGTAATTAACACCCTCTGATGCTAAGGAGTTCTACTCCCCCTCCCCTGCTGAAAATAACTCTGTTCCAACTGCCAGTTGCCTCACATTTCGTTACCTCAGTTCAAACTGGCAGACGTTCCACTCCTTCACTCAGGAGCGGTCTGGGACTCCTTACAGTACTAAACGTCGGTACCTCACCACAATGTCTACCCCTTCCACCTATGGAACTGCTTCCGGACTCACTTGGCGGGAGAGATATTCCCTTTTGTGTTTCAATCACAATGAGCAGTGAACCAGATTTCTCCTGCATTGTTCGAACACATAGTTTGGTCGTGAAGCACGAGTATCCAGCTCGTATTGGTTCATATATAATTTAAATATAAAATAAAATAGGAAAGAACTCTCGAGCATGCATCTCTCAGATTAAAGGCGGCGAGAAGGATAAGATCTCTGATCAGGTTTTTAACGGAGGAGAATGAAACATCCAACGTGTCTACTTAATTTCTTTGACTTTGATGCCGCCACACTCCCCACAAACCCCGGGTGGGGCACAGCATAAATCTGGTAATGCCATCATCAAAAGTTGATGGGCGAAATTAGAAATGTTGGCAGACATCAAGTCTTCTTTCTCGCTCTACGCAGGAAGAATAAACACGTCAATTGCCAAGGGAGCTGGATTTACTCGTAAAATCTAACAAATTTTCAGAGTTACTTCGGGGAAAAAATGAAAACGGGAAAAAGTGTCCGTTCCCCCGCCTTCTCTCTTTCTTTCCATCCGTCTCTCCCTCTCTTTCTTTCTCTCTCTCTCTCTCTTTCTTTTTGCCTCTCCCTCTTTCTTTCTCTCTCCACTGTCTCTTTCTCATTCTCCCTCTCATTCTCCCTCCATTTCCCTTCTTCTCTCTCTTTCTCCCTCTCTTTCTTTCCATCTGTCTCCCCCTCCCTTTCTTTCTCTCCCTCTTTCTCTCTTCTCATTTCTCGTTCTCTTCCCATTTCTCTTTCTCTCTGTCTTCACCCTCTCTTTCTCCCTCCCCCTCTCTCAATCTCTCCACACTCTGGGTCCTTCGTGGAGAAGGGTGGGATATAAATCGAATTAAAACTAAAAAACTGGTCCTGGTCTCTTTCATATATTTCTTTTTTTTCTTCTTCTTTTTTTCCACCTTTCTTATTAGAGATATGTATTAAATTAATAAGTGGTAAATGTTAGTTATAGTGTTATAACTCTAGTTATATTGTAATACTCTCTGCAATCGCTTTGTATCATTTAATGTCTTACTCTGTAGGTTTTTGTTTTTTTAATGATTCAATAAAATTAAAAAAAGAACTAAAAAACTAAACTAAAAACTCTCTCTCTCCTTCTTTCTTTCTTTCTTTCTTTCTTTCTTTCTTTCTTTCTTTCTTTCTTTCTTTTTTTCTTTCTTCCTTTCTCTTTCTCCCTCCCTCCCTCTCAATCTCCCTCTCTCTCTTTCCCCTTCTCTCTCCCTTCCTTCCTTCCTTCCTTCCTTCCTTCCTTCCTTCCTTCCTTCCTCTCTCTCTCTTTCTTCCTTTCCCTTTGCATCTTCCTCTCCCTCCTTGTCTTTCTTCGTTTCCCTCCCTCTTTCTCTCTCCCCTATTTCTTTCTCTTTCTCCCTCTCTCCCTCCTTCCCTCTCCCTCCTCCATTTCCCTTCCTCTCTCTCTTTCTCCCTCTCCCACCCCCTCTCTGTTTCTCTCCCGCCTTCCCCCTCTCTCTTTCTGCCTGGGCTTCTGTGTATCCTTCAGAAGGTACACAATATGCAATGTATTATCAAGAGCCAACATTACTCTGCCTGCTGAGAATTATGCAGATCCTCAACCTCCGAAGCCGAATAAATTATAAAAGGATTATTTCTGCTCCTGACAATAGCTACTGTATCTCTTTGTCTCCCATAAATTAAAGGCCCTGCATTCTTTTCTCCCAGATAGGCACGGATTTTGCCTGCCTGTTCCTATTTTTCCCCACCTCTAAGTCTGCATAAACCCCAGAATCCATCAATAGGCACAGAATGCATTGATATCCAAGCTGCTAACGTCTATAGGAAATGCTTGATTCCTACATAAAAATTAGATTCTGTCCACGGCATGTACAAAATACTATTCTTTAACTGGAAATATATGTATGTATGTATGTATGTATGTATGTATGTATGTATGTATGTATATATATATATGCCTTGGATGCATTGCAGCCCCGGTTCGAATCCCAGTGGGGTGTGGCCAACTGATGAGAGCTAATAAGCTCGAAATAGATCTATCTTGGTCTCTCAAATTTAAATTTATTGATCAGCTCATAAAACTAACACACATATCTAAAAAAAATAAAAAATTACACAACGTAACTCATGGTTCTCTGTCTAGATGGTCTCTGGTAGTATGGCCAGCTGAAGAGGGCTAATAAGCCCGAAATGGATCCATCCTGGCCTCTTATTTATTAATCAGCCCTTAAAAACTTAACACATATCTAAAATTCAACAGTAATCTCATGAGCTCTCTGCCCAGATGGTCTCTAGGTTGAGCCGAAAGGCAGAGAAGGATGACAGTTTGTTTCCTCCCTTAAAAAAGGGGCCGAACAGGAGTTGTAAAAATATTCTCTCATTCAATAGTCCTGTAAAGGCTGATGTAATCAGGGGAAGCCGGATAGCTCAAAGCTTAGAGAGCCTTGCTTGATATGCTGGAGAGTGCCGGTTCAAACCCCAGTGAAGGTAGTATGGCCAGCTGAAGAGGGCTAATAAGCCCGAAATGGATCCATCCTGGTCTCTTATTTATTAATCAGCCCTTAAAAACTTAACATACACACACACACACGTGTGTGTGTGTGTGTGTGTGTGTGTGTGTGACGTTTTTGAGGTGATCAATAAATAAGTTTGAATCCCAGTAAGGGTATGGCTAGCTGATGAGAGCTAATAAGCTCGAAATAGATCTATCCTAGTCTCCCTGACTTATTTATTGATCAGCTCAAAAACGTAACACACATATAAAAAAATTACACAACGGAATTCATGGCTTTCTGTCTAGATGGTCTCTGGTGATGAGCCGAAAGGCAGAAAAGGAAACAGTATGCTTCCTCCCTTAATTGGGGTCTAACAGGGTGTTGTGGAACAATTATATATACTTATCCTCCTGTCTTAGCTGAGCAGGAACAGAACCTGGCTGGCTTAATGGCCAAGGCTCTTGCCTGGCATGGAATACAGCCCCGGTTCGAATCCCAGTAAGGGTATGGCTAGCTGATGAGAGCTAAACAGCTCAAAATAGATCTATACTAGTCTCCCTGACTTATTTATTGATCAGCTCAAAAAACGTAACATACATATATACATACATACATACATACATACATACATACATACATATATGTAATTGTTTCCACAATTGGAAGTGGCTGGTTGAAGTTTAGTTTTAGTTTAGTTTTATTTGATTTATATCCCGCCCTTCTCCAAAAGGACCCAGGGCTTGACCCGCTTGGCTGAAGTGCTAGGCTCCTTGCCTGGCATGCAATACAGCCCCGGTTCGAATCCCAGTAAAGGGTATGGCCAGCTGATGAGAGCTAATAAGCTCGAAATAGATCTATCCTGGTCTCTCTAATTTAATTTATTGATCAGCTCATAAAACTAACATATATATATATATATATATATTTGCTTTCGTAGATATATACACTTTATTTATTTTATTTATTTATTTAAATTTATATCCCGCCCTTCTCCACAGAGGACCCAGGGCGGCGCACAGGAAATTTAAAAACATACAAAATACAATAAATATAATTTTAAAAACTATTAAATAAACCTATCCTGCGCTAAAACCAAAATTTAAAAACCCAATTTAAAACTATCTAAAAGTCCCCATGGGAGGTTAGGCTAGGCCGGCTTGTTGAAACAAATATGTCTTAAGACATTGGCGGAAGAGGCGGAGGTCGGTGATGGTACGTAATTCAGGGGGTAGGTCATTCCAGAGGGCTGGCCCCGCCACAGAGAAGGCTCTCCCCCTGGGTGTCGCCAGTCGGCATTGTCCGGCCGACGGCACCCTGAGGAGGCCCTCTCTGTGGGAGCGTATCGGTCTAAGGCAGTGGTCGGCAAACCGCGGCTCGCGAGCCGCATGCGGCTCTTTGACCCCTTGGGTGCGGCTCTTCCTCCACCCTCGCCGAGGGTGGGACTCCTGGGACCCGCCGGAGCAACCCTCCCTGCCGGCCGCCGTTTCCCTCCCTTGCTTCCCGCGTGGAACCTCCCCAGGCGGCATGCGAGCCATTCATCTACTTCCATGGGGTGCGGAGGCTCCGCGGGCAGGGGGAGGGAACCTGCGTCCAGAGGGACGCCGTTCATTCACACCCCACACCGAACCCTGGAAGCAGCCCGGCTCGCCAACCCGCGCTGTTCCAGGGCTCGGGGTGGGGAGGAAGGGGAACCCTCTGGACGCCCGTTCCCTTCAATCTGCCTGGAAGCAGCCCTGCTCGCCAACTCGCGCTGTTCCAGGGCTCGGGGTGGGGAGGAAGGGGAACCCTCTGGACGCCCGTTCCCTTCAATCTGCCTGGAAGTAGCCCGGCTCGCCAACCCGCGCTGTTCCAGGGCTCGGGGGGGGGGGGGAGGAAGGGGAACCCTCTGGACGCCCGTTCCCTTCAATCTGCCTGGAAGCAGCCCTGCTCGCCAACCCGCGCTGTTCCAGGGCTCGGGGTGGGGAGGAAGGGGAACGTGCGTCCAGAGGGTCGCCGTTCCTCCCCAGCCCGAGCCCGGGGGGGGGGGAGGAATGGGGGGCAGACAGACAGAGAGAGGCACAGACAAGGAGGGAGGGGGGAATCAGAGAGTGACAGACACACACACAGAGAGACAGGGAGAGAGAGGAAGGGAGGGAAAGATAGAGACAAAGAATGAGTGATTAAGTGCTTGAATGAGAGACAGACACCCACACACACACACAGAGTGACAGAGATGTGCAGACGAAGCAGATAGAGAAAGAAAGAGAAAGAAAGAGGGAAAGATAGACAGAGAGAAAGAGAGAGAGAAGGAGAGAGAGAGAGAGAGAGACAGAAAGAGAGAGAGAGACAGAAAGAGAGAAAGAGAGAAAGAGAGAGAAAGATGGAAAGAAAGAAAGAGAGAAAGAGAGAGAGAGAGAAAGAGAGACAGATAGAAAGACAGAAAGAGAGAAAGAGAGAAATGGAGAAAGAGAGAGAGAAAGAGAGACAGAAAGAGACAGAGAGACAGAAAGAGAAAGAGAGAAAGAGAGACAGAAAGAAAGACAGAAAGAGAGAAAGAGAAAAAGAGAAAGAGGAAAATAGAGAGAGTGAGAGAAAGAGAGACAGAAAGAAAGAGACAGAAAGAGAGAGAGAGAAATGGAGAGAGAGAGAAAGAGAGACAGAAAGAGACAGAGACAGAAAGAGAGAAAGAGAGAGAAAGATGGAAAGAAAGAAAGAGACAGAGAGAGAGAAAGAGAGAAAGAGGGAAAGAAAGAAAGAGATAGAGAGACAGAAAGAAAGACAGAAAGAGAGAGAGAAAGAGAAAAAGAGAAAGAGGAAAATAGAGAGAGAAAGAGAGACAGAAAGAAAAAGAGGCAGAAAGAGAGAGAGAAAGAGAGAAATGGAGAAAGAGAGAGACAGAGGTAGAGAAAGATTGAGAGAGAAATGGAGAAAGAGAGGAAGAAAGAAAGAAAGAAGGAAAGAAAGAAAGAAAGAAAGAACTTTTGACCACAATTGAGCCTAAAAGTTTGGTTCCTAACCAAGACCATTGTTAAGTGAGTTTAACATTTCCCAAGTTGGCCACGCCCACCCAGTCACATGACCGCTGAGCCACTCCCACAAAACAGGCCACACCTTCCGGCTCTCAAAAGAAATTTCAATCCTGGTATTGTTGATATTTGGCTCTGTTGACTAATGAGTTTGCCCACCACTGGTCTAAGGGATGTATGGGGCAGGAGGCGGTCTCGCATATAACTAGGCCCCGAGCCATGGAGCGCTTTAAAGATAGTTGTCAAAACCTTGAAGCGCACTCGAAAGGCCACAGGAAGCCAATGCAGCTCGCGCAGGATTGGTGTTATGTGGGAGCATCTAGTGGCTCCCATAATCACCCGCGCGGCTGCGTTTTGGACTAGCTGTAGCTTTCGAGTGCACCTCAAGGGAAGCCCCATGTAGAGAGCATTACAATAGTCGAGTCGGGACGTCACGAGAGCTTGAGTGACTGTGCGAAGGGCAGCCCGGTCCAGTAAGGGGCGCAATTGGCGCATCAGGCGTACCTGATGAAACGCCCCCCTGGCCACGGCTGCCACATGGTCCTCCATGGACAGCCGGGAATCCAGGAGGACACCCAAATTGCGCGCCCTCTCCACGGGGGCCAATGTTTCGCCCCCAATGGCCAGAGTTGGAATAATCTGGCTGAACCGGGGTGCCGGAAACCACAGCCACTCAGTCTTGGCAGGGTTGAGCTTGAGTTTGTTACCACCCATCCAGATCCGTACGGCTTCCAGACACCGGGACAGCACTTTGGCGGCATCGTTGGGGTGGTTTGGGGTGGATATGTACAACTGAGTGTCATCAGCGTACAGATGGTACTCCACCCCAAAACCACGGATGATCTCACCCAGCGGCTTCATATATGTGTTGAAAAGGAGGGGCGAGAGGACCGACCCCTGAGGGACCCCACATAGGAGAGGCCTCGAGGTCGACCTCTGCCCTCCCGTCAACACATATTGCGACCGACCAGAGAGGTAGGACGAGAACCACCGCAGAATGGTGCCTCCCAGCCCCAACCCTCCCAGTCGGTGCAATAGGATACCATGGTCGATGGTATCAAAAGCCGCCGAGAGGTCTAATAGGACTAGGATAGAGGAATAACCTCTATCCCGCGCCCTCCAGAGATCATCAACCAACGCGACCAATGCCGTCTCGGTGCTGTGACCGGGCCGGAAGCCGGACTGGCGCGGGTCTAGATAATCAACTTCCTCCAGGTGTCGCGGAAACTGTTGGGCTACCACACTCTCAACAACCTTCACTAAAAAGTGAAGGTTGGAGACCGGACGATAGTTCTCTAGTAAAGCTGCGTCCAGGGACGGCTTCTTGAGGAGGGGCCTCACTACCGCCTCTTTCAAGACGGCAGATAAGGACCCCTCACTCAAAGATGCGTTGACAATGCCCTGGAGCCAGCCTCGTGTCGTCTCCCAGGATGCCAGTACAAGCCAGGAGGGACACGGATCCAATAAACATGTGGTCGCCCTAAGCTTCCTTGACAACCTGTCCATATCCTCGGTGGTAACAAAGTCAAACTCCTCCCAAGAAGGAACCTCAAGACTGGTCTCGGACAGTCCCACAGGACCACTGTCGAAGGAGGGTAGCTCATTCCGAATCCGAGTGATTTTCTCCTGCAGATAAATCCCAAATTCCTCTGCTCGCCCTTGCAGAGGGGCTTCCCGCGGCCTCTGGTGGAGGAGGGAGCGGGTCGCCCCAAACAGGGCGGCAGGGCGGTTATCTGCGGATGCAATAAGGGTGGCACAATACTCACGTTTGGCCACTCTTATCGCCACTAAATAAGCCCTAATATGGGTTCTCACTAGTGTTCGGTCGGCTTCGGAGCGAGAGGATCTCCATCTGCTCTCTAGGCGTCTCTTGTGGCGTTTCATCCCCCGAAGCTCCTCAGTGAACCAAGGAGCCTGGGTGATTCGTCGCCGCAAGAGAGGCCGCAAGGGCGCGACTCGGTCCAAGGCCCCCGTGGCCGCACTTAACCATGCAGCCACTAGGTCCTCAGTCGAGTCGCGGGGCAGGGTCACAGGAATTGGCCCAAGCTCCCTCTGGAACCTTTCCGGGTCCATCAGAAGCCTGGGGCGGAACCATATACTTTGTTCCACAACACCCTGTTAGGCCCCAATTAAGGGAGGAAACATACTGTTTCCTTTTCTGCCTTTCGGCTTATCACCAGAGACCATCTAGACAGAAAGCCATGAGTTCCGTTGTGTAATTTTTTTATATGTGTGTTACGTTTTTAAGCTGAACAATAAATAAGTCAGGGAGACTAGTATAGATCTATTTCAAGCTATTTAGCTCTCATCAGTTAGCCATACCCTTACTGGGATTTTAACCTGGGAAGTATTACATGTGAGGCAGTTGTAATTGACACTAGGCCACAGGTTCTCCTCCTGATCAGCTGAGCCAGGTATATATTTGTGTCACAACACCCTGGTAAGCCCCAAATATGGGAGGGAACAGAACTGCTTCCCTTTTCGGTCTTTTGGCTCACCCTAGGAGACATCCAGGCAGAAAGCTATTTTTTCGTTGCCTTTGTTATTTTGTGTTACGTTTGTGCGATAAATAAATAAAGGGAGACTGGTATAGATCTATTTCAAGCTCTTTAGCTCTCATCAGCTAGCCATACCCTTACTGGGATTTGAACCTGGGAAGTATTACATGTGAGGCAGTTGTAATTGCCACTAGGCCATAATAATAATAATAATAATAATAATAATAATAATAATAATAATAATAATAATAATAATAATAATAATAATAATAATAATAATAATAATAATAATAATAATAATAATTTAATTTAATTTAATTTATAACCCGCTCTCTCTCCCCGAAGGGACTCAAGGCGGGGCACAGGGAATTAAAATGCATATAAAATCACAACAATACAATATTAAAAAGAATTAAATTAAACCCTGCGCTAAAATCCCATTAAACTAAAACAAACCCCTAAAAACCCCTAGAAACAGTTAAGTTATCCCAAGCCGGCCAAGCAAAAGAAATGTGTTTTTAATTTTTGACGGAAGGAGCGGAGGTCCGTAGTTGTTCTAATATTGGGGGGAAGATCGTTCCAGAGGGTCGGGCCCGCCACAGAGAAGACCCTTCCCCTGGGCGTTGCCCACTGGCACAGCCTAATGGACGGCACCCGGAGAAGTCCCTCTCTGTGGGAGCGAATCGGCCGCAGGGATGTATGGGGCAGGATGCGATCCCGCAGATAACTAGGTCCCGTGCCATGGAGCGCTTTAAAGATGATGACCAACACCTTGAAGCGCACCCGAAAGACGACAGGCAGCCAATGCAGCTCGCGCAGGAGCTGTGTTACATGGGAAAACCTCGAGGTTCCCATAACTGCCCGTGCGGCTGCATTCTGGACAAGCTGAAGTCTTCGGGTGCACCTCAAGGGGAGCCCCATGTAGAGAGCATTGCAATAGTCCAGTCGGGATGTCACGAGAGCATGAGTGACTGTGCAAAGGGCACCCCGGTCCAGTAGGGGACGCAACTGGCGGACCAGGCGAACCTGGTAAAACGCCCTCCTGGCCACAGCTGTCACTTGATCTTCCATGGACAGCCGTGCATCAAGGAGGATGCCCAAGTTGCATGCCCCATCCACGGGGACTAGATGTTCGCCCCCTATGGCCAGTGATGGAGTCAACTGGCTGTACCGGGATGCCGAGAACCACAGCCACTCGGTCTTGGACGGGTTGAGTCTGAGTTTGTTCCTTCCCATCCAGGCCCGCACGGCTTCCAGGCACTGGCACATCACCTCTACGGCATCGTTGGGGTGGTTTGGGGTAGATATATACAGCTGCGTGTCGTCAGCGTAGAGATGGTATTCTACCCCAAAACCACGGATGATCTCGCCCAGCGGCTTCATATATGTGTTGAACAGGAGAGGCGAGAGGACCGACCCCTGAGGCACCCCACACGTGAGGGGTCTCGAGGTTGACCTCTGCTCTCCTGCCAACACAAATTGTGATCAACTGGAGAGGTAGGAGGAGAACCACCGCAACACGGTGCCCCTCACCCCCAACCCCTCCAGCCGATGCAATAGGATACCATGGTCGATGGTATCAAAAGCTGCTGAGAGGTCTAATAGGACCAGGATGGAGGAACAACCCCCATCTCTGGCCCTCCAGAGATCATCTACCAACGCGACCAATGCCGTCTCTGTGCTGTGGCCGGGCCGGAAGCCGGCCTGGCGCGGGTCCAGATAATCAATTTCCTCCAGATGATGGGGGAACTGTTGTGCCACCACACTCTCTACAACCTTCGCCAGAAAGTGAAGGTTGGAGACCGGACGGTAATTTACCAATAATGCTGGGTCCAGAGAGGGCTTCTTGAGGAGGGGTCTCACCACTGCCTCTTTAAGGGAGGCCGGCAAGAACCCCTCACTCAAAGAAGCGTTGACCACCTCCTGGAGCCAGCCTCGTGTGACCTCCCAGGATGCCAGTACAAGCCAGGAGGGACACGGGTCCAATAAACATGTGGTAGCTCGCAGTCGCTGTCCATATCTTCGGAAGTAACAGAGTCAAACTCTTCCCACAAAACTGTCTCAAGATCTGTCTCGGGGCATCCCACTGGGCCACTTTCGATGGAGGCCAACTCGCTCCAAATCTGAGCGATTTTATCCTGCAGATATTACCCAAATTCCTCTGCTCTACCCTGCAAATATATATGGAGGCATGAAGTCCCACTTCCTAGTGAATAGAATAGTTCTTTATCCAGGAGTTAAGAATGAGCTTCGTTTGTTGAAATATGTAAAACAACGAACGTGTGTGAGGGATACAACTTTGCAGGCACCTCAAGGTAATCAAGACACAACATTACATCACAGGCATGATTAATCGTTAGGCAGCCCAAAATGCTGCGATATAGGACAGCATTTATAAAGCAGTACTAATACTTCACACTTCATAAAGCCTTTAGTAAGGCCACACCTGGAATCCTCCATCCACTTTTGGTTAGCACATTAAACAGAAAAGATGTTGAGACTTTGGAAACAGTGCAAAAAAAGAGCAACTAAGACAGGGATGTCCAAACTTGGGAACTTTAAGACTTGTGGACTTCTGGCTGGGGAATTCTGGGAGTTGAAGTCCACAAGTCTTAAAGTTCCCAAGTTTGGACATCCCTGAACTAAGATGATTAAAGGTCTGTAGAAAAAAAAAACCTTTATAAAGCAGTACTAATACTTCACGAAGGTGGCTCAGTGGCTAAGATGCTGAACTTGTTGATCAGAAAGGTGGTTCGAATCCCTAGCGCTGCGTAACGGAGTGAGCTCCCGTGATTTGTCCCAGCTTCTGCCAACCTAGCAGTTCGAAAGCACGTAAAAATGGAAGTAGAAAAAATAGAAACCACCTTTTGTGGGAAGGGAACAGCGTTCCGGGCGCCTTCGGAGTTAAGTCATGCCAGCCACATGACCACGGAGACGTCTTCGGACAGCGCTGGCTCTTCGGCTTTGAAACGGAGATGAGCAGCGCCCCCTAGAGTCGGGAACGACTAGCACATATGTGCGAGGGGAACCTTTACCTAATACTTCATGAGGTTCTCCGTGGATGACTGCAAAAAATATTTGATTACTATTTGAGTTATAAGGAAACTTATTTGCCTATCCTTGCTTTGTCGCTAGCCGTAATCTGAATTGTCTTCATCTTTTCCAACCTGTAACAGAAAATAAACGTTTCGTGGGCTTTATTCCACTAAGAGAGGTACAAACCTCATGTGCTACCACCTCCCCCCCCCCACACCTCAACTCCTAACCCCGGAGAATATGATAAATTCTGTTTTATTGCTTCCAGCTCTGTTATTTAAAGTAATTAACCTTAATTTATAAATTTTTATTTCCAACCGCCTTTTAACTTGGCGAAGTGGCGAGCGAAGTCCATTTCCCAAGGCTGCTAATAGTCCCTCTATTTAATCAAAATTCATCCATCAGATTCCAGTGTTAAATCATCTTTTAATTGGGAGTTACATTCTGGTTAATAGTTTTATAATTCGCCCACTCTAATAGTTTTTACCACAGGGACCCACGCTATTTCTTTCTCGCTATTATTTCAAGGGTCAGCAGGGATCTTTTAAAACCTTTGCTATCCCTCTCTTTCTCTTCCTTTCGGTCGGCTTTATTCTCATTAATTGTTCGCTTGCAAATTCCCCATGCCCTCTCATTACGGCCACTCAACTTCTTCTGTCGTTGGGATGAACTTCGCACCTTTTGACAAAGACTCTCAATTAGTTCCCCCCATCGGGATTGGGGGCCTCTGCGCGAAACCTGGTCCCTCCACCAGACAGCAGCAACATTTAAGTAGAGGTAATCCTACAGGGACGTGGTGGCTCAGTGGCTAAGACGCTGAGCTTGCTGATCAGAAAGGTCGGCAGTTCCGCGGTTCGAATCCCTAGTGCCGCATAGCAGGGTGAGCTCCCGTTCCTTGTCCCAGCTTCTGCCAACTTAGCAGTTCGAAAGCATGTAAAAATGCAAGTAGAAAAAATTAGGAACCACCTTTGGTGGGAAGGGAACAGCGTTCTGTGCGCCTTCAGTGTTGAGTCATGCCGGCCACATGACCACGGAGACATCTTCGGACAGCGCTGGCTCTTCGGCTTTGAAACGGAGATACGCACCGCCTCCTAGAGCAGTGATGGCGAACCTTTTTTGGCTCGCGTGCCAAAAGCGGGGGGGTCGTGGGTGGGGGTGCCACACCAATAATGCTATGTGCGCGACCCCCTGCTTTTGGCACACTTTTTTCACCCTCCCCAGGCTCCAGAGGCTTTCTAGGAGCCTGGGGAGGGTGAAAACAGCCTCCCCTCCCCACCTCCAGAGGCTTCAGGAGCTTCCCTGAAGCCTTCAGAGGACAAAAAATGGCCTCAAAAGAAGGCCTAAATCAGCTGGCCAGCACACACATGCGCGCTGGAGCTGACAGGGCAACGTCTCGCGTGCCCTCAGAGATGGCTTCGCGTGCCGCCTGTGGCACCCGTGCCATAGGTTCGCCATCCTGGCCCTAGAGTCAGGAACGACTAGCAGATATGTGCGAAGGGAACATTTACCTTTCCCTTTACCTTAATCATTTAGGATTAGGGTCCTTGCTCTGTCAGTGATCTAAAAAACGGGGCATGATTTTTTGAATGTAGGTTCTCAGCAGCTGAAGGCTGAATCATTGTGCGCGTCATTGACCTATGCAACGATTCTAAGAATTCGTTTGTTGCATTTTAAGAGAAGGGAATTGCTTATATTTATTATGTAGAGGGAAGATATTTCTTTATGTATATTTTATATTACTTATATGTATGTGTTTATAAATGTATATAATTTTATATATTTCTTTTCTTTCTGGTATTTTCACAATTTTCTTTCTTCTCTATTGTAATTGTCTGTCTGTCTGTCTGTCTGTCTATCTATCTATCTATCTATCTATCTATCTATCTATCTATCTATCTATCTATCTATCTATCTATCTATCTATCTATCTATCTATCTATCTATCTATCTATCTATCTATCTATCTATCTATCTATCTATCTATCTATCTATCTATCTATCTATCTATCTATCTATCTATCTATCTATCTATCTATCTATCTACCTACCTACCTACCTACCTACCTACCTACCTACCTACCTACCTACCTATCTATCAGTGGTGGGTTTCAAATTTTTTTAGAACCTATTCTCTAGGTGTGGCCTATTTTGTGGGCATGGCTTGGCAGTCATGTGACAGGGTGGGAGTGGCCAACTTGTAAAATGTGGTGAATCTCATTTAACAACGCTCTTGCTTAGCAACCAAAATTTTGGGCTCAATTCTTTCTTTCTTTCTTTCTTTCTTTCTTTCTTTCTTTCTTTCTTTCTTTCTTTCTTTCTTTCTTTCTTTCTTTCTTTCTTTCTTTCTTTCTTTCTTTCTTTCCTTCCTTCCTTTCTTTCCTTTCCTTTCTTACTTTCTGCCTTCCTTTCCTTCCCATTGGGTTACTGGCAGTGGCAGGCCAGACTTATTTCTGGGTCCACCAGTGGAATCCCCTCTCACCGGCTCTTTAAATTTCACCATCCGGTTCTTGCGAGTAGGTGCGAACCTGCAGAAACCCACCACTGCTATCTATCTATTTATCTATCTATTGCTATTATCTATCTTTCTACCTATCTACTGGTATCTATATTATCTAGATCAGTGATGGTTAACCTTTTTGATGCAGAGTGGCCAACACCTGAGCCCGAAACCCAGTGGTGGGTTTCAAAATTTTTTAGAACCTCTTCTGTAGGTGTGGCCTGCTTTGTGGGAGTGGCTTACCAGCCATGTGACCGGGTGGGAGTGGCTTGCCAGACATGTGACCAGGTAGGAGTGGCTTGGCAGTCATGTGACTGGGTGGGCGTGGCCAAATGTGGTGAAACTCACTTAACAGCGCTCTTGCTTAGCAACCAAAATGTTGGCTCAGAAACTCTGGCATTTGAAGCACGCAAGTCTTAAAGGCTAACTCTGCTCAGGGAGTTCGATCCTGATCAGCATAAGGTCGACTCAGCCTTCCATCCTTCCAAGGTCAATAAAATGAGGACCTAGATTGTTGGGGGCAAGATGCCGACCAGTGGTGAGTTTCACATTTTGTTACCACTGGTTCGCTGTGCATGTTCCTGGCCTTCCCTGCATGCGCTTTGCTGGTTCGCCTTTCATGCATGCGCCTGGCCTCTAAAAAGTGCTTAAATGGGACAGCACAGAGCTGGGGTGGGTGGGAGGAAAGGCGGGCCCACCTGTCATTTTTGCTACCTTTTCGTGTGAACCGGTACGAACCGACTCAATACCACCTCTGATGCCTCTAAACCTCTTAGGGAGGGCTATAAAGCACTGTGAAGCGGTATATAAGTCTAAGTGCTCTTGCTATCAGAAGCCAATATTTTACAGGGGATGTGTGATGGGCTTGTGGGTGTGGGGGCAAGGTTTTGAACTTTCAACTGGGTGGAGCCGAGTGGTGGGTTCCTGTAGGCTCGCACCTACTTGCGAGAGCCGGTTGGTGAAATTTAGAGAACCGGTGAGAGGGGGTTCCACCGGCGTACCTGGAAGTAAATCTGGCCCGCCACTGCCAGTGATCCAACGGGAAGGAAAGGAAAGGAAGGAAGGAAGGAAGGAAGGAAGGAAGGAAAGAAAGAAAGAAAGAAAGAAAGAAAGAAAGAAAGAAAGAAAGAAAGAAAGAAAGAATTTATCATCACAATTGAGTCCAAAATTTTGGTTGCTAACCAATTTCATTGTAATTTTTACAACGACAATAAAGATTATTATTATTATTATTATTATTATTAAGAGCGTTGTTAAATGAGTTTCACCACATTTTAAAAGGTGGCCACTCCCACACTGTCACATGACTGCCAAGCCACGCCCCACAAAATAGGCCACACCTACAGAGTAGGTTCTAAAAAATTTGAAACCCACCACTGGAGGAGACCCAGGAAGCTTTCAGATTCGGGTTTCCACAGTTTGTACCGATGTGTCTCTCTTATTAAATTGGAACTTTAACGATAGCTCTGCCTTGGACTCTGATTTAGTTTTGGATGATATTTGGAATGCTAACAGGATGATTTCCCCAAGCCTCAGCTTTTAAAAAGGCCCCCCTCCATTCTCTGCTCCACCCTGCATTCTACCGATAGACTTACGGTAGCATGATGGCTTGCTGAAAGCATCCTTCCTCTCTATGGAAAGCAGGGGACAACAGAGACCGCCAAACCCTGGCTTGCAAACCCAAAGCTCAAGTCAGGGCTAGGATTCAGGGGGAAACCATCTTTTTAAAAAGCCTGCCTTTTACATCCCCCCGCCTCCCCAGCCAAGCTCTGCAAAACCATTCCAGACAGATAAACCGAAATGAGAATTTTCAAGTGGCAACAGAATTATCGTGCAATTACGATGCTTTTTTTTTTTTTGTTCCTGGCTGAGCTCAATTTGATGTTTTACGTCCTTTACTACCAATTCTGTTTCCTGCTCATTCTCCCTCGTTCCCTCCCTGTATAATCCTATGCGGTGGCATTATAATAGTCGTAGTAATTTTTTTTATTGTTACGGCCATCGATCAGCCTTTACAGTCATTTAGCCCATTTAAGGCACGATCCTGTTTCGTTCGTCGGAAGCCTGGGAAGAAATATCCATCTGGGTTCGGTTCCAAGCCGGGACGAAGACACTGGAAACATGGAGGCTGATTGGAAAGATGGTTTATTGACGAAGTAGAGCCACATGGGTTTGTGGTTCTGGTGCAGCTGACAAAACGGAGTTGAGAAGGGGGGGGGTTCTATACCTTCTTTGGGCTTTGAATTTGAGCTTCCTGTTTCTGAGCAAGGACATGTCCTTTAATATCCTGTTGGCTGTTGTCAGATTCCTATCAGGTCATGTAGGGGTCAGAGCTGGCTCTATAGGCAAAAGGGGGAATGCAAATCCTAGGTCACTGATGGCTAACCGTTTTGCTGAAGGCGTGCCTGCACCCTTAATGCAATGCACCTGTGACACACCCATACCCCCCTGCACATGCATGTGTGACCCCCTAGGTCTCCCCTCCCCTGTGCATGTGCACATTACCCCCCTGAACTCCCTCGCCCCTGTGCTCCCTCCGTATGTTGTGCGCAACCCCTGCCGCCCATTTTGGGCTTAATAGGTCTCCCTGCAGCCTCCTGGGAGTAAAAACGGGCCGTGGGGGGCTACAACGCACCCTCCCCTCTGCGCCTATTTTGGGCCTAGTAGGCCTTCCTGCAGCCTACTGGAGGAAAAAAGGGGCCGTGGGGAGCCACTCTGCACCTCCTCCCCCGTGCATGTGTGTACGGCGCCCGCACCAGTGGTGGGTTCCAGATCCCGTTCCAACTGGCACCGCCCACATGGACACGCGTGGTGCGCATGCATCGTACCTGCCTGCGATGCTTCCGCGACGCTCCATCTGCTCGGTGAAGCATCACGCAGGGGCTGTACGTGCCATGTGCATGCGCGCAAGTGCCAAAAGCTTAAAGCACAGGTAAGGATGCGAGGGCGGGCAGGCGGGCCCTCCAGAGCACCATACCGGAATGGTACCTGGTGCTCCGGGCAGGCTCCGGTACGCTCGTACCGGAGTGTACCACCTGCAACCCACCACTGCTCCGCGCATGCACATGCACCTCCCGCTTCTCCCCTGGCCCCACGCATGCACGGAAGAGACCCAAAAATCAGCTGGCCAGTGGGAGGCAGGCAGGTATGCGCAGTGGAGCTGAGCTGGGGTGACAGCTCGCATGCATGCAGAAAGGGCTTTGTGTGCCACCTGTGACATGCATGCCCTAGTTTCGCCATCCTGGTCCTAGGTGAGCTAATTTAGTTGAAGTTTGCACTACCCTGGGGGAATGCCATGCAGGAGCTTGTGTTCTGAAAGGATGTTGGCCGATTCTGGCTTAATGGCTTTCGTCCTGTTTTGGATCTCGTGTGAGAGGACTTGTTAGGAGTATAATCCTAGTGTTGGGTAGGCAATATATATAAGCCATGATAACAAATGGTCTTTGTTACTTTAAATGTTTGAATGTGATTAGGAGCTGTAATTAGCTCAGCAATAAGAGGAAGCCAGGAGAGCTCTCTCTCTTTCTCTCTCTCTCTGCTCGCTGTGATTGACTGATTGACTGACTGAACAAGGCAGAATCGTGGATGGCAACTGTAAGTTAATTGCTTTTGAGTTAAGGACTGTATTTGATTCAATATCTACTATCACTGCTTGTGAAGCAGTAGTTTATTTTTACAACACAAGTAAAGCTACTTGTTTTTACTAGCAGTGTCTGAGACTCTATGCGTGTGTCTACTAGCAACATTTTCTCTAGCTGCACATTCCTCTGCACAACTTTCTGTCTCCTAAAGGAGAGATCCCCAACAGGACTAACCCTGCCACTCCACCTTGGTTCAGACTTTGCTGCAGGGAGTTTCCTGTCTTGAATGGATTTCCACCTGCAGTATTTAATAATAATAATAATAATAATAATAATAATAATAATAATAATAATAATAATAATAATAATAATAATAATAATAATAATTTTATTTGTATACCGCGTCCTCTCCCCAAAGGGACTCGGAGCGGTACACAGGGAAATTTAAAATGGCAATAGAAAATACATAAATAGAGTACGTAAAAACAAATTAAACTAAAATTATCCCTGCGCTAAAATCCCCAATTATAAATTGACGAAAAACCCCTAAAACCCTATTAGACGGAAGACTGACCTAGGCCGGCCAAGCAGAAAAAGTGTGTTTTAAGTTTTTGACGGAAGGAGCGGAGGTCCGTAGTTGTTCTAATTTCGGGGGGAAGGTCGTTCCAGAGGGCTGGGCCCGCCACAGAGAAGGCCCTTCCCCTGGGCGTCGCCCGCTGGCATAGCCTGGTGGACGGCACCCGGAGAAGCCCCTCTCTGTGGGAGCGAATCGGCCGTAAGGATGTATTTGCTTTGCCTACAAACGGAGCTATCTAGTTTTCAATCCGCTCCCTATTATTAAGTGCTGACATCTGCTGTGGGCTATTGGAGGAAAGTGGGGGTTGCTTTCTGCCTCTCAAGAAACACAAGTTTCTCCATTTTTCATTTAGGGGAATATAATATTCTGCCCCTTTTTAACATTCCTTAAAATATTTCATTCTTCTAGTGCCGGGAGGGTGAACCAATGGCACACGTGCCACAGGTAGCACACGGAGCCATTTGTTAGGGCACGCGGGGCATTGCCCTGTCAATTCCAGCGCGCCACCTGATTTCGGCCTTCTTTTAAAGCTGTTTTTCACCTTGAAAGCAAAAAAACAGCCCTATGGACAAACCGGAAGTTCAAGAATGGACTTCCGGTTTGGCTCTAAGGCCATTTTTCACCCTCCGGAGTCTTCAGGAAAGCGTCCTGAAGCCTCCTGAGGGCGAATAATGGCCCTACGGGCAAACTGGAAATTCAAGAATGGACTTCCGGTTTGGCTCTAAGGCCGCTTTTCACCCTCCGGAGCCTTCAGGAAAGCGTCCTGAAGCCTCCTGAGGGCGAATAATGGCCCTACGGGCAAACCGGAAGTTCAAGAACGGACTTCCGGTTTGGCTCTAAGGCCGTTTTTCACCCTCCGGAGCCTTCAGGAAAGCGTCCTGAAGCCTCCTGAGGGCGAATAATGGCCCTATGGACAAACCGGAAGCCACCATTCACAAACTTCCGGGTTGCCCGTTTTCGCCCTCCCCAGGTTCCTAGAAAGCCTCTGGAGCCTGTGTAGGCCAAAAAAAAGTGTGCCAATTGTGTTTGTGTGGGCGTCATGCTGGTCACGCGTTCATACGCGTGGGGGGGAGCACGTTGCTTGCGCATGTGCGCTGGGGTCACGCGCATAGCATTATGGCTGTGGGCAAGCCCAGGTGCACACCCCTGCGTTCCCCCCCCCGCTTTTGGCACGGGATCCCAAAAAAACGTTAGCCATCACTGTCCTAATGGGTGCTGGCTTTCTACAGAGATGCCATCGGATTGCAAATTGTCCGCCCGCTTTTGGCTGTCTAAGGAGAAGGAGGAAGCACTTTCGCCGATCACAGAGGCATAGATCTTAATCTCGGGGACGACTTTCATCCAGGCCCATCTTGATGAAGTGGTTGTTAATTAGAAAAATCAGTAGAAAGCAATGGATTAAGTCATTAGTGGCCGAGGTGGTATTGAGCTGCGAAAAGCAAAGAAGTCCACTGTTCGTTCGGCTGCTAACATCCCCCGTTTCCCAAAAAAGAAGATAGAATAGAATAGAATAGAATAGAATAGAATAGAATAGAATAGAAGAGTTGGAAGGGACCTTGGAGGTCTTCTAGTCCAACCCCCTGCTTAGGCAGGAAACCCCACACCACTTCAGACAAATGGTTATCCAACATCTTCTTAAAGACTTCCAGGGTTGGAGAATCCATATCTTCTGGAGGCAGGTAGTTCCACTGACTAATTGTTCTTGTTTTGAAAAAGGTTTATTGGTTTTTACAATTTTCCAAAGGGTAAGGTAGGGGTTACAGAAACATTTTGAGAACCATTGCGTCAGAGTCCTTGGCCCTTCCCGGGCTACATAATAAAACATTGGTAAGAAAATTTATCAAAAAATACTACAAGATAAAGATAAGTGAATACATCATACATTTCCCATTCTACACTGGCAGACTTGTACAAACATCCTGGTACAAAAAGGTTAAAAAAAGTTAATAAAAAAAGAGGAAAAAAAAGCAAGCAAAGTCATTTTTTGGATCTAAGCCTCTTGGCAATTGTATCTTCTTTTTCTCCCTCCTGGCCCCCAGTGGGCGGGGCCGTGGCCCCCCCTGCTCCCCCTGGATCTTCCCTCAGGACAGAGGAATGTTTTTTAAGAAAGGCTTCCGCCTCAACAACTGTTTTAATCCTTACTCTTCCTCCTTCCCAGAACACCAGCATCCCTTCGGGCATCGCCCACTTGAACCAAATCCCGTGATCAAACAATTTTTTGGATAAGAAGGAATACCTCCTTCTCATCTTCCTAATCTTTTTTGGGATCTGCTTCAAGATGATGACAACCTTTTGTTGGTAAATTAACGGCCCCCCTCTCTGCGCCTTCAAAATTTCCTCTCTGGTTGACCTTTTAACAAATTTAACATGTATCTCTCTGGGTACTTCATTTATCCTGGCATATGCGGAATTTATTCTGTAAACTAGGTAAATGTCCCCCCTGATCCCATCCTTAGGTTTATGTAAATAATCTGCTAAAATTGTACTCATGAGTTCAGGGAGACACTCACCCAGTTCCTCAGAAATATTCTGAAATCTTAAAAAATATGTCATCCTTTCCATATCAATCCTAGACACATGCCCATTTATTTCTACAACCTCATTAGTAACATTTTTAAGCTCTCCCTTTGCCCCAGCCAGCCCCCCCTCCAACTCTTCAGTCTTCTGTGTGTTCTCCCGCACTTGCTTCCGTGTTTCCAGAAGTTCCTTCTTAAAGTTGCTATTTTCTTCTCTCTGAGCCTTGATTTCTTGCACCAAAGTTTGTAACACAGATTCCAGAGAAGACATTCTTTGTTCCAAACCTGCCAGTTCTGATTTTTGTGCCATGGTTAGCTGTTAAAGTCAATGCTAAAATGGCGTTTTTTGGGTGGGGCCGCTAAGGCAAGTCAGGAGATGAGAGTTTCAGGTCAGGGTTGTAGAAAGTTCAAGAACCAGAAGAGAAACACTTTTCCAAATCAATAATTATAGTAGAAAAGGCACTCCAGACAAGGAATCAATTAATCCAAAAAATTCTTCATTAATGGCAAGAGGAAGTCCAAATCACAAGGAAATGCTGGTAATTTTCCATAAATGAAATAGTCATTCAGGAACAAAGAGTAGCCATTTTCCACCCCCCAAACTGAGAGCCAGCCGGAGAAAGTTACAAAAGAAAAGTTGTTGCAAGCCAGTCGAACTTAGAAACATTGTAAAAAAGCAAGCCGCATACCACTTTCACTTGCTTTCATTAAGTTCCAGGCAATCCACATAGAAAGAATCCGGTTCCTCGCAACGAGGAGCCATTTCCGAGCGCCGCTTTAAATCCGAGGGGGGGTTTAACGAGCAAAACACCCCCCTCCAAGCTGTTTAGTCCAGTGCTGCCAGCAAAGACGAAATAAAAAAAGAACACTCACTCTTCACCTCGCAGCCGAGCCTCGGGAGAGCCTTCCGACCCGAACGTCCGGCTCTCTCCACATTCACAAAGCTTTACCGTTCTCCATTGGCGAAGGAAGAGACAAACGTCTCCCCCCCGCAGCCAGCCTTTCCTCACCTAGGCCGAAGACAAGGGTCGCTCCCCCACCGCGGCGGGGAAAAAAACGGCCCCAGCAAGCCGACCCTATGGGAGACCCCCAAGGAGGGGCGTCTCGCCCCCGTCGGGGGGCAGAAAAAAGGACAAAGCGGCGGACGAGTCCAGGACCCGTCCGTCGCCGCTGGAAGGCGGAAGCGGAAGTCTGACTAATTGTTCTAAATGTCAGGAAATTTCTCCTCAGTTCTAAGTTGCTTCTCTCCTTGATTAGTTTCCACCCATTGCTTCTTGTTCTGCCGTCAGGTGCTTTGGAGAATAGTTTGACTCCCTCTTCTTTGGGGCAACCTCTGAGATATTGGAAGACTGCTATCATGTCTCCCTTGGTCCTTCTTTTCACTAAACTAGACATACCCAGTTCCTGCAACTGTTCCTCATATATTTTAGCCTCCAGTCCCAATTAGTTTCCAGGAAATTACAGCTAGTCCTCGAGTTATGACCACAACTTTATAATGCCTTGGTAAGGCCACACTTGGAATACAGCATTCAGTTTTGGATAGCCATTTGTCTGAAATGGTATAGGGTTTCCTGCCTAGGCAGGGAGTTGGACTAGATGACCTCCAAGGTCCCTTCCCACTCTGCTATTGTATAAACTAAGCCCCAAATTTCCATTATTAAGCGAGACCTTTCTTAACTGAGCTTTCTCCCATTTTACAACCTTTTTTTGCCTCAGCTGTTAAGTGAATCACTGCAGTTGATACGTCAGTAACCCGGTTGTTAAGTGAATCTGGCTTCCCCATTGAGTTTGCTAACAAACCACAAATTGAAAATTGACCCTGGGACACTGCAATGGTCCTAAATACGAGCCAAGCATCCGAATTTTGATCATGTGACCATGGGGCTGCTGCAATGCTCATCAGCATGGAAAAATGCTCACAGCTCACTATTATTATTTTTTTTAGTGCTGTTATAACTTCATCCCTAAACGAACTGTTGTAAGTTGAGGACTGCCTGTATAGAAGCTGCAGAGCAGAAGTGCCTGAGGAGAGCAGTTTTGGAGAATTACAATTCCACAGTTTGGAAACGATTTGCTTCTTCTTTTTTATATTGAGATGTGTTTGAATTGTTGGCACCTGCTGGCATCACCTGGTGGTCTCCCATTCGATCGCTAGGCAGCTTAGACTCTGGTTAGCTTTCCAAGGTACTGTCCTGAGCGAGGCTTCCCAAGAGCGTGAAGGGCTTTTGTCGCAACAAAACAACCCCCTTTTATTAATTGACTGTGAATTCTACTCATTCACATCCAGCAAAATCTTTCAAGGGAGGATTTACAGTCACAGACCTTATCTGGCTTGGAGAGCTGCCAAGCCAAGATCTGCAGAACCTGGCAAGGAGTCTCAGAGAGTCACGAACCAATGAAGCGAACTAATTGCCTCCTGCAAACTCCACTCCCCTTTCGCGCCTCTTTTATACCCTCTGGGAGGGGCCATTCATCATCCACCTGTGGCCTTCCTCCCAAGTCGACCCCTGTTCCTTAGCTGTTCCCTTTGTCTGGCAACTCTGCATACGTGCAAACTGGGAACAGGCTCCAGCTGTTCTTCTGCCTCACTGATGTCCGATTCTGAAGGCAGCTGATAACTGTCAGACGGCCCTGGCCCCCTCTCTGCCTCCGACACAGAGCCCTCATCAGAGCCTTCCCCAGACTCCAGGACTGGCCCAGGTTCCTCCCCAACCCTCCTCACTGTCCGAATCTCTCTGCCAGCTCTGCCGGCCACTGGTGGGCCACAACAGATTAGCCTCTTAGCTGAGCACATGGGATTGTTTTATCCCTTTCTCTGAGATTATGGCCTTTGTCCTAAGGTACTTTTGTTGTTGCTGTTACTATTCACCTTTTGTGGTGCAATCCTTGGCAGTTTAAACCTAACAAACCATAGATTTAAATGTCCATTTCTCATACCGCACCTATTTAGAAGAATAGAAAGAAGAACCTTCATTTTGAGGTGAATACAGGTAATCTTCAATTTATGACCACCATTGAGCCCATGTTGTGAAGAAATCGTACAGGAGGTTGTCTTTTTCTATCTCTGCCTTTTTCTCTCTGTCTTTCTCTACCTCACTCTGTCTCTCTGTATATCTCTCTCTCCTATTCTCTCTCTGTCTGTTTCTCTCTCTCTCTCCTTTTCTCTCTCACTTTCTGTCTCTCTCTCTTTTCTCTTTTTCTACCTCTCTCTCTCTCTCCTTTTCTCCTTTCTGTCTTTTTACTCTGTCTCTTTTTTCTCTGCCTCTCACTTTCATTCTCTCTTTTCTCGCTCTCTTTCTCTTCCTCTCTGTTCCCTTTTCTCTCTTTCTTTCTCTACCAATTTTTCTCTTTCCAGCCCTTTCCCTCTCTTTCTCTTTCCCTCTCTCCTTTTCTCTCTCTCTCTCTCTCTTGGTCTCTGTCTCTTCTTTTCTCTCTTTCTGTCTCTCTTTCTCTCTCTTTCTCTACCCCCTCTCTCCTTTTCTTTCTCTCTCTCTTTTCTCTTTCTCTACCACTCTCGCTTTCATTCTCTGTCTCTATCTTCCTCTCTTCCTCTCTGTCCCATTCTCTTTCTGTTTTTCTCTACCTCTTTTTCTCTTTCTACCCCGTTTTCTCTTTCTCTCTCTCTCTGCCTCTCTTTTTCCTTTTCTCTCCTTTTCTCTCTCTCTATCTCTCTCCTTTTCTCTCTCACTTTCTATCTCTCTCTTTTTGCTCTTTTTCGACCTCTCTCTCTCTTTCCTTTTCTCCTCTTTCTGTCTTTTTACTCTCTCTCTTTTCTCTACCTCTCACTTTCATTATCTCTCTCTCTTTTCTTGCTCTCTTTTTCTTTCTCTATTCCCTTTTCTCTCTTTCTTTCTCTATCACCGTTTCTCTTTCCAGCCCTTTCTTCCCCTCTCTCTTCTTTTTGCTCTCTCTCTTGGTCTCTGTCTGTTCTTTTCTCTCTTTCTGTCTCTCTTTCTCTACCCCTCTCCCTCTCCCTTTCTCCTTTCTTTCTTTCTTTCTTTCTTTCTTTCTTTCTTTCTTTCTTTCTTTCTTTCTTTCTTTCTTTCTTTCTTTCTCTCTCTCTCTCTCTTTCTCTACCTCTTGCTTTCATTCTCTGTTTCTCTTTATCTTTCTCTCTTTCTCTCTGTCCCTTTCTCACTCTGTTTTTCTCTACCTCGTTTTCTCTTTCTACCCCGTTTTCTCTTTCTCCCTCTTTCTCTGCCTCTCTTTCTCCTTTTCTCTCTTTCCTTTTCTCTATTTCTCTGTCTCTCTCTCTCCTTTTCTCTCTCTCTGTGTCTCTCTCGATCTCTAGCTCTCTTTCCCTACTGAGACATCACTCACCAACATGAAACTGGGGGTGCCCCTGAAAAGAAGGATGTTGCGTTCCTAGAGAATGTGAGGGGGGGGGGGGAGACTTGACCTTGAATTTTTTCTTCTTTGGAGATCAAGCCCTGCGTCCTCTCCTCTCCCTCCACATTGATCGCTCTCATTCTCTCCCCTCCCCCATCTCATTTTCTTCCTCCAAAGATGAAAGGGGCAGAAGGGGGTGGGAGTTGGGGGGTGGGAGCATCTTGGAAGAACTAATTTACTTAAAATTTACACTCCTTGGTCCTCCGTCTCCTCCCTTCCTCGAATCCGGCTCCCTTTTGGTTGCTACGAAGCGCCATCGATCGCCAGATCTATAACGGGCAGCGCTGAGCGGCTCCAGGTGGGCGGTGGGGAATTGGAAGGCTAAAGTTTCATTTCCATCTGAATGGAGCCGAAAATAATCCCTTTTTCCTGCCTTCCGAGCTTCCCGAGATTGCGCTTCTTCTCTCGTGGTTGGAACTAGACAGTCTTGGGAGAGAGAAATTGAAGGTTGATTTCCCCTTGATTGTCTCTTTCCTTCCCTTCTCTTTCCTTCTCTTCTCTTTCTTCTCTTTCTCTCCTCTCTTCTTCTCTTTCCTTCTCTTCTCTTTCTTCTCTTTCTCTCCTCTCCTCTCTCTCTTCGCCTCTCCTCTTTCCTTCTCTTCTCCACCTTCTCTTCTCTTTCCTTCTCTTCACTTTCTCTTCTCTCCTCTCTCTCTTCTTTCCTCTTCTTTCCCTCTCTTCTCTTCTCTTTCTCTCCTCTCCTCTCTCTCTTCGCCTCTTCTCTTTCCTTCCCTTCTCTTTCCTTCTCTTCTCTTTCTTTCCTCTCCTCTCTCTCTTTGCCTCTCCTCTTTCCTTCTCTTCTCCCCTTTCTCTTCTCTTTCATTCTCTTCTCTTTCTCTCCTCTCTCTCTTCTCTCCTCTTCTTTCCTTCTCTTCTCTTTCTTCTCTTTCTCTCCTCTCCTCTCTCTCTTCGCCTTTCCTCTTTCCTTCTCTTCTCTACCTTCTCTTCTCTTTCCTTCTCTTCTCTTTCTCTCCTCTCCTCTCCCTCTTCTCTCCTTTCCTTCTCTCCTCTCCCTGCTCTTCACTTTCCTTCTCTTCTCTCTCCTCTCTCTCCTCTCCCTTCTCTTCTCTTCACTTTCCTTCTCTTCTCTTCACTTCTCTCCTCTTCTTTCCTCTCCCCCCTCCACTCTCCTCCCCTCCCCTCTCCTCTCCTCTATTCTTCTCTCTTCTTTTTTCCCTCCTCTCCTCTCCTTTCTCCCCCCCTTCTCTCATTTCTTCTCCCCTCCTCCCCTCCCCTCTTCTCTCCTCTCCCCTCCTCTATTCTTCTCTCTTCTCTCCCCTCCTTTCTTCCCCCTTCTCCCCTCCCCTCTTCTTCTCTCCTCTCCTGTTTTCTTCTCTCTTCTCCTCTCCTCTTCTCTTCCCTCCCATCCCCTCCTATTTTCTACTCTTATCTTCTCTCCATTCCTCCCCTCTACCTTTCCTTTTCTCCCATTCTCCACTCTCCTGTCCCATTCTCCCCTCCTCTCCTCCCTCCCCCCTCTGCTCCCCTCCTCTCCTTCCTTTTCCTCGTCTCTCTCTCCCCCTCTTTTTCCTCTCCCCTTCCACGCCCTCTCCTCTCCTTCTGTTTCCCTTTCCTTCCCTCTTTTTCTCCTCCATCCCCTCCCGTTTTTCCCCTCTTCTCCCTCCCCTCCTCCCTTCCTCTCCCTTCTATGCTCGCCAACCTGCGATTTCCGCTACTGGTTCAGGTGAACCGGTCCGAATTGGCTGAATACCACCTCTGACCTTAGGTCAACAAAAGGTTTTTTGGGGGATGCTTCAGAGGCCTGAAAACTTCGGTCCTTCGTCTCTCCAAACAGAGAACATTTCAAGCGTGGAGAATTTGGGAGCCAGATTAGAACGCAACCTGTAAAGACGGAGGGAAGGAGTAGCCTCCTTGTCTTTGCTCAGACCCATAAAATAAGATCAACTTTAATTAGTAAGAGCAACTTAGCCGCTATAAGTTCACAAAGATCAGCGTGAAAGCTCGTCAGATCCAACCTGGAAATAAGGAGGCATTTCCTGAGAGTGGAAACGATTCAAATCGATGGAACAGTTTGCTTCCTCGAGTTTTGTGGAGGAAAAAAATTGGAGAACCATTTGTCCCGGATGGTAAAAGGACTCCTGCCTTGGATTACAAGCATTTTTTTCTTTTTTAAAGAAAACATGAACATGAACATTTCCCGCACACCCTTTTAAGTTTTTGTGTGTGAATGTGGGCTCCATCTTTCCGTCGATAAATCAAACAGCTCATTATTGATTAATTGGTTGATATACTGGCTTTAGTATGTTTATGAATAACTCAAGGCATCAGACATACTTAATATACCTCCTTCCTCATCCTTGGGAGCTGAATTGGGCTGAGAGAGGATGAGTTGCCTGAAGTCACCCAGTAGGCTTTCATGCCTAAAGCGGGACTAGAACTCCCAGGCTCTTGATGATTGGCCCAAAGTCCCTGAGCTGGCTTTCATGTCTAAGATGGGACTAGAACTCACAATCTTCGGGTGATAGGCCCAAATTCCCCTAGCTGAGTTTCTTGCCTAAGGTGAAACTAGAACTCACCGTCTCCTGGTGATTGGGCCAAATTCCCCTAGCTGACTTTCTTGTCTAAGGTGAAACTAGAACTCACCATCTCCTGGTGATTGGGCCAAATTCCCCTAGCCGACTTTCTTGTCTAAGGTGAAACTAGAACTCACCGTCTCCTGGTGATTGGGCCAAATTCCCCTAGCTGACTTTCTTGTCTAAGGTGAAACTAGAACTCACCATCTCCTGGTGATTGGGCCAAATTCCCCTAGCTGACTTTCTTGTCTAAGGTGAAACTGGAACTCACTGTCTCCTGGTGATTGGCTCAGTTACCCAGCCGGCTTTCATGCCCAAGGTGGAACTAGAACTCACAGTCTCCTAGCTTCTAGTCCAGCACCTTAACCACTACATCAAACATCGGCAGGGATATCTGCAAGAAATCTACAAAAAATCAAGATGGGATCCATTATGATACCTACATTCCCCCCCCCCCCCCCTTAGATTCTTCTCTCTTGGAACAAAGGATGCTGGCTGGGGGTTTCTGGGAGTTGAAGTCCACACATCCTCTAGTTGCTGAAGTTGAGAAAACTTTGAGCAGGGGTCCCCAACCCCTGGGCCGTGGGCGGCCAGCTACTGGGCCACGGCCCATTTGCAACCAGGCTGTGTAACTGGCAAGTGAGTGTGTCCACACAGGCAGCCCCACTTGTGTGAGTGGTGCACAATGGGAGCTGCGAACACTTGCATGCCTGCCTGCCACAAACACAGAAAAATCCCTCCTGCTAGACTGCCAAGGTAGAAAGGTTTGGGACCATCGATTCAGAGGAAGGAAATGAAATGCTGACCGTATCCCTCCTTTGCCTACAGCCCATCATCCCTATTAGCAACTCTGGGTTCAGAACCAGTGTTACAACTCTGGTCCCTTAACCAGTGTTAGGGGTAACAAACACCCCGTTTGAAAATAAATGCGGAATAGTGTAATACACCGGACAGTGTAAGAGATACGTTGCTTTAACCACACACAAACTGTAAAACAGTGATAGTAAAAAAATAAATAGTCTTTACTTTGTAGCAACTAAAATACTTCTTCTGACCAGTGATTCTAACTTCTCAAAACAATAACAGTCCTTCCCCAAACACAGAGTTATCTTACAGTGATGCAAAACAAATACTTCTTCAGTCTTCAATCTTCAGCTACTCAGCGGCAAACAGTAAACACAGGATTCAAATGGAATCGAAAAGGGAATGGACTGTGTTCCTGAGCTTCCTTTACGGTAGAGCTGAGAAGTACAGCCAATCAGAATTCAACACAGTTCTTAAAGCTACATATACTCTTTAAGAACATAGGCTCATATATATTGTCAACCCAATATAAGGCTGAATATCCTAACAATCCCAGCAGCCTCTTGCTTACTATACATGGTGTCAGGGTTCCAAATAATACACCCATAGCAAACAGGATCCCGAGGCAAGTAGGTTCCTCAAGGAACAAGTTTATTGGATATATCGTATTGGCACGGGGTGGTGAAAACCGACTCTGAAAGTTCCCGCCGTTTTCACCTAATTAAAAGTTAAAGTTTTCCCCCTTTCCCAAACAATCAGTCACATGGTCCAATCAAAGTGCTGTCTAATTGCTTGGGAACATCACTCCTCCTCTCTTCAGCCACCTGTGGGAACGTCCTTGGTTCTCAGGGGAAACTGTTTTGTTTTGGCTAGAAAAAACTCAGCTCTCTCTATTCCCCCCTCTCTATCCCTCAGCACCACTGTGGCAACACCAAAGCGTCCAAGATGGCCTCAGTCAGGCCAGCTTCAGAGTTGACACATGGTGCAGCTTGGTGTACTCTAAGAGTCGCGGTGGCGCAATGGTTAGAGTGCAAGGCTGCAGGCTGTCAGGCCTACAGCCATATTCCTTTTGGATCCCTGGCCTGCCACACTTTCTATTATTCTACTATGCCTTTTCTATTGTGGGAAAATGGGAGGAGGGATTGTACGGAGTTAGATAATATGTACCCATAACAAAATTCTTTCTAGAAAGCCAAGGTCATCCTTTGTCTCTGCACCTCTGCACCTGACCGGAACCGGATGGGTGGAATTGCCAGCATGGCAGCGGGAGATTGGACCATGGGATGGACTTGTGGGTGTGGGGGCAAGATCTTGAACTTTCAACTTGGTGGGGAAAACCGAGAAGCTTTTAGATTTGGGGTTTTCCTAGATGTGCCAACATGGCTTCTCTTAATAAATTGGAACTTTGAGGAATACTTTCCCTTGGACTCTAATTTAATTTTGGATGCTATTTCGAACCCTGACACAGGCTATTTCTGCTGATCACCGGCTGCCAGCATTTTGGCAGATTGAATCTCACCAGATCGAATCTCACCAGGCTCAAGGTTGACTGAGAGAGGGCTCTGAAGCACTGTGAAGTGGTATATAAGTCTAAGTGCTATTGCTATTGCTATTCACAGTTCCGTGCCTCCTTCTCACAGTGCCAGAGATGGGAAAGGGAGATTTTCTTGGAGGTCTTTATACCCAACAGTCTTTCCATCCTCCGCCAATTTGCACTCCATGGTGTCACGGCCGCTCGGGTGCTCACACACCCTCTGGCTGCCAGGAACCCAGCTTAGGAGGAGGTCGGTGTCTGCGGAGTCTCGCTTTGGCAGAAGATGCGTGCCGTCCCGGCGGGCAGGGGAGAGTGACATCGCCAACCGCCATCTCTCTGGAAGGATGATTCTTTCTTTGGGCAAAGAAGCTGCAGGGAATTTCCTAATTTGGCCTTGGTACCTTTGTTTCATTTGGGGAATGGCTTAGGGAGCTAGGGGGCAGGATAAAATTGCTCTCTGTGGCCGCACAGCGGAAGGCCAAGCCATCAAACAAAGCCATTAAAATATGTGTGCACTTGCACGCACGGGCTGCATGGGGGTGCCAAGCTCCAGACACAACTCCGCGTTCGGTTTTACGCACCACTTTCCCTTTGCACATGGAGCTTTTCGGCACAGTCGCTGTTGATCTGTGTCACCAAGGCAACAAACTCCAAGGAAATTATATTATTTTGTAAACATTTTCTGTTGTTGTTCTTTAGAACTTTCTCTAGGGCCATGATGGCGAACCGGTCAGGTCTGCAAGCCATCTTTTCTTTCGGACTTCCACACTTTCTACTATTCATTTTCTATTGTGGGAAAATGAGAGGGAGGAGGGAATTATATGGAGTTGGGTGATATGTAACCATCCTAACATTCTTCTTAGAAACTCAAGGTCATCCTTTGTTTCTGCACCTGACCGGAACTGGATGGGTGGAAGCTGCCAGCGTGGCAAAGGATGATTGGACCATGGGATGGACTGGTGGGTGTGGTGGCAGGTTCTTGAACTTTCAACTGAGTGCGAAAACCTGGATTCGGGGTTTCGCCAGATGTGCCAACATGGCTTCTCTTCATAAATTCCTGTGTTTCCCGGCCAACACACCATTTGTTGTAGGAAAGCCAAGACACAGACAAGCTCTTCAAAGCAGCAAAGAGTTTATTATGTGCACAGGTTCAGCGATAGGCTGCAAGCCCATACAAAAATGTCTGAACACCAATATATTGACAAAGATTGTTTCTTATACCCTCGGTGACGTAGACATTCCTGTTCTCCTACATCTGCCCAAATATGGAGTTGGGGGACTCGAAAACCTACCAGTTGACACAGTTTGCTTAGGTCGACAAGATATATGCATTCGGGGGCTATTTGTGGCTAGCAAGGAGATAGATGGGGATGTTGCTGGGAAAAGATCGTGGGAGCAACCCAGCAAACAGGATGCTGTCTGGGGCAGGACCTTTTTGCAAATACAGCAGTATATTGAGCATAGCTTGCAATCTTACTTCTTGACCAAATTTTACTTGACCAATGTTTCAGGCCTAGGCCAGCCCTAGACTAAGGTGACCAGACATCCCGAATTTGGCGGGACAGACCCGCTTCTCCATTAGATTCTCTTTTTCTTCAAAATGTCCCACTTCGGGTGCTCTGTACGTGCTCAGAGGCGGGCACCTCTGAGCGCCGGCTCGGGTGGGGAGGGCCTCGGAGGGGGGGGGGGCGTGCGCTCCAGCGCATCACGCGCCTGCAGAGGGCGTCGGGGCACACCCCCACTCCCACGGGGCACTCTTTAAAGGCAGCGGTGGCGGCTTTCAGCGCGTGAGGGACGGCCTTCGGCCCAATAGTCAGGCGCACGGCTGCTGGGTCTGGCAGCGGCGCAGGAGGTGTCGGGCGAGCAGCACAATGGTTCTGAGTGCGGAAGGCAAGAGTGATACGCTGGGACATGGGGCTCGCAAGGGCCTGGCCCGCTCACCTGAGTGCCCTTCCCTGCACCGGGCAACCCAGCAGCCGCCCCAAAGGCCGTCCCTCACGCGCTGAGAGCCGCTGGCTCGGTCCGCTGGCGTTGCCTTTAAAGTGGCCCCCGTGGTGGCTATTGGGAGCGCGCCCCTGCCCCGACGCCCTCTGGCCCTCCCCCCCATCAACGATGTTCCGCTTTGGGATTTTGAAAATCCGGTCACTTTACCCTAGACCTCTGTATCTTCCGTTGCTACCTCAGAGGAATCTTTTAGATGCTATTTGGAACCCTGACAGAACCTATGGCAGGTGAAGACATCTGCTTGGGAAGACCCTGAAGCAAATGGGGAGCCACTGTGGGAGACAGAATGCTGGACTGGATGGGCTGTGGCCTGTTCCAGCAAGGCTGTTCTTATGTTCTCTTATGTTCTTATGCGAGCCTCAAGTGGCACGCAGAGCCCTCTCTGCAGGCACCCGAACTGTTGGCCAAGCTCAGGTCTTTGCTGCGCATACACGGGGAGGAAGGGGGCATGAAGGAGACTCACGTCCCTGTATGGAGGGAGCAGGGGGGCGCATGTGCCGGGGGCGGGGGCAGCACGGGAGTACGGGTGTGGTGCCCCCCCCCCATCCACAGCCTATTTTTCATCCCAGGAAGCTGCAGGGAGGCCTACTAGGGGCACAGGGAGGTCATGTGCAGGGGGTTGGGTGGGAATGTGGGGGGTGTTGTGCATGCATGCGCAGGGCTGTGTAGCGCCCAGAGAGATGTCGTGCGCTAAGCGACCTGTTGTGAGCCAAGGACTGCCTTGCCTGTGGAGAACAAGTGGTGACAAAAACCTTGACTCTATATTATTATTATTATTATTATTATTATTATTATTATTATTATTATTATTATTATTATTATTATTATTATTATTATTATTATTATTATTATTATTATTATTATTATTATTATTATTATATACCGCCCTTCTCCCTTCCGGGACTCAGGGCGGTGTACAGGCAACAATAAAATCAGAAGTAAAAAACATAGAAACCTTTAAAAATACATTAAATCAGGGGTCTCCAACCTTGGCAACTTTAAGATTTGGGGACTTCAACTCCCTGGCTGAGGAATTCTGGGAGTTTAAGTCCCCAAAAGGAAATTACAGCTAGTCCTCGAGTTATGACCACAACTTTATAATGCCTTAGTAAGGCCACACTTGGAATACTGCATACAGTTTTGGTCGCCACGATGTAGAAAAGACGTGGAGACTCTAGAAAGAATGCAGAGAAGAGCAACAAAGAGGATTAGGGGACTGGAGACTAAAACATATGAAGAACGGTTGCAGGAACTGGGTATGTCTAGTTTAATGAAACGAAGGACCAGGGGAGACAGGATAGCAGTCTTCCAATATCTCAGGGGTTGCCACAAAGAAGAGGGAGTCAAGCTATTCTCCAAGGCACTTGAGGGTAGAACAAAAAGCAATGGGTGGAAACTATTCAAGGAGAGAAGCAACTTAGAACTGAGGAGAAATTTCCTGACAGTGAGAACAATTAACCAGTGGAACAGAAGTTGCCTCCAGAAGTTGTGAATGCCCCAACACTGCAAGTCTTTAAGATGATGTTGGATAGCGATTTGTCTGAAATGGTGTAGGGCTTCCTGCCTAGGCAGGGGGTTGGACTAGAAGACCTCCAAGGTCCCTTCCAACTCTGCTGTTGTATTATTGTATTGTATTATTTAATGTCCGCGTGGCAAAAAAGTGAAAATTCTCCAATTGTCTTGGTATCTGGAGAATCGTGCATTTTATGGAGGAAGGAGGGAAGAAAAGGGGAACGGGGCAAGAGAAAAATGGAATAAATCAAATTTCCTGGGACAAATGGCGTAGGCCCAAAAAGGCAGTTTATCCTTTCAGTGGTGCATTTCTCCAGATTTCGCAGTGCAAGACCCAGCTAACATCTGCAGACAGAAATGCATAGGGGTTTTTTGGGGGGTGGGGGGGGAATGCATAAGGAAACGATGGGGTTTTCTCTCCCTCTCTCTCTTTCTCTCCTGGAACCGCTTGTAAAATGTGCCTTTTAGGGGAAAATGTTCCCCATTTAAATGCAAATGCCTGACTATTTCGAACAAGAAAATAGCAGAGAATATCAGGAGGGAAAGTATGACTGGGAACACATTAGAAAATGACATGGCCTGTAGAACGGCAAAATGTCATTTGCAGATTCTTTTTGGGGGGGAGGGGGAGGGGGAGTAAAAAAAAAAGGGGCATCCTCGTCCTGGAAGAGAGACCAGAATAAGACAGTAACCGAGTAGGAAGGGACCTTGGAGGTCTTCTAGTTCAACCCCCTACTCAGGCAGGAGATGCCATATCCTTTCACACAAATAGTTGTCCAATCTCCTCCTCTTCTTCTTCTTTTTACATAAAATGTTTTCTTTTTTCAGTTTCATAAGAAATAACCACAGGTATAGTATTACATAACCAACATCATATTATATTGTTAAATGTTTACATCAATTTGTCTAACCACCAACTCCCCAAAACTGATGATTGGCTCTTCTAATAATAATAATAATAATAATTTATTTCTTATAAACCGCACCCTCTCCCCACAGGGACTCGGGGCGGTGCACAGGAGGAATAAGAACAATAACTATATACATATTTCATTAAAAATACATTAAATTAAGTGACCTGTGCTAAAATACCCGTTAAAACTATCTAACTAGAGATCCCCAATAAACCCTAAAGACAGAGGAGTAGCTATCCCAGGCCGGCAAGGCAGAAAAAGTGTGTTTTCAATTTAAGACGGAAGGAGCGGAGGTCCGAGGTGGTCCTAATATCGGGGGGGGGGGGGGGGGGAGGTCGTTCCAGAGGGCTGGGCCCGCCACAGAGAGAGCCCTTCCCCTGGGTGTCGCCCGCTGACAAAGTCTAGTGGACGGCACCCGGAGAAGTCCCTCTCTGTGGGAGCGAATCGGTCGTGAGGATATGGTGTATGCTCTCCATACACCATATTTGTACCTTATCCATCACTTTCCTCTCCCTCTCGCCTCCTCTTCCCCACCTCCTTTCTTCCCTCTGTCGTCCTTCCCTTCTCTACTTCCCCTTCCTCTCTCCTTCTCCTCTCTCCCCTTTCCATTCCTCCTTTCTCTCCTCCTCTTCCCTCCCTCCTTTCTTCCCTCTGTCACCCTTCTCTTCTCTCCTTCCCCTTCCTGTCTCCTTCTCCTCTCTCCCCTTTCCATTCCTCCTTTCTCTCCTCCTCCTTTCTTCCCTCTGCAACCCTTCTCTTCTCTACTTTCCCTTCCTCTCTCCTTCTCCTATCCCCTTTCCATTCCTCCTTTCTCTCCTCCTCCTTTCTTTCCTCTGCAACCCTTCTCTTCTCTACTTTCCCTTCCTCTCTCCTTCTCCTCTCCCCTTTCCATTCCTCCTTTCTCTCCTCCCCCACCCTCCCTCCTTTCTTACCTCTGTCACCCTTCCCTTCTCTCTTTCCCCTTCCTCTCTCCTTCTCTTCTCTCCCCTTTCCGCTCCTTTCTCTCCCCCTCTTACCTACCTCCTTTCTTCCCTCTGTCACCCTTCTCTTCTGTCCTTCCCCTTCCTCTCTCCTTCTCCTCTCTCCACTTTCCACTCCTCCTTTCTCTCCCCCTCTTACCTACCTCCTTTCTTCCCTCTGTTACCCTTCTCTTCTCTACTTCCCCCCTTCCTCTCTCCTTCTTCTCTCTCCCCTTTCCACTCCTCCTTTCTCTCCCCCTCTTCTCTCCCTCCTTTCTTCCCTCTGTCACCTTTCTCTTCTCTACTTCCCTCCTTCCTCTCTCCTTGTCCTCTCTCCCCTTTCCACTCTTCCTTTCTCTCCTCCTCTTCCCCCCTGCCCTCTCTCCTATCCCTCTCTTCTTCCCTTTCCTCCCTCCTCTACTTCACACTCTTCATCTCATTTACTTGGTGTATTTCAGCTTCTGAATGACCTCCATTTTATTTTGATGGTATTTATAGTTCCTTTTCAGTATACATATTTAATTTTGACATATATCTTCCAATCTCTTCTTAAAATCCTCCAAATTACTTGCAAACTATCACCCTTGTTGTCCCAAAGGTGCTATTTGTTCAAGAGGCAACTGGGCTTTCTGGTTTTTCTTTGAAGATGTTTCGCTTCTCATCCAAGAAGTTTCTTCAGCTCTGACTCATTCCCCACCATCCAAATCAGAGCCGAAGAAGCTTCTTGGATGAGAAGCGAAACGTCTTCAAAGAAAATCCAGTTGCCTCTTAAAAAAAAAGCAGCACCTTTGGGACAACAATAGTTGGCCATTCCTGACCTATAGAGTCCTGTTGTGGCCCAGCCGGCTCTGGATGAGCTGCTGATGGGCTCCTCTAGTGAGGAGTCCTATGATTCTTCTCTGGAGGAGGAGGGCGACCTTGAGAGAGCAGAGAGCCCGGCTGGTCATCAGGAGGCACCTGGGTCTTGGAGGAGTGGGGAGGATCAAGGCCAGTTTGTCCCTGATGCTAAAGTGAGAAGGGCTGAAAAAAGGAGGCTTCAATTGCATTAGAAGCGAACTCGTAGGATGTGAATTAGTCCCAGCTGCCTAATGACTGGCCCCTCCCAAGAGGGTTTAAGAGGAAGTTTTTGCTAAGGAAGTCCTTGCAGAGAACAACGTTGGATTTCTAGGTTCGTGTTTATTCGTGTTGATTTTCAGGTTTGTGTTTAGTCGAGTTAGGAAGCTTCGTATCTGTTCAGAGTCATTCAGGCAAACAGCCATGAGAGTTAGTGGCAGGCAGCCAGTCTTGTATTAGTTGGAGTGTTGTGTTAGTCGGAGAAAGGGGGATCAGAACACGGTCCCATCCAATTCACATTCTAGGACTACAAGACACGTCACTCCAGCCAGCACGGCACTCTGTGCCCCTTCTGGTCCTTGATGAAGTGCTTTTCTCTGCCTCTTCCCCCTTTTGGTTTACGGTTTACGGTTTATTGGATTTATATACCGCTCCTGTCTCCAGATGGACTCAGGGTGGTGCACAGGGAATTAAAATGCCACAAGCAACCATACATACAATACAATAGTAAAATTAAATTAAATTAGAATCTCCTGTTTTAAACTAAAAATATTAAAATCTCAACCAATCCCCTAAAAATCCCAGTTCTAAAATCTAAACTAAAATATAGGCATAAACTAACTCTAAGCAAGGCCAGCGAGATGGAACAAATGCGTTTTTAATGAGCGGCGGAAAAGGCGAAGGTCCGTGATGATACGGAGGTCGGGGGGCAGATCATTCCAGAGGGTTGGACCCGCCACAGAGAAGGCTCTTCCCCTGGGCGTCGCCAGCCGGCATTGACCAGCTGACGGCACCCTGAGGAGGCCCACTCTGTGGGAGCGGACCGGTCGAAGGGAGGTATGTGGTAGACATGAGGGTTTCACCCCTCGTGTCTTCAGAGATGGGGTTAAAAACGACAGGAGGGCCACCGTAACTGCCTAAACGAAGCTTCTCCATATTTTACATGTGTCATGTGTTGCCTAAGTTGGGATGTCCATTGTGTTGTCTCTGTTGCCATCTTGGATTGTTTGACACCCCCCTACACACACTCACACACACACACACACACGTCCCTGAATCAGAAGGACATTGCATCCCTGTAAAATTCAATAAATTTTGTCTTTGAAAGCATTTCCCTAGCACAGGGGTCTGCAAAGTCGGCTCTTTTAAGACTGGTGGACTTCAACTCCCAGAGTTCCCCAGCCAGCATAGCTGGCTGGGGAATTCTGGGAGTTGAAGTCCACCAGTCTTAAAAGAGCCAACTTTGCAGACCCCTGCCCTAGCAGATTCTTTTTTTTTTTATCATCTTGTATGAAAAGTGACTGGGAAAAATGCAGGCACATCTTCCTTCCTACCTACCTACCTACCTACCTACCTACCTACCTACCTACCTACCTACCTACCTACCTACCAACCTTCTTTCCTTCGTTCCTTCCTTTCTCTCCTTCCCTCCCATCTTTTTTTCTATCTTCCCATTTCTCCCTCCCCTTCCCTCTTTATCCACCATCTTTCCTTCTTTCCTCCTCCTCTCTCCATCCCATTTTTATTCTATGCCCTTCCTTCCTTCCTTCCTTCCTTCCTTCCTTCCTTCCTTCCTTCCTTCCTTCCTTCCTTCCTTCCTTCCTTCCTTCCTCTTCTTCTCTTCTCTCCCCTTCCCTTCCCCTCCCACTATCCTCTCATCTTCCCTCTCTCTTTATCCACCATCTTTCTCCTTCCTCCTCCTTCGTCCATCCCATTTGTATTCTATCCCTTCCCTCCCTCCCTTCCTCCCTTTCCTCCTCTCCCTCTTCCCCTCCCCTCCCCTCCCCTCCCACTTTCCTCTCCCCTCCCCTCCCTCCCTCCCATTTGTGCCCTGCCCATCTCACAATTGAATATACACAGGTGATGTGCTATAACATGGTGTTGTCTTGTCTTGGCGAGGTTTCAAGGCGGTGGCTCTTATTGTCCCTTCAAAAGGTTATCTCTCAGTTCCTCTTTAGAGAAAATTAGCAACCCCTCTCCCCCAAAAACCCAGTCCTTTCCATCCCCACGGCATAGAGATCCCAGGTTCACCTTTAATTAGGATCCTATTAGCCCACATCACTCCCCAAAACTGAGTCAATGTGGAAAACGAAAGGGAAGGAACCTACAGCGGCCTGAAGGGACAGTCCTTCCTCAAAAATTAAAAAAAGAGAGATCAGTTTCCACAACATCCTGTTAGTAGGCCTCAATTAAGGGAGGAGACATACTGTTTCCTTTCCTGCCTTTCGGCTCATCACCAGAGACCATCTAGACAGAAAGCCAAGAGTTCCGTTGTGTAAATTTTTTAGATATGTGTGTTAGTTTTATGAGGTGATCAATAAATAAATTAGAGAGACCAGGATAGATCTATTTTGAGCTTATTAGCTCTCATCAGCTGGCCATACCCTTTATTGGGATTCGAACTGGGGCTGTATTGGGGCTGAATCCCAGTAAGGGTATGGCTAGCTGATGAGAGCTAAAAAGCTCGAAATAGATCTATACTAGTCTCTCTGATTTATTTATTGATCAGCTCATAAAACTAACACACACACACACACACACAGTTGTGTCACAACCATATATATTAATCACAACCATTATTTATTGATCATTATTTATTTATTGAAACTAACACACATATTTTAAAAAATCACACAACGGAACTCATGGCTTTCTGCCTAGATGGTCTCTGGTGATGAGCCAAAAGGCAGAAAAGGAAACAGTATGTCTCCTCCCTTAATTGGGGCCCTAACAGGGTGTTGTGGATATATACATATATATGTATGTATGTTACGTTTTTGATTTCTATCTGTAAAAAATGAAAAAGCACCTCCGTACACACACACACACACGTACACACACACACACACACACACACCTCCCTCCCTCCCGAAAGAAACCTAGATTAAACTGTCACTCAGATTCTCAATCTCTCCAGACAGCCCCATCCGCCTCTCTACAGGCAGCAGTTATCCCAACGGGAATGCGATATTCTTGTCACAATCCGAGAACACAATTGGCACAGTGTCCGGCAGGCTACTTTGATGAGAGCCTGCCAGGACAGATGTCCACAGCAGGTTATCAAAAGAAGCCCGGCTTCTGATAACCGCTTGCTTCCCGCCAAGGGGCAGAGGTCGAGAGGGCCTCTCCGGATATGGGAGTCGGCGCACGGAGCAGATTTTCGCCCGGCCAAGTTGGGCGAAAACAGGGGCCTTTCTCCCTTTGGAGGCCGCTGCGGTTAAAATGAATACATAAACGGACATTTATGGGCTGGCCGCAACGACGCGCGATCCAGCCAAAGAGAGAGAGAAGGGAGGAAAAATAATATTGGGGCAACCACCACACATTTACGATGGTGGCAATGTTCCCAGGGTCGCGTGATCGCAATTTCCAACCTTCCCAGCTGCTACCGACAAGCAAAATCCAAGCCTGATTCGCTTTATGACGCTTAACAACTGCCGTAATTCACTTAATCACAAGAAAGATTGCAAAATTGGGCAGGGCTCGGTTACAATACAATACAATAGCAGAGTTGGAAGGGACCTTGGAGGTCATCTAGTCCAACTCCCTGCCTAGGCAGGAAGCCCTATACCGTTTCAGACAAATGGCTATCCAACATCTTCTGGAAGACTTCCAGTGTTGGGGCATTCACAACCTCTGGAGGCAACTTCTGTTCCACTGATTCATTGTTCTCACTGTCAGGAAATTTCTCCTCAGTTCTAAATTGCTTCTCTCCTTGATTAGTTTCCACCCATTGCTTCTTGTTCTGCCCTCAGGTGCTTTGGAGAATAGCTTGACTCCCTCTTTTTTGTGGCAACCCCTGAGATATTGGAAGACTGCTATCATGTCTCCCCTAGTCCTTCTTTTTATTAAACTAGACATACCCAATTCCTGCAACCGTTCTTCATATGTTTTAGTCTCCAGTCCCCTCATCATCTCTGTTGCTCTTCTCTGCACTCTTTCTAGAGTCTCCACATCTTTTCTACATCGTGGTGACCAAAGCTGAATGCCGTATTCCAAGTGTGGCCTTCCCTAGGCCTTATAAAGTGGTATTAACGTGATCTTGATTCTCTCCCTCTGTTTATGCAGCCTAGAACTGTGTTGGCTTTTTTGGCAGCTGCTGCCCATGGCTGGCTCCTATTTAAATCGTTGTCTACAGGCCTCGTTGGTTAACAACAGGCCTCGTTGAAGAGAGCAGTTTTATCGGTATCACTAAAAGATAAAATACATTTTAAAACATGTATTTTAAACGTTTCCAGGCCCGATTGTGGTCGTACATCGAGGACTGGCTGTACACAACTCCATCAAATCACAACTCCAGTAGGGCCTAGATGGTCCCCAAGGGTGCCTTAGTGAGCAAGGCCGACAGAAGGTGGGAAAGAAAAAAGGACAAACTGCCCATTTCTGTCCTTGTAAACAGTAACTGGATAACTGTTCTTCTCTACGAAACTATAAGGAGCCCCAGACCGCTCCTGAGTGAAGGAGTGGAGCTGAGGTAATGGAATGTGAGGCAACTGGCAGTTGGAACAGAGATCTTTTCCGGTGGGGAGGGGGAGTAGAATGTCTAAACTGCTAGTCTGCAGGCCGGATGAGTCACGCGCTGGCCACGCCCACGCCCGGTTTAGAAAAGGGGTAGCATCAGCACGTGCTACTCTAAGGCAGCTGGCAGTTATAAGAAATACTGATGATGTGACAGTCGTTTCAAAAAATCCTTTCTTATCGAGCACCTAGAAGCCAAGAGGAACATACGGTCCAAATTTCAGGTTTGTAGGCTTTACAGTTCTGGAGATTTCGTGATGAGTGAGTGGTATTTGGCTTATATATATATTGTGTCACTTGTTGTGACACAAGTATATACTTATCCTCCTGTCTCAGCCGATCAGGAAGAGAACCTGGTGGCTTAAGTGGCTAAGGCTCCTGCCTAACATATAATACAGCCCCGGTTCAAATCCCAGTAAGGGTATGGCTAGCTGATGAGAGCTAAAAAGCTCGAAATAGATCTATCCTAGTCTCCCTGATTTATTTATTGATCAGCTCAAAAACCTAACACACACACACATACACACACACACACACAGTTGTGTCACAACCATATATATTGATCACAACCATTATTTATTGATCAGTTCAAAAACCTCACACACACACACACACATATTTTTGAGTTGAGGCACATATAAAAAAATTACACAACAAAACTAACACACACACACACACATATATATATGTCTCCTCCCTTGAATAGGCCTAACAGGAAGCTGTAACAATATATCCATTTCATCAATAAAGTCCTGTAGAAAGGATGATGTAATCAGGGAAACTGGTTAGCTCAAGGCATAGAGAAGCCTGCTTCGAATGCTGGAGAGCACCAGTTCAAATCCCTGTAGGGAAGTATGGCCAGCTGACGAGGGCTAAGGAGCCCGAAATGGATCCATCCTGGTCTCTTAATTAATTATTATTAATCATCCCTTAAAGAAATTTAACACATATCTAAAAAGACAGCAGCAATTTAATAGGTCTCTGTCTGGATGGTCTCTAGGTTGAGTCGAAGGACAGAGAAGGATGACAAGTTTGTCTCCTCCCTTGAATAGGCCTAACAGGAAGCTGTAACAATATATCCATTTCATCAATAAAGTCCTGTAGAAAGGATGATGTAATCAGGGAAACTGGTTAGCTCAAGGCATAGAGAAGCCTGCTTCGAATGCTGGAGAGCACCAGTTCAAATCCCTGTAGGGAAGTATGGCCAGCTGACGAGGGCTAAGGAGCCCGAAATGGATCCATCCTGGTCTCTTAATTAATTATTATTAATCATCCCTTAAAGAAATTTAACACATATCTAAAAAGACAGCAGCAATTTAATAGGTCTCTGTCTGGATGGTCTCTAGGTTGAGTCGAAGGACAGAGAAGGATGACAAGTTTATCTCCTCCCTTGAATAGGCCTAACAGGAAGCTGTAACAATATATCCATTTCATCAATAAAGTCCTGTAGAAAGGATGATGTAATCAGGGAAACTGGTTAGCTCAAGGCATAGAGAAGCCTGCTTCGAATGCTGGAGAGCACCAGTTCAAATCCCTGTAGGGAAGTATGGCCAGCTGACGAGGGCTAAGGAGCCCGAAATGGATCCATCCTGGTCTCTTAATTAATTATTATTAATCATCCCTTAAAGAAATTTAACACATATCTAAAAAGACAGCAGCAATTTAATAGGTCTCTGTCTGGATGGTCTCTAGGTTGAGTCGAAGGACAGAGAAGGATGACAAGTTTGTCTCCTCCCTTGAATAGGCCTAACAGGAAGCTGTAACAATATATCCATTTCATATATATATATATATATATATATATATATAAATTTTTAAAGGGATTTAATAGGTCTCTGTCTGGATGGTCTCTAGGTTGAGTCGAAGAGCAGAGAAGGTTGACAAGTTTGTCTCCTCCCTTAAATAGGCCTAACAGGAGCTGTAACAAAATATCCACTTCATATATATATATATTGTTTTCGTAGGTTTTCACGGGTATAGGTATGTAGATTTTGGTTTATTCGGGTCTTTTCCCGTGTAAAATTAAAGGTGTTTTTGCAACGTTTCGATGGGATCACCCCCATCATCATCAGGCTTTGGCTTCTGCCTTTTGCAAATGAACTGCATTTGAAATGGCAGTTTTTCTGTAAGTGGAGGTGGGAGGGGTTGGAATGTTGGCTCTGCTACTTTTAAACTGATTGGTTGGCTGATTTGCCACATCCTCATTGGTAGCTGGAGTTTGTTGAGAGTGATTGATGATGGTGTCAGTGTTTGTGGCCGGGACTTGTTTAGTGGCTGGAACTCGTTTAGTGGCCACTAAACGAGTTCCAGCCACTAAACAAGTCCCGGCCACAAACACTGACACCATCATCAATCACTCTCAACAAACTCCAGCTACCAATGAAGATGTGGCAAATCAGCCAACCAATCGGTTTAAAAGTAGCAGAGCCAACATTCCAACCCCTCCCACCTCCACTTACAGAAAAACTGCCATTTCAAATGCAGTTCATTTGCAAAAGGCAGAAGCCAAAGCCTGATGATGATGGGGGTGATCCCATCGAAACGTTGCAAAAACACCTTTAATTTTACACGGGAAAAGACCCGAATAAACCAAAATCTACATATATATATATATATATATATATATATATATATATATATATATATATATATATATATATATATATATATATATATATATATATATATATATATATATATATATATATATATATATATATATATATATATATATATATATATATATATATATATATATATATATATATATATGTTAGTTTTTATGAGCTGATCAATAAATTTAAATTTATTAAATCATTGCTCCTGGAAGAACCAATGATTTTATTAAATCATTGCTCCTTGAAGCACCAAGCCGGAAGCACCAGCCTGAAGATGATGAATGAGACTTCATCGAAACGTCGTGAAGATACTTCCAATTCTACGCGGGAGAAAACCCGAACAACCAAAGACCTACATACAAACACCCGCGAAAACTTCAGTAAACACACACACACACATGCGTGCACACACACACACACACACACACACACACACACACACACATATATATGTAGATTTTGGTTTATTCGGGTCTTTTCCCGTGTAAAATTAAAGGTGTTTTTGCAACGTTTCGATGGGATCACCCCCATCATCATCAGGCCTGGGCCTTTGCTTTTTTGCGAATGAACTGTAATTGAAATGGCAGTTTTTCTGTAAGTGGAGGTGGGAGGGGTTGGAATGTTAGCTCTGCTACTTTAAACCGATTGGTTGGCTGATTTGCCACATCCTAATTGGTAGATGGAGTTGATGTTTGTTGAGAGTGATTGATGATGGTGTTAGTGTTATATATATATATATATATATATATATATATATATATATGAGAGAATATTTTCACAACTCCTGTTATAGGCCCCTTTAAGGGAGGAGACAAACTGTCATCCTTGTCTGCCTTTCGACTCAACCTACAGATCATCTGCAGAGTGCCGGTTCAAATCCCAGTAGAAGGAGTATGGCCAGCTGAAGAGGGCTAACAAGCCCGAAATGGATCCATCCTGGTCTCATATATATATATATGCTGGCATTGCTGGCTTCAGGGATTTTCCCATGTATATAGCATGGAGATGTTATTGCAATGTTTCGGCAAGATCTCACTTGCCATCATCAGGCAGGCTTCTGTCACAGAAGCGTTGCAATAACATCTCCATGCTATATACACGGGAAAATCCCTGAAGCCAGCAATTCCAGCATACCTACACCCGTGAAAATCTACGAAAACACACACACACACACACATGTTACGTTTTTGAGCTGATCAATAAATAAGTCAGGGAGACTTATTTATTGATCAGCTCATAAAACTAGCACACACACACACACACACACACACACACACACTCAGTTGATCAGGAGGGGAACCAGTGGTCTAGTGGCAATTACAACTGCTTCCTGGTTCGAATCCCAGTAAGGGTATGGCCAGCTGATGAGAGCTAAAAAGCTCAAAATAGATCTATCCTAGTCTCCCTGATTTATTTATTGATCAGCATAAACATAACACAAGTATGTATGTATGTATGTATGTATGTATGTATGTATGTATATATATTTTCAAGGAAGAAAAGATGAAAGAGAGAGAGAGAGAGAGAGAGTGAGAGAGAGAGAGAGAGAGAGAGAGAGAGAGAGAGAGAGAGAGAGAGAGAGAGAGAGAGAGAGAGAGAAAGCTGAACATTGACTTTTGTCACCTGGTGCAAACTAAATTTTCACTAGCTGCATGCCTGTTCTCTCTGCATGCTAAGACATGTCACCATTCCCCAGCTCTGCAGGACAACATGTCTTTGATTTTTCATTTCATTTCATTTTTTTTTTGACCACCCGATAATCTCCCTCCTCCTCCTCCTCCTCCTCTTTTGTCAGGTGGAAATGAGTGTCCTGCCTCTTCGGCGGCCCCATAAAATTCAGCGATGGGAACGCGGAGGCGTTTTTTCCGCCCTCCCCATGCCGTTTCCACCGCAGGTTGCTTTGATTAGCAATTATTTTCCCCGATATTAAAAGCCAAGCTGCAAAGAATCATTTATGTGTCCCTTGAGTTTTATTTGCCTCCGCCCCCCCCCCTCCCCGCTCCTACCAGCCCCCTTCCTGTCGGGAGCTTATTAAAAAGGAAGGCCGAAAAAAATGTGACAAATTAGCAATTTATTTCTGTCACTTCGGTCGCTCAGAGTGGAGGCTGGAAACGGGTTGCGGACACAATGCCTTGCGGTTTGCAGGCGGTCCTCGACTTACGAACCACGTCAGCCCCAGATTTCCATTGCTAAACAGGGCGGTTGTTGAGTGAGGTTTGGCCCATTTTATCATCTTGCTTGCTTGAGTTGTTAAGTGAATCGGTGCATCCCCCCCCCCCCCCCGGTTAGTAACAATGGTTGATAAGTGAATCTGGCTTCCTCTTGTCAGAAGGTCACAAAAGTTGATCGCAGGACCCCAGGGCACTGCCACCGTCATAAATATGAACCGGTTGACAAGCATCAGTAGAGGCTGGTGTCAGGGTCCAAGTAATACACCAGTGGTGGGTTTCAAATTTTTTAGAACCTACTCTGTAGGTGTGGCCTATTTTGTGGGCGTGGCTTGGCAGTCATGTGACAGGGTGGGAGTGGCCACCTTTTAAAATGTGGTGAAACTCATTTAGCAACGCTCTTGCTTAGCAACCAAAATTTTGGACTCAATTGTGATGATAAATTCTTTCTTTCTTTCTTTCTTTCTTTCTTTCTTTCTTTCTTTCTTTCTTTCTTTCTTTCTTTCTTTCTTTCTTTCTTTCTTTCTTTCTTTCTTTCTTTCTTTCTTTCTTTCTTTCTTTGTCTCCTTCCTTCCTTCCTTCCTTCCTTCCTTCCTTCCTTCCTTCCTTCCTTCCTTCCTTCCTTTCCTTTCCTTTCCTTCCCGTTGGGTCACTGGCAGCGGCGGGCCAGATTTACTTCCAGGTTCGCTGGTGGAACCCCCCCTCACCGGTTCTCTAAATTTCACCAACCGGCTCTCGCGAGTAGGTGCGAGCCTGCAGAAACCCACCACTGTAATACATCCACAGCAAAGAGAACTCCGGGGCAAGTAGGTTCCTCAAAGAACAAGTTTATTGGATATATCACAGTGGCACAGGCTGGTGAAAACCGACCTTGGTGTCCTGGTGGACAGCTCAATGAAGGTGTCAACCCAGTGTGCCACAGCAGTGAAAAAAGCAAACTCATTGCTAGGGATCATTAGGAAGGGTATAGAAAATAAGTCAGCAAGTGTCATTTTGCCTCTTTATGAATCTATGGTGAGGCCCCATCTGGGGTATTGTGTACAGTTCTGGTCACCATACCTTCAGAAGGATATGATGGAAATGGAAAAGGTGCAGAGGAGGGCAACAAGAATGATTAGGGGGCTGGAACACCTTCCTTACCATCTGAGGCTGCAATGGCTGGGCCTCTTCACTCTAGAACGACGGCGCCTGAGAGGTGACCTGATTGAAGTCTATAAAATCATGCACGGTGTGGACAAAGAAGAAAAGGAAAAACTGTTTTCCCTATCGCACAACACTAGAACTAGGGGGCACTCCATGAAACTTTTGATAGCTAGACCTCAAACAAATAAGAGGAAGTACTTTTTCACCCAGAGGATCACTGGTCTATGGAACTCCCTGCCAGAAGAAGTGGTGACAGCTGTCAGCCTCGACACCTTTAAGAAAGGATGAGAGGAGTTCATGGAGAACAAGGGTATCCATGGCTATCATGATGGATGCCTAAGGACACCCTCCGGGTTGGAGAGATAGGCAGGATATCTCTCAATGCCATTTGCAAGGAATCATAAGCAGGTGAAGACATCTGTTTGGGAAGACCCTGAAGCAAATGGGGAGCCACTGTGTGAGACAGAATGCTGGACTGGATGGGCTGTGGCCTGTTCCTGCAAGGCTATTCTTATGTTCTTATGTTCTTATGACTCTAAAGGTTCCTGCAGTTTTCACCTAATTAAAAGTAAAAGCTTTCCTCCTTTCCTAAATGATCTTTCACGTGTTCCAATCAAGGTGCTTGGAAACTTCCCTCCTCCTCTCTTCAGCCACCTGTGGGAACGTCCTTGGTTCTCAGGGGAAACTATTTTGTTTTGGCTAGAAAAAACTCAGCTCTCCCAATTGCCCCCTCCCTATCCTTCAGCACCACTGGGGCAACACCGAAGCCTCCATGATGACCTCAACCAGGCCAGCTTCAGAGTTGAGCAAGCCCCCGGATTTTGATCCCATGACTGTAAGGCTAATGCAATGGTCGTAAGTGCAAGGACCGGTTATGTCACTACCTCAAACAGTCGAACAGTCATGAAGTGAATAGTTTAAGTAGAGGACTATGTGTTGGAATAAGAATCCGGTCCAGTTCCAAGCTGGGAGAAAGATGCTGGAAATAAAATGGAGGCTGGCTGCAGGAAAGAAGGTTTCTGTTTATTTGGATGCCAGAAACTTCAGTGACAGCAACACGATTCTAGGGTGACTTCAGTGACAGCAACACGATTCTAGGGTGGCTGACAAAACGGGGTTGGGATAGATGGGCTTTTTAAAAACAAACAAACAATTTTTATTGTTTTTACAGTATACAAAAGGAAAAGGGGTATATAGGGTATTTTTTTAAACATTTTAGGACTTCCATGCCAGTTGTGGTGGCTGCTCCCGAGGCTTTGTACAAAATACAGTTAAGTAAACTTCGCACAGTCACTCAAGCGCTTGTGACATCTCGGCTGGATTACTGTAACACTCTCTACATGGGGCTCCCCTTGAGGTGCACTCGAAAGCTACAGTTAGTGCAGAATGCGGCCGCGCGGGTGGTTATGGGTGCCCCAAGGCAAGCCCACGTAACACTTCTCCTGCGCGAGCTGCACTGGCTGCCTGTGGCCTTTCGAGTGCGCTTCAAGGTGTTGACTACCATCTTTAAATCGCTCCATGGCTCGGGGCCTAGCTATATACGAGACCGCCTCCTGCCCCATACATCCCTTCGTCCGATCCGCTCCCACAGAGCGGGCCTTCTCCGGGTGCCGTCGGCTGGGCAATGCCGGCTGGCGACACCCAGGGGAAGAGCCTTCTCTGTGGCGGGCCCGGCCCTCTGGAACGACCTACCCCCCGACCTTCGCACTATCTCGGACCTCCGCCTCTTCCGCCAACGTCTTAAGACGTATCTATTCCAACAAGCCGGCCTAGGATAGCCCCCCGCTTCTGACGCTTAAATATAAATTATAATTTGGTTACGGTTTTAATAATGGGTTTTAGCACGGGTGAATTAATTTAATATATTTTTAATTGATGTATATTGTATTTATGGTTTTATATAATGCCTGTGCGCTGCCCTGGGTCCTAACAAGGAGAAGGGTGGGGTATAAATTTGATTTGATAAAATAAATAAATGGTGGCAAGAGATACATATATATCCTGTCATCAACTTCATACATTCAATTGTTTGTTTCATGTTAACATCCGTTTTCAGGAACTACAATACAATAATACAATACAATACAATACAATAGCAGAGTTGGAAGGGACCTTGTAGGTCTTCTAGTCCAACCCCTTGCATGGGCAGGAACCTTATACCATTTCAGACAAATGGCTGTCTAACATCTTTTTAAAGACTTCCAGGGTTGGGGCATTCACAACTGCTGGAGGCAAGCTGTTCCAGAGGTTAATTGTTCTTACTGTTAGGAAATTTCTCCTTAGTTCTAAGTTGCTTCTCTCCTTGGTTAGTTTCCACCCATTGCTCCTTGTCCTGCCCCCAGGTGCCTTGGAGAAAAGTTTGACTCCCTCTTCTTTGTGGCACCCTCTGAGATATCGGAACACTGCTATCATGTCTCCCCTGGTCCTTCTCTTCATCAAACTAGACATACCCAGCTCCTGCAGCCGTTCTTCATATGTCTTAGTCTCCAGTCCTCTAATCATCTTGGTTGCTCTTCTCTGCACTCTTTCCAGAGTCTCCACGTCTTTTCTACATCGTGGCGACCAAAACTGTATGCAGTATTCCAAGTGTGGCCTTACCAAGGCACTATACAGTGGCATTAACACTTCACGCGATCTAGATTCTATCCCTCTGTTGATGCAGCCTAGAACTGTGTTGGCTTTTTTGGCAGCTGCTGCACACTGCTGGCTCATATTTAGATGGTTGTCCACTAGGATTCCGAGATCCCTCTCACAGTTGCTACTATCGAGCAAGGTACCACCTATACTGTACTTGTGCATTTGGTTTTTCTTGCCTATATGTAGGACCTTACTTTTTTCATAATTGAATTTCATTTTATTAGACAGTGCCCAATGTTCAAGTTTGTCTAGATCCTTCTGTATCTTAGGCCTATCTTCTGGAGTGTTGGCTATTCCTGCCAGCTTGGTGTCGTCTGCGAATTTGATGAGTTCCGCATTTATCCCCTCATCCAAATCGTTGATGAAGATGTTAAAGAGTACTGGGCCTAAAACAGAGCCTTGGGGGACTCCACTGCATACTTCCTTCCATGTAGATGCAGTTCCATTGAGGACTACACGTTGAGTGCGGTTGGTCAGCCAGTTGCGAATCCATTTGGTGGTGCTGCTGTCTAACCCACAATTTTCTACTTTATCTAATAGTAGGTTATGGTCTACTTTATCAAATGCCTTACTGAAGTCCAGGTAAATTATATCAACAGCATTCCTCTGGTCCACTGATTTTGTTACTTTGTCAAAGAATGCAATTAGATTCGTCTGGCATGATCTGTTTTTTACAAACCCATGTTGGCTTTTGGCTATTACTTTGTTTGCTTCTAGGTGTTCACTTATTTGTTGTTTAATTATCTTTTCCAGAATCTTTCCTGGTATTGAGGTCAGGCTGATGGGTCTATAGTTTCCTGGATCTGTTTTTTTTCCTTTTTTGAAGATGGGAACCACGTCTGCTCTTTTCCAGTCTTCTGGCAGTTCCCCGGTGCTCCAGGATCTCTGAAAGATATAGTTCAGTGGTTCTGAGATCTCGTCTGCCAGTTCCTTCAGAACCCTGGGGTGTAATCCATCCGGTCCTGGTGATTTGAACTCATCCAGGGCAGACAGGTGCTCACTTACCATTTTCTTCCCTATTTCAACTTGTGTTCCTAATCTGATATTTGTGGTGCTGTTTTTGATTGATTGGACTGTTTTATCCCTTTGTGTAAAGACAGATGCAAAAAAAGAGTTAAATAGTTCTGCTTTCTCCCTGTTGCTTATCATCTTCTTGCCATTTTCTCCCAGCAGTGGACCAATTGTTTCCTTAACTTTTTTCTTATTTTTAACATGTTGGAAGAAGCTTTTTTTGTTATTTTTTACTTTTTTGGCAAGCCTTTCTTCATTGTGAGCCTTAGCTTTCCTCACTTCGTCTTTACAGGCTCGGGCTATTTGCTGATATTTTGCCTTGGTTATGTCCCCCTTTTTCCACTTTTTATATTTATCCTTTTTGTCTTTCAATTTGTCAGAGAGTTCTTTATGCAGCCATGCTGGTTTCTTTTGGGAACTGTTATTTTTCTTCTTCATTGGTATTGCGCTGGTCTGGGCTTTTATAATCTCATTTTTCAAAATTTCCCAAGCTTCTTGAGTTGTTTTCCCCTTGAGGATTCTCATCCATGGAATCCTTCCCAAGCTCTCTCTGAGTTTATTGAAATTAGCTCTCTTGAAGTCTAAGACTCTAGTTTGACTTTGTTCAACTACTTTTGTTTGCATAATGTTGAATTCCAGTATTTCATGATCGCTTGCCCCCAAAGTTCCTGTAGCTTCTACACCTTCTATCATTTCCTCTCTGTTAGTGAGAATTAAGTCCAATATTGCTGATCCCCTTGTTCCCTTCTCTACCTTTTGGGAAACAAAGTTGTCTGCTAGGTTTGTTAGGAACCTGTTGGATCTTCCACTTGGTGCAGAGTTTGTTTCCCAATTGATGTCAGGGTAGTTAAAATCTCCCATTACTATTGCAGTGTGCTTCCTACATACCTTAGTTAGCTGGTTAGCAAAAAGTACATCCACTTCCTCTGCTTGGTTGGGTGGCCTGTAGTATAGACCTATGACACTATCATTCCCCCCCCCAACCTTTAATATTGACCCAAATACATTCAAGATAGTTCTCATCATTGTTGTGCTCTATTTCTGTAGAGATGTAATTATTTCTTTTATATAGTGCAACTCCACCTCCTCTTTTATTTGGTCTATTTCTTTTAAATAATTTAAATCCTTCTAGCTGTATGTTCCATTTGTGGGTTTCATCCCACCAAGTTTCTGTAATGGCAACAATATCGTATCTGCCCTCATTTACTTGAATTTCTAATTCACCCTGTTTATTCCTCATACTCTGTGCATTGGTGTATAGACATTTGAGTCCATTTTGATTGACCCTGTGTTTTCTGTCTACGAAACCTGTGTTATAATAATAATAATAATAATAATAATAATAATAATAAATTAGAATTTATTAACCGCACCCTCTCCCCACAGGGACCCGGGGCGGTGCACAGGCATAATTAAAACAATATACAATAATACAAACATTACTAAAATAGAATTAAATAAATTACCCGTGCTAAAAATACAATTAAAAAACCATTAAACTTTATCGTTAAAAGACAGAGAGAACTATTCAAGGCCGGCCAGTCGAAAGAGATGGGTCTTCAGTTTTACACGGAAGGAGCGGAGGTCGGTGGTCGTTCTAATATCAGGGGGAAGGTCGTTCCAGAGGGCCGGGCCCGCCACAGAGAGCGCCCTTCCCCTGGGCGTCGCCCGCTGACAAAGTCTAGTGGACGGCACCCGGAGAAGCCCCTCTCTGTGGGAGCGAATCGGTCGTGAGGATGTGTGGGGCAGGATCCGATCTCGCAGATAGCTAGGTCCCGAGCCATGGAGCGCTTTGAAGATGATGACTAACACCTTGAAGCGCACCCGGAAGACGACAGGTAGCCAGTGCAGCTCGCGCAAGAGCGGTGTTACATGGGCAAATCTAGAGGTGCCCATAATTGCTCGCGCGGCTGCATTCTGAACTAACTGAAGCCTCCGGGTGCACCTCAAGGGGAGCCCCATGTAGAGAGAGTTACAATAGTCCAGTCGGGATGTCACGAGGGCATGAGTGACTGTGCGAAGGGCGTCCCGATCCAATAGGGGGCGCAATTGGCGAACCAGGCAAACCTGGTAAAACGCCCTCCTGGCCACGGCTGTCACTTGCTCTTCCATAGACAGCCGGGTATCCAGGAGGACACCCAAATTGCGCGCCCCATCCACAGGGGCAAGATGTTCGCCCCCTATGGCCAGCGTTGGAGAAAGCTGGTTGAATCGGGCAGCCGGAAACCACAGCCACTCGGTCTTGGTCGGGTTGAGCCTAAGTCCGTTACTTCCCATCCAGATCCGCACGGCTTCCAGGCACTGGCACATCACCGCTACGGCATCGTTGGGGTGGTTTGGGGTAGATATGTACAGCTGGGTGTCGTCAGCGTACAGGTGGTACTCTACCCCAAAACCACGGATGATCTCACCCAGCGGCTTCATATATGCGTTAAACAGGAGAGGCGAGAGGACCGACCCCTGAGGCACTCCACATGTGAGTGGTCTCGGGGTCGACCTCTGCTCTCCTGCACGCACAAATTGCGATCGGCCAGAGAGGTAGGAGGAGAACCACCGCAACACGGTGCCTCCCACCCCCAACCCCCCCAGCCGATGCAATAAGATACCATGGTCGATGGTATCGAAAGCCGCTGAGAGGTCTAATAGGACCAGGATGGAAGAACATCCCCCATCTCTGGCCCTCCAGAGATCATCTACCAACGCGACCAATGCCGTCTCGGTGCTATGCCCGGGCCGAAAGCCGGACTGGCGCGGATCTAGATAGTCAACTTCCTCCAGGTGACGGGGAAACTGTTGTGCCACCACACTCTCAACAACCTTCGCCAAGAAGGGAAGGTTGGAGACTGGACGGTAGTTGTTCAAAAGAGCTGGGTCCAAAGAGGGCTTCTTGAGGAGGGGCCTCACCATAGCCTCTTTTAGGGAGGCAGGCAAGGAACCCTCACTCAAGGATGCGTTGATAACCTCTTGGAGCCAGCCTCGTGTCACCTCCCAGGATGCCAGTACAAGCCAGGAGGGGCACGGGTCCAATGAACATGTGGTGGCTCGCAGTCGCCCACGTAACCTGTCCATATCCTCGGAAGTAACGGGGTCAAACTCCTCCCAAACAAGATCTCCCTCGTGGCATCCCACTGGGCCATGAATGGTGGCTAGCTCACTCTGTATCTGGGCGGTTTTCTCCTGCAGAAAAATCACAAATTCCTCTGCCCTACCCTGTAACGGGGCTTCCCGCTCCCTCTGTTGAAGGAGGGAACGGGTCACCCTAAACAGGGCGGCAGGGCGGTTTTCTGCGGATGCTATGAGGGTGGCGCAATGATGACGTTTGGCCACCCTCAGCGCCACAATGTATGCCTGACTATGGTTCTCTTTGCCCCTATTTCTTTGCCACTTGTATGGTTCATGTACATGGTATGGCACCCACTGTTAATTGTTTGGTTTTGCTTGACAGCAGTGTTGATAATATTACCTGCACAATTATCTATGTTACACGCACTGATAACTACAATAATAGTTTCAAAATAAACTCATTTTTGTGATCTGAGTCTCCTTGCTATTGTTTCTTCTTCCTCTTTCCCGCCAATGGGCGGGGCCGTGGCCCCTCCCGTTCCCTCTTCTTCATCTCCCAAGATTAAGGAAAGTTTTTTTAGAAAGGCCTCCACCTCTCCTACTGTTTTAATTCTATACCTCCATCCCAGAATACAAACATTCCTTCTGGCATTGACCATTTGAACCATACTCCTTTTTTGTATAATTTTTGGGATAGATGGGCTTTTATACATTCTTTGGGGCTATGTGATTGAGATGCTTGTTCCTGTGTAAGAATGTGCCCATTAATATTTTAATGGCTGTTGCCAGATTCCTAGAGACATTTGTCTAAGCTAATCTTGTCAATGGTTAGATAATAAAAGTAGAAATTAGGAGGGAAGAATATTACTACATGTAAACAAAAATATTATTATTATTACTATATATATGTAAAAAGTTCCAGACAATGTACTGTTTAACTAATGCTTATGCATATTAAAGAAAAATGTATACATAAAAATATATTAAAAAAAAGAAATTAAATGAATCTTTTTGCTTTCCGTCCCCTTCTCCTTCTTTCTTCAGAAGTACTTTATTTAATTAATTAATTAATTTAATTGGATTTATATACCGCCCTATCTCCCTGAAGGGACTCAGGGCGGTGCACAGGAGCTAATAAAACAATATTCAATAAATACAATAAAAATAATTAAAATAAACTAAATCTACAAGCCTGTGCTAAAATAAATTCAGAACCCTACTAAAATTATGCCAGGCCGGCCATCTGAAACAAGTGAGTTTTTAATGTCCGGCGGAAGAGGCGCAGGTCTGTGATTGTACGAAGGTCGGGGGGCAGGTCGTTTCAGAGGGCAGGGCCCGCCACAGAGAAGGCTCTTCCCCTGGGCGCTGCCAGATGGCATTGCTCAGCCGACGGCACCCTGAGGAGGCCCGCCCTATGGGAGCGGACAGGTCGAAGGGAGGTGTGTGGTAGGAGGCGGTCCCACAGGTAACCAGGTCCCGTGCCATGGAGCACTTTAAAGATGGTTACTAGCACCTTGAAGCGCACCCGGAAGGCCACAGGCAGCCAGTGCAGCTGGCGCAGGAGAAGTGTTACATGGGAGTATCTAGAAACTCCCAGAATCCCCCGCGTGGCCGCATTCTGGACTAGCTGGAGCTTCCGGGTGCACCTCAAGGGGAGCCCCATGTAGAGAGCATTGCAGTAGTCCAGGCGGGAGATGACGAGGGCTTGAGTGACCGTGCGTAGGACATCACGATCTAGAAAGGGGCGCAACTGGCGTATCAGGTAAACCTGATAAAATTTCATTCTCCTGGCGAATTCTGGAAATCTCTTTCTCCCTCATTCACTTCGCCCCTGACCCACGAATAACTTAGAGAAACCATTGGCACTAACAATCCGGCTGAATCAACCTGGCAATTTCTGGAAAAGGGTTTTTTCTTCAAAGAAACGTCAGACTTTTCTCCTTTATCCATCACTGGCCATAGGGGGCGAACATCTTACCCCTGTGGATGGGGCGCGCAACTTGGGGGTCCTCCTGGATACCCGGCTGTCCATGGAAGATCAAGTGACAGCCGTGGCCAGGAGGGCGTTTTATCAGGTTCGCCTGGTACGCCAGTTGCGCCCCCTATTGGATCGGGATGCCCTTTGCACAGTCACTCATGCCCTCGTGACATCCCGACTGGACTATTGTAACTCTCTCTACATGGGGCTCCCCCTGAGGTGCACCCGAAGACTGCAGCTGGTCCAGAATGCAGCCGCGCGAGCATTAATGGGGACCGCTAGGTACACCCATATAACACCTCTCTTGCGCGAGCTGCACTGGCTGCCTGTCGTCTTTCGGGTGCGCTTCAAGGTGCTAGTTGTCATCTTTAAAGCACTCCATGGCACGGGACCTAGCTATCTGCGGGATCGGATCCTGCCCCATACATCCTCACGGCCGATTCGCTCCCACAGAGAGGGACTTCTCCGGGTGCCGTCCACTAGACTTTGTCAGCGGGCGACGCCCAGGGGAATGGCGTTCTCGGTGGCGGGCCCTGCCCTCTGGAACGACCTTCCCCCCCGACATTAGAACAACCACGGACCTCCGCTCCTTCCGTCAAAAATTAAAAACATACTTTTTCTGCTTGGCCGGCCTAGGTTAGTCTCTACCTTTAGGGCGTTAGGGAATGTTAGTTTTAATATGGGGATTTTAGTGCAGGGACAATCAAATTTAATTTGTTTTTATTCTATTGTATTTATTCTTGTATGTATATTTTATAGTGTTTTAATTTTTCCCTGTGCACTGCTCCGAGTCCCCCTGGGGAGAGGACGCGGTATATAAAATAAATATTATTATTATTATTATTATTATTATTATTATTATTATTATTATTATTATTATTATTATTATTATTATTATTATTATTATTATTATTATTATTATTATTATTATTTATTTATTTTCAGGGTACGCGAGAATTGCTTTCGTATCTCTTTTTAATGATGTTTAGAGCTTTTCTTCCTGAAGAGAAAAGATTGGGGTTGGTGTTATCTGTTTTTTCCAGAAGCTTCTTTTGCAAGCATTTTTTGTTCCTCCCCAAGGCCTTTTCTTGGGGGGTTTAATCGAAGTAGGAGAATCCAAGAAGATTTTCCAGCCTCTTTTTTGAGGGAAAAAGGTGTGTCTTATACTCCCAAAAATATGGTAGTTTAGAGCTCAGCACAGACTCAGAGCTGCAGAGCTAAGCCACGCCCCAGACTCCAAACTGCTTCAGCTCCCATTGGCTGACCTTGTTACTAAGCCTTAATCCAGTTCATGAATACTACACTGACATGAATGAACGAATGAATGAATGAATGTCCCAAAGGTGCCTTTTCAAGAGGCACCTGGACTTTCTGGTTTTTCTTTGAAGACGATTCGCTTTTCATCCAAGCAAAAAAGCAGAAAAACCAGAGAGCCCAGTTGCCTCTTGAAAAAAAAGCAACTTTGGGGCAACCAAGATCTGGATGTCTGTGAACTCCATAGGTGAATTTATTTATTTATTTTATTTTATTTGATTTCTAGACCGCCCCCTCTCCCCGAAGGGACTCGGGGCGGTGTACAGGTAAAAATTAAAACTACTAAAATAAAAACAATACAAACAAAGTTAAAATCGAATTAAATAATCCCCTGTACAAATTTATAAAAGTTAAAAACAACCCCATAAAACCGAATAAAATCTTTTAAAATCACAGCCTGGGCGAGCAGCATGAAATTAGGCCAAGTCGGCTAGATGGAACAAGTGCGTCTTGAGTTTCTGGCGGAAGGAGCGGAGGTCCGTGGTCGTTCTGATATCAGGGGGAAGGTCGTTCCAAAGGGTCGGGCCCATCACAGAGAAGGCCCTTCCCCTGGGCGTCGCCCGCTGGCATTGCCTGGTGGACGGCACCCGGAGAAGTCCCTCTCTGTGGGAGCGAATCGGCCGAAGGGATGTATGGGGCAGGATGCAATCCCGCAAATAACTAGGTCCTGTGCCATGGAGCGCTTTAAAGATGATAACCAACACCTTGAAACGCACCTGAAAGTCCACAGGCAGCCAGTGCAGCCTGCGCAGGAGCGGTGTTACGTGGGAGTATCTGGAAACTCCCAAAACTGCCCGCGCAGCCGCATTTTGGACCAGCTGCAGCCTTCGGGTGCATCTCAAGGGGAGCCCCATGTAGAAAGAATGGATAAATAGATGGATAGATGGCGGGAGGGAGAGAGAAAGGAAGAAAGGAAAGAAGGAAGGATGGATCCTTCTTACAATAATATCCCTTCTTTTCTGGAAAAGCTTTGCATTGGCTCTAAAATCTAATGTGGGAGATGGAATGAACGAATGAATGAATAGCAATAGCAATTGCACTTAGACTTATATACCGCTTCACAGTGCTTTACAGCCCTCGCTAAACAGTTTTACCGAGTCAGCAACTTGCCCCCAACAATCTGGTTCTTCATTTTACCGACCTTGGAAGGATGGATGGTGGAGTCAACCTTGAGCTGCCCAAGATTGAACTCCTGACTGTGGGCTGAGTTAGCCAGCAGTACTGCCACTTTGGCAAAACGTGTCTTACTACCAATGGTGGGTTTCACATTTTGTTACCACTGGTTTGCCACTTCTGCTTCGCACAAGCACATATGCTTTGCGGGCGCATGCGCTCCTTCCATGCAAGTGTCCAGCCTTCCGTGCATGCGCCTGGCCTCAAAAACGTGCTTAAATAGGACGGCATAGAGTGGGAGGGTGGGTAGGTGGGCCCACCTGCAATTTCCGCTACCGGTTCGGCTGAACCGGTCCAAACCGGCTGAATATCACCTCTGGTTATCATTTAATGTATCACAATGACCAGTTGCTATCAAGAGCTGTTAATATGACCTTGAACTTTGCACCAGAACAGCTGAAGGTGCAAAGCAACCATCGTTGTAGCATGATTGTAGCAGGGGTGGGTTCCTGCCAGTTCTAGCCTATAATACAATACAATACAATACAATAGCAGAGTTGGAAGGGACCTTGTAGGTCTTCTAGTCCAACCCCCTGCGTGGGCAGGAACCTTATACCATTTCAGACAAATGGCTATCCAACATCTTCTTAAAGACTTCCAGGGTTGGGGCATTCACAACTTCTGGAGGCAACTTCTGTTCCACTGGTTAATTGTTCTAACTATCAGGAAATTTCACCTCAGTTCTAAGTTGCTTCTCTCCTTGATTAGTTTCCACCCATTGCTTCTTGTCCTGCCCCCAGGTGCCTTGGAGAATAGTTTGACTCCCTCTTGTTTGTAGCACCCTCTGAGATATTGGAAGACTGCTATCATGTCTCCCCTGGTCCTTCTCTTCATCAAACTAGACATACTCAGTTCCTGCAACCGTTCTTCATATGTTTTAGTCTCCAGTCCCCTAATCATCTTTGTTGCTCTTCTCTGCACTCTTTCCAGAGTCTCCACGTCTTTTCTACATCGTGGCGACCAAAACAGTATGCAGTATTCCAAGTGTGGCCTTACCAAGGCACTATACAGTGGCATTATAGAAGAGGTTCCACAAATCTGCAGTGCCGTTTAGAACCGGTTCCAGCTCCCTCCCCCCGCCTGTCTGCACATCATCCAGAGGAAGAGCGAGAGGAGGAATTCTGGGAGTTGAAGTCCACCAGTCTTAAAGCTGCCAAGTTTGAACACCCTTGGGGTTTTTCCCCCCCTAAAGGGTTAGGGGTGCAAGGGTCTTGTAACTTGACAGCTTTAAGACTTGCGTGCTTCAAATGCCAGAGTTTCTGAGCCAACGTTTTGGTTGCTAAGCAAGAGCGTTATTAAGTGAGTTTCACCATATTTTACAAGTTGGGCATGCCCACACAGTCACACGAGTGCCAAGCCACTCCCACTCAGTCACATGGCCAGAAAGCCACTCCCACCTGATCACATGGCCGGCAAACCATTCCCACCGGGGTCACATGGCCGGCAAGCCACTCCCACAAAGCAGGCCACACCTACAAAAGAGGTTCTAAAATTTTTTGAAACCCACCACTTGATTGTAGATATGTAAATACAGTCCCTTTTTACCTTGTACAGCCATTTTTGGCCTCCCGAAGCCTTCCCCCTGCATCCCATTTTTCTGTTTTTCACAAAAACAGAGGCCTTCCCCAGGCCCCAAAAGCACTCTGCAGGCTTCAGCAGGGCTGGGGGAAGGAAAAATGTTCCCATTTTTGCAGAAAATGACTGTGAAATGGCCTTTTTTTCACAAGCAATGCAGTACATGTAATACCTTGCTCAATAGAAGTAACTGTGAAAGGGATCTTAGAGTCCTAGTGGACAACCATTTAAATAGGAGCCAGCCGTGTGCAGCAGCTGCCCCAAAAAAGCCAACACAGTTCTAGGCTGCATCATCAGAGGAATAGAATCCCAGATCACGTGAAGGGTTAATACCACTTTATAAGGCCTTGGGAAGGCCACACTTGGAATACGGCATCCAGTTTTGGTCGCCATGATGTAGAAAAGATGCGGAGACTCTAGAAAAATTGCAGAGAAGAGCAAGAAAGATGGCCTCTTCCGCCAGTGTTTAAAAACACACTTGTTTCATCAAGCCGGCCTAACATAGCCTCCGTTGTGACTAATTTTAGATAGTTTTAAATGGGGTTTTTTAATTGGTTTTAGCGCAGGTTTTTGCTATTTAATAGACTTTTAAATTTATATGTTTTGTACTATTTTTGTATGTTGTTTTTAAATTCCTGTGCGCCGCCCTGGGTCCTTTTGGAGAAGGGCGGGATATAAAGGGTGGGTTTGTCAAAAACAGATCATGCCAGACGAATCTAATTGCATTCTTTGACAAAGTGACAAAATCAGTGGACCAGAGGAATGCTGTTGATATAATTTACCTGGACTTCAGTAAGGCATTTGATAAAGTAGACCATAACCTACTATTAGATAAAATAGAAAATTGTGGGTTAGACAGCACCACCACCAAATGGATTCGCAACTGGCTGACCAACCGCACTCAACGTGTAGTCCTCAATGGAACTGCATCTACATAGAAGGAAGTATGCAGTGGAGTCTCCCAAGGCTCTGTTTTAGGCCCAGTACTCTTCAACATCTTCATCAACGATTTGGATGAGGAGATAAATGGGGAACTCATCAAATTTGCAGACGACACCAAGCTGGCAGGAATAGCCAACACTCCAGAAGATAGGCTTAAGATACAGAAGGATCTAGACAAACTTGAACATTGGGCACTATCTAATAAAATGAAATTCAATTGTGAAAAAAGTAAGGTCCTACATATAGGCAAGAAAAACCAAATGCACAAGTACAGTATAGGTGGTACCTTGCTCAATAGTAGCAACTGTGAGAGGGATCTTGGAATCCTAGTGGACAACCATTTAAATATGAGCCAGCAGTATGCAGCAGCTGCCAAAAAAGCCAACACAGTTCTAGGCTGCATAAACAGAGGGATAGAATCTAGATCACGTGAAGTGTTAATGCCACTGTATGGTGCCTTGGTAAGGCCACACTTGGAATACTGCATACAGTTTTGGTCGCCACGATGTAGAAAAGACGTGGAGACTCTGGAAAGAGTGCAGAGAAGGGCAACCAAGATGATTAGTGGACTGGAGACTAAGACATATGAAGAACGGCTGCAGGAGCTGGGTATGTCTAGCTTGATGAAGAGAAGGACTAGGGGAGACATGATAGCAGTGTTCCGATATCTCAGAGGGTGCCACAAAGAAGAGGGAATCAAACTATTCTCCAAAGCACCTGGGGGCAGGACAAGAAGCAACGGGTGGAAACTAATCAAGGAGAGAAGCAACTTAGAACTAAGGAGAAATTTCCTGACAGTAAGAACAATTAACCTCTGGAACAGCTTGCCTCCAGAAGTTGTGAATGCCCCAACCCTGGAAGTCTTTAAAAAGATGTTAGATAGCTATTTGTCTGAAATGGTATAAGGTTCCTGCCCACGCAGGGGGTTGGACTAGAAGACCTACAAGGTCCCTTCCAACTCTTGCTATTGTATTGTAAATATGAATAAAATAAAATAAAATAAAAATAAAATAAAATAAATAAATAAGATTAGGGGACTGGAGGCTAAAACACATGAGGAACAGTTGCAGGAACTGGGTATGTCTAGTTTAATAAAAAGAAGGATTAGGGGAGACATGATAGCAGTCTTCCAATATCTCAGAGGTTGCCCCAAAGAAGAGGGAGTCAAGCTATTCTCCAAAGCACCTGAGGGTAGAACAAGAAGCAATGGGTGGAAACTAATTAAGGAGAGAAGAAAATTAGAACTAAGGAGAACTTTCCTGACAGTGAGAACAATTAACCAGTGGAACAGAAGTTGCCTCCAGAAGTTGTGAATGCCTCAACGCTGGAAGTCTTTAAGAAGAAGTTGGATAGCCATTTGTCTGAAATGGCATAGGGCTTCCTGCCTAGGCAGGGGGTTGGACTAGAAGACCTCCAAGGTCCCTTCCAACTCTGCTATTGTATTGTATTAAAAATGGAGGTGTTTTCACCTTCCTCCACACCCCAGGAGCACTCTGCAAGCTTCAGCAGGACTGGGGGACGGCAAAAACAGCTCCATTTTTGCAAAAAAAAAAAGGGGGGGGCCTGTTTTCCACAAAATCGGGGGCATTTTTGCTTCAGCCCTGCTGAAGCCTGCTGAGTGCTCTTGGGGTCCAGGGAAGGCAAAAACCATTTTTTTTCTTACTTACCTCTTCGAAATCTTGGCGTGTCTTATACCGCCCTGGATCCTTTTGTAGGAGAAGGGGGGGGGGGGTATAAATTTAATAAAATAAAATACACCGGTGCGTCTTATAGTCCGAAAAATACGGTAATAATCTATTAAAATAAAATAAAAAATCCACATCCATTTTGGTCTGTAACTTTCCCTTCCCTCACAATCACTTTCGGATATAACTTCTAATGCTATTCTTGGTTGGATAAATTTCCCCAGGGTAGGATTTTTTTTTTTTCAAATGCAACTTCTCCAAGTCTAAACTCTTCCTTTTTTAAAAGCAATTGACCCATCCATCAATCCAACCTGAACCAACCCACCCACCATCCATAATGACTATCCTGTTTTCATGGAGAGTTTTACAACCTCCCGTAATCTTTGTCCGGAGGGGGGAGGAAAGGGTGGGGGTGGGGTGGGGTGGGCTGGGGGGGCTTGGAAAGGTTTTCGTTTCAAAGAAAAAATCTATTGGATCAGATTCTTCTGTTGCAGGAAAATCTATTGCAATTGGTTGTGTGCTTTAGGGCCTCCCGTAGAAACTGTTAGCTGCAGATCTTCTCAAAAAACACCTAGAATTGAATTCTTTATTGGCCAAGTGTGATTGGACACACAAAGGAATGGGTCTTTGGTGCATAAGCTCTCAGTGTACATAAAAGCCGTAAGTGATAAATCATGATCATCGTCATCGTAAAAACACATTCATCGTAAATCATAAGATACAACATTTATTTATTTATTTAATTTAATTTAATTTAATGTAATTTCATGTAATTTAATTTAACTTAACTTAACTTAACTTAACTTAACTTAACTTAACTTAACTTAACTTAACTTAACTTAACTTAACTTAACTTAACTTAACTTTATTTTATTTTATTTTATTTTATTTTATTTTATCCAATTTTTATACCGCCCTATCTCCCTAGTGGGACTCAGGGCGGTGCACAGAAGGGATGAAAACACCAATAACATACAATCACAATATAAAATGGAATTAAATTAAGTAAATCTGTGCTAAAATATAATTAAAAACTATTTTTTACTTAGGGATAGTTATAGTGAGGCAGCAGGAATAGTGACCCCCCCGCCCCAAGCTGGTACCCTTAAACATAGACATAACCCTTCTAGCTTTATCTGCCCCATACATCCCTTCGTCCGATCCGCTCCCACAGAGAGGGTCTTCTCCGGGTACCGTCGGCCGGGCAAGGCCGGTTGGCGACGCCCAGGGGAAGGGCCTTCTCTGTGGCGGGCCCGGCCCTCTGGAACGACCTACCCCCCGACCTACGTACCACCTCGGACCTCCGCCTCTTCCGCCAACCTCTTAAGACGTATCTATTCCAACAAGCCGTCCTAGCATAGCCCCCCGTTTCTGACTTTTATCTATAAATTTTAATTTTCAGGGTTTTTAATGGTTTTTTTAGCACGGGATTTAATTTAATATGTTTTTAATAATATATTTTGTCTTATGTTATGGTTTTTAATAATGCCTGTGCGCCGCCCTGGGTCCTAACAAGGAGAAGGGCGGGGTATAAATTCGGAAAAAAAAAAAATTGTATGGTAGCTATAAACTTTGCCCTGGTTAAGGATTACAAATATTACTGGAACATTGCTACATGAGATTGTAAGGAAGGGAACAGGAAGATATGTGAGGGTGTAAGCTGAAGTTGTCCATGTAACCAGCCTGTGAAGCACACCCTTTTGCCTCATGTTAAGCTCATGATTTCTCCTTATATGGAACATATGAAAATGTATTAACTTCTGTTTCTGTATCATTCCAGTATTAACTTCTGCATTTTTTGATTGACGTAAGGCAGGGGTCTGCAAAGTTGGCTCTTTTAAGACTGGTGGACTTCAACTCCCAGAATTCCCCAGCCAGCATGGCTGGCTGGGGAATTCTGGGAGTTGAAGTCCACCAGTCTTAAAAGAGCCAACTTTGCAGACCTCTGACATAAGGGAAGTATAAAACTAAGTCCCTGCGCCTTGCCCAGGCAGTTCAGCCTTTAGTGCGAGAGCACTCTGAACTCTTGATGCATCAATAAAACCTGTTTCTCTCACCTTCGTGGTCTCGTTATTGTAACCACTTTGTGGTTGGCCTTGATTTGCCGCTACAATAGGGCACTAAATAGGCGATCAACATAAGTCATAAAGGTAGTCAAATAAATGATTAACAATGATAATAATGTATACATATATATTAGATTGATAAGATGAGATTTTAGACAATTGTAAGTGAGGACTATGGAAAGGATGCACAAAAGTTTTGTAACCAATCGACACACTAATGTAGGTAGCTGGAAGATGGTTTTATGTTTTTGTTCGTTTGTCTAAAAATAAAAATTCTTTTTTAAAAAAAAAACCATAAATCATAAAGGTAAAATTTCCCCTCGCACATATGTGATGGTCGTTCCCGACTCTAGGGGGCGGTGCTCATCTCCGTTTCAAAGCCGAAGAGCCAGCGCTGTCCGAAGACGTCTCCATGGTCATGTGGCCGGCATGACTCAACGCCGAAGGCGCACGGAACGCTGTTCCCTTCCCACCAAAGGTGGTTCCTATTTTTCTACTTGCATTTTTCATGTGATTTTGAACTGCTAGGTTGGCAGAAGTAACGGGAGCTCACCTATAAACTAGGGATTCGAACCGCCAAACTGCTGACTTTTCTGATCGACATCGAACAAGGACCAAGGGTGACATGATAGCAGTCTTCCTATATTTGAGGGGCTGCTACAAAGCACCTGAAGGCCAGAGAAGAAGCAATGGGTGGAAACTAATCAAGGAGAGAAGCAACCTAGAACTAAGGAGACATTTCCTAATGGTGAGAACAATTAACCAGTGGAACCACTTGCCTCCAGAAGTTGTGGGTGCTCTAACGCTGGAGGTTTTAAAGAAGAGATTGGACAGTCACTTGCCTGAAATGGTATAGGGGTCTCATGGACTAGAAGACCTCCAAGGTCCTTTCCAATTTTGTTATTCTGCTATTGAATGACTATAGATTGTTTTTAAAAAATGCTTCAAAACTTTTCTGTGCAAAGCGCAATAAGCTTGGAATGATTGGGAGGAAGGGAAGGCAGGTGTGCAATCACAAGGAGGAGGAAAGAATGTTTGAGTGAGAGAGAAAGAGAGGTAGAGAAAGAGAAAGAGAAAGAGAGAGAAAAAAGAGAGAGGTAGAGAAAGAGAAAGAAGACAGAGAGAAAGAGAGAAAGACAAGAGAGAGAGAAAAGAGAGAAGAGAGAAAGAGAGGTAGAGAAAGAGAAAGAGAAAGAGAGGGAGAAAAAGAGAGAAGGAGAAAGAAGACAGAGAGAAAGAGAGAGAAAGACAAGAGAGAGAGAAAAGAGAGAAGAGAGAAAGAGAGGTAGAGAAAGAGAAAGAGAGGGAGAGAGAGAAAAAGAGAGGAGAGAAGGAGAAAGAAGACAGAGAGAAAGAGAGAAAGAGAAAAGGAGAGAGGTAAGGAGAGAAAAAAGACAGAGAGAAAGAGAGAGAGAAGAGCAAAAGAGAGGTAGAGAGGGAAAAAGAGAGAAAAGAGATAAAGAGAAAAGAGAGAAGAGGGAAAGAGGTAGAGAAAGAGAGAGGAAGAAAGAGAGAAAGAGAAGGAGAAAAAATACAGAAAAAGAGAGAGAAAGAGAAAAGGAGAGAGAGAGGTAAGGAGAGAAAAAAGATAGAGAAAGAGTGAGAAAAGAGAGAGAGAAGAGCAAAAGAGGGGGGAGAGAGGGAGAAAGAGAGAGAAAAGAGAGAGTGAGAGAAAGAGAAAAAAGACAGAGAGACAAAGAAATGAAAAGGAGAGAGGGGTATGGAAAGAGAGAAAAAGACAGAGAGGAAAAGAGCGAGAGAGAAAAAAGAGAGAAAAGAAGAGATGTAAAGAAAGAGAAAGAGAGAAAAAAGAGAGAGAGGCAGAGAGAAAGAAAAAGAAAAAGGAGAGAGAGAGAGGTGGGGGAAGAGAATCAAGAAAAAGAAAGAGAGGGAGAAAGAAAGAGAAAAAAGAGAGAGGTAGAGGAGAAAGAAGACAGAGAGAAAGAGAAAAAGAGAGAGAAGAGAAAAGGAGACAGAGAGGTAAGGAGAAAAAAGACAGAGAAAGAGCGAGAAAGAGAGAAGAGCAAAAGAGAGTTAGAAAAAGAGAGGGAGAAAGAGAGAGAAAAAAGACAGAAAGATAGAGACAAAGAAATAAAAAGAAGAGAGAGGTACAGAAAGAGAGAAAAAAGAGAGGGAAAGAGAGAGAGAGAAGAGAGAAAGATGTAAAGAAAGAGAAAGAAAGACAGAGAAAGAGACAGAAAGAGAAAGAGAAAGAAAAAGGAGAGACAGAGAGAGGGAGAGAGAGCGAGGTAGGGGAAGAGAATAAACCGAGAAAAAGAGAAAGAGAAAGAGAGAGGGAGAAAGAGAGAGAGAGAAGAGAGAAGTAGAGGAGAAAGAAGACAGAGAGAAAGAGAAAAAGAGAGAGAGAAAAGGAGAGAGAGAGGTAAGGAGAGAAAAAAAGGAAAGAGAGAAAAAAGAGAGATTAGCAAAAGAGAGGGAGAAAAGAGAGGGAGAAAGAGAGAGAAGAGAGGGAGAAAGAGAGACAAAGAAATAAAAAGGAGAGAGGTACGGAAAGAGAGAAAAAAGGCAGAGAGGGAAAGAGAGAGAGAGAAGAGAGAAAGAGGTGTAAAGAAAGAAGAGACAAAGAGACAAAGAGAAAGAAAAAGCAGAGAGGGGAGGGGTAAGGGAAGAGAATAAACTGATAGAAAGAGAGGTAGAGAAAGAGTGAAAGAGGAAAAAAGACAGAGAAAGAGACAGAAAGAGAAAGAAAGAGAAAAGGAAAGACAGAGAAAACAGTGAGAGAAGAAGAGAGAAAGAGAGGTAGAGAAAGAGTGAAATAAAAAAGACAGAGAAAGGCAGAGAGAAAGAGAAAGAAAGAGAAAAGGAAAGAGAGAAAACAGTGAGAGAAGAAGAGAGAAAGAGAGATAGAGAAAGAGTGAAAGAAAAAAGACAGGGAAAGAGACAGAAAGAGAAAAGGAAAGAGAGAGAGAGAGAGAGAGAAGAGAGAGTGCATTTTGTGGGCATTTTGTCGAAGGCGTTTTGGTGAACGTCTTCAGCATATTTCTCCATATCTTTGGCGCGGCCGAAGCCGCCTGGTGTTTCCTAGGACGGATGGGCCCTCATTCCAATTGTGAGTCGGTGTGACATTCATTAAGTGCAACTCTTAGAAGGAGAGGGTTAAGCAGCGTGGCCTTTTCCCTCTGATTTGATCATACATCAACAGGCGCTCCAGGTTAAACGCCCAGGATACGGCTTCAGATGAATAGTCAGTAAGCGGGTAGGAGATACTTCACCCTGTGCTACTTAACTCAAGGAAATGAGTCTCAAAGCTGGTGTCACCGTAAAATATGGACGCTCCCTTCGATAATGGGCGCTAGGAAATCTCACCCACTTCCTTTGCTCTTCGCTTTTACAACTGGCTGCACTTTAAGATAGAAAGACCGCTCCTCTCCCCCCCCCCATCTCTCATACACACACTCCCCTCTCTGTCCCTCCCTCCCTCCCTCCCACCCTCTCTTTTTCTCTCTTCCCCCCTTCTTTTCTCTCCCCCTCTCTGTCCCTCCCTCTCTCTTTCTCTCCCTCTCTTCTTTCACTTCCCCCTCTCTCTTCCACTCTTCTCTTCCTCCCTCACTCCCCCTCTCTTTCTCCATTCCTTTCTTTTTCTCTCTTCCCCTCTTCTTTTCCCTCCCCCTCTCTGTCCCTCCCTCTCTCTTTCTCTCCCTCTCTTCTTTCACTTCCCCCTCTCTCTTCCACTCTTCTCTTCCTCCCTCACTCCCCCTCTCTTTCTCCATTCCTTTCTTTTTGTATCTCTCTTCCCCCTCTCTTTCTCTCTTTCTCTCTTTCTCCACGGACCTCCACTCCTTTCACCAAAAACTAAAGACCCACTTTTTCCGCCAGGTCGGCCTGGCCTAAGTTCCCCATCTGCCGCAGTCTGAATATTTAAATTGTTTTATTAGGGTTTTTAAGGGAATTGAGTTTTAGGTTTTTGGGGATTTTAGCGCAGGGTTAGATTTAATTGTATTTTAATGATTAGAATTGTTTATGTTTTGTATGTTTTTAATTCCCTGTGCACCGCCTTGGGTCCCTTCGGGGGGAGAGAGTGGTTTACAAATTAAATTATTCTATTCTATTCTATTCTATTCTATTCTATTCTATTCTATTCTATTCTATTCTATTCTCCCTTCCTCTTTCACTCCTTCCTGCCTTTCACTTCTATTCTGCACACCCCCTTTTTTCTCTTCCCCCTCTCTTCCTCTCTCTTCCTCTCCCTCTCTCTTCCTCTCCCTTCCTCCCTTTCTCTCCTTCACTCCTCTCTGCCTTTCACTCTCATTCTCCATTCCCCTCTTTCTTTCTCTTCCACCTCTCTTCCATTTCTCTCCATCTTTTCCTCTCTCGCTATTTCTTTCTCTAATTCTCTATTTCTCTCCCTTCTCTCTCACTCCCCCCTTTCTCCATTCCTTTCTTTTTGTATCTCTTCCCCCTCTCTTTCTCTCTCTTCCTCCCTACCTCTCTTTCACTCCCCTCTGCCTTTCACTCCCATTCTCCATCCCCCTTTCTTTCTCTTCCCTCTCTTCCTCTCTCTATTTCTCTTTCCCCCTCTCTTTCTCTTTCTCTCTCTTTCTCTCTTCTCTCTCCCCCCTCTTTCTCCATTCCTTTTTAGGTATCTCTCTTCTCCCTCTCTTTCTCTCACTTTCTCCCTCTCTTTCACTCCCCTCTGCCTTTCACTCCCATTCTCCATCCCCCTTTCTTTCTCTTCCCTCTCTTCCTCTCTCTATTTCTCTTCCCCCCTCTGTTTCTCTCTCTTCCTCTCTCTTCCTCTCTTCTCTCCCCCTCTTTCTCCATTCCTTTCTTTTTGTAACCCTCATCCCCCTCACTTTCACTCCTTTCTGCCTTTCACTCCCATTCTCCATCCCCCTTTCTTTCTCTTCCCTCTCTTCCTCTCTCTATTTCTCTTCCCCCCCCTCTTTCTCTCTCTCTCTTTCTCTCTCTTTCTCTCTTCTCTCTCCCCCCTCTTTCTCCATTCCTTTTTAGGTATCTCTCTTCTCCCTCTCTTTCTCTCACTTTCTCCCTCTCTTTCACTCCTCTCTGCCTTTCACTCCCATTCTCCACCCCCCTCTCTCTTTCCCTTTCCCCTCTCTTCCTCCCTCTATTTATTTCCCTCTCTTCCTCTCTCTCTCTTCCTCTATTTTTCTCTCTTCTCTCACTCCCCCTCTCTTTCTCCATTCTTTTTTTGGTATCTCTCTTCCCCCTCTCTTTCCCTCTTTCTCTCACTTTCTCCCTCTCTTTCACTCCTCTCTGCCTTTCACTCCCATTCTCCACCCCGCTCTCTCTTTCTTTCTCTTCTCTTGCACTCCCCACTCTCTTTCTCCATCCCTGTTTCTTTTTGTCTCTTTCTTCCCCCTTTCTATTTCTCCGTCTTCCCCCCTCTCTCTTTCTGTCTCTCTCTCTCTCTCCCCTCCCACCTCCCCCTGGTTTTGCTACTGCCGAGAGCCAGTTCACATTCTGCCAATGGTTGCTATTTTTATGTGTAATTTATCTTTATTGCAACCTCAGGGAAGAAGTTTAACCCTTGGCACAGTTGAAGGAACTCTTGGTGGCCAATTGATAGGGATTTCCATAGGTGGGGGTGTACCTGTGGGTGTGCATGAGAATGGAGGGGGGGAGGGGAAGGTGTTGGAAGATGCCCTTGAAAATTGGCAGCATCAGCTGGTTGGTTTTAAAATAACAGTCAGACAATGATGTGCAGGAAAGTCACCAGGAACCGGCCATCAGCAAAGCTAGGATAAATAGCAAGAGCACTTAGACTTATATACCGCTTTGTAGTGCTTTTACAACCCCTTTCTAAGCGGTTTACAGAGTCAGTCTATGGCCCCCAACAATCTGGGTCCTCATTTTACCCACCTCGGAAGGATGGAAGGCTGAGTCAACCTTGAGACGGCCAGGATCGAACTCCTAGCAGTGGGCAGAGTTTGTCTGACATACCAATAGCACTTAGACTTATATACCACTTCACAATGTTTTACAGCCCTCTCTAAGCGGTTTACAGAGTCATTCTCTTCCCCTCAATAATCTGGATCCTCATTTTACCCACCTTGGAAGGATGGGAGGCTGAGTCAATCTTGAGACTGTCAGGATTGAACTCCTGACAGTGGGCAGGGTTTGCCTGAAAGAGCAATAGCACTTAGACATATACCGCTTCATATTCCTGGTTACTTGCAGGACCGCCTCCTACCACATACCTCCATTCGACCTGTCCGCTCCCACAGGGAGGGCCTCCTTAGGGTGCCGTCCGCCGGACAATGCCGGCTGGCGACTCCCAGGGGAAGAGCCTTCTCTGTGGCAGGCCCCACCCTCTGGAACGACTTGCCCCCCGACCTCCGTACAATCACGGACCTTCGCCTCTTTCGTCAGGCACTAAAAACATACTTCTTTCATGCGGCCGGCCTGGCATAGCTGTTTTATGGCTGATTTTAGTTGGGTTTTAATTATGTTTTTAGCACGGGTCCAAATTTTATTTAATTCAGTTTTAACTACTTGATTGTCTATATATTTTTATATTTTTATTGTTCCTGTGCACCGCCGTGAGTCCCGTCTGGGAGGGCGGTATAGAAATACAATAAAGATTAAGATTCATAATGCTTTTACAGCCCTCTCTAAGCAGTTTACAGAGTCAGCCTCTTGCCCCCAACAATCTGGCTCCTCATTTGATCCACCTCGGAAAGATGGGAGGCTGAGTCAACCTTGAGCCCGGTGAGATTTGAACTGCCAAATCGCAGGCAGCCAACAGACGTTGCCTGCAGTACTGCACTCGAACCACTGCGCCACCTGGGTTCAGTGAGAAAAGGTGAAAGGGAGACGAGGCAGAAGGATCTAGAAAGAAACCGAGAGAAATGCACCATTCAGCATTTGGGTGGGGAAAAACACGAGGCTCAAGGATAGGATGTGGGAAGAATTATTCTCAATAAGGGTGGAGATAGCATCCATGTATGGGTTGAACCTATCCACGCTCTGATTGGACTGAGTCAGATTACTAATTAATTAGCCTAGGTATATAACCCCCTCAGGAGCTGCCATACCCAGTTTACGATGAAGAGAGGAACACAGACTCACCGGTAAACACCAACTCCTTTAGTGAAAAACAAGTACACAAAAAGGGATGGGCCGGATGCTATCTCCCCCCTTATTAGAAGAGGCGTATCAGGTAAGTACCAACGCTCGGGACCTGGGCCCTCCACCTTTGAGAAGCGCTTTTACAACGTGGAGCCTCTCCTCAAAACTGCTCTGGCTTGGCCGCAGGTGGACACACCTATCACCGCTCTCTACTCGGTTACGACCCTGCCCGGGGGCCAGGAAGACCTCCTCAAGCCCGAGGACAGGCGCACTGACCAGGTCCTCCACAAGGCCCATCAGGCCTCAGCCTGGGCGGTACGGGCCTCTACGGCGGCCTCATTTTTTACTAGGTCCAGCCTGACCTGGCTGCAGCGGATCCCTGTGGCTGACGCCCGGGCCCACCAGGACCTAAACAAAATCGTGGCCTCCGTTCAATTCACCGCGGACACCACGTTGAGTGCTGCCCAGTTTTCCTCCCGTGCTTTAGCTTCGTCTGTGGCTTCCAGGCGTCTTGTGGCTTCGCCAATGGCAGAACTCAAGCACAAGTGGAAGTTGGCTTCTGAGCCTTATACCGGTGGCACGTTGTTCAGGGATGCCCTCAATCCCCTCTTGGTCGAGGGTAAAGATAAAAAGAAAACATTGCCGGCCAACCCCAAGAAGGGTGCGAATAGACCTGCCCCTTATCCCTGCCGTCACCAGTTCAGGGGCCAATCCTATGGGGGCGGTTTTCACTCTGACTTCAACTCCCAGGGGTTTTGTCCTCAAGGGGGCTATGGCCAGCACTCACGCTCGCACCAGCCTCAGTATAGGCAGCAGCGGGGCGGAGGGTCCAATCGGCCCTTTCGGGGGGGCGGTAGCCATCCCTACCGCAGGTCCTAATCCACATCAGGGAAGTCCTCCCATTGTTGGCAATTTGCGCCTGTACGCGTCCCAGTGGGAGTCATCGACCTCTGATGCCTGGGTCATTGCCACGGTCAGGGACGGGGTGACCTTGGATTTTGTGACTCAGCCCCCTCCTTCCTTTGTTTCTTGCCCGGTCCCCAGCACCTCAGAGGGGAGGGCCTTAATGGATCAGGCCATCGGGCACCTCTTAGATATCGGGGCTATCTGCCCGGTTCCTCGGGACCAGACTGGCCAAGGGTTTTATTCCTGACTGTTTGTAATTCCAAAGCCCTCCGGGGGGTGGCGGGCGATTCTTGATTTGAAAAAGTTGAATTTTTATGTTAAGTATAAAAGGTTTAAGATGCATTCACTGTTTTCAATTCTGGAGGGTGTTCGTTGTGGGGATTTTCTTACCTCCATTGATTTGACTGATGCTTACTCGCATGTGCCTATTTGTATTGAATACCAACGGTATTTACGTTTTTGTTATTCTTCGTTCCATTACCAATACACTTCCTTGCCGTTTGGCCTTTCGTCCGCTCCCCGTGTGTTTACTAAACTCATGGCAGCGCATCTGCATGCTATTCCCATCAGGGTTCAATTATACCTTGATGACATTTTGGTTCAGTCCACGTCATATGAGACGGCCCTACGGGACCTTTCGACCACTGTGAATGTCCTCGAGACTCATGGGTTTTCCATCAACGAGGCCAAGAGCCACTTTACTCCCTCCACCAGAATCCTCCATCTGGGGGCCTAGATAGACTCGGTGGCTGGTCAGGTCTACCTTTCCGAGGACAGGGCCTCTGGCATTGGTCAGTTGGTAAGGCTGGTCGAGTCGGAGCATAGGCCAGCCTTGGCCACCCTGTCCAAACTCCTGGGGAAGACGATTTCGGCCATTTCCATCATGCCCTGGGCCCGTCTTCACTCCAGAGATCTCCAGTGGTTCCTGCTCCCCTTCCAGAAGAGGAAGGTGGCCCACTCCCTCCTACGGGTTTCCCTGCCCCCTGGGGTTAGGAGGTCATTGAGGTGGTGGAGATCTTCGGCGGTTTTGCAAGGTTGCCATTTCAGGGTTTCTGACAGGGTCACGATCACCACTGACGCCAGCCTTCACGGGTGGGGAGCCCATATGGAAGGCAGGGTGGCCCAGGGAAGATGGTCCTGGGAGGAATCAGCTCTCTCCATCAATTTGCTGGAACTGAGAGCCATCAGATTGAGCCTCCTGGAATTTGCGGATAGGATAGCGGGGCAACATGTCCTGGTTTTGACCGATAACATCACGGCCAAAGCTCATGTCAACCGACAGGGTGGCACTAGATCCAGGGACCTCATGGCCGAGGCAGATCTGTTGGGTGTCTGGGCAGAACACAATTTGCTGTCTGTGGTGGCGGACCACATATCCGGGGTGGACAACACCAGGGCGGATTGGCTTAACAGGGTGGAAATTAACCATGCTGAATGGTGTTTACAACCTTCTATTTTTCAGGAGATCTGTTGTCGTTTCAGGAGGCCTCTGGTCGACCTCTTCGCATCTCCAGAAAACGCCCAGCTGCCCAGGTTTTTCTCCAGGTTCCCGGCTCCGGGGGCGGAAGGGGTGGATGCGCTTCACGCATTGTGGCCTCAGGGCCTTATGTATGCTTTTCCACCTACCCCTCTTCTTCCTAGGGTGATTCGGCAGATAATTTTCCTGCAGGTGCAAGTGATCCTAGTGGCTCCATACTGGCCGAGGCGTCTGTGGTTCACCGACCTTCGGACCTTGTTCTTGGCGGAATCGTGGCGGATACCACCGGACATGGTTGTCCTGACCCAGGGGTCGCTGGAGCATCTGGAGGCCCAGTGGCTCCAGTTGACCCTCTGGAGGTTGAGCGGCTCGCTCTGAGGGATGGTTCATTCTCAGACAGGGTATTCGTACTATCCAAGCTTCCAGACGGGCCTCTACCACGCGCATATACAACGCTACCTGGAACATCTTTTGCAAGTGGTGCGCGGGTCATCAAGTGACACCTGAGGTCGCCTCCATCCCGCAGGTCCTTGAGTTCTTGCAGGATGGGTTGGAGAGGGGCCTCTCACCTAATACTATCAAGAGGCAGGTGGCTGCGATTGGGTCCGTCCTCACCTGGGGCAGCGGTGCTACTCTCTCTCAGCACCCTACAGTTCGAAGGTTTCTAAAGGGGGCTACGAATTTGAGGCCTCCTCCTGTACATAGGTATCCCACGTGGGATTTGGCTACAGTGCTGGGGACTCTCACCAAGGCCCCTTTTGAGCCTCTGGAGGACGTGTCATGGCAGTTCCTAACGTGGAAGGTTGTCTTCCTGGTAGCCATCACGTCTGCCAGGCGTATTTCTGAGCTGCAAGCCTTATCAGTTAGGGAGGATTTGTGCAAGTTTTATGCGGACAGGGTTGTCCTCCGTCTGGATCCCTCCTTTGTCCCGAAGGTGGGGTCTTGGTTCCATCGGGCTCAGGAGGTGGTCCTCCCCAGCTTTCCTGCGGAGTCTGCGCAGCCCTCGGATGACCTGTGGCACTTGCTGGATGTCAGGCGTGCCTTGAAAGTATACATAGATCGTATAATAATAATAATAATAATTTTAATTTATAACCCGCTCTCTCTCCCCGAAGGGACTCGAGGCGGGGCACAGGGAATTTAAAATACATATAAAATCACAGACATAGTACAATATTAAAATGAAATTAAACTAACCCTGCGCTAAAATCCCATATTAAAACTAAAAATACGTCGCTAAAAACCCTAAAAACAGTTGATTACCCCAGGCCGGCCAAGCAGAAAAAGTGTGTTTTTAATTTTTGACGGAAGGAGCGGAGGTCCGTAGTTGTTCTAATTTCGGGGGGAAGGTCGTTCCAGAGGGCGTCTATTCGCAGGTTGGAGTCTCTTTTTGTTTCCTTTCTACCAGGCTCCCTGGGTAAGAAGGTGTCTGTCTCCTGCGTTGGCCGATGGGTTCGTCATTGCATTGAGAAGGCTTATGCAGTGTGTGCCGAGGAGGTTTCTCGTGGAGTCACAGCCCATTCTACGCGCAGCGCAGCGATGACTTCTGCCTGGGCGACGCTAGCTTCTCTGGAAGAAATTTGTAGGGCTGCAGTGTGGTCTTCTCCTTTCCCTTTTGTGCGGCATTATAAACTGGACAAGTTTGCCTCGTCTGAGGCTGTCTTTGGCCGCCAGGTTCTGCAGCCGGTCCATCCTCATTCGTTGGGGCAGGCCTGATCTCGGCCCTCCCGTGGGTCCTTCTCTGGGCTTTGGTATGTCCCATACATGGATGCTATCTCCACCCTTATTGAGAAAGAGCGTTGGTACTTACCTGATACGCCTCTTCTAATAAGGGGGGAGATAGAATCCGGCCCATCCCTTTCTCGTTCAGCCCTGCCTTGGTTCTTATCCGTGTTCTTGTGGGCTTTGGAAGTGTTTTTGTGTACTTATTTTTCACTAAAGGAGTTGCTGTTTACCGGTTAGTCTGTGTTCCTCTCTTCGTCATAAACCGGGTAGGCGTATCAGGTAAGTACCAACGCTCTTTTTATTTATTAACTTGTATCCCGTCTGTATTATTTTAACAAACAACCCTAGGCAGTGAACATATCCAACACTCCTTCCTCCTCCTATTTTTCTACAACCCTTTGAGGTGGGCTGGGCTGAGAGAAAATGATTGGCTCAAAGTCACCCAGCTGGTTTTCATGGCTAAGGCGGGACTAGAACCCTTAGCCTCCTGATGATTGGACCAACATCACCGAGCCAGGTTTCATGGCTAAGGCGGGAGTAGAACCCTCAGCCTCCTGATGATTGGGCCAACATCACCGAGCCAGGTTTCACGGCTAAGGCGGGACTAGAACCCTCAGCCTCCTGATGATTGGGCCAACATCACCGAGCCAGGTTTCACGGTTTCACGGGTAGGCGTATCAGGTAAGTACCAACACTCTTTTTATTTATTAACTTGTATCCCGTCTGTATTATTTTAACAAACAACCCTAGGCAGTGAACATATCCAACACTCCTTCCTCCTCCTATTTTCTCTACAACCCTTTGAGGTGGGCTGGGCTGAGAGAAAATGATTGGCTCAAAGTCACCCAGCTGGTTTTCATGGCTAAGGCGGGACTAGAACCTTCAGCCTCCTGATGATTGGACCAACATCACCGAGCCAGGTTTCATGGCTAAGGCGGGACTAGAACCCTCAGCCTCCTGATGATTGGGCCAACATCACCGAGCCAGGTTTCACGGCTAAGGCGGGACTAGAACCCTCAGCCTCCTGATGATTGGGCCAACATCACCGAGCCAGGTTTCACGGTTTCACGGGTAGGCGTATCAGGTAAGTACCAACACTCTTTTTATTTATTAACTTGTATCCCGTCTGTATTATTTTAACAAACAACCCTAGGCAGTGAACATATCCAACACTCCTTCCTCCTCCTATTTTCTCTACAACCCTTTGAGGTGGGCTGGGCTGAGAGAAAATGATTGGCTCAAAGTCACCCAGCTGGTTTTCATGGCTAAGGCGGGACTAGAACCTTCAGCCTCCTGATGATTGGACCAACATCACCGAGCCAGGTTTCATGGCTAAGGCGGGACTAGAACCCTCAGCCTCCTGATGATTGGGCCAACATCACCGAGCCAGGTTTCACGGCTAAGGCGGGACTAGAACCCTCAGCCTCCTGATGATTGGGCCAACATCACCGAGCCAGGTTTCACGGCTAAGGCGGGACTAGAACCCTCAGCCTCCTGATGATTGGGCCAACATCACCGAGCCAGGTTTCATGGCTAAGGCGGGACTAGAACTCTCAGCCTCCTGATGATTGGGCCAACATCACCGAGTCAACTTTCATGGCTAAGGAGGGACTTCTCACTGTCAGGAAATTTCTCCTCAGTTCTAAGTTGCTTCTCTCCTTGATTAGTTTCCACCCATTGCTTCTTGTTCTGCCCTCAGGTGCCTTGGAGAATAGCTTGACTCCCTCTTCTTTGGGGCAACCCCTGAGATATTGGAACACTGCTATCATGTCTCCCCTGGTCCTTCTTTTCATTAAACTAGACATACCCAGCTCCTGCAACCGTTCTTCATATGTTTTAGTCTCTAGTCCCCTAATCATCTTTGTTGTTCTTCTCTGCACTCTTTCTAGAGTCTCCACGTCTTTTCTACATCGCTGTGTACTCGAGACACCTTTGGCCTGGATGATTGTCCTATTTGAGCTTCGACTTCACGATCTGTCCGTCCAAAGATCAGTCAGGGTGGATTTCCTTGAGGATCGACTGATTGGATCTCCCTGCAGTCCAAGGGGCTCACAAGGATCTTCTCCAGCACCCCAATTGGAAAGCCTCCATTCCTTGATGCTCAGTCTTTCTTACGGTCCGACTCTCACATCCACAACTTATATGGATCTTTGCCAGTAAGATGACATCTCTGTTTTTTTTAAAAAATAGTGCGTTTAGTTTTTAGTAATGTTAGTTACAAATATTTCTTTGTGCAGATTTGTCATTGGAAAACAGCTGAATGCTAGTAGGCACCGTTTAGTTTGGATTGTTGTTGTTGTTAATTGCGATGTTGTGTCTGACCCATCGCGACCCCATGGACAACGTTCCTCCAGGCCTTCCTGTCCTCTACCATCCTCTGGAGTCCATTTAGGCTCACGCCGGCTGCTTCGGTGACTCCATCCAGCCACCTCATTCTCTGCCGTCCCCTTCTTCTTCTTCTGCCCTCCATCTTTCCCAGCTTGGGGCTCTTCTCCAGGGAGTCCTTCCTTCTCATTAGGTGGCCAAAGTATTTGAGTTTCCTCTTCAGGATCTGGCCTTCTAAAGAGAAGTCAGGATGGATCTCCTCTAGAACTGACCGGTTGGATGGCCTTGCAGTCCAAGGGACTCAATGCAGGAGTCTTCTCCAGCACCAGAGTTCAAAGGCCTCCATTCTTGGGCGCTCAGCCTTCCTTATGGTCCAACTTTCACATCCATCTATTGCGACTGGGAAAATCAGAGCCTTGACTAGACGCACTTTTGTTGCCAAACTGAGTATCACTTTGAAAACACACATGGAAATGAAATGCAGGTAGTCCTCGGCTTATGACCACAACTGAGCCCAATATTATGCTGTTAAGTGAGACCTTGGTGATGTGGCTTTGGCCCCAGTTTATGACCTCTCTTGCCAGAGTTGTTAAGTTACTAACATGGTTGTGAAGTGAACCTGGCTTCCCCACTGGCTTTGCTTGTCTTCTCCAGCATCATCAGACATAGCTGGAAACAAACAGGTTTTTGGGTTTGGCTAGTCTAAAGAAAAGAAGGACTAGGGGAGACATGATAGCAGTATTCCAGTATTTGATTATACTGGAAATACTGGAAAAGAGGAGAGGGGTCAGTTTATTTTCCAAAGCACCAGAAGGCAGGACAAGAAACAATGGATGGAAACTAATCCGGGAGAGAAGCTCCCTGGATTTAAGGAGAAACTTCCATAAGTTTCCTAACTAATCAGTGGAACAAGTTGCCTCCAGAAGTTGTGGGTGCTCCAACACTGGAAGTTTTTAAGAAGAGTCTAGAGCAGTCTTTCTCAGCCTTGGCTCCTTTTAGATATATAGACTTCAGCTCCCAGAATTCCTTAACCAGCAAATCTGGTCGAGGAATTCTGGGTGTTGAAGTTTACACATCTTAAAAGGCTCAAGGTTGGTCTAGAGCAGGGGTCCCCAACGTTTGCAACTTTAAGTCTGAAGGATTTCAGCTCCCAGACTTCTCCAGCCAGCTTTGCTGGCTGGAGAATTCTGGGAGCTGAAGTCCTTCAGACTTAAAGTTGCAAAGGTTGGGGACCCCTGGTCTAGAGTCTAGACAGTCACTTGTCTGAAATGGAATAGGTTCTCCTGCTTGAGCAGGGGGCTGGACTAGAAGACCTCCAAAGTCCTTTCCAGATTCTATTCCTATTCCTATTCCTATTCCTATTCCTATTCCTATTCCTATTCCTATTCCTATTCCTATTCCTATTCCATTCCATTCCATTCCATTCTATTCTATTCTATTCTATTCTATTCTATTCTATTATTACTCTACTCTACTCTACTCTACTCTACTCTACTCTACTCTACTCTACTCTACTCTACTCTACTCTACTCTAACAAACAAGAAGCATTCCAAAATAACAAGTGGAATAGATTTTATGATTTGGTTTGTGGCATCCCTGGAGCTCTCTGAGCTTGATGGTTTCCTTGCAGATGTTTCATTACCCAACTAGAGAACATCATCAGTGCTCTGGTGGCGATAATTGCGTCAGTGGCTAGAATTGTATCATGGCGAGGCCCGTAGTGAGGATCGATGGCTATAATTGCACTGTGGCGAGGACCAAAAATTACGTTGAGGTGCTCTTTATGAGGCACCTCTTGTAAATATCACCACCATGCCGATGTTATTTATTCACATATTGCTGTTTTGGTTGCAAGCCATGCTCCAAGTGGATCAGGAACATTTTGAGCATGGCTTTGCAAACCGACGTCTGTCAAATAAAAAAGAGCAGTTGAAAGATGTTCCGATTACAACACAATTCTTAGCAATCTTGCGAACATTAATGCAAATGCAGGTAAAATTAAAACATCCAGTAATACTTCACCAATGGGCTGGAGCAAGAAAAATATGCAGAACACCCAAATGCTAAAACCCTTTGTCCATAGTGAAATAAATGCCACAATACACAACCATCCCGAGATGATCATCAGGCCTCAGTGACCAAGGGCTATATTGATATATGATTCTTCCACCCCTGCCCAATTTTATCTATTTCATATTAAAATATTGGACACATATGCTTTACTTTACTTTACTTTAATTCAACTTATTAACTGCCCCCTCTCCCCAAAGGGACTCGGGGCAGTGCACAGGAAATATAAAAACACAATATATCACAAATAAATGCATAAATACTTAAAACTATATTAAATTAACACCCTGTGCTAACATCTCCCCATTAAAACTAATCCGTAAAACTCAATATACAAATTTCTCTACTAAAACTAAGGCTAGGTGCAGTAGGTTAGGCCAGGCCGGCCTGTTGGAAAAGGTAGGTTTTTAGTTGCTGGCGGAAGGAATGGAGGTCCGTGATAGATCTAAGTTCAGGGGGTAGGTTGTTCCAGAGGGTAGGTCCCGCCACAGAGAAGGCCCTTCCCCTGGGCGTCACCCGCTGGCATTGCCTAGTGGACGGCACCCGGAGAAGTCCCTCTCTGTGGGAGCGAATCGGCCGAAGGGATGTGTGGGGTAGGATACGATCCCGCAGATAGCTAGGACCCGTGCCATGGAGCGCTTTAAAGATGGTAAAGATGCCTCCCTGCAGTCTCCTCAGAGCCAAAACAGTAAAGATTCTTTCCCATAGTTTTTGCCACTTGTCCAATTCATGATTGTGTCCAAAATTTTTGGCTCATACTGCCATTGTCTCTGACTTGTTCTTCCTCCATTTTGTAATCTAATAGTTATTTCTAAATTTTCTTTATCAATTTCTCATCGGTCCCCCATAAATGTTTTTCTCATGTCATTAAATCTCTTACTATAACACCCCACATTTTCACATCCTTCATGAAACAGGATTGAATTTGTAGGTGTGTCCGCCACTCTGATCCCGAGACAATCGTCAGGCCTCAGCGACCGTGGGCTGTATTGATATATGATTCAATCCCATCCCATTTCAAAGCAGGCATTTTGGGTTGGTTGGGTTTGTTTAAGGCAAAACCTCCCACTAGGGCTGTGATGGCGAACCTATGGCACACGGGAGCCATTTCTGAGGGCACTTGAGGTAAATCAATGGTTGAGGCCCCATCTGGAGTATTGTGTACAGTTCTGGTCACCATACCTTCAGAAGGATATTATGGAAATGGAAAAGGTGCAGATGAGGGCAACCAGAATGATTAGAGGGCTGGAACACCTTCCTTACCATCTGAGGCTGCAACGGCTGGGCCTCTTCACTCTAGAACGACGGCGCCTGAGAGGTGACCTGATTGAAGTCTATAAAATCATGCATGGTGTGGACAAAGTAGAAAAGGAAAAACCGTTTTCCCTATCGCACAACACTAGAACTAGGGGGCACTCCATGAAACTTTTGGAACCTAGACCTTCAAACAAATAAGAGGAAGTACTTTTTCACCCAGAGGATCACTGGTCTATGGAACTCCCTGCCAGAAGAAGTGGTGACAGCTGTCAGCCTCGACACCTTTAAGAAAGGATGAGAGGAGTTCATGGAGAACAAGGGTATCCATGGCTATCATGATGGATGCCTAAGAACACCCTCCGGGATGGAGAGATAGGCAGGATATTTCTCAATGCCATTTGCAGGGAATCATAAGCAGGTGAAGACATCTGCTTGGGAAGACCCTGAAGCAAATGGGGAGCCATTGTGGGAGACAGAATGCTGGACTGGATGGGCTGTGGCCTGTTCCAGCAAGGCTATTCTTATGTTCTTATGTTCTTATAAGGTGACCAGATTTTAACATTGGTAAAGCGGGACACCATTGACCGGGGTGTGTGGGGGTGTGGCGCTAGACTTTTTGCCGCCACTATAAAATATAAATAATACAAGTACTGTCTGCTAAATTCAAGAAAATTTATGTATTTATTAAATAAATAAATAAACTACTTACCTAAATTATCTGAATTGTGTTGACATCACTTGTTTAACTAGCACTAGCACGCAGCACGATGTGTATCGTCTGAGAGACAGTTACAAAATGTTTTCGACGTTGCCAATGCCAAAAAATTCCATTGTTCATTAAGTCCCAAAAATGGTGATCGAATTCTAACAACTAATCAACAGTGCGAACTTTGATAAGCAGTTCTCGATAATCAGTTCTCAACAATTATTTGTTATTATTAAAGTTTAACATTATAACATTAACAAAAATAATATAAAACTCATATCCTGGCGAAATAGCCACATGGCTGCCGAAAACTGTATATTCCCTTCTCATTCTCCCGCCATTCCCCAGCTTGTCGTGCATTCTTTTCAAAAATCGGGACTTTTTAAAAACGCCGCGGGACACGGGACAAATTGTTAAAAATCGGGACTGTCCCACCAAAAGCGGGACGTCTGGTCACCTTGCCTGTCAGCTGCAACCTGCATGCACACGCTGGCCGGCTGATTTTCGGCCTTGACTTTCTCCTGTTTTTCGCCCTCCAGAGGCTTCCCTGAAGTCTCCGGAGGGTGAAAAATCGCCCAACGCACAAACCGGAAGTTCGGGAACAGACTTCCGGTTTGCGCGTTGGGGTGTTTTTCCCCCTCCGGAAGCTTCAGGGAAGCCTCCGGAAGGTGAAAAATAGCCCACTGGGCAACCTGGATGTCTGTTCGCAAACTTCCAGTTTGTGTGTTGGGCCGTTTTTCACCCTCTGGAGGGTGAAAAACAGCTCGACGCGCAAACCTGAAGTTGCAAAACAGGCCATTACTGGCTTCTGTAAGCCCTCCGGGTGGGAGGGGGAGGCCATTTTCGCCCTCCCTAGGCTCCAAGAAAACTGTGCACGCATGCGCAGGTTGGCCCTGGTGGTGGTGGTGTCACATGTTCATGCACAGGGAGAACGATGCAGGGGGGCATTAAATTCCACGATGTAGAAAAGATGTGGAGGCTCTAGAAAGAGTGCAGAGAAGAGCAACAAAAATGATTAGGGGGCTGGAGACTAAAACATATGAAGAACGGTTGCAGGAACTGGGTATGTCTAGTTTAATGAAAAGAAGGACCAGGGGAGACAGGATAGCAGACTTCCAATATCTCAGGGGTTGCCCCAAAGAAGAGGGAGTCAAACTATTCTCCAAAGCACCTGAGGGCAGGACAAGAAGCAATGGGTGGAAACTAATCAAGGAGAGAAGCAACTTAGAACTGAGGAGAAATTTCCTGACAGTGAGAACAATTAACCAGGGGAACAGAAGTTGCCTCCAGAAGTTGTGAAAGCCCCAACACTGGAAGTCTTCAAGAAGATGTTGGATAGCCATTTGTCTGAAATGGTATAGGGCTTCCTGCCTGGGCAGGGAGTTGGACTAGATGACCTCCAAGGTCCCTTCCAACTATGCTATTGTATAAACTAAGCTCCAAATTTCCATTATTAAGCGACATTTCTTAAGTGAGCTTTCTCCCATTTTACAACCTTTTTTTGCCTCAGCTGTTAAGGGAATCACTGCAGTTGAATCCTTATCCCAAAGAAAATACACATACTCTGCTTTGCTACAAAGCCTCACCCGCAGGTCTGTGCGCAGGGAACAATAAATTGCACCAGTGTGGTCGAACCAGTACCGTGTTTCCCCGAAAATAAAACAGGGTCTTATTTTTTTTTGGCCCTCGAAATAAACACTTGACCTTATTTTCAGGGAGGTCTTATTATTTTTGAGATGCAGGCGGGGGTGAGCACGGTCACCTCACGGCTGCTGCTGCGTTGCAATATTTTTTGGAGAGGGCTTATTACCCGGGGAGGTCTTATTTTCGGGGGAAATAGTGGCGGCGGCGCTCACATCACCACTGGTTTTGCTGAATAGTGCCGGCGGCACAGATATCATCACGCATGCGCAGAAGGTCCTGCCCAGTGGTGGGTTTCAAATTTTTTAGAACCTACTCTGTAGGTATGGCCTATTTTGTGGGCGTGGCTTGCAGTCATGTGACAGGGTGGGAGTGGCCACCTTTTAAAATGTGGTGAAACTCATTTAACAACGCTCTTGCTTAGCAACCAAAATTTTGGACTCAATTGTGATGATAAATTCTTTCTTTCTTTCTTTCTTTCTTTCTTTCTTTCTTTCTTTCTTTCTTTCTTTCTTTCTTTCTTTCTTTCTTTCTTTCTTTCTTCTTCCTTCCTTCCTTCCTTCCTTCCTTCCTTCCTTCCTTCCTTCCTTCCTTCCTTCCTTCCTTTCCTTTCCTTTCCTTTCTGTTGGGTCACTGGCAGCGGCGGGCCAGATTTACTTCCAGGTACGCCGGTGGAACCCCCTCTCACCGGTTCTCTAAATTTCACCAACCGGCTCTCGCGAGTAGGTGCGAGCCTGCAGAAACCCACCACTGGTCCCGCCCATGTCCAGGCGGGAGCATGCCTGCTCCCGCTACTGAGCCGGTAGCGAAGAAAATAGGTTTCCGTGCCTGGAACAATGGCATACAAATGTGTGTGTGTGTTTGTGCGTATTTGAACACACGGGGGTGTGCAAACAAGACCAAGGGAGTCCTACTGCATATAAATCATTATTGGCGAACATCTCAGCTTTTGGGGGCTCGTGGTTTTGCGGGCTGCCTTGCAGGAGTCCAGGACATAAATCATAATTCTCCCACAATAGATCCTTTCTGCAGCCTCCATCAGGAAAAACGGTGTCGGTTTTATTGATTTTTTTGACACCCGAGCCCTGGTGGACGGCTGCGCTGAATCATTATGAAATGAAACTGATTAGGAATTCATAGAATACTAAATAAACTTTACGAGGCCATTGCAAGTTTTTTTTGGGGGGTGGGGGGAGATGCATAGGGAGCGGAAAATGAGAACTAATGATATAAAAATTACACAGCGTGCTGACTATTATTAGACCGCTATTGATTGGCTTCAAACTGTACATCAGAATCGAAGGATGTGGAGTTGTGGGGGCTGGCGTGGTTTATTTTTATGTTTGTGTGTGTGTGTGTGTGTGTGTGTGTTTAAGGGCTGGAAAGACAGAATGCTATTTTTTGGCCCAAAAAAAGCCAACGCAATCCTAAATTGCATTAACAGAGGGATACAATCAAGATCCAGGGAGATACTGAGACCACTTTATAAAGCCCTAGTAAAACCACACCTAGAGTACTGCATCCAGTTATGGTCTAGAAATGTTGAGAGTCTGGAAAAAGATGCAGAGAAGAGCAACCAGGATGATTAAGGGACTGGAGGCTAAAACATACAGTTACAGTTACAGTTTATTGGATTTCTATACCGCTCCTATCTCCGGATGGACTCAGGGCGGTGCACAGGAAAATTAAAATACCACGACAACAGCAATGAATACAATACAATGATAAAATACGATTAAATTAGAAAGCCTGTGCTAAAATGTTAAACTAAAAATATTAAAATCTCTACCAATCCATTAAAAATATCCTCAAATCTAAAATCTAAGCTAAAATATAGACTAAAATCTAACTCTAAGCTAGGCCAGCTAGGTGACAAAAGTGCATCTTGAGGGATCGGCGGAAGAGGCGAAGGTCCGTGATGGTACGAAGTTCGGGGGGGTAGGTCGTTCCAGAGGGCTGGACCTGCCACAGAGAAGGCCCTTCCCCTGGGCGCCGCCAGCCAGCATTGACTGGCTGATGGCACCCTGAGGAGGCCCTCCCTGTGGGAGTGGACCGGTCGAAGGGAAGTATGTGGTAGGAGACGGTCCTGCAGATAACTAGGCCCTATGCCATGGAGCGTCTTAAAGATGGTCACCAGCACCTTGAAGCGCACCCGGAAGGCTACCGGCAGCCAGTGCAGCTCGCGCAGGAGAAGTGTTACGTGGGAGCACCGTGAGGCTCCCAAAATCCCCCGCGCGGCTGCATTCTGTACCAGCTGGAGCCTCCGGGTGCATCTCAAGGGGAGCCCCATGTAGAGAGCATTACAATAGTCTAGGTGGGACGTAACAAGTGCTTGAGTGACTGTGCGGAGGGCGTCCCGGTCAAGGAAAGGGCGCAACTGGCGTACCAGGCGAACCTGGTAAAAAGCCCCCCTGGTCACAGCCGTCACATGGTCATCCAAGGAGAGCCGTGAATCCAGGAGGACGCCTAAGTTGCGAGCCCTTTCCACGGGGGCTAGTGACTCGCCCCCGATGGCCAGCGTTGGAGTCAGCTGGCTGTGCCGGGGTGCCGGAAACCACAGCCACTCGATCTTGGATGGGTTGAGTCTGAGTTTGTTACTCCTCATCCAGACCCGCACGGCCTCCAAACACCGGGTCATCACTTCAACGGCATCACTGGGATGGTTGGGGGTGGATATGTATAGCTGAGTATCATACGATGAACAGTTGCAGGAACTGGGCATGGCTAGTCTAATGAAGAGAAGGACCAGGGGAGACAGGATAGCAGTCTTCCAATATTTGAAGGCCTGCCACAGAGAGGAGGGGGTCAAACTATTTTCCAAAGCACCTGAAGGCCCGACAAGAAATAATGGATGGAAACTGACCAAGGAGAGATTCAACCTAGAAATAAGGAGAAATTTTCAGACAGAACAATCAGCCCATGGAACAGAAGTTGCCTTCAGAAGTTGTGGGAGCGTCATCCCTGGAAGATTTCAAGAAGAGACCGGACAGCCACCTGTCAGAAATGGTGTAGGGTCTCCTGCTTGGGTGTGGGGTAGGGGTTGGACTAGATGACCTGCAAGGTCCCTTCGAACTCAGTTAATCTCTTAACATTTTAAAAAGCTAATGAGGGGAGTAAATTTAGCCCTGTTAGTTCTCCTACAGAGCATGGGACTTTTAGCCATTTTGAAAAAGGTGGTGGGTTAGTCAATGGGGAGGGGGAATTATTTATTCCCCCCCCCCCAAATGTATCTGCCTAATTTCACCACCTTTGCAAAATCTATTTTTGAATTTTTAAATTCGGATTGCCATGTTGGGTTCGGTTGCAAGCCGGTTGCTTCTATCTCTTAGGTTTGCTTCCCAATTCTTGCAAGTCAGTGGTTTGGGTTCACGCAACATGTTGAAGACATCCATATGGGTAGTCCTTGACATATGACCGCAGTTGAGCCAAACGTTTCTGTCGCTAAGTGAGACACGTGTTAAGGGAGTGTTTGGCCCCATTTTGCGACCTTTCCTGCCAGAGTTGCTAACCGAATCATTGTAGTTGTTAAGTTAGTTGGTTGTTAATCTGGTTTCCCTGATTGCGTTTGCTGGTAAGGTAAAGGTTCCCATCGCACATATGTGCTAGTTATTCCCGACTCTAGGGGGCGGTGCTCATCCCCATTTCAAAGCCGAAGAGCCAGTCCTGTCCGAAGATGTCTCTTCGGACAACATACATAGAGTCAAAGTTTCAAATGTTTTCTCTAAGTCTTTTTCCATGAGGCTCAAAAGGACAAGTTCCGGTTTCAGCTTGTCGATCAGAAAGGTCGGCAGTTCGAATCTCTAACACCGCGTAACGGAGTGAGCTCCGGTTACTCGTCCCAGCTTCTGCCAACTTAGCAATTTGAAAGCACATGAAAAAATGCTCGATCAGTTCGGCTGTTTGAATCCCTAGTGCTAATGGAGTGAGCTCCCGTGACTTGTCCCAGCTTCTGCCCACCTAGCAATTCTAAAATATGTGAAAAATGCAAGTAGAAAAACAGGGACCACCTTTGGTGGGAAGGGAACAGCGTTCCGTGCGCCTTCGGCGTTGAGTCATGGTGGCCACATGACCACGGAGACGTATTCGGACAGCGCTGGCTCTTCGGCTTTGAAACAGAGAGCAGCACTGCCCCCTAGAGTCAGGAACGATTAGCATATATGTGTGAGGGGAACTAACCAACCGCTTTTTCTTAAGTCTTGCTTTGCTGTTTTTGAGAT